>CM038677.1:696391459-697097199 GCA_021605205.1 Aegilops longissima | reverse complement strand
TCAAATTTGAGAGATGGCAAATCGTTGGCTTCAGCCCCCATACCACAGTCTTTGGGGTGTTGGGATAAACTTGGCGCTCTTGTTCCCATTCTTGGGTCCTTGAGGCGCTCAACCTGACGAAACAAGGCAACGGACTTATAGTGCTTGAACACTCTCACTTAGCCATAGAATTCTATAATTTTAAATTTAAGCCAAGCCCTAGTATTGGAAGCCCGAGTTCAGGCGCTATCACGCATGGCGGGCAATGCCGACTCCTCGCTCTAAGCGGCATAAGTCTTTAGGGACCGAAAAACCTCTCGAGCGACCGGCTCTCGCCCTATCATGACGGTCAGTTTTAGCTTTCTCCTTTGAGGTGCTCAACCCACCTCAACTTGAGGCACATCGCAGTGGTTCTCCCGGCGCTTCCTTAGCGATATGTGAGCGTAAGGTACCAAAACATGGGAGCTGGGCAAACCCAACTATTGACCCAAGACATGATTGAACCGATGCATATAATGCTATAAGTTAGGGTGCGCACTTGTGAAAGTGTTGGACTTATCACACCATACTTTTGGGGTACTTAAGCCCACAGTGTATTGGCCGTACCAAAGTGTGCAGGTGCAACATGTCATGAAATGAACATATATATATATATATATATATATATATATATATATATATATATAGATAAATAAAGAGTGCACTAATAGCCCAGCTATGTATTGTTTATTGAAAAATTGTCTGCAATGAGCGAGCGATACAAATAGTCACGGTAAGCAAGGGATGGGACTATTTAACATGTCCCCTCGAGGGGTAAGCTACTTGAGGATGGTATGTAAAACAGGTATAATGCTTGTAGTAGAGACCACATGGACACTCGGCGTAGCTTTACCTTCCACAAGCTGTTGCATCGTGAGTTCGGCAATTCTAGTGGGAGGACAGGACTTCTGAAGCGGAGTCTGAAAGTAAGAAAAAAGAAGAAAGAAAAGAATGACACAATTGGGAGCCCACAGTGCGGGAGCTTTGGCTTGAATGGAGGGTCTAGAGGCCTCTTTAGCCGCGACCCACTTGGTGGCGGTCGGCCGCATCATCTGCTAGTGATGTAGGTTTGGGTGCGGCTTCCTCTAATTGGGGTAGCAGCCCTGCGTTTGGGGTATCTCTTGGAGGCGTTAGAGTTCCTACTCTTGGCTGCAAGGACTTGAGTCCATCTGCCGGCTAACATGGTCTTGGTCAGCTCTAAGCTGCTGCTTGCTTTTTCTTGAGGCTGCTTGCCGTGGCCATAAGCCTGCATTTGAAAGCAGCTCTGTTGGTGGGATCCTCAAGCATGACAAATTAAGTAGCTCGTCGAGGGCTTGCCTCATCTTGGGAGGAGGCATATAATTATCGTCCTCCACCTCCTGTCTGCCGCGCTCTATCATGAGGCTGGCTTCTCCCTCCTCTGTCTGAATCTTCTTTGGAGGGGTTGTCTTCAACTGCTTGTCGGGGTGTTATTATCTCCGTGCGGAATCACCGTTTTCTTTTGTGGCGGGATTTAAGCCGGGGCGCGGCCTTGCCTTGGCGCTTGGGCTGTTTCTTGGAGGGTTATCCTCTAGTGTTCCATCGCCGTTCCCATCTTTTGGGATGTCCACCATGTATATGTTGTATGTGAGGTGGCCTTCCGATTGCCACATGAGCCTTTGGTTCTTAATAATCTCAGGATCATCATCCATACCGTCGGTGTCTTGGTCGAAGTCGAGCATGTCGGTTAAATCATCGGCTTGTGATGGCTACAAAGTGGGTGGTGGGTGGGCGTTGAATTTCTCGTCATCCACATCCCAACCTTCTGACCGGTAGTCGGCGGGGCTCTCGGATAAAGAGAGAGACTTTAGTGAATTCAGGATGTCGCCAAAGGCGTATTTGAAAAGATGCCAGTGATAGTGAACTCCATGACGGGTGCCCAATCGGATTCGATTGGCGAAGTATGTGAGGAGTTGGTCCGGAGAGGAGTCGGCACCTTGGAGTCACAGGTCTTCGCCAAAGGACAGGGATGGAGTTCGGCTCAAAACCATAGAGATCGTAGCCCCCAGGTGTCCAACCACTCGTCCTTGATCAGGGAGTCGGCTCGAGCTAAGGGTCGGGCGGACTCGAAGTGCGGCAAGGCACTATTCGGTGACGAGCTAGATCGTGCCCATCGAGGAGCAGTCTGTGACACGCTTGGCTGTGGCTCGAATCCGTCGAAGATCAAGTCTCCAGCGGATGTCGGCCGTGTAGTTCAAACTCCCAAATCTGACAGGATGACGGGCGTAGCTTCGATCTGCTCGGATGGCCAAGTGAATTGGCCGCAGATGCAAAGCCGCGAACCACGAAGATCTGTCCGGGAGGAAAGTCTCACCCTGGACGGCGTCGTTGTTGATGATCGAAGGAGCCATCGGGCCTAAAGATGGCGACCGAAGGAAGACTCTCAATGAAAGCACCAATGTCGATTGTCAAAACGGCGGATCTCGGGTAGGGGTCCCGAACTGTGCGTCTAGGCGGATGGTAACGAGGAGACAAGGGACCACGATGTTTTACCTGAGTTACGGCCCTCTCGATGGAGGTAAAACCCTACTCCTGCTTGATTAATATTGATGATATGGGTAGTACAAGAGTGGATCTACCACGAGATCGAGAGGAGGGTTAAACCTAGAAGCTAGCCTATGGTATGATTGTTGTTAGTCCTCTGGACTAGAACCCTCCGGTTTATATAGACACGGATAGGGTTAGGGTTACACAGAGTCGGTTACTATAGTAGGAGATCTACATATCCGTATCGCCAAGCGTGCCTTCCACGCCAAGGAAAGTCCCATCCGAACACGGGACGAAGTCTTCAATCTTGTATCTTCATAGTCCAGGAGTCCGGCCAACGGCGATAGTTCGGCTATCCGGACAACCCCTAATCCAGGACTCCCTCACTCCCCAACACTCAACTCTCTCTCATAGGATTTGGATCTGGTGGAAAGAGGGTTTGAGTGGAAAGCAACTTGGGGAAGGCTAGAGATCAAGATTCATATATTAGGAATGGAATATCTTGGCCTCAACACATGAGTAGGTAGTACTTTCTCAGGAATGGTAAGTTGGAAGTGTAGGTTTGTTCTGATGGCTCTCTCCACGAATGAAGAGGAGGTGGAGGGGTATATATAGCCTCCACACAAAATCTAACCGTTACACACAATTTACCAAACTCGGTGGCACCGATTCAATAGACTCGGTCAGACCGATTTAGTAAACCTAGTGACCGTTAGTGATTTTCGGTTGGACTAACATGCAACTCGGTGAGACCGATTCGGTTAGGGTTAGAGCATAACGTAATCTTGGTAAGACCGATTACACAAACTCAGTGAGACCGATTTTGGTAATAAGCTTTCCAGAGAGTTGGTCAGGTAAACTCGGTGGGACCGATTTGCTCTTTTCGGTGAGACTGAAATGTTACAAAAGGGCAACAGAGAGTTTACATTGCAATCTCGGTGGGACGATCGCTCGCCGGTTAGCCGAAGCGTTCTGAAGGAAATAGAGATTACAATCGCATCTCGGTGAGACCGATTTATACTTGTTCAGGCCACCGTTGTGGTGTAATACCCTACTCCAGTGTGGTGGTGGTGGATTGCCTCTTGGGCTGATGATGAACAGTACAAGGGGAAGAACAGCCTCCTGAGGTTGAGGTGTTCTTGTGCTCTGCGAGCTTGTGTATGTGAGGATGGGAGGTCCAATCTCTCCCCCTACTCTGGTGTCTAGTTGTACTTATATAGGCCCTTGTCCTCTCCCCAAATGTTGAGCGGAAAGGGAGCCAACAATGGCCAATTTGAAAGGGGACAGCTAGTACAGCTTATCCTGACAAAAGTGGTCTTAGCCTGCAAAAGGCTCTGGTGGTGACGCCGTCTTGGGCTCCATGGTGACCTCTGTCCTGTCGTCCTGCTGGTCTTGGTCTTGTTGCACCGATATGGAAACCTTTGCTTGATGCCTCAGTACTCCGCGCCTGCGCTTGCCTCCTTAGCACCAAAGAAGAAACAAGGGCGCTGCGTGCGCTGGCGCCTGCCTGATCTTGATCGTCATGGCTCACATCACGAGAGCCTCACGAGGTTTGCCTTGCCTTGATTTCTCCGCTCCTCGCGAGGCAGCCTGGTGAGGGCGCTCCTGAGGAGGTATTGCGTCATCCCCCTCGCGAGGCTTGGCCCCTCGCGAGGGTCTTGAATGTCTCGTCAACGAAGATGGTTCGCTGCGCTTTGCTTTAATACGCCCGGGAGCCAGGCGGTAGACAAGTCTGGGACCCCGTTCCCGGAACAGCGACAGATAGCCCGGGCCCAAAGCGCTTTTCGGGCTTGGTTTGGCGAAGCCAAAAGGTCAACTGCAGGCGCCCGCGGCCCCAAAAGCCAGCGACCTTGGTCGACGTGTGGCGGTTGATTGGACGTGGGCGCCTCCGCTTCCCCATGCTGCCTCGGCAACTGCTCGACTTGACAAGTCCCTGCAACATGCAAGGAAAACCATCATTACCTCTGATCGTGGGAGGCGCCGGTTGGCCTTCTTCCGCTATAAATGGGGAGGGGGGCAGAGCCCCCATCACCCCATCTCTTCCTTGTCCGCCTGCTTCCTCCTCCTTGCTCCTCTCTTTAGCAGCAATGGCGCCGTCGAAGAGGATCTCCGCCGCGGAGAAGGGCAAGGCCCCTCGGGAGGGGCCCGGCTCCCAGTGCCCAAACGCGGGGCGTGGCCCGTCCCACTAAACCGCCCCGTGACCCCGCCGTGGCCCCGGCCCCAGGACGCCCTGCTCTTGTGAGGCGGAAATCGCTCTGGTCGCGACAGCCCGGTTGACGAAAGGAGACACGCCGGATGCAGCGACGAGGTGAATGACGGCGAGGAGGTGCTCAGCCTTGGCGATAGTCGGGACGAGGAGGAGGGCGGACCCACCGACCACGCCTCGTCCGGCTACGGTGGCTCCTCTCTTGGCGACAGTTCCAGCAGTGGCGGCTACGACCAACCGCCACGTCGTCGCGCCCGCTTTGAAGGTGGTAGTGGGTCGTCTCATCGTCGCGCATCCGTGAAGGGAGAGGAAGGGTCCGACTAAGCTCGGGACGACGCCAAGGGCCTGCTCTCGAGGACTGCTGCAGGGGCAAGAGCCGCTTTTGTTTTGTTCCTCTTTTCCTTCCTGCACCAAAATGAAACCAGTATGGGCCCGGAGAGGCGTGTATCGAACCATGACTTCTCGATCATTATGCTACGCTTGTTGTTTCCGTGCTGTGTTGTTATTTTGTGCTGAGATAACTTAGGTGCGTTCGGGGCGGCCTCCTCCTTACGAGGCATTTGTTTCCTCATGCCCGTCTTGACCTAGTGGTCTGTGATTGCTCAGGAACTGCAAAAAATTCGTTAGGAAGCTTGCTAGGAGGCTTATCATTCACCCAAGCCTTGACCGGTAGCTTCATATCCACGGTGCCGAGGGAGCGCAGTTAGGAAGAGATGTGCGACTTGCGGGCTCGAATGAGGTGGCTCACGAGAAAGCGAGAGAAGAAAAAGCGCTTCGTGAGAGCGCTGCCCTTAGCCCCCGCCGCGAGTGCGAGAGAGAACACAAGCAAACCAGAGTCGGAAAAGGTGGTAGAAGACGAAGGAACCAAATCAATAAGGAACTCTAGAAGCAAACTTAGATTAAGAGAAGGCTAGCCAACTACGGAAAGCAAATAAAAAGCCGTGTGTGTCACCTAATCTAGTCTTCAGTCTTCTCACCAGCGCGGAGCTAAGTGCTACCACTAGGCGTGGGAGGGAGCCCCCGAGGCCCAAGGGCGGCACTCCTGAGACTGCGGGGTGTCTACAGCCCCACTCATTATTATGTGAGAGTGTCACGGGCGGCGATTCTTCACAGGCACTGGGCCTTTCTTCACATGCACTGGGCCTTGCTTCATGGTTAGAACTTCCGTGAGTCTTTGGATGTTCGAGCGTTACGGATGGGTACCCGTCTTGCGTCTCCAGTGCTTGGCAGTGGCAGCACAGAGACATAGACGACCTGAGCAGGCCCTCCCACATAGGTGAGAGCTTGTGCAGCCCTTCCCTGGAGAGGACCCGCCTCAGGATGAGGTCGCTCGCCTCGAGCGTCCTGGAGCGGATGTTGCGGCGATGATATCGCCGCGGCGCTCTTTGGTACCTTGCCCCCCCATAGTGCGGCTTCACAGCAGCGTTCCTCCCCGACCGAGATCCATCCCCGCATGGCGTCCTACTAAGTTTCATCAAGCGGGACCCACGTCACGGGCGATGCTTGACCTCGTGAGGAAGGACCGCTTCAGCTCTGTAGACAAGGAAGAATGGGGTCTCTCCCGTTGGCTTGGTGGCGGTGGTGCGGATGGACCATAGCATGGACTGGAGCTCATCATGCCAGCCCCTGCCGCAGTCCTCGAGCTTCTTCTTGAAGGTCCTAGTCTTGAGGCCCCTCAGGACCTCTGCGTTGGCGCGTTCGGCCTGACCATTGCTCCTGGGATGCGCCACTGAAGCGTAGCAAATCTGCGTTCCGAGGTTAGCACAATAGGTTTTGAAGAGGTTACTAGTGAATTGCGAGCCATTATATGTGATGATGCGGTTGGGAACCCCGAAGCGGCTCACGAGGCCCTTGATGAACTTGACAGCAGAGCCAGCTGGGATGGTGCGGACGGCTTCCACTTCTACCACTTAGTGAACTTGTCGATGGCGACGTAGAGGTAGCGGTAGCCCCCTGGCGGTCGAGGGAACGGGCCCAAGATGTCTAGGCCCCAAACCGCAAACGACCACGTGAGTGGGATGGTCTGGAGGCCTTGAGCTGGCTGATGGATATGCTTGGCGTGGAACTGGCAGGCTTCGCAGGACTTCACCAGCTCGGCCGCGTCGTTGAGCGTCGTGGGCCAGTAGAATCTGCTGCGGAATACCTTGCCGACGAGGGTCCGTGATGACGAATGGTGCCCGCAGTCCCCGCCATGTATGTCAATTGGCAACTCCTTCCCCTGATCTCTGGAAATGCAACGCAGTGAAACATCATTTGGCCACTTCTTGTACAACTCACCGTCCCGGATGCAGTACGTCGTGGCTTGTCGGGCCACGCGCTCTGCGTCCTCCTCTTTCTCCGGCAGCGCCCCTTGCTTCAGATATTCCTTGAATTCCTTGGTCCAGCATCCCTCCTGAGGCTCGAGCGCCAAGAGCAGGCCAGCTCCTGAGGTCGGGCCACATGCTGGGGCTCCAGAGGCAGGTGGTTGTGGGAGCTCCGCCCGAGGCTGAGCTGTGCTTGACAGTGGTGGCGTTGCTGACGGCTTGAAGAGCCGCTCCTCAAAGACGCCAGGCTCTTGGGGTTGCCGCTTGGACGCCCTCTTGGTGGTGTCGTCCGCTTCCTTGTTGGTGCCACGGGGCATGTGCTGCAACTCCAGGCCCAGGAATTGCTTTTTCATCTTATGCACTTCCGCGAGATATGCCTCCATGTGCTCGTCCCTTGGCTCGTACACATTGTTGGAGAAATTGACGAGGAGCTGTGAGTCACCCCTAACCGTGAGGCGCTTCACCCCCAGAGCTGCGGTGACCTTCAAGCCGGCTATGAGGCCTTCATATTCTGCAATGTTGTTGGAGACCTTCTCGCCCTGCTGAAAGCAGAACTGCACTATGTAGTAGAGCTTGTCCTGGGTGGGCGAGATGAGTACCGCTCCAGCCCCCGCGCCCTGATGCGCCATCAAAGTACGTGACCCAACCGTCTGGCGCCTCGCTTCCTGGTGAGTTCTACCGGTCTTCGCCTACTTCAAGTGTCAGGGCGTCCGTCCACTCTGCCACAAAGTCAGCGAGCGCGGCTCCCTTGATGACCCCGGTAGTGCTGAATTCTAACTGGAATGCTTGCAGCTCGATGTTCCACTCGGTGATCCTACTAGCAGAGTTGGGGCTCCTAAGCACCCTCTCCAATGGGTAGACTGAGACGACCTTGATGGGGTGGCCCTGGAAGTAGTGCCGCAGCTTGCGCGAGGCCACCAAGATCGCGAGTAGGAGCTTCTGAGGCATGGGGTCTCGCGCCCTCGTGTCCCACAACACTGTGCTGAGAAAATACACCGGGTGTTCGATGAGGGATGGCGCGCTATTGAGGCTCGTGTCTTGCAAGAGTTGAGACGTCTCCTGAGGTGGCGGGACTCTTGACGCCTGATCGCTTGCGGGAATCTTGGTGATGTCATCCTGTCGAGCTTGGTCTTCTGTTGACGCCGCTAAGGCTCACGTGGCGCCTTCCTGATCTTGCGTCATTTCAGCTACAGCTTGGCGCGGTCGCCCAACTGGTGCTCCTCCGAACCGCCCTGGCGCTCTTATTTGGCGGAGTCGAGGTAGCGGCAAGGTAGAGCACTAAGGGCTTGAGAGGTCGTGGCACCACCATCACTGGTGGGCTGGTCAGGTATTTCTTGAGGTCTTTAAAAGCTCGGCCGGCCTCCAGAGTCCACTCGAATGGGCCCTTCTTCTTCATCAACTTGAAGAAGGTCAGGGCGCGCTATCTTAGCTTGGAGATATAGCGTCCCAACGCGATTACCCGACCAGCCAGCTTCTGCATTTCCTTAAGGGTCTGCGGTGGGCTCATGTCCTCAATGGCCTTGATCTTCTCTGGGTTCGCCTCCATCCCTCTGTGGGACACGAGGAAGCCCAGCAGCTTGTCGGAAGGGACACCGAACACGCACCTCTCCGGGTTAAGCTGCAAGTTCACCTGGCGCTGGCTCGCGAAGGTCTCCTCCAGGTCTCGAATCAGGGTCCTTGCCTCCCGAGACTTCACCACAATGTCGTCAACATAGGCTTCCGTGTTTCTCCCGAGCTGCCGCCCCAAGGCGATGTGCATCTGCCGCTGAAAGGTTGCGCCCGCGTTGCGCAGTCCGAAGGGCATGTAGGTGTAGCAGTACACCCCACACGGGGTCAGGAAGGCAGTCTTCTCTACATCTTCTACCGCCATCTTGATCTGATGATACCCTGAGAACGCATCTAGGAAGCACATCAGGTCGCACTCGGCAGTGGAGTCGATGATCTAATCAATGCGTGGGAGCGGGAACGGATCTTGGGGGCAGGCCTTGTTGAGGTTGGTGAAGTCGATGCACATCCGCTCCTTCCCGCCTTTCTTCGGCACTACGACGGGGTTCGCCAACCATTCGGGGTACCGAACCTCGTGAATGGCACCCGCCGCCTCCAACTTGCGGGTCTCTTGGACGATGAAGGCCTGCTTCTCTGTGGACTACCGTCTCGACCGCTGCTTCACAGGGCGCACATTGGGGCATACCCTTAAATGATGCTGAATCAACTCTCTCGGGACTCCCACCAGCTGATTGGGCTCCCATGCGGATATATCCTTGTTTGTGCGCAGGAACTGCACTAATGCTTCCTCTTGGCTTGGGTCGAGGCCGGCGCCTATGGTAAAGGTGGATCCTGAGGACCCGCCCTCGTTGATCTACACCTGCTTGGTTTCCGCCTTGTCTTGTGTGAACAACTGCCTCTTCTTGGTCGGTGCGGCTCCCTTGGGATCGGAGGTGCCCGCGTCGGCAGGCTGCGCTGTCACAGCGGTCTTGAGGGCGAGCTTGAGCGCTGCCAGGGCCTCCTTGGCGTTTCCCCTGATAGTGAGGACGCCTTTGCTCCCAGGCATCTTCATGAGGTTGTTGGCCGGATGAGTCGCCGCCATGAACTGGGCCAGAGCTGGGTACCCGAGAATGGCGCTGTACAGGAGGCCGATGCGGGTGGTGTCGAAGTCGACCAGCTCGGTGCGGTAGTTGTCACACGTGCCGAAGGTGATGGGGAGGCGGATCTGCCCCGGGGAGCGGGCGGTGCCGCCACCGACTCCTGAGAAAGCTTGCTGAGGTTGAGCCGCTCGAGCGGCACATGAAGAAGGCTGAAGGCCTCACGGAAAGCAAGTTGAGGCCGGCACCTCCATCGATGAGGGTCTTGGTGACGGCCACGTTGCAGATGGTGGGCGTGCAGAGCATCGGAAGCATGCCTGAGCCTGCGGTGGTGACGGGGTGGTCCTTTGAGCTCAAGGTGAGGTCAGCCTCGAGCGCAGCCCAACCCGGCGGAGCCCCCGAGCGCTTGGAAGCGGCACCAATCTAGCAGAGGAATGGCTTGATGTGGCGATCCGAAGGCGGCGCTTGAGAGCCGCCAAGCAGGGCCGCGACCGCGTGGTGCGCTGGTGCCGTGTAGCGCACAGTGTAGAGGTCGCAGAGCTCCTCCCAGGATGCCACCGTGGATCCAGGTAGGTTGAGCAGCCAGACGCGTAGCTCGCCGGCGAGGGCCATGGGGAGCCAGTTGGCCATGACCTTGTTGTCGCCCCTGGCCTCGAGGACGGCCTCCTCCTATGCCAGCAGGAAAGCCGACGGGTCCGCCGCGCCTTCGTAGAGCGGCGGCATCTCTGGCTTGAACTTGGGCGACCAATGTACCTGCCGCAGTGCAGGGGCCACGGCTCGGAGCCCCCTGGTCCCGCTGTCGGTTCCGGCCGTCGGAGTCGGTAGCAGGGCACCCGCCACAGGGGCGAAGTGCGGTGGCGGTGGAAACCTTTGCTTGATGCCTTGGTACTCCGCGCCTGCGCTTGCCTCCTTAGCACCAAAGAGGAAACAAGGACGCTGCACACGCTGCCACCCGCTTGATCTTGATCGTCATGGCTCACGTCCCGAGAGCCTCGCGAGGTTTGCCTTGCCTTGATTTCTCCGCTCCTCATGAGGCAGCCTGGTGAGGCCGCTCCTGAGGAGGTATTTTGTCATCCGCCTCGCGAGTCTTGGCCCCTCGCGAGGGTCTTGAATGCCTCATTGACGAAGATGGGGCATACAGGCCTGCAGCATAGCCATGTCGCGGGCCGCAGGCAGGCAAGTCTGTGGACCCCCGTTCCCAGAACGCCGACAGCGTGGCTGCAACTTGCACTTGCATTGCTTAGGAAAACTGTCCTTCCAAAGGTGTACCCATACCAAATCGCCTTGCTCAAACACCAGCTTCTTCCTGGTCTTGTTTACCCGCTTCGCATAGTGTTGAGTCATTTTCTCAATGTTCTCCTTTGCCTGGGCATGAAGTTTCTTGACGAAATCAGCACGCTTACTGGCATCAAGGATACTTCGTTCCTGCAGTGGCAAAGGCAAAAGATCGATGGGAGCAATAGGTTTGAAGCCATAAACAAGTTCAAATGGGCAAAATTTAGTGGTCGAATGTACCGCCCTGTTATACGCGAACCCCACATGAGGTAGGAAATCTTCCCAAATCTTCAAATTCTTCTTCAGGACTGCTCGCAGCATCATGGACAACGTCCGGTTGACAACTTCAGCATGTCCATCAGTTTGTGGGTGGCATGTCCTGGAAAATAGGAGCTTGGTGCCGAGTTTTCCCCACAAGGTCTTCCAAAAGTACCTCAGAAATTTGGTGTCACAGTCTGACACAATCGTGCATGGTACTCCATGTAGCCGCACAACTTCCCTAAAAACAGATCGGCTAGTGTGAAGCATCATCGCTCTTATGACATGGGATAAAATGTGCCATTTTGCTAAAACGATCAACTACCACAAATACCGAGTCACTTCCCCTCTTAGTCCGTGGTAAACCAAGAACACAATCCATAGAAATATCTTCCCACCGAGTATTCGGGATAGATAGAGGAGTATATAAAGCATGAGGATTCAAGCGGGACTTAGCTTTGTGACAAATCTCGCATCTCATCACGTAGCGTTCCACGTCACGTCTCATGTGCGGCCAAAATAAGTGATCAACGAGCACACTTTCAGTTTTCTTGGCTACAAAATGTCCCATGAGACCACCAGCGTGAGCCTCCTGCAAGAGCAACAAACGAATAGAACAATCTGGGAAGCACAATTTGTTAGCTCGAGATAGAAATCCATCATGCAAGCTAAACTTCTCCCATACTTTTCCCTTGTTACACTTTGAAAATGGTTCAGCAAAGTATGAGCCGGTAGCATACAATTCTTTGATGCTTTCTAAACCAAGGATTTTAACATCAAGTTGGGAAAGTAAAATGTGACGCCTAGACAATGCGTCGACAACAATGTTATCCTTCCCTTTCTTGTACTTGACAATATAAGGAAAAGACTCTATGAACTCACTCCATTTTGCATGTCTACGGTTCAGTTTTAGTTGGCCCTTTAGATGTTTCAAAGATTCATGGTCAGAATGTATTACAAACTCTTTTGGCCACAAGTAATGCTGCCATGTTTCCAAAGATCGAACAAGTGCATACAATTCTTTATCATAGACAGAATAATTAAGAGTTGGACCATTAAGCTTCTCACTAAAATAGGCGATGGGTTTACCTTCTTGCATGAGTACTCCACCAATGCCACCACCACTTGCATCACATTCAATCTCAAATGTCTTACCAAAATTAGGAAGTGAAAGCAGTGGGGCTGATGTCAATCTCATCTTCAGTTCTTGGAAGGACTTTTCTTGGGCATCACCCCATTGGAATGGAGTGTCATTCTTCGTTAACTCATTCATTGGTGCAGCAATGGTGCTGAAATCCTTCACGAACCGACAGTAGAAACTTGCAAGTCCGAGGTAGCTACGTACTTGGCTCACATTTTGTGGAGACATCCACTCACGAATAGCCTTGATCTTCTCTTCATCGACCTCCACACCTTTAGCTCAACCAACAAAGCCAAGAAACACAACCTTGTTTGTGCAAAATTGTAACGCCCCGGATTCGATGCGCCAGGTGTCCGTCAGTTATTCGCCGTCGTTGCCATGTCATTTGCAAGCGTGTTGCACTATGCATTTCATATCATGTCATCATATGCATTTCATTTTGCATACGTGTTCGTCTCATGCATCCGAGCATTTTCCCCGTTGTCCGTTTTGCAATCCGGCACTCCTATGTCTCCCGGCGCCCCCTTTTACCTCTTTCCGTGTGCGGGTGTTAAACGGTCTCGGAATGGACCGAGGTTTGTCAAGCGGACTAGGTATACCACCGGTAGACCGCCTGTCAAGTTTCGTGCCATTTGGAGGTCGTTTGGTACTCCAACAGTTAACCGGGTAACCGTCAAAGCCTCTTTTGTATTGCAGCCCAACACCCCTTCCAAAGTGGCCCAAAACCCAGCAAACTCCCCTCCATGCTCTCCGCCGTTCGATCATGATCGCGTGGGCGAAAACCGCACCTCATTTGGACTCTCCTAGCTCCCTATGTCTATATAAACACCTCCCCTCCGAAATTGCGGTCAAATCCCCTAACCCTAGTTTTTCTCTTCTCTGCGCGCGTCGGACGCGTCCACGGCGCCCGGATACGTCCGCCACCGTCCCTCGGCGAATCAGACGCCGCCACGTCGCTTGCCCTGGCCGTCCCAGCGCGCGGCCAGCTTGGAGGCCGCGCCCCGCGCGTCCGGACTCCGCCGCCGTCCGCCCGCCTCGCGGCTTCGCTCACCACCGCGCCCGCTGCCGCCTCCCTTGGAGCGCCCCTGCCGCCAGCGCCGCCGCCCGTGCTCCCGCCTCGGCCGGACCTCTGCTGCCTCCGCCCGGCGAGCTCCGCCCGACAGCGCCTCATCGCTGCGGCCTCACCGCCGTCCCCGCCACCACACCTCCCGGCCGGGCTGCAGGCTTCGCCGCCCGGCTCCCCGCCGCGACCGCCTCCTCCCCTCACCGGCGCCGCCCCGGTCTCCCTCGACTCCGGCCGCCCCCTCCGAACCCCTCCGGCCGAGCTCCGGCCAGATCCCGGCGATCCTCGAATTCCGCGCCACGGTTGACTTTCTTTCCCCCCCCCTCCAAATCCTCTAAGTCCCCGAATCTGCTGTTATTTTCATGCATTTTCGTTGCATCATAACTCTGCATCCGTAGCTCCGTTTCGTGCGTATAATATGTCAAATTGTTCGCCTCGAAGAGTACATCATTTCATCTCATTGCATCATTTTCATTTGAGCTCATCTTGATGCCCGAAATGCTGTTGGAAGAGTGCTATGTGATGTTAGTTTCTGATTCTTATCGAACATGCACTTTGTCATTTTGCCATGATTGATGTGTGCATCCTATGAACTTGAGTCCTACATGTGTTTTGTAATATGCCATGCCATCTTTACAGGGGTGTATGCCATGTATTTTGTGATATCTGTGGTGACTAGCACAAGCATGCAAACTAGGCTTCATGATGTTGCTGATTTCAGCCCTGTTTTTGATATTTTTATGCCATGTTAACTTGATGCTACCGAGAGATCCATGCATATTTTGAGATACTTCAGTAAGGATGTTTTGAACATATGGTTATGCTCTATCCATCCATGCCCTTGTTTGCAATTATGGAGTGCCATAGCTTGAGTCAATCGAGCTCTACTTTTGCTATAAAATGTTTCCTGGCAGATTGTTTACATGTTATTCAATTTTGCCAAGGTTGTTGTAGTTGATCCTTGCATGCTATGATGTTGTTATTGCCATGTATAGCTTCTATGCCATGCCTTCTTACTGTTGGTTGCCTACTTATCGTTGTTCCTGCCATGTATGAATCTGTAATATAACTTGCCATGTTTACATGGGTGCGATCATATTTTCTGATCCTTTTTGGCTTATGGTCAGTAAAGGACTTTTGTTCTATGCAATTAGTAGATTCATGCCATGCCTTTGTTTGCCATGATAAGTTCCTGTAACATGTTGTTTGATAGCTCTAAACATTGCAACCTGATGTTATTTCTGCAAAGTCTGAAACTGTTATTATTTGCAATCTTGCCATGTCATTTTGAGCATGTTCTAGTTGTTTCTGGAGATAGCTCAGTGTTCATATTTTGTCATGCTTTACCTGTACATCATGCCCATGCCTTTTGTTTTCTTGTTGAGATGATGTAGCTTGTTGTTTTGATGCTTGCAATATGCCTAGTTGTTGTTTTGGACAGATTGTTGTCATGACTTGTGTAGAGTGTATGTGTTGAACCGTTGCTCCGTTTTGAGTGTGCTCTATATGAAACTTGCTTGATTTTGCATGTAGTTTCATATTATCATGTTGCATCCATGTTTTGAGGTGTTTGCTTGATGTTTGTATGCATTTTGCATCAATGCCATGTTTAACTTGTTTTGCTCATATCTTCTAGGCCGTAGCTCCGAATCTAATGAACTTTATATGTAACTTGACTAGAATTTCGTGTAGATCATTGTGGTGCATCTTAACTTGCTGTTTAACAACTTGAACATAAGATTTTTCCAGATCTGGACCAATTTCGAAATTTGCATATGAGGACTTACCGGAATTGTTCTATGTTGTTTCCGGCCTCATTTAAACTTGTTTTGATGTGTTGTTCTTGTATGCATCATCTCTTGCCATGAGTAGCTTCATGTAGCATTGTCATGCATCATGTTTGTTGTGCATCTTGTACTGTTCATGTGTGGTGTGTTTACTATGTTGTGTTCTTGTTAGTTCCTGTTTCGTTGCGATCATGAGGATTCGTTCGTCTACGCTCGTTTCGGCTTCATCCGTTCGTCTTCTTCATGGATTCGTTCTTCTTCCTTGCGGGATTTCAGGCAAGATGACCGCTACCCTGGATCTCACTACTATCATTGCTATGCTAGTTGCTTCGTTCTTTCGCTATGCTGCGCTACCTATCACTTGCTGCTCAAGCCTACCTAATTGCCATGTCAGCCTCTAACCTTTTGCACCTTCCTAGCAAACCGTTGTTTGGCTATGTTACCGCTTTGCTCAGCCCCTCTTATAGCGTTGTTAGTTGCAGGTGAAGATGAAGTTTGTTCCTTGTTGGAACATGGAGATGTTGTTCCTTGTTGGAACATGTTTACTTATTGGGATATCACAATATATCTTATATTATTAATGCATCTATATACTTGGTAAAGGGTGGAAGGCTCGGCCTTATGCCTGGTGTTTTGTTCCACTCTTGCCGCCCTCGTCATATCGGTATTATGTTCCCGGATTTTGCGTCCCTAACGCGGTCGGGTGATTTATGGGACCCCCTTGACAGTTCACTTTGAATAAGACTTTTCCAGCAAGGCCCAACATTGGTTTTACCATTTGCCTCACCACCACCTACTTTTCCCTTGGGAGTCGCTCTCTCGAGGGTCATCTTTATTAGCCCCGGGCGGTGCTTCTCTAAGTGTTGGTTCGAACCAGCGCCATGAGGAATACCTTAGGGCAACTTGAGGATTGGTTTTACTCGTAGCTTGTCTCATCCGGTGTTGCCACGAGAGCGAGATATGTGCAGCTCCTATCGGGATTGTCGGCGCATCAGGCGGTCTTGCTGGTCTTGTTTTATTGCTGTCGAAATGTCTTGTAGCCGGATTCGAGACTGATCGGGTCTTCCCGGGAGAAGGAATATCCTTCGTTGATCGCGAGAGCTTATCATGGGCTAAGTTGGGACACCCCGCAGGGTTTGAACTTTCGAAAGCCGTGCCATGGTTATGTGGCAGATGGGAATTTGTTAATATCCGGTTGTAGTAAACTTGAAGCAAACTCTTCTAAAATACACCAACCGTGTGCGTAACCGTGAGTGTCTCTTTTCGGGGTTGATCGAGAGGAGAACACGGTTTCTGGGTTATGTATGAAGTAAGTAGGAGTTCAGGATCACTTCTTGATCATTACTAGTTGACGACCGTTCCTTTGTTTCTCTTCTCGCTCTCATTTGCGTATGTTAGCCACCATATATGCTTAGTCGCTGTTGCAACCTCACCACCTTACCCCTTCCTTTCCCTTTAAGCTTTGCTAGTCTTGATACCCATGGTAATGGGATTGCTGAGTCCTCGTGGCTCACAGATTACTACACCACCAGTTGCAGGTACAGGTTTGCGATGATCATGTCGTGAGAGCGATGTTTGCTCGATTTGGAGTTCTTCTTCTACTTCTTCGATCAGGGGATAGGTTCCAGGTCGGCAGCCTGGGCTAGCAGGGTGGATATTGTTTGAGTTTCTGTTTATGTTTCATCCGTAGTCGGATGTTGATCTTGTATATGATGTTGATGTATTCTTGTGGCATTTGTGCCTTATGTATGTATCCCCATCTATTATGTAATGTTGATGTAATGATATCCACCTTGCAAAAGTGTTTCAATATGCGGGTCTATCCTTGGTGGGACCGTCGAGTTCCTTTTGGATAGGGTCGCATATTGGGCGTGACAAGTTGGTATCAGAGCCTCGACCGACCCTAGGAGCCCCCTTGGTTGATCGTGTAGTTTGGCCGTTGTTGAGTCTAGAAGAAAACTGTTTTCGGAGTCTAGTTATATCGGAGAGTAGGAATTCTTTTACTCCTCAGCCCCTTCGTCGCTCTGGTCAGGAATCTCGACGTAGGTGTTTTGAACTACTCCTCTTCCCCTTCAAATTTTTCTTTAGGTTCACGCAGTTGGTTTTTCCGGTGGTTGTTCCTCAGCTCTTTTTATCCGGTGCATTTCTCGTCAAGTTGACTCGAACCTCTTCATCTTTGCAAGTTCAATCCTCAGCTATTTTCGATCGATGTTGTTTCCCTGTCTGAAGTTGTCCTTGTTTTTCCCACCCGCCCTCCCTTCTTCTTCTCGGAACCGGAGTCCGTAATCGAGTATCCATCCTACTCGTGCGAAGTCTTCGCTTTCTTTCCTCAATGATTTCAACCAGTGTTTTCTCTTCAAGATATTCGTCGGTTCCCCCTTCCAAGTTGCCTTTGTTTTCCGCCCTCCCACCCTATTATTCCCGGAGTTCGAGTTTCTTCCGACCATCAATTCCATTCGTACGGAGCCTCTTCAGTCTTCTCTCATTTATTTCTACCGGTGAATTCTCGTCTCGTTCGACATTCTTCATTTCTTTTTCCGGTGGACTCAATTCAAGTTTTTTTGGGTTAATCATATTCTTTTCCTTCGAAGTTTTCTCTTTGCTCGTTCGCCTCTCGCCAGTTTATCCTTCCGGAGTGCTGAAGACATCACAGGAGATTCGTCTGTGTTCCAATTAATTCGAGGTTGTCACCTCATTCAAATATCTCAGTTTTTCCGGTGCATCATCTATCTCTTCAACAATCCTTTCCAACGGTGTTTTGTTTTAGTGGGCCCTAACCCACAGGTTTTTCCCAGGTTCTTACCTGACTCTTCTGATTTTCCCGGAGTTATTCCCAATTCTTTTCAAGTGTGACGTAAGAATGAATATCATCAGTCACTTGCCTTTTCCAAGATCGATTTCGAATCATTTCATTGTTGGCTCAACCTCTTCGCTTTTGATTCTCCCGGAGTATCTCATTAATTTTGGTGATTTTTATCGTCGTCATTTGAAGATTGAAGAGAATTTTTCCTCTAAATCTTGCCCGTTCTCCCAAAGATTCGTGGATCTAGCTTCTTTTATCCTCTCGAATTATTCCAATTGTCAGATATTCTTTTCTTATCCATCCGGAGTGTGTTAGAAGTTGTTTTCCCGTTTCTTTTCACCGGAGGCCATCATTCCAGTTATCGTTCTCTATTTATCCCGGTGCTTCGTTCAAGTATTCTTCAATCAGTTCGCAATCTGTAAGTTCGCGTCTCTATAAATCCCCTCAGGCATATTTGATCGTCTAATTCTTCCCGGTGATTCATTCTCTTTCATCAGTCATTTCCGAATTCTAACGGTGGTTCGTTCAAGATTCTTTTCTTTGATTATCATATTAATTCATTCGTTCTTTCCAATCCTACCGGTGGTTCATGAAGACCTTTCCCAAGTTTTGTGCTATATTCCCCTTAATTCTTTTTCAGTAAGAATAAGTAATATGCAAAAATCCATTGCTTGTCATCAATTTAATTTGATGAAGGATAAGCATACAATAAATCTTATTCTTATTTCATCCAAGTGAGTAATCCCTCCCTTCGGAGTTTGTTTTTGAGGAATAAATTCTACTTCCAAGTCTTTTCATCTTTTCTTTTCCGGAGTTCAATTATTTCCACGGCCATCTTGTCGGAACCTCCATCACCGCAAGGCTCGTCTTATCCGTTCATCCTTCATTCTATCTTATCATCCTTTTGTTACCGGAGTTCTTCATGGTGGTTCTTCATGATTTAATTCATTCTTCAAGTGTTCATCAAGATTTTGTTGGTGGAGTTCAAGTATCTTTTCTTCTCGCATCTCGAAGTGCAATTAATTCTCCGTATTCTTTTGAAGTGGAGTTTTGCATTTCTTCGTTCTTCTCAGCTATTTAATCTTTTCCGCTTGTGGTCGGCGATCAGCTCTTAATTTTGAGATGTTATCCATAAGTCCACAACAAGTTTATTCTGTCGTTGTTGATTTTCTCAACAACTCCACTCAATCCTTCCTTCTAAGTTCTTTTAATTCAAATTCTTTCAATTCTTCCGGAGGCATTGCGTTGTTTATCTCGTCAAGTGTCATTCCATCTTCTGAAGCTCATGTTCTATTCTTTCCTTGTTCAACCGATGTGCTGCCTAAATCGTTTCAGTCTTATTCGTTTATTTTCTCATTCTAACCACTCCGGTGAGAACGAGTTGTTTCATAGTCTATCGGATTCGTGAGCTTTCGATTCTCGTCATTCTCGTTGTTCCCCTCTTCTTCTCGAGTGCTCTCGATTCTTTGCTTCTTGTCTTGAGTTCTTGTTTCACCTCATCCCTTTTCTCTTCCGTCTCGGATTGTTGGTGGAGGAGTGTTGTAACGCCCCGGATTCGATGCGCCAGGTGTCCGTCAGTTATTCGCCGTCGTTGCCATGTCATTTGCTTGCGTGTTGCACTTTTCCATGTCATCATATGCATTTCATATCATGTCATCATGTGCATTTCATTTTGCATACGTGTTCGTCTCATGCATCCGAGCATTTTCCCCGTTGTCCGTTTTGCAATCCGGCACTCCTATGTCTCCCGGCGCCCCCTTTTACCTCTTTTCGTGTGCGGGTGTTAAACGGTCTCGGAATGGACCGAGGTTTGTCAAGCGGACTTGATATACCACCGGTAGACCGCCTGTCAAGTTTCGTGCCATTTGGAGGTCGTTTGGTACTCCAACGGTTAACCGGGTAACCGTAAAAGCCTCTTTTGTATTGCAGCCCAACAACCCTTCCAAAGTGGCCCAAAACCTAGCAAACTCCACTCCATGCTCTCCGCCGTTCGATCACGATCGCGTGGGCGAAAACCGCACCTCATTTGGACTCTCCTAGCTCCCTATGTCTATATAAACACCTCCCCCTCCGAAATTCGCGGTCAAATCCCCCCTAACCCTAGTTTTTTCTCTCCTGCGCCCGGCCGACGCGTCACGCGGCCGGGACACGTCCGCCGCCATCCCTCGGCGAATTAAACGCCGCCACGTCGCTCCCGCCGCCCTCCCGCTCCATGACCCGCGAGGCAGGTCGAGCCCGCCCGCCCCGCAGCGTCGCCGCCGCCGCCCGTCCGAGCCCGCACCCAGCGCCGCCACGGACTCCGCCGCCGTCCGCCGCCTCGCCGGCAGCTTCGCTCCACCGCCGGCGAAACCGCCTCCCCCCAGGAGAGCCCTGCCCGCGCCGCCCGCTTACCCGCGCCAGCGTCTGTCGCCCGCCCCCGTGCTCCCCGCCTCGGCCGGACCTCTGCCGCCTCATGGCGAGCTCCGCCCCGACCGCGCCTCGTCGCCAGCCTCCTCACCGCCCGTCCCGCCGCCACACCTCCCGCCGCTGAGCTGCGAGCTCGCCGCCCGGCTCCCGCGCGACCGCCGCCTCCTCCCCTCACCGGCGCCGCCCCGGTCTCCCTCGACTCCGGCTGCCCCCTCCGAACCCCTTCGGCCGAGCTCCGGCCAGATCCCGGCGATCCTCGAATTCCGCGCCACGGTTGACTTTCTCCCCCCCCCCCCTCCAAATCCTCTAAGTCCCCGAATCTGCTGTTATTTTCATGCATTTTCGTTGCATCATAACTCTGCATCCGTAGCTCTGTTTCGTGCGTATAATATGTCAAATTGTTCGTCTCAAAGAGTACATCATTTCATCTCATTGCATCATTTTCATTTGAGCTCATCTTGATGCCCTAAATGCTGTTGGAATAGTGCTATGTGATGTTAGTTTCTGATTCTTATCAGAACATGCACTTTTGTCATTTTTGCCATGATTGATGTGTGCATCCTATGAACTTGAGTCCTACATGTGTTTTGTAATATTTCATGCCATCTTTACAGGGGTGTATGCCATGTATTTTTGTGATCTCTGTGCTGACTAGCACAAGCATGCAAACTAGGCTTCATGATGTTGCTGATTTCAGCCCTGTTTTGCTAATATTTTTATGCCATGTTAACTTGATGCTACCGAGAGATCCATGCATATTTTGAGATACTTCAGTAAGGATATTTTGAACATATGGTTATGCTCTATCCATCCATGCCCTTGTTTGCCTTACATACCCTCTGTTATGGGAACAACACAAGGAGAAAGACTTTACCTTACATACCCTCTGTTAAGAAGATCTTCTACTTGCCTCTGAATTTCCTTCGTCTCCTCTGGGTTTGCTTGATACGGTGGCCGGTTTGGTAGTGTGGCACCCGGAACCAAGTTGATTTGGTGCTCAATGCCCCGCTTCAGTGGCAAACCAGGTGGTACCTCCTTGGGAAACACATCCTCATACTCCTGCAAAAGATCAAGAACAACACTAGGAAGAGTTGAGGGTAAATCGGTAGCAGCCAATAAAGTTTCCTTGTACAGGAGTACAAAGAATGGAGTATTAGGTTCTCTCAATTCCTGCAAATCCCTTTTCCTAGCTGTCATAACTAATCCCTCTTTTTCCCGGGGCTTGGTCATATTTGGCTGTGGAGCTTTTGGCTATGCAAACACTCCCTCACTATGTTGGTGGCTCACTCGTTGTGTATGATCAGTCTCTCCCTTTTTCTTTCGTTTTCTTTTCATCTCATCAAGATAGACTTCCTCGGGTGTCATGGGCAGCCAAGTGAACTTTTCTCCTCTATGCACAAAACATAAGCGATTCGCACGCCCGCTGATTTGCACATCACGGTCATGGAACCACGGTCGTCCAAGAAGCAAGTGACAAGCGTGCATCGGCACCACATCACACTCAACATCATCTTGATATGTGCCTACTGAAATTGGTATTCGCATGCTGCTAATCACCTTAATTGCTCCACAACCATTCAGCCATTGCATGCGATATGGATGTGGGTGATGTTTGTTTGCAATTGAAGCTTATCGACCATCTCCGTGCTTGCAATATTGTTGCAGCTGCCACTATCAACAATCACTCGACATATCTTTGAGTTGATAAGGCAACGGGTGTGGAAAATATTATGCCGCTGCCCCTTTTCCTCCTCCACAACTTGGGCATTAAGTGAACGACATACAACCAAAGCTTCACCATGAAGTTCTCCGTGAGATAAAATAGTTCCTCCTACTTCCCAACCTTGCTCCTCTTCCACTTCATTATTGCCACCTTCAGGGTCACTTTCAGACTCCCATTCACCTTGTTCATTGATTATCATAGTTTATTTGCTTGGACATTCCGAAGAAATATGACCTCTTCCTTTGCACTTGCGGCATTGAATGTCCCTGCTGCGTGTAGAACTCTTTTCTGGAGGTGCAGCAGAGGATACTCCTGTTGTAGCTGATGGCCTCTTATCTTGATTGCGAATAGCAGGTGAGGTACCGTCGAGGCATGTGGGTGCCTAGGTGGTGCACCCTCAAACTGAGATCCATATGGCTGCTGTGTTCGCTGCCATGAGCGCGTGGTGGTGCGGCCTTGGAAAGCACGAGTACGACCATTACGCATATTCTTCTTCTCAACTCTTATAGCTTGATGTACCACATCTTGTATTGTATCATAAGGAAACACCTCCACAAAATCTGATATTTCATCATTCAGCCCATGTAAAAATCTTGCCATTTTCGCCTCATCACTTTCACGGGTTCTTGTCCGAATTAGCAGCACCTCCATCTCCTTATAGTACTCCTCAACAGTGCGGGAACCTTGAGTGAGCCCCTGCAACCGCTTGTACAATTGCCTCTCATAGTATGATGGAACAAAATGGCACATCATGACTTCCTTCATCAAAGTCCAGCTGCGGATATGATTATTATGGGACATCAACCGATCATCTTGCAGCTGATTCCACCATGTAAGAGCATAACCAGAGAACTCCATAACAGCAAGATCAACTCTCTTGGCTTTAGAAAAACCATGAATGCGAAATATTTGATCACACTTCTCTTCCCACTCAATATGTGCATCCGGATCCTCTTTTCCTGTGAATGATAGCACATGTAGCTTCACTCTTGCTTGGTTGTCATGGTCATCCTGATAACGACGGTCATAATGATGACCATTGCGACCAAAAACAGCAACGCGGCGAGGCGGGGAGTAGGGTTCATCTTCGTCACCATGCTTGGAGAGATCTTCAAGGAAGATGGCATCACCATCATGTGTCGCTCGTCGCCGGTGATCCGCAGCAAACCCGCGGGGGTCATGGCCTCGCCTGCGAGCTTCTCCTCCATGCAGCCCACCCTCACGAGGGGGCAGCAAAGTCGCCATGCCTCCATTCAGCACCAATAGCAGGGGCGCCATGGGCAACAGCTCCTGCCGCTCTTGCACGACCAACATGGTGATCGTCGTTTCCTTGATGTTGCCGATTGTCGACAGCCAGCGAGGCAGCGGGGCTGTGTTGGTGTTGATCCCCATTACCCGTGATAGGAAGACGACCACCGAACATCCTTCATATAGCTGCAGCTATACTCTCCTCAATCATATCACCAAGTGTTGCGCGAGTTTTGGGGAGATCATCTTCCACATGTTGATGTCCATGTACACTCGAGTTGGATCCTGTCATGTTAACTCTTGGAAACAAGTGGAAAAAGAAAAATATATGTGGAAAACACTCAGCTCACCTTCTTGCTTACCCAAATTCTAATGATTCCTTGACGGTTGTGCGGTAGTAGCAAATCAGGAGTGGACGGGCGAATGAAAGGAAGGAAGATGACGGTTTCTAGGTGGATCTGGGTGGGGTAAAAAGGGAGGGCTAGTGCTGAGATCCAACCGATGCAAACCAAATGAACAAGAAAATTTTTGTAGATCCTTGCACCACGTTTGAGCTACAACACTTGCCACTTCAACTTCTAAAATTTCTCACCAAACTGAATATGATTGCACAATTGCTCAACACTTTCTCTTCTCCTTTTTTTTGCTCTTTCTTTCACTCTTTTTTCTCTCTCTTTTTGCAGCACAATAGATCCAACAACAAGACTCAAACAAAAACAGTAGAAACTTTGGATAGAACTTGGTGCAAACACAAAGAGGAAAGCAAACAGCTAGATCTCAGCAACAAAGGCTTGGATTTTTTGTGGATTTTTGGCTTTGGACTCTAGGACGGGGAAAAACCGAACTAAAAAGGATGGATCTAGCAACAAAGATACAGATCCTACCGTGTAAACCTTGCTCTGATACCAAATGACACGACCCAGTCTTCAAAGAAGAGGGAGTACAAGGAGAGGTCCGATGTTCACGGCGTAGGACCGATAAGGATGGGGATAACTAGCTGCAAGCAGACGGAAAATGGAAAATAAGAGATTATGACCCGACGAGGAGGATGCTCACCGGAGCTTGCAATCCGAACATTCATCGATCCACAACCTGCAATACTACCCCACACAACCACGCTCAAGTCGTGGAGAACGGAATAGGTGCAATCTGCAAGGGAAACCGCGAACTCTAACCCACACAACACAATCTAGTCGTGAAGCACGAATTAGGAGCAATTTCTCAAGGAATCACGAGAATAAGGATAACAAGAGCTCTCTAATCTTAGGAGGAGTCTATGTCTTTTTGGTTTTTGATCGAGATGGCAAAAGTCCCCAACGAAGGGAAGAACTAGCCTATTTATAATCGGGATAACCCCCCTGGATAGGTGTGAAAGAGAACTAGCTTCTAGAACTAGCTTAGGTGTGAAAGTGAACCATATTTGTTTGACTAAATGGCTTCAAGACTTAATGAGGTAGCTTCTGGAAAACTCTCGTTGGAGGTGGTTGGCAGTTCCCGACCAAACATTGTTCATTGGGGTCGAACAATGTTTACTTCAGCAGAAAACTCTATTTCTGGAAACCTTTCGCAAGTTGGGATATCCAAACTCGTGCAAAACATTGTTTCGTTAGAATCAGAACAATGTTTCTTCAGCAGACAACTCATTCTTCATGAATTCCTAACTTTGTTTCCTCACCATAAAACATTGTTTTGCACGGACTGAAATGTGTTTGGCCTTCTTTGACATCGCACTTGAGTTTAACCAACAACAAAGGAGGTGAAGGCACAACCATGTTTTCAAGGTCAAATGATAGACTTAAGTTAGCGTTAACCTGATCATGTATTTGCATTGCGTGACTTCTTGTGATTGGGCCGTCGATGGTTGGTGGTGTGGTGCCCATGGTTGTGTCGGTGTACAAAAGTAGGGGCTCTCCATTTGACCCCTTTACTTGTGCACGGGCAGTCAGAGCCTCCCACCACGGCCGCACATAACAGGGCAGGGAAAGGGAAGCCGGAGAGAAGCCAAAGGCACAAGACGAACAAAAGCAACGACAAGGACCAAGGCCACAAAGAACGGATGGGCGAAGCAGGTTTCCCCGGCAAGGACCCTTGCCGGGGCAGCTCGCCCACGCTAGCCGAGTAAGCCGCCCTTGAGCCCACCAACGCTCGACAAACGCATTGGGACAGGGCTCGGGAGGCACCTCTGTGATGGCATGCAGATCTTTGTGAAGACAAAGAATAGTCAAGATCAAATGAGCATAGGAAGGCAGCCATCCTCACCGAAGTAACCCACAAGACCCCTGGCAAGATCCTTGCCGGGGACGCCCGTGCGCCATGACAAGACCCTTGCCGGGCCACCCGGCAAGGCCCTTGCCAAGCGCACCAGCAGGGCCACTACCTGGCCCGCACCAGCCAAGTCTCCGCCGCCGTTCGCATGCAGCTGCCGACCCAACCAGCTAGGCAGGCACCTTCGTGACAACATGCAGCCCTTCGTGGAGGCTCCACCACCGCGCCACCTCAGCTGCCTGCCTGCCTACATGGCACCGCATGCATCACTGGCCAGGGCGCGTGTCGAAGCTTGAAGGAGCGGCGGCGGACAGGACGGGCTTCGCCCCCGTCCCCGATAAAGTGAAGGGACACCTCAGCCTCGCATTAAATGTGCTTTGTCCTGTAATACCAGCGATAAGCTCGTGACGCTGTAGCACTTTCCACCTCCTGTGTGCCACTGTGGCAGCCCCTTTCACCTATAAAAGGAGGCCCATGGCACACGGGAGAAGGATTCGACTCTTTCGAACCTAGCAGCACCTAGAGCTAGTTCAAGAGCTCAAGAACACTAAATACTCCACCAAAGCAGGATCATAGGGTTTTAAACATCTTTGCGGCCCGAACCTAGGTAAATCCCCTTTGTGTTGTCTGCTAGTCCTGCTCTTCTCACGATCCCCGCGCCCCGCAACCGTAGAAGGGATTCCAGTGATCCCATAAGTGTCATTTCCCACTGACATATTTGGCGCGCTAGATAGGGGGCTAGGTCGAGGTACTCAGGGGTGCAAAATCTGCTCTTCGGCCTCCTTATGGCTTCGAGGAAGCTGCGCCATTACTTCCAAGCGCATGAGATCACGGTAGTCACCCGCCTCCCATTGCAACGGATACTGCATAATCCAGATGCAATGGGGAGGATCGTGGAATGGGCCCTGGAGCTGTCAAGCTTCGGTTTGAAGTTCAAAAGTACCTCGACGATTCAGAGTAGAGTCTTGGCGGAGTTTGTTGCAGAATGGACCTCGACGCCCGACGAAGAGGTACAGGAGACCACTCTCCCCGGCAAGGAAATGAGCCGCGACTGGATCATGTACTTCGATGGTGCCTTCTCGCTGCAAGGCGCCTGTGCTGGTGTGCTGCTTGTCGCACCCACCGGAGAGCACCTCAAGTATGTCATCCAGATGCACTTTCCCCGGGAGATGTCAACCAACAACACCGCCGAGTACGAGGGTTTGCTTGCCGGTCTCAGGATCGCGGCGAACCTCGGAGTTAAAAAGCTCATCATCAGGGGAGACTCACAGCTCGTCGTCAGGCAGATCAACAAAGATTATCAAAGCCCGTTGATGGAAGCTTACATAGATGAGGTGATGAAACTGGAGGAGCGCTTTGACGGTATACAAGCGGAGCATGTCCCTCGGGCGGAGAACGACATCGCCGACTACCTGTCAAAGTGCGCTGCCCTCAAGCTACCTGTGGAACTAGGTACTTTTGTGTTTTAGTTAACCCAACCATCCGTTGAGCCGTCAACCGGGTGAAACAAGCGGAGGAAGCTAGGACCCGACAAGTACTTCCCCACAGAGCTCCCCGGAGACGCCGGCGAAGATGTTGCCGCGGATGCCGATCCTGCCGCAGGACAGCCGACTCCGGCAGGAACTCAGGTCATGGCCGTGGAGGCGGCCGCTCCCGTGGTAGAAGAGATGCCTTTGGTCCTTGTCGTCGAGCCACAGGCTCCGGCATCGGCGCAGCACACCGTCCAATTCCTTCAAAAAGGAGAGCTTCCCGAGGAGCAGGAAGAGGCAGAAAGAGTAGCCCGCCGGTCTGATCTGTACCAATTCGTTGATAACGTATTGTACAGAAGAAGACCGAATGGGGTGAAATTGATATGCATCTCCCGGGAGGAAGGACTAAGACTGATGGCAGAGATACATGGAGGTATATGTGGCTCCCACATAGGGTCGAGAGCCCTTGCCGGCAAGGCTTTCCAGCAAGGTTTCTTCTGGCCCACCGCCCTCCAGGATGCAGTGGCGCTAGTAACCAACTGTGAAGCGTGCCAGTTCCATTCAATGAAGCTCCATCAACCAGCTCAAGCCCTTCAAATTATCCCTCTCTCCTGGCCCTTCTCGGTCTGGGGGCTCGACATATTGGGCCCTTTCCCCCGTGCTGTCAGGGGCTTTGAGTACTTGTACGTCGCAATCGACAAGTTCACAAAGTGGCCAGAGGTGGAAGCAGTGAGGAAGGTGACAGCACAGTCAGCCATCAAGTTCTTCAAGGGGCTAGTATGCCGTTTCGGGGTGCCTAACAGGATCATTACCGACAACGGCACACAGTTCACAAGCCACGCCTTCATGCAATACATTGAGGATCTCGGCAGCAGGGTCTGTTTTACTTCCGTGGCACATCCACGGAGCAACATCCAAGCGAAAAGAGCAAATGCTGAAGTCCTGCGAGGCTTAAGAACGAAGACTTTTGACAGGCTGCGCAAGAGTGGAAGGCGCTGGATTGATGAGTTGCCGGCGGTTCTTTAGTCGATCAGAACGACGCCAAATCGAGCCACCGGCCAGACACCCTTTGCCCTGGTTTACGGGGCATAAGCAGTTCTCCCCATAGAATTCATATATGGGTCACCTCGAGTGCTCGCTTATGATGAGCTTGAGCAAGAGCGATTGCGGCAAGATGACGCGACGCTCCTTGAGGAAGATCGTCCCCGGGCAGCTGTGAGAGCAGCACGCTACCAGCAAGCCTTGCGCCGCTACCATAGCCGCAAGGCTCATGCCCGGAGCTTTGAGGAAGGCGACCTTGTTCTTCGGCACGTTCAGTCGGCCAATAATTCCAACAAGTTGACGCTGAAGTGGGAAGGGCCTTATCGGGTAACAAGAGTCACCAGGCCCGGCGCAGTCTGCTGGCCGAAGATGCCATTCCAGTGAGCAACTACTGGAACATCGAGCGTCTCTGCAAGTTTTACCCATAAGGCGTGGCTGTCGGGCCTCCCGGCAAGCCACCCTTTTATCTGAGCCTTGCCCGACAAGGCATGTAACCCTTTAATACAAAGCCAGTATGAGACCACGAGCATAAATAAGCGGCAAGCGGCGCCTAAGTTATAACACGCATGCTAGGTTAAGTCTCTTCCTTGGTTAGGGTTGATAGTGCTTAACGGCGGCTAACCCCTAGCTTAGAGGTTGAGTGTGCGTCTCTCTGTCCTTCTCTGTCTTCTTTGGTTTGCAGGACACTGAATATCCTTGCCGAGCTGCTTTGGAAGAAAGGGGACGGACCGGCGTCCGGGCCCCGGGAAGCCAATATAGCTGGGGGCTACAAGAGCAAAGATCCACCCGCGGCAAGCCAAGGTTGCCGGGGCCTGCAGATTCAGATAAGTTCTCTATCCCTTATCATGCGTTTCGTTATGGGCTGAGGTATGTGAAACCTCGTTTTATCCTTAGGCTACCATGCTCCCCTCATTCCGGATCCTAGGACTCGTCTCCTGGGACCGAGTTTGGTCATAGTCGCGGCAGCAAGGAAATAAAACGAGGAGCCTAAGCCCACCACATCCCTGCCTCCGCCAAGGGCGTGAGAAAGGTCGAGCGAAGTGGGGGGGTGGAAAGGCCTGTTGCCGGGCGAGAAAACATTTATCTTAAAGGTAACAAGGATTTACTCCTTGTCATGGGTTTCACCTACGAACGAAAAACCCGGCAAACATCCCTTTTTCATTAAAAAACATCCCGTACAGGTACAGTTCATACGAAATGAAAAACATGAACAAGGGGATTACAAGTTCTAAAGTTAACAAAGGCACGAAGGCTTACAAGACTAAAAAAAGGATAAGATGCCCGTAATCCCTTTCTTGTCCCTCTCCTCAGGAAATGGAAGAAGAAAGCAGAAGGGCAAAAGGGGCGCCTAGGCGAGCTACGAGTGGCAGAAGACACCAAGGGAACATCTTGGTGACCGTCCAAGGGCTGGATGATGATGGCGGCGTCGGAGGCAGAGCTCGAAGACGAGGCGGCAGGACGTCAATACACGACGAAGGCGTCGGTGCCCGCGTATTCCGACTTGACGGCCTTGCCGCCCGCCCTCTTCCTCTTCCGTAGCCTCCCAACGCCAGCCGCCCAAGGAGACGACCCCGAGAAGTTCAAGGAGCCGGCGCCACGGATGATGGGGTCGCCGGTGCCGCTCGGAGCGGCGCCTGACGCCTAGTCGGACCCGTCATCCTGCTGCCCGCTGGCCTCGTCGTCGCTGCCGTTGTCTTCCTCGCCACTCTCGCTCGAGGAGGAGTCTTCATCGTCAGAAGAGCTCTCCACGGAGCACCTTACGCGAGTCTCGAAGTGCCCGAAGATCTTGATGGAGAGGAGGCCACCCTCCATTAGTTTGAAATGGAGAGTGAGCCCATCCGTCATGCTGTGGAGGCGAGCGAAGGTCTTCCACCCTCAGTGAAGATACATGACGCGAGGGGCGGGGAACTCGATGTCGGCCCATGTGCCGCTGTTCCTGCAACCCCTCATGTGCAGCCGCAACGCCTGCGGCAGATCCAGCTCCATCTCCCACGCGAATGGAGTCGGGAGGCGAAGGAGACGGAGCGGTGGCTGGCGTAGCCTGACAAAGAATTCGCAGGGGTTGTCCCAGGCGTGGCCCTCCATCGGAGGAGGGGCTGCTGGCGGATGCGAGGCTGATCTACCGCCCCGTCCTCCTCTCCCTCGAGCACCACGACGGCCTCGACCTCGCCCCCTCCCCTTCCTCTAGCGGCTGGCTCCGCCACTATTAGCTCTTGGGGAGGAGCGATGCGCTGTCTGGCAGAGACCCTCGCCGCCACCGATGAAGCGTCACCACGCCCCCTCGCCATGGCAGAAGAAGAAAGGAAGCAGGAATGGGGAGAGGCAGATGGCGAAAGGTTGAGAGGCACCGTTCCTCCCGCTCCCCTCTTTATAAAGGGGAGAGGGCGGGTCTCGGCCGCCCCTCTCGGCCAATCCAGATTGTTGAAGTAACCACAAGCGGGGCCGTCGACCTCCCTCCCCGCTCCATTGAAGGCGCGTGGGAATCGATCCATGCATGCGCACAACTTCCCACATCCCGCGCGCCTGTCATTCGCTCTGCATTATGCATGCAGCGCACATTGCGCAGGGGGCGGGCGCAGTGGGATGCGTGGAGCGACGGTTCCCAAGCGAGGGACAGTAAATGGGAGGTCGCCCTGCAGTCTCAAAGAGACACACAAGCCGCCTCTTTACTGTCCACCACGGGATGACGCCAGCATGCTTCCATCATGCGCGCGCACGACCCCCACGTCGCGCGTTCAATGCGGGTCGTGGGGAAGCGCAACGGACGGAGCGGTTACCGCAGTGAAATCCGCCACAACTGCCCGCGGACCATTCTGGGCCTAGCCCAACAACGTGTTGCGCTTATGTGTGGCCCAGGCCCGGGGGCTCCTGTCGGTGTACAAATGTAGGGGCTCTCCATTTGACCCCTCTACTTGTGCACGGGCAGTCAGAGCCTCCCGCCACGGCCGCACATAAAATGGCAGGGAAAGGGAAGCCAGAGAGAAGCCGAAGGCACAAGACAAACAAAGCAACGACAAGGACCAAGGACACAAAGAACGGATGGGCGAAGCAGGTTTCCTTGGCAAGGACCCTTGCCGGGGCAGCCTCAACGGCCCCGGCAAGACCCTTGTCGGGGCAGCTCGCCCATGCCAGCCGAGTGAGCCGCCCTTGAGCCCACCAACGCTCGACGAATGCATTGGGACAGGGCTCGGGAGGCACCTCTGTGATGGCATGCAGATCTTTGTGAAGACAAAGAATAGTCAAGATCAAATGAGGATAGGAAGGCAGCCATCCTCACCGAAGAAACCCACAAGACCCCCGGCAAGATCCTTCCCGGAGACGCCCGCGCACCACGGCAAGACCCTTGCTGGGCCACCCGGCAAGGCCCTCACCAAGCGCACCAACAGGGCCACTGCCTGGCCCGCACTAGCCAAGTCTCCGCCGCCGTTCGCAAGCAGCTGCCGACCCAACCAGCTGGGCAGGCACCTGCATGGCAACATGCAGCCCTTCGTGGAGGCTCCACCACCGCGCCACCTCAGCTTCCTGCCTGCCTACATGGCACCGCATGCATCGCTGGCCAGGGCGCGTGTCGAAGCTTGAAGGAGCGGCGGCGGACGGGACGGGCTTCGCCCCCGTCCCTGATAAAGTGAAGGGACACCTCAGCCTCACATTAAATGCGCTTTGACCTGTAATACCAGCGATAAGCTCGTGACACTGTAGCACTTTCCATCTCCTGTGTGCCACTGTGGCAGCCCCTTTCACCTATAAAAGGAGGCCCATGGCACACGGGAGAAGGATTCGGCTCTTTCGAACCTAGCAGCACCCAGAGCTAGTTCAAGAGCTCAAGAATACTAAATACATCCACCAAAGCAGGATCATAGGGTTTTACGCATCTTTGCGGAACCTGGGTAAATCCCCTTTGTGTTGTCTGCTAGTCCCGCTCTTCTCACGATCACCGCGCCCCGCAACCGTAGAAGGGATTCCAGTGAACCCATAGGTGTCGTTTCCCACCGATAGGTTGGGATGTCCGCATCAGGACGCCACCTCCGGAGTCGTCAGGCGACAACCAGACGGACGAGGAGCCTTCAGAGGACGAAGAAGAGGACAACGATGATGAGGAGGAGGAATGGTCAAACGAGGAGGAGGACGACGACGACAGCAACGATGATGACAACGGCGGCGGCGATGAAAAGCCAACGGTCAGGAGCAAGAAGAGTCCTCGCCAAGACGATGTCACGGGGCCATCCAACAAGAACAACAAGAAGAAGAAGGACTATATTAAGCAGACTGTATATATATATATATATATATATATATATATATATATATATATATATCTGTTTATCCTGTCAATCTCATCACAGACAGTTAGTAATATGTATTCGACAGAGATGTTCTACATTATCGCCAACAGGTTGGTTTGTTGAACTGTGTGCCCCGATGAGAGCACACAATTCAGAAAAAAAGACTGTATGGGCTGTCTATAATGATCGCACACAATTCTGATTACTGACCTGTTTGCCGGGTATCACACACATCTTGTTACGCTGAATCATTTGTGTTCACCTCACTCATCGTAAATGGTTCATTGGAGTGAACTGTATGCCGTATATCGCACACACCTTGATCTGGCTGCCCGTTTCTGTTGTTCTGTCTCATCGCAAACAGTTCATACAGGTCAACCGTATGCCCCTCATCACACATGCAACTATAATCTGAACCATGTTTGATGTATCATTCATCGCAAACGTTTTGCATCATTTCTGACGGTTTTCATACAACACCGTTTGCGATTATAGCATCGCACACAGTTTCTCGAAGGGTCTCTGATCGTAGTGTCGCGTTAGCAGCATCCTACAGTAGTGGAGTCAAATTTCCTGAAGATATTCATGCCCGCGTACAATTTTCTGAAAATAAAATTTTTGAGGTGACAAAAATTTGTCAACAAAGCTCTACCAAATTGATAGCAACTACTCATAGGGATACATAGAGGCCATAGCAAGCATTCAAACTACTTAGAACACTAAGAATTCAACATGCAAGCACATCTACAGTAGCACCAAGAGTAGCTATTTATTCAAAGTATAAACCACTAAAACAAAAACTAATTGGACAAATGGTGGAGTCACATACCAAGCAACAATCCCCCAAAACAGTTTTGGAAACGGACCTTCAAGCAAAGAGATCGAAATCTGCGGGTTTGAGCTCAAGAACATGGGAGAGAGAGCAATGGGGATTTTTTTCTGGAGGTAAGTGATGATGCGGGATGAAGATGTAAGTGAGGGGGCCCACGTGGGGACCACAACCCACCAGGGCGCGCTTGGGGGTCCTGACGTGCCCAGGTGGGTTGTTCCCACCTAGTGCACCTCCCTATGGTATTATTTGCACAAAAAAGTCTTAAATAATCAGAAAACAATCATATTAAGTTTTCAGGGCATTCTAAGAACTTTTATTTTTGGGTCATTTTTTATTGCACGGGAGATTCAGAAAACAGACAAAACATGCCATTTTATTTTATTTAACTAATAAAAACTGAGAATAAAAAGTAGGGAAAGAAAGTAGTGCTTACTAAATTCATCAACTTCATACCACTAAAAAATGATTCATTAATAAGGTTGAACAGGTCTTATTAACAACCACTTTCGATTAGCATGAAACCGAAGAACTTTCGTAAATCACTAAGTTACCTCAATGGGGATTTGCATCTCCCCAACAATAAGCATTTCATATTTCTTTTTGACAGTAGGTAGAGGTATTTGAAAACTTCCAATAGTGATTGTCGGAGATTTTTCAAAAACATTAATACCATTCACTTGGAATTGTTTCTTCGGAAAGTGCACCGGATGCTCATTACCATTGATTTTAAAAGTGACCTTGCTTTTATTGCAATCAATAACAGCCCCTGCAGTATTCAAGAAGGGTCTACCAAGGATAATCGACATGTTGTCGTCCTCGAGCATCTCAAGTATAACAAAGTCAGTCAGAATAGTAACATTAGCAACAACAACGGGCACATCCTCACAGATACCGATAGGTATAACCGTGGACTTGTCAGCCATTTGCAAAGATATTTCAGTAGGTGTGAGTTTATTCAAATCAAGTCTTTTATATAAATAGAAAGGCATAACACTAACACCAGCTCCTAAATCACAAAAAAGCAGTTTTCACACAATTCTTTTTGATAGAGCAAGGTATAGTTGGTATTCCCGGATCTCCAAGTTTTTTAGGTACTCCATCTTTAAAAGTATAATTATCAAGCATAGTGGAGATTTTTAGCTTCCGGTAGTTTTCCTTTATTAGTGATGATGTCTTTCATATACTTTGCATAAGGAGGCATTTTCAAGATATCAGTCAAGCGAGTACGCAAAAAGACTGGCCTCAGCATTTCAGCAAAGCGTTCAAATTCTTCATCATCTTTATTTTTAGTTGACTTGGGTGGAAAAGGCATAGGATTTTGAACCCACGGTTCTCTTTCTTTACCGTGTTTCCTAGCCAGAAAGTCTCTTTTATCATATCTTTTATTCTTAGGTTGTGGGTTATCAAGATCAATATGTGGTTCTATCTCAACGTCATTATCTGGTTCTTTATCATTTGGTTGAGCATCTTCATGAACCTCATCATTATATTTTTTTCATTATCATTAGGTGAGTGTTCATTACCAGATCAAGTTTTAGCATTGGAGATAGAAGTTTCATTTTCATTATGAGGGGTTTTTTCTACTTCGGGTTCACTAGAAGCATGCAAAGTCTATCATTTGTCTTCTTCTTTTTCTTTCTAGAAGGACTAGGTGCATTAGTGTTCTTTCTTTTTGAGTCTTGTTCAATTATTTTTGGGTTTCCTTCAGGATAAAGTGGTTCCCGAGTCATTTTACCTCCTCTAGTTGCAACTCTAACAGCAAAGTCATGCATATTATTATTCATTTCATCAAGTAATTCTCTTTGTGATTTGGGAAATTGTTCTAGTCGAGTTTGGACCATAGAAGCATGTTTTCCAACACCTCTAACATCATTTGAGATTCTAAATAACAAGTCACTCAAGCGAGCAATCAGATCAGAATTGTATTTCAATTGTTTCATAACATTTGCATTGAAGTTCATAAAGGCATTGACTAGGATGCATATTGTGAGGATTATCATTTTTATTAAACTTCATTAGAGAATTTACCTCTACCACCTTAGGCAGTGGTGGTGTATTAAGCCCATGTATTTCTTCAATAGGAGGTAAAAAAATTACATCCTCAGCTTTAATACCCTTTTCCTTCATAGATTTCTTTGCCTCTTGCATATCTTCAGGACTGAGATATAATATACCCCTCTTCTTCGGAGTGGGTTTAGCCGGTGGTTTAGGAAGATTCCAACCATCATAATTTTTCAATATGTTATTCAATAATTCTTCAGCTTGAGCAATAGTTCATTCCCTGAAAACACAACCAGCACAACTATCTAGGAAGTCCCTAGAAGCATCGGTTAGTCCATTATAAAAGATATCCAGTATTTCATTTTTCTTAAGAGGATGATCAGGCAAAGCATTAAGTAACTGGCAAAGCCTCCCCCAAGCTTGTGGGAGACTCTCTTCTTTAGTTTGCAGCTTGTTTCTTATGAGCAGGAAAATATTTTTCACAGAAGTAATAGATCATATCCTGCAGACTACGCACACAACCAGGAGCAAGAGTATTGTACCAAGCTTTAGAATCACCCTTTAATGAGAAAGGAAATAATTTGAGAATAAAGTAATAGCGAGTTTTCTCATGATGAGTAAATAGGGTGGCTATATCATTCAACTTACTAAGATGTGCCACAACAGTTTCAGTTTCATAACCATGGAAAGGATCAGATTCAACCAAAGTAATTAACTCTGGGTCGATAGATAATTCATAATCCTTATAAGCAATAAAGATAGGTGAAGTAGCAAACTTAGGATCACATTTCATTCTAGCATTCAGAGATTTTTCTCTATACTTGCATAATAATTTCTCTAGATCATATCTATCATTACAAGCAAGAATATCTCTAGTTGCTTCTTCACTCATAACATAACCTTCTAGTACCTCAGGCAATTCATATCTAGCAAGGCTAGTTCTAGCAGGTGTTTCAGGAGTTTCAGTTTCAAGTTCATCATCATATTCAACAACATCATGTAATTCTAGCAATTTGTTCATCAAGAAATTCACCAAGTGGCACATCATCATTATCAAGCAAGGTACTAGCATCATCATAAGCATTATCCATAGCAGAAGTAGCATCATCAATAACTTGCGACATATTAGAATTGATAGCATGTGGTGGTGTTGCAAGTTTACTCAAAACAGAAGGTGAATCTAAAGCCGAACTGGATGGCAGTTCCTTACCTCCCCCCATCCTTGAGGGAAATATCTTAGTCTTTGGATCCTTCAGATTCTTCATAGTGATAATATGATAATAATCCCAAGTGACTCAACAAATATAGCTATGCTCCCCGGCAACGGTGCCAGAAGAAGGTCTTGATAACCCACAAGCATAGGGGATCGCAACAGTTTTCGAGGGTAGAGTATTCAACCCAAGTTTATAGATTCGACACAAGGGGAGCCAAGGAATATTTGAAGGTATTAGCAGCTGAGTTGTCAATTCAACCACACCTGGAGATTAATTATCTGCAGCAAAGTGATCAGTAGCAAAGTAGTTTGATAGTTTTGATAGTAGTGACAACAGCAATGGTAACAGTAACAGTGATAGAAGTAACTTTGTAGCAAGCGTAACAGTGATGATAGCAGTAGCAACGCAGGAAGATCAATAAAGATAAATTCGTAGGCATTGGGTCGGTGACTTGTTGGATGATATTCATCATGTGACAGTTATAACCTAGGGAGATACGGCACTAGCTCCAGTTCATCGATATAATGTAGGCATGTATTCCGTAAATAGTCATACGTGCTTTATTAAAAGACTTGCATGACATATTTTGTCCTAGCCTCCCGTGGCAGCGGGGTCCATTGGAAACCAAGGGATATTAAGGCCTCCTTTTACTAGAGAACCGGAACAAAGCATTAACACATAGTGAATACATGAACTCCTCAAACTATGGTCATCACCGGGAGTGGGACCGGTTGTTGTCATTCCGGGGTTGCCGGATCATGACACGTAGTAGGTGACTATAACTTGCAAGATCGGATCTAACACATGGATATAATTATGAACTCATAAACGGTTCAGATCTGAGTTCATGGCACCCAGGGCCAAAGTGACAAGCATTAAGCATAGCAAAGTCATAGCAACATCAATCTAAGAACATAGTGGATACTAGGGATCAAGCCCTAACAAAACTAACTCGATTACATGATGAATCTCATCCAACTCCTCATCGACCAGCGAGCCTACGAAGAAATTACTCACTCCCAGTGGGGAGCATCATGGAATTGACGATGGAGATGGGTTGGTGAAGATGAAGAATGAAGATCCCCCTCTCCGGAGCCCCAAACGGACTCCAGATCTGTCCTCCCAAGGAAGAACAGGGCTTGGCGGTGGCTCCGTCTCGTGGATCGTGATAATTCTTTCTCCCTTATTTTTTTCTGGAATAATGTGAATTTATAGTATCAGGTGGTCGTCAAAGGGCCCACCAGGTGGGTACAACCCACCTGGGTGCGCCAGGAGAGGGGGCGCGCACTGGTGGGTTGTGCCCAACCAGGGTCCCTCTCTGGTGGGTCTTGGCTCCAGAAATTCTTATTATTGATATAAAAAATCCTCGCAAAGTTTCGTTCCATTCTGAGAACTTTTATTTTTGCACAAAAACAACACCACGGTAGTTCTGCTGAAAACAGCATCAGTCCGAGGTTAGTTTCATTCAAATCGTGCAAATTAGAGTCCAAAACAAGAGGAAAAGCGTGAGAAAAAGTAGATACGTTGGAGACGTATCAGCAAGGTACGGTGTTGGTCGAACCCAACAATCCGAGTGTGTGGGAGAGAATCCTGACAACACATGAGCTCGAGCTTTGGATGAACGACATGTGACGGTGACCGGCTGTAACACGAACTAGGAGGAATCTATTCATGGCCAACACATACCCCTCATTATTGGTCAAAGGGATGATATATATGCACTCAAGGAGCCCACAAATATTCGTGTCATCACAAAAAACCGCACAAGGGAGACGTGTCGATTAGAAGATTCGCTATATATACACTGCATGCGGCCCAAATATGTATGGGTACGGTGGTGTCTGATGTGTTAAAATCCCAAATGCACAACTTCGATGGGGCACCAACTACATTACAAATTGAACACCATACCCGACCCCAAACCAGGTTCAATACGTACGATGTCGGTTCCCCAACTTCGAGGCAGGTGGGTGTCGTCCAACGCATGCGCTCAAACTTTATTTGGTCTAACATGGCACACATATCAATAGGAAACCATCATGGTCAAGCCATTCTCGTATGTTGGGTCAAAGGGATAGATTGTGTGGGCCCCCTTGTTATTGATCAAGGATGATATATATATACCTCGGGATCCCACATATATGTGGGGCGTCTATAAACTGCACAAGGGAGACATGCATGCTCAATCAGAACACCCGGCCCCCTATATCCTGCATGCCGCCCAAAAAAATTGTATGGGTCTGGTGTGTGATTTGTTCAAATCCCTAAAGCACAAGTCCGATGGGGCACCAACTACATCAGTAACATTACAAACTGAACATCGTACCCCCGCGGACAGCTTAAAGATGTACGATGTCGGGAACGCAACTTCGGGGCGGGTGGTGGGGGCGGGGGGTAGGGGCCGGGTGCCGTCAAACGCGTGTGCTGAAACTTGATTTGCTCTAACATAGCACATGGAGCAAAGAGTAAACCCTTATCATGCATTGGGTCAAAGGGATAATTTGTGTGGTCCTATAGATGTTGATCATTCTTTGATTTTTTATAACAAAAAAACCCAATAAAAAACATAGTCTACAAATTAGCAAAACAAGGATCCCAAGGTTTAATAATCGTCATGATAGGTCACTATAGAGACATTTATCTCTATAATGACCATATCATAGAATTTAAATGAAGCTTGAGATATGCAACTTCCCACCGGGTCACCCATCCATAGACTACTCCAGCCCAAGCACGCTTAGCTTCTGCGTTCTATTCGACTAGGCTAGAGGATGGGAAGCTGCCCCTTGCTGACGGGAATTGCCTCCTTGTCTTTAAGGCATTTCACGCTGGTCACCCTATGGGACCTACTCCCTACTATCACACATGTTTGTGCTTTTAGAAACCGTGTGCAATAATTACATGGCCGGTGTGTCGCCGCCTAGCCTTCTATGAGCACTAACACTGGCAGTGGGAAAACGATGGGAGAAGAGGCGGGAAACTGATGGGAGGAGTGGCGGGAAACGGTAGCTTGTTTGGATATATAACAACATTAATATGGAAAACTTATTTTACATGAATATGGAAATCTTTTTTTACATAAATATGGAAAACTTAGTAGAGAAGGAAGCATGAGCTAGTAGGACGCATGCACATAGTGCTTACCCATATAAATAAAATCACAACCGGAATTGCATGTGCTATCGAAAGGGATGGGGATTGTCGTTCGTTCTGGGAGCATCCAACGGTGGAGGCGTACGATCCGTGGGGTTTGGGTTCTGGCCAATCAGAACGCATGACTCAGACTGCGCGTGCAGGGGGGAGGGGACATCGGCCATGGTTTGGTAGGCACGTGGCTTTCGTGAGTGAATGCTACGTCTTGAGCTTGCGTTGGTTTTCCCCGAAGAGGAGAGGATGATGTAGCACAGTACCGTAAGTATTTCCCTCAGTTTTTGAGAACCAAGGTATCAATCCAGTAGGAGGCCACACACAAGTCCCTCGTACCTGCACAAAACGATAGCTACTCGCAACCAACGCGATTAGGGGTTATCAATCCCTTCACAGTCACTTACGAGAGTGAGATCTGATAATATTTTTGGTATTTTTGGTATAAACATGCAAAGTGAAAAGTAAAGGAAAAGTAAAAACAAAGCAAGTATAAAAGTGGTGGAGATTGATATGATGAGAATAGACCCGGGGGCCATAGGTTTCACTAGTGGCTTCTCTCAAGAGCATAAATATTCTACGGTGGGTGAACAAATTACTATTGAGCAATTGACAGAATTGAGCATAGTTATGAGTATATCTAGGTATGATCATGTATATAGGCATCACGTCCGAGACAAGTAGACCGAAACGATTCTGCATCTACTACTATTACTCCACTCATCGACCGCTATCCAGCATGCATCTAGAGTATTAAGTTAAAAACAAAGTAACGCCTTAAGCAAGATGACATGATGTAGAGGAATAAATTCATGCAATATGATAAATACCCCATCTTGTTATCCTCGATGGCAACAATACAATACGTGCCTTGCAACCCTTTACATCCTTTGGTAAGGACACCGCAAGATTGAACCCAAAGCCATGCACTTCTCCCATTGCAAGAACTACCAATCTAGTTGGCCAAACCAAACGGATAATTCGAAGAGACTTGCAAAGATAACTCAATCATACATAAAATAATTCAGATAAGATTCAAATATTATTCATAGATAAGCTGGGTCATAAACCCACAATTCATCGATCTCAACAAACACACCGCAAAAATAAGATTACATCGAATAGATCTCCACGAGAGAGGGGGAGAACATTGTATTGAGATCCAAAAAGAGAGAAGAAGCCATCTAGCTACTAGCTATGGACCCGAAGGTCTGAAGTAAACTACTCACACTTCATCGGAGAGGCTATGGTGTTGATGTAGAAGCCCTCCATGGTGGATGCCCCCTCCGGGGGAGCTCCGGAACAGGCCCCAGGATGGGATCTCGTGGATACAGGAAGTTGCGGCAGTGGAATTAGGTTTTTGGCTCCTGTTCTGATCGTTTGGGGGTACGTAGGTATATATAGGAGGAAGGAGTACGTCGGTGGAGCATCAGGGGGCCCATGAGGCAGGGGGCGTGCCCTGGGGGGGGGCGCCCCCCACCCTCGTGACCGCCTCCAATGTTCCTTGGCGTAGGGTCCAAGTCTCCTGGATCACGTTCGGTGAGAAAATCACGTTTCCGAATGTTTCATTCCGTTTGGACTCCGTTTGATATTCTGTTTTCTTCGAAATACTGAAAAAGGCAAAAAACAGCAATTCTGGGCTGTGCCTCCGGTTAATAGGTTAGTCCCAAAAGTAATATAAAATTGGAAAATAAAGCCCATTATAGTCCAAAACAATAGATAAAGTAGCATGGAGCAATCAAAAATTATAGATACGTTGGAGACGTATCAGGCATCCCCAAGCTTAATTCCTGCTCGTCCTCGAGTAGGTAAATGATAAAAAGAGAATTTTTGATGCGGATTGATACTTTGGCATAATTTCAATGTAAATCCTCTTAATCATGGTATGAATATTCAGATCCGAAAGATTCAAGACAAAAGTTTATATTGACATAAAAATAATAATACTTCAAGCATACTAACTAAGCAATTATGTCTTCTCAAAATAACATGGCCAAAGAAAGTTATCCCTACAAAATCATATAGTCTGGCTATGCTCCATCTTCCCCACACAAAGCATTTAAATCATGCACAATCCCGATGACAAGCCAAGCAATTGTTTCGTACTTTAACATTTTCAAAACTTTTTCAATCTTCACGCAATACATGAGCGTGAGCCATGGATATAGCACTATATGTGGAATAGAACGGTGGTTGTGGAGAAGACAAAAATAGGGAAGATAGTCTCACATCAACTAGGCGTATCAACGGGCTATGGAGATGCCCATCAATAGATATCAATGTGAGTGAGTAGGGATTGCCATGCAACGGATGCACTAGAGCTATAAGTATATGAAAGCTCAACAAAAGAAACTAAGTGGGTGTGCATCCAACTCGCTTGCTCACGAAGACCTAGGGCATTTGAGGAAGCCCATCATTGGAATATACAAGCAAAGTTCTATAATGAAAAATTCCCACTAGTATATGAAAGTGACAAAATGAGAGACTCTCTATCATGCGGATCATGGTGCTACTTTGAAGCACAAGTGTGGTAAAAGGATAGTAACATTGTCCCTTCTCTCTTTTTCTCTCATTTTTTTTATTTGGGCCTTTTCTCTTTCTTTTTTTGGCCTCCTTTTTTTTATATTATTTATTTATTTTTTCGTCCGGAGTCTCATCCCGACTTGTGGGGGAATCATAGTCTCCATCATCCTTTCCTCACTTGGGACAATGCTCTAATAATGATGATCATCACACTTTTATTTTTCTTACAATTCAACAATTACAACTCGATACTTAGAACAAAATATGAGTCTATATGAATGCCTCCGGCGGTGTACCGGGATATGCAATGAAACATGAGTGACATGTATGAAAGAATTCTGAACGGTGGCTTTGCCACAAATACAATGTCAACTACATGATCATGCTAGCAATATGAAAATGATGGAGCATGTCATAATAAACGGAATGGTGGAAAGTTGCATGGCAATATATCTCGGAATGGCTATGGAAATGCCATGATAGGTAGGTATGGTGGCTGTTTTGAGGAAGATATATGGTGGGTGTATTATACTGGCGAAAGATGCGCGGTATTAGAGAGGCTAGCAATGGTGGAAGGATGGGAAAAAGTGCGTATAATCCATGGACTCAACATTAGTCATAAAGAACTCATATACTTATTGCAAAAATCTAGAAGTTATCAAAGAAAAGTATTACACGCATGCTCCTATGGGGATAGATTGGTAGGAAAAGACCGTCGCTCGTCCCCGACCGCCACTCATAAGGAAGACAATCAATAAATAAATCATGCTCCGAGTTCATCACATAACGGTTCACCATACGTGCATGCTACGGGAATCACAAACTTCAACACAAGTATTCTTTAAATTCAAAACTACTCAACTAGCATGACTCTAATATCACCATCTTCATATCTCATAACAATTATCAAGCATCAAACTTATCTTAGTATTCAACGCACTCAAAAGAAAGTTTCACATATCTTGAATACCAAGTATATTAACATTAAGCAAACTACCATGCTATTAACGACTCTCAAAATAATCTAAGTGAAGCATGAGAGATCAAGTTTCTTTAAAACAAATCCACCACCATGATCTAAAAGATCTAAGTGAAGCACTAGAGCAAAAATTATCACGCTCAAAAAGATGTAAGTGAAGCACTATGAGCAAAACTATCAAGCTCAAAAGATATAAGTGAAGCACATAGAGTATTCTATCAAATTCCAATTCATGTATGGCTCTCTCAAAAGGTGCATACAGCAAGGATGATTGTGGTAAACTAACAAGCAAAGACGTAAATAATACAAGACGCTCCAAGCAAAACACATATCATGTGGTGAATAAAAATATAGCTCCAAGTAAATTACCGATGGAAGTGGACGAAAGAGGGGATGCCTTCCGGGGCATCCCCAAGCTTTGACTTTTTGGTGTCCTTGGATTATCTTGGGGGTTACATGCGCATCCCCAAGCTTAGGATCTTGCCACTCCTTGTTCCATAATCCATCAAAAGAATTCACCCAAAACTTGAAAATTTCACAACACAAAACTCAATAGAAATCTCGTGAGCTCCGTTAGGGAAAGAAAACAAAAGACTACTTTAAGGTACTGTAATGAACTCATTCTTTATTTATATTGGTGTTAAACCTACTGTATTCCAACTTCTCTGTGGATCATAAACTATTTTACTAGCCATAGATTCATCAAAATAAGCAAACAACACACGCAAAACAGAATCTGTCAAAAACAGAACAGTCTGTAGTAATCTGTAACTAACGCAAACTTCTAGTACTCAAAAAATTCTAAGAAAATTAGACGACCTGGAAAATTTGTTTATTGATCAGCAGCAATTGGAATAAATATTTTATCACGTTCTGGTGATTTTTAACAATTCGGGCACTGAGTTCAAAGTTTCTGGAAATTACAGCAAGATCAAATAACTATCATCCAAGAAGATCCAATAGGTTTAACTTGGCACAAACACTAATTAAAAGATAAAAACACATCTAAACAGAGGCTAGATGGATTATTTATTCCTTAAAATAAGCAAAAACAAAAAAAAATGAAATTGGGTTGCCTCCCAACAAGTGCTATCGTTTAACGCCCCTAGCTAGGCATAAAAGCAAGGATAGATCTAGGTATTGCCATCTTTGGTAGGCAATCCATAAGTGACTCTCATAATAGATTCATATGGTAATTTTATTTTATTTCTAGGGAAGTGTTCCATGCCTTTCTTTAATGGAAATTGAAATCTAATATTACCTTCCTTCATATCAATAATTGCACCAATCGTTCTAAGGAAAGGTCTACCAAGAATAATAGGACATGAAGGATTGCAATCTATATCAAGAACGATAAAATCTACGGGCACATAATTCCTATTTGCAACAATAATAACATCATTAATTCTTCCCATAGGCTTTTTAATAGTGGAATCCGCAAGATGCAAGTTTAGAGAGCAATCATCAAAGTCACGGAAATCTAGCAAATCACACAAAGTTTTGGGAATAGTGGAGACACTAGCACCCAAATCACACAAAGCATTAAACTCATGATCCTTAATTTTAGTTTTAGTACTGGGTTCCCACTCATCATAGAGTTTCCTAGGGATAGAAACTTTCAACTCAAGTTTTTCTTCATAAGATTGCATCAAAGCATCAACAATGTGTTCGGTAAAGGCCTTATTTTGACTATAAGCATGAGGAGAATTTAGCACGGATTGCAACAAGGAAATACAATAAATTAAAGAGCAATTTTCATAATTAAATTCCTTGAGATCCAGTATAGTGGGTTTAGTAACATCTAGATTTTTATTTCTTTCAATCCCACTTTTATCAATTTCATCATCAAGATCTAAAAACTCCGAATTCTTAAAACGCCTTCTAGGTAAAGGAAGATCATATTCAATTTCATCAAGATTCATATTGCAAAACAAAGATTTAATAGGGGACGTATCAATAACTTTTAGATCTTCATCTTGATGTTCATAAGAATTAGAAGAACACGCTTTAATAAAGGCATCTTTGGAGGCACGCATCCTAGCGGTTCTTTCTTTGCACTCATCAATGGAAATTCTCATAGCTTTGAGAGACTCATTGATATCATGCTTAGGAGGAATATATCTAAGCTTTAAAGAATCAAACTCAAGAGAAATTCTATCAATGTTCCTAGCCAAATCATCAACTTTAAGCAATTTCTCTTCAAGCAAAGAATTAAAATTCTTTTGTGAATTCATAAACTCTTTAACACTATTCTCAAATTCAGAGGGAATCTTATTAAAATTTCCATAAGAGTTTATGTAGGAATTTCCATAATTATTAGAAGGATTACTAGGATAAGGCCTAGGATTAAAATTCCCTCTATACGCGTTGTTACAAAATTATTCCTACCAACAAAATTCACATCCATAGATTCATTATTATTCTCAATCAAGGTAGACAAAGGCATATCATTAGGATCAGAAGAAACACTCTTAGTAGCAAATAATTTCATAAGTTCATCCATCTTTCCACTCAAAACATTATTTCTTCTATCGCATGCACTTTTTTATTAGTAGATCTTTCAGTATGCCATTGAGAATAATTAACCATAATATTATCTAGGAGTTTAGTAGCATCCCCTAGAGTGATTTCCATAAAAGTGCCTCCCGCGGCCGAATCTAAAAGATTTCTAGAAGCAAAATTCAATCCGGCATAATTTTTTTGTATAATCATCCACAAGTTCAAACCATGAGTAGGACAATTACATATCATTAATTTCATTCTCTCCCAAGCTTGTGCAACATGTTCATGATCAAGTTGCTTAAAATTCATAATATCGTTTCTAAGAGAGATAATCTTAGCGGGAGGAAAATACTTAGAGATAAAATCATCTTTGCACTTGTTCCATGAATCAATATTATTTCTAGGCAAAGATGAAAACCACGCTTTAGCACGATCTCTAAGTGAAAAAGGAAATAGCTTCAATTTAACGACATCATTATCGACATATTTTTTCTTTTGCATATCACATAAATCAACGAAGCTATTCAGATGAGTAGCGGCATCTTCACTAGGAAGGCCGGCGAATTGATCTTTCATAACAAGATTCAACAAAGCAGTATTGATTTCACAAGATTCAGTATTGGCAAGAGGAGCAATTGGAGTGCCAAGGAAATCATTATTATTGGTATTGGTGAAGTCACACAATTTGGTAGAATCATGACCCATCGCGACAAACAAGCAATCCAACACACAAGCAAACAAGCGGACGAGGAAAAAGGCAACGGGAAAAAGAGGAGGAGATTGGGAAAGAGAGGGCGAATAAAATGGCAAGGGTGAAGTGGGGGAGAGGAAAACGAGAGGCAAATGGCAAATAATGTAATGCGAGAGATAGGGATTGTGATGGGTACTTGTTATGTTGACTTCTGCGTAGACTCCCCGGCAACGGCGCCAGAAATCCTTCTTGCTACGTCTTGAGCTTGCGTTGGTTTTCCCCGAAGAGGAGAGGATGATGCAGCACAGTAGCGTAAGTATTTCCCTCAGTTTTTGAGAACCAAGGTATCAATCCAGTAGGAGGCCACGAACAAGTCCCTCGTACCTGCACAAAATGATAGCTACTCGCAACCAACGCGATTTGGGGTTGTCAATCCCTTCACGGTCACTTACGAGAGTGAGATCTGATAGAGATAATATTTTTGGTATTTTTGGTATAAAGATGCAAAGTGAAAAGTAAAGGCAAAGTAAAAACAAAGCAAGTATAAAAGTGATGGAGATTGATATGATGAGAATAGACCCGGGGGCCATAGGTTTCACTAGTGGCTTCTCTCAAGAGCATAAATATTCTACGGTGGGTGAACAAATTATTGTTGAGCAATTGACAAAATTGAGCATAGTTATGAGTATATATAGGTATGATCATGTATATAGGCATCACGTCCGAGACAAGTAGACCGAAACGATTCTGCATCTACTACTATTACTCCACTCATCGACCGCTATCCAGGATGCATCTAGAGTATTAAGTTAAAAACAGAGTAATGCCTTAAGCAAGATGACATGATGTAGAGGAATAAATTCATGCAATATGATAAATACCCCATCTTGTTATCCTCGATGGGAACAATACAATACGTGCCTTGCAACCCTTTACATCCTTTGGGTAAGGACACATAAGATTGAACCCAAAGCCATGCACTTCTCCCATTGAAAGAACTACCAATCTAGTTGGCCAAACCAAGCGGATAATTGAAGAGACTTGCAAAGATAACTCAATCATACATAAAATAATTCAGAGAAGATTCAAATATTATTCATAGATAAGCTGGATCATAAACCCACAATTCATCGGTCTCAACAAACACACCGCAAAAACAAGATTACATCGAATAGATCTCCACGAGAAAGGGGGAGAACATTGTATTTAGATCCAAAAAGAGTGAAGAAGCCATGTAGCTACTAGCTATGGACCCTAAGGTCTGAAGTAAACTACTTACACTTCATCGGAGAGGCTGTGGTGTTGATGTAGAATCCCTCCATGGTGGATGCCCCCTCCGGTGGAGCTCCGGAACAGGCCCCAGGATGGGATCTCGTGGATACAGGAAGTTGTGGTGGTGGAATTAGGTTTTTGGCTCCTGTTCTGATCGTTTGGGGTACGTAGGTATATATAGGAGGAAGGAGTACGTCGGTGGAGCATCAGGGGGCCATGAGGCAGGGGGGCGCGCCCTAGGGGGGGGGGCACCCTCGTGACCGCCTCCGATGTTCCTTGGCGTAGGGTCCAAGTCTCCTGGATCACGTTTGGTGAGAAAATCACATTTCCGAAGTTTTCATTCCGTTTGGACTCCGTTTGATATTTTGTTTCTTCGAAATACTGAAAAAGGCAAAAACCAGCAATTCTGGGCTGGGCCTCCGGTTAATACGTTAGTCCCAAAAGTAATATAAAAGTGGAAAATAAAGCCCATTATAGTCCAAAACAATAGATAAAGTAGCATGGAGCAATCAAAAATTATAGATACATTGGAGACGTATCAGTGAACCATGTGCTATTTGAAAACATTTCGTAAGAATCTCGGTTTTTAGATCCCCATAAATCCAAAAGTCACCCGAAAATCGTGAAACTTGTCATAGTGTCACGACATGGCACATATATGTCGAGGAATTTTTTTTGTCCATTTTGGGGCAAATTTTATCACAAGCCTCTTACAAACCGGAGCTTCTCTCAAGAAGCCTCGTGGTTTCGATAGGGAAACGTGTCCCCCTTGTGGGCGAAACGATAATCACTGCCTGTTTTCACCTTGTATTTTCTTCCACAGGTAACATGGAACAACAGGATATCCATGCTAAAATTTAAAATTACTCAGGGTTTGTTTGGCCTTTTTTATTCATTAATTGAGTTTTCTAGGCATTTAATGTCCATAATTCAAATCCGAACTACAAATACATGCTCCAGTTCACCAAAATGGCTAGAAAAATCGTACATGTGTCCTTGGGGTGCATGTTTAGGTCCCATGGAAGGAATGAGAATTAATTCGACTGTACCGGCGTACTCTCTCGTCCTCAAACATTGCGAATCTCGGTTTTTAAATCTCGTTAAATCCAAAACTCACCAGAAAATCATGAATCTTGGCATGGTGTCACTACATGGCACATATATGTCATGGTAAAAAAGTTGTCCAATTTGGGCCAAGCTATACTACAAGCCTCTTACAAACCGAAGTTTCTCGTAACCCTCGTGGTTCCGGTAGGGAAACATGCCCCTCCTGTGGGCAAAACGTTAATCGCTACCTCTTCTCGCCCTGAATTTTGTTTTCTACATGCAACATAGAATAACAGGAGTGTCATGCTAAAATTTGAAACTGTTTAGGGTTCGTTTGGCCATTTTATATATTAATTGAGTTTTCTAGGCATTTAATGTAGTCCATAATTCAAATTCGAACTACAAGCACATGCTCCAGTGAAGCAAAATGGGTGGAAAATCATACATGTGTCATTGGGTGCATGTTTAGGTCTCATTGAAGGAATGAGAATGAATTACAAACGTCTCGTCATCCTGAAACATTGAGAATCTCGGTTTTTAAATCCCAGTAAATTGGAAACTCACCCAAAAAACATGAAGCTTGGCATGGTTTTGTGACGTGGCACATATATGCCATGGTAAAAAAAACGTCCAGTTTGAGACAAGGCGCACACATTAATAGCCAACAAAGTCCTTTCGAAATAAATAGCTGACACGTTAATATCGCAAACGATTGTATTATATGAACCGTGTGTTCCCGTAACCATTTAAGTGCGGCCACGCGTCCCTCTTTTCTTATGGAATAGTACTACCTCCGTCCTCGTTCATTGGTCATCTTTGTATGTTGTGCTAAAATTTAGGAAAAAACTAACGCCCACACGTGTGGCATCTTGTACATCGCCCACACGCCTTCTTTACCGCTCATTTTGCCACATGTGAACATATGACATCACCAGGAATCTTTTGGATTTTTGGCTTAAAAATGTTTTATCTCCTAATTAAAAAATTGAATTAAAAATTTGTTTTCACCATTAAATCCGTCTCGACGAATCTTCAAAACTAGACCCCATGTTGATATGTTTCGACGAAAAAAAAATTGCCCAAAAGTTGCCATGATGTTTACACTGTAGTTGCCATAGTTCTTAAACTAAAGTTGCCATGTGGCAATTTCAATTTGTAGAGCATGGCAATTTTAGTATTTCGATGATGGCAACTCCAATACTTTGACCATAAAAATTATTTTTTGTATGAACCATGGTAATTTTAAGTGCATGTATCATGGCAATTTTAGTTTATGGTTCATGGAAAGTCTAGTTTCTTAATTCCCTGTTTTATAAATGTCAAAATTACTTTTAAATGTAGAAAAACTTAGCTGAAACATATCATGGCAACTTCAGTGTAAACATCATGGCAATTCATGTGCAATAGACATGGCAACTTTTAGCCCTAAAAAAAATTCGTCGAAATATATTGATATGAGATCTAGTTTCGAAGATCTCGTCGCGAGGGATTTAATGATGAAAACGGATCATCAATCGTATTTTTCATTTAAGAGATAAAACATTTAAAAAACTGAAAATCTAAAAAGATTCTCACATGCATGCATGCGGTGACATGGCGCAGTATGTGTGTTATTGGGTGTGTGGGAAGGTTTGGCTCACACCACACGTGTGGGCGTTAGCGTTGTCCACAATTTAACCATACTCGGGGGCATGCGTGCAGCTGTTTGATTAGATGGGACAATCTCGAGAAGTCCATCGTGCAGGCTCGACGGGACGCGTGCGAGTAGTTCGCCGCGCAGGCTCGACGGGACGCATGCATCCTGTCCAGCTCGTTGGCTCGACGGGACACGTGCGAGCAGCAAGGCCGCCCATGCTCACCGGGAAGCGAGCTCCCTGACCTCCGTCCACCAGCCGCCCGCCTCACTCACAACTTCTCCTAAATTTGCTTACATATTGCGGACCACACGTGTGAGCTCGGTGACCTCCGTCCACCAGCTGTCCAGGTGCTTTAATTAACTGTGTGTTAAAGCACCTGGACGGAGGGTGTTTGCTTGTGATCCCATGGCCCCTCTCAATGTTAGCATCTACTTTGTTCGTGTTTTCAACTCGTATTCCTGATAATTTAAAATGCCACATAGGGAAACAGATAATGCAACAACAAATAAAATGGCAAAGGATAATACGATGACAAATTTACAGTGGCGCGGATAATAATTATCTTACATATTGCAGATAACTTAAAATGCCGCATGCGGCAAAGCCCGGAAGACACGGGGGAAAGAGAAGAAGGAAATCGCAGACAGCGATCTGGGTCGCTACTGTCTCCACTCCTTGATGGATCGTCGGGCGACGACATCCTCCAGCTCCTTCAATTCCTCACGACTTTGCTTGACAGCAACCACGGATTCCTCCACCTCCTTCTCACGCTCGATCCGGAGCTTCCTCAAGTCACCCATCAGTTCCTCGACGGCCGCTTTCAGCGTCATCCCTAAGGCACTGCTCTGCTCATGCAGCATCTTCCAACCATCGGTCTCCTCCTCCTTCTCGGCGAGCGCCTTGAGGAGCTTAGCATTGTCATCCGTGAGTTGCTCGACGAGGTCGGTCGCCTTCTCAACCGAGGCATCGCTGATCTCAAGCAGCTTCATCAAGCCGTCGACCAGCTCCTGCTGCTTAATGAGGCCAGCGAGAATGTCATCGTTGCTGTCCAAGGACTTCAGCAACTCCAGCTCGTCGCGATCACCGACACGACCAGTGCGCTTCCGAGAGACCTCGCGTGACGGTGAGAGCTCATTCGAGGGCTCCGCGGCGCGCCGAGACATCTCTGCTGCGGCAGCCGCGTAGCAGCGGGACCTCTCTAGTGCTTTCGTGGCCTTGGTCTTTTGTCCCTGGTTATATTGTCCACCCGAAACTCCTCCTATCGGTCATGGCGGAACGAATTGACAGGAAAGACCAGTTTTGTGGGTGGTGAGGAGAGGAACTGTGAAGTAATTTTCTAGTGGGTAGTTTTTATAGCCCGGTGCTAGGTGTGAACACATATTGGCTTGATCGGTGTGAACAGATTTGCAATTACTTATTGCGTTGTAATCTGCAATATGACGAGAAACAAGGTCAAAATTTATTGATGGCTCATCACAAATAGTTCTTTTGGATCAACTGTATGCCACCCATCGGAACCTGAAACAGTCCCCAGAAGGCGTACGTGGGCCCGCGTTCTCAGATGTACATGTACATGTCTGCCCACTATCACACACAGTCAAGATATCACCATCATGTCCGATGGATGCGCCGTCGCGCCTCCCACCGGGTGCCAGAAGGTTGACCATGTGGTTGCTCGCCGTTGAGGCGACCGTGATGCGCTCTGCTCGCATCCGTCCGCGCGTTTTGCTCGCCATTGAGGCGGCCACGGTGCGCTCTGCTCTGGCATCCCTACGCGCGCTCTGCTCGCGTTGAGGCAAATTTACAATGGCAACGGTTACTAATTGTATTATATATTCAGGATAATTTAAAATGCCACATGCGGCAACGCCCAAAACACTCACGACATACATATGCATACAATTATAATATAATATAGGCTAAAAGGCTGAGCAGGCGGCCTTCCGACGATGGTCTTCTCGGACTCCAAGATCAGCATAGCACCCTTGTGGTTGTTCATGCCAAGTGTCCCGACCAGCCTCCGCCTACGGAGCTGCTGGCGCTGGGAGGCTCTTGGGGCTGCTGGGCCTCTTCCAGAAGAGCTTGACAACGTGCAATCGCGCGCATGACATCTCCATGGAACCGCTCCATTTCCATGTCTCTGGCCTGGTAGCAAATTCCGTCCATCACCTGCATCCTCAAGATACCATGCTGGCGATGTTCTACTTCGTTGGGGACATCAACTCCGCCAAGGATGTACTCGAGCCTGGCCACCACATCGTCGGGATCGAGGTTGACACGGCCGCTGCCGGCAATGATGAGGCTGCTAGCTGGCTGTGTCTTGACTGAATTGCAGAGGTCCTCTGCCCATTCCTTGCGGGGCATCAGGCTCTTGATGAGCACTGGTGACTACGGCTCTTCGGGTGGGTCGTCGATCATGCCGCCGAGCAGCTCTGGATCTTTTGCACGATGGATGGCAAACTTCTCATCACACTTCCTCTGCAATATGTTGATTGTGTGCCCAAGCACTATCACGCCAATATCGCTGCCGATGGGCCGTGGTGCCTACACCGGCCGATGAAGCTCTTGCTTCCCCACCTGCTCGGCTCGTTCTCCTCGCCGAAGATGTAATGCAGGTAGGGGTCGACGTCAAAGCTTTGGTCGTTGCTTGGCATGCTTGGAATAACTAATGGGAGATGTGTGAGGATTAGATCTGCGCACAGTGTTGCGACGGTGCGTTGCCGCCTGGGTTATATGTAGCAAGCCATTAGCTGGTGGCCGGAAACTGATGAGGGAAGAGGCGGGGATTTTACAATTCCCCCATGTGGAGCACGGGAAGACTAAGTGGAGCACACAAACCAAATACCGTATTCGGTGCCACGTGATATCTATCACACACGTGTTAACATAAGGAAACTTATGTGTTTTCTCAAAAAAAAGGAAACGTATGTGTACTTACTAATCATCGCACACGAGTACTCGTAGACGCATCGTGTGTGATAATCTTACCCACCGCAAGCAACTAGTTTGCATTTTCAAAGTTTTTTGTACACACAAAATCGCACATGAATTAACTGTAGTGACCGTCTGTGTTATAATTTCTCATCGCAAACAGTTCATCCGAGTGGGTTGTTTGTCGCGTATCACACACATCTTGTTTACACGAATGGTTTGTGTTCTTTTAGCTCATCGCAAATAGTTCATCTATGTGAACTGTATGCCGCATATTACACACATCTTGTTAAGTTGAACCGTTTTTGCTCTGTTCCCTAATCGAAAATAGTTTGTCCAAGTGAACCGTATGTCGTATATCACACACACCTTGATCTGGCTAACCGTTTCTGTTGCATTCCCTAATAGCAAACAATTCATCTGAGCAAACTGTATGCCGTATATCGCACACACCTTAATATGGCTGCCCGTTTTTGTTGTTCCGTCTCATCGCAAACAATTCATATGGATCAACCATATGCCCTTCATCGCATACTGTCGGCGTCCTAGGAACAGGGTACCAAGAATTGCCTGCCTGCGGCCCAGGGCGTGGCTCCACCAGCGGCCCGGTACATCTTCATCAGCAACCACTCAAGACCCTCGTGAGGGGCCAAGCCTCGTGAGGCGAATGATACAAGACCTCCTCAGGGGCAGCCTCGCTAGGCCGGCTCGTGAGGAGCGGAGATATCAAGGCAGGGGGCACCTGCGAGGTTCGCGTGATGTGAGCCATGACGACCGAAGCCAGGCAGGTGCCAGTGGGCGCAGAGTACCCGTTTCCTCTTTGGTGCTAAAGAGGCAGGCGCAGGCGAGGAGTCCCAAGACATTAGGTAAAGGTTTCCACATCGGTGCAACAAGACCAAGACCAGCAGGACGGCAGGACGGAGGTCACCGCGGAGCCCACAGCTACATCACCACCAGAGCCTTTGGCAGGCGAAGACCACCTTTTGTCAGGATAACTTGTACTACACTACAAAAAAAATACACTTCCGTGATGATACATGTTTGTCACAGTAGGTCGCGTTTTCTGTCATTCATGTACATCCATGACGATTTTATGAAAGAATCAAGATAGTCATACCTGTGTTGTCGTAGAAGTGTTCCATGACATTACCAAAATTATCATCACGGAAGTGTCCACTTCCATGACGATAAATCGCGTCGTCCGAAGTGCTTTACGTCAAGGGTGACCGACACGTGGCATCCACCGTAACGGAACGCCGTTAAGCTATCGGGTCGGGTTTTGGATCTGATAACCCGTTAACAGCCCCGACCAATGGGGATTTTCCATGTGTAAAATCATCATTGGCTGGAGGAAACACGTGTCAGCTCATCGTTGGGACAGATGTCATCCACTCATTGGACAGTAGGAGCCTATGATACGTTGACACATGGCACGGCCCAACAGAGGCCCATTCCTGTGAAAAGGCCAGCCCATTTGACTTGGTCAAAAGGTGGCAAGCCGGCCCATGGAAAGCCCGTTAACGGCCTGTTCGCATATAGCCCATTTACAGCCCGCTAACTGTCGTGGTTCTAAGTCTGACAGTAGAATGGGGGGTAGGTATGGAGAGGCAAGATCCTAGCTATGGAGAAGTTGTATACGCAAGGGATTTACGAGTTCAGGCCCTTCTCAGAGGAAGTAATAGCCCTACGTCTCGGAGCCCGGAGGCGGTTGACTGGATTATATGCGTATGTCTTACAGGGGTGTGAACCCTTCTACCTGTGGAGGGGGGTGGCTTATATAGAGTGCGCCAGGACCCCAGCCAGCCCACGTAGCAGAGGGTTTAAGGTGCGTTAAGGCTAGGAATTACTGGTAACGCCTTACATAAAGTGTCATTAAGATCATAAAGACTATTTAACTACAGACCGTTTGGGCACCGAGTGGCTCTTGGACTCCTGGTGGTCGAGTGGGTCTTCATGGTCGAGTGTCTTTGAATCTGTCGAGTGGAAACCTACCAGGTCGACTGGAAGGCCGCTTCTCCTGCGAGTGTCCTTGTGGAGGGTACCTTTGGGCAGGTCTATGACCCTACCCCAGGTACATGACTTCATCATTAGCCCCCAAATGGATCGAGGTTTGAGTGAGGAAGGAGTTGATAATCTTTCTGACCTATTCTTCGTGTTGCGAGTGTGTCTTACTCTGGATCAACGACCTTTTAGTGATGGCATCAACTTCTCTTTCAGTCGCCTTGATCCATTCTTCATGTTTTGTCGAGTGAACTCTGTGAACTTGAGGATTTCGGCGACGGATCGGAGGAAATCTGCTATCGGACGGGTTGCTCATGGTTAGCGGATTTCGTGGGATCTGAATTTTGGGAAGCGCGCGAAGTGGAGAAAACTGCGGCACTCGGATGGGATAAGACGATGACGCCTCAATCTTCGTGCCGCCTTTTTCGCCACGTATCGCGTCTACCGCTTTATTCTTGAATTTGACGGGATTATGCAGGCCTACCGGTCAGCCACTCGAGCGGCCCCATATAAAGCGTCGGACAGGGTATTTTGAACAGTCGACCTCAATCTTCTCCTCCTCCGCCTCAAACCTTCTCGTTGCACTCTTAGCCTGTCCAGCGCCGCAGCTCGAGTACTTGCCTTGCGGCGACCATGGTGAAGGAGAAGACCGCAGCCCTGGAACGGGTGAAGAAGGCGGCGGCGAAGGCTAAGGGGAGAGCGCCCAGTCGGGGCGGATCCTCTTCGCGGTCCAAACTGCCGCAAGGCTGGGTCCAAGGATATTGGATCCGCTCAACCATCACCGAGAAGGACCTCACCGATCTGGCCAATGAAGGACTGATCCCCCATGGGTCGGCGAGGCTTCCGCAGCCTGAAGAGGGTGAGTGCGTTCTCCTGGCCACCGACGTAGATCGGGGATTTTCTCTGCCACCGAATCCTTTTTTCTGGGGGTTTCTGAACTTTTTTGGAGCGCAACTCCATCATTTCACTCCCAACTCCATTGTCTACCTTGCTGCTTTCATTTCGTTATGCGAAAACTTCTTGTGTTGTCGACCGCACTAGGGTCTCTTCAAGCACATATTCACCTGTCACTCTCAGACGGTGAAGAAAACGAACCCGAATGACGAGAGAACCCAAGAAATCTAGATGTGTGGGGGACTCGGGGTCCAGATGAGGGGAAGAGCGCCTTTCGGCTATGACTCTCCTGACTCGGTTAGAGGGTGGCGATCGACCTGGTTCTATCGCCAAGACCAGCCGACCTTGGGCGGTCGACCGGGCTCCCTCCTTTCTCCATGAGTCGAGTGAACAAGCCATCTTCCCTGAAGGTGTTACCAGAGGAGAAGGCCCAAGTAAAATTGCTGATGGAGCGCGTAGTCCAGCTCATTCGCGACGGGGTGACCGGCATGGATCTCCTGGAGGTTTTCCTCCGATGGCGTATTCAGCCACTCCAATACCGAGGTCATCCGATGTGGATGTACTCTGGTACGGATGATACCACTCGGGTCCATCCAGAGGAGGTCGATGACGCCACACTGGAGAAGTGGATGACTGCCATCACAGGAAACAAAGATAACCCTCGCGGAGCTAGGAGGATTCCACCACTCGACTAGACTTACGAAGTAGACAAGGTACAACCACTTATCTTCGACTGTGATTCGGCTGCATTCATTCTGTTTAGATGCCAATTCGTCGACTGACTTTCGCATGTTTTGTTGTCTTCTAGGTCACCACTGAGATGTACTCGATGCCCAACGGGGCGCAGGAAACAGTCGAAGAAGAAGAAGGAAGTGGAGGTGAAAGTCATGAGGAATGGGAGTCCAACGGCGAGGAGGATGAGGGGGCTTGACAGCTCTGATGAAGAGGAGGAGGAGGAGGAAGAGGAGGAAGACGTTGATCCTCCTCGCTCGGAGGGAAGGTCCAAGTTGACACATGACCCGGCGGTCGGGTGCTGTAAAGCTGTTGTGCCCACTGGGCAGTCGACGAAGCGACCTAGGACAACTTCCCCTGCGCCGACTGAGAAACCACCGAAGCAACCTCGAGCAACGTCGTCAAAGCCGGCGAAGGCTCTACCCAAGATGCGGATGGTCATCCCCACCATCTCCGGGTAACCAACAGAACCTTGTATTTCCTTATTCAACATGAGTGAACTTTTGGTCGACTTGATGACTGATCAGCCGATTCTTGAAATCTACAGTGCCGCTACCTCCGAGACTTCAGCCAAGCACGAAGATCAGGAAATGGAGGATGCTGCCACCTCCAACCTTGGTATGATCTCTGAGATTTCGCTTTTAGTCGACTGGAGCTTTTAGTCGATTGGACTTCCATGTTTACTTTTGAATCTTTCTTATAGTTCCGCCTCACGTCATTGATCTCCCCGACGATGACGAGGAAGCGCCATTGAGGAAGAGGAAGAACAAGATAATGCCTGCTGGCAAGGCTGCTCCAGTCGCGGCGATTCCTGAGACGCTGGTTTCCGAGGGAGGCAACCCCACTCGGGCTTCTGTGTCTTTCGCTGTACCGCTGACAAGTGCCCGACCCACTTCGTCGACTGCTGATCCACCATCTCTCTTTGCTATACACCACGTCCCGGAAGACCAAGTGAGTGCCGCTAAGGAGGCCATACGCCAGGCAGGGATCATGATGGAGCAAGTGAAAGCGGTCCGAGAGGCTAGCCAGGCGGCCTATGATGCTAGTTCAGCTCTCCAGAGCAATGTCCAAGTAAGTCGATCGTTGCTTGCTTTGTTAGGATATGCTACCTGAAACTGCTTCCTTCTGGAGATTTCCATATCTGTACACCCACTGGGTGGGTGTGTCGATTAATTTTGTGGGGCACGCTGAGTGCACCCACCGGTGTAGTCCCCGAGACTATGGTCGACTGCGTGTAGTCGGCTATAGTCTTTATGCTGTGAACTTCTTCACTCGACCTGGACGGACCAAGTCGAATGGAACCGTAAAACCGGTGGGGGCACGCTGAGTGCACCCACTGGGTGTAGTCCCCGAGACTATGGCCGACTGCGTGTAGTCGACTATAGTCTAAAGAACTGTGTGTTGTTTTTTTTTATCGCGGCTGACCACTGACACATAACCTTTTTGCCTCTTTTGGTCGACTGGTCGAACCAAATTGGTAAAACTAGTGGGGGCACGCTGAGTGCACCCGCTGGGTGTAGTCCCCGAGACTATTGTCGAATGTTTTGATTCGACTATAGTCTTAGAAATGCTACTATATTTCCTTAATCACTCGGAAGTGATCTGTCTTCGATGTCTTTTGTTGGTTGACTCTTTGTAGAAATCTTGCGAGCTTGTGGCTCGCTATACTGAGTTAGAGAACAAACAGATCCAGCTCAACCTCGATTTGAAGCTTGCTCAGGAGAATTTGCAGAAGGCAAAGGATGAAGCAAAAGGTATGGCTGGTGAGAACTTTTGACGACTGCCTTTGTTTTTATGTTCATTCTCAACTCTGTTCTCATTGTTGCTTTGTAGATAAACTGGAAGAGACTTTGAAGAAGAAGGACCTTGACCTTGCAGAGGCACAGAAGGCGGCTTTGGAGAAAACAAAGCTCGCTGAAGAGAAGCTTGCCTCAGTCGACAAACTTGAAGATGAAAATGCCAAGCTGAAAGCCGCTCTTGACGCGGCTAACAAGGAAGTTAGTCGACTGAAGAACGACAAGATTGCTCTGTCTGACAAGGCTGGCCAACCAAGGGAAGCGAAATGACCTGGAGATTTATCTTGGAGGGCTCGCCAAGAAGCTGTTTCTCATGCTTGAAGGTAATCTCTTTTACCCGACTGTCTTGCTATCACCGGCTCATCACATGATCGTTATTTTGAGTCTGAGCTGTGTTTTCAGAATTCTGTCAAAACTTCGAAGAAGAAACCAGTCGAGTGGAAACCAGTTTGGACCCCATCAACTCTCCTGTGAAGGACGAAGCTGCTATGAATGTGCTCCGACTGGAGTCTCGCGTTGCTAGCGTGGTGGATTATCTTGCTCGACTGAAAGTTGCAGTGTCGCGGATCGACTCGACTCTCCGCCAGATCGGGCGCTTGAATGACCTTGAATCCACGATGACTCGATGAATGAGATTCCAAGTCGAGTGCAAGAATGGAAAAAGTCTTCGCCGGTGTGGTGCTGATGTTGCTCTATCTCGGTTCGTGTCCACCGCAAAGAAGCGCAAGAGGACAAGCTGGTGTCTCTCAAGGTTGCCAACACCGGGAAGCACGACTTGGATCTTTCATGGAGACTTTCATCGCTGCTGCTACCCGTATTGCCGACGGAATCGACCTCGACCAGTTTGTTGCACCTTCCAGTCCTCCGCCGGAGGAGTAAAAAACTTCTAAGTCCCACCTTAAATTTGCCTCGGAATGCCGAGTGGTTTTTGTAACCGATAAACTTTAACAGGCTTAACGCCTGAGCACCTTTGGATCCGTAGGACGTTTATCCGAACTTGATTTATCCTTTAACATGCTTTGTTTGCCTTCGAGAGAACTTTGTTCCTCATTCGGAAGATATTCCGTTGAAACTCCAGTCGACTTGTGCTTCATCTATCCTGCAGGTAGAGATGGAACACAGACTGCGACTGACCTCGTTGTCCTTGCGGATTGGGATGAACCGCACGTTGTACTTGTGGCGAAGCTCCGAAGGAGGAGGTAGCAGTCGACCGGCACCTCGTCGTCCTTGCGGATTGGGATGGACCGCATGTTGTACTTGTGGCGAAGCTCCGAAGGAAAAGGTAACAGTCGACCTGCACCTCGTCGTCCTTGCGGATTGGGATGAATTCCTTACTTAGGCGAGCACTGGACCGCAGCTAAGCTCCCGAGTGGGAGGTTTGCTCTCCACTCGGTAGGGTTTTTATTACTTATGCGAGCACTGGGCTGCAGCTAAGCCTCCGAGTGGGAGGTTTGCTCTCCACTCAGTAGGATTTTTATTACTTAGGCGAGCATTGGGCTGCAGCTAAGCCTCCGAGTGGGAGGTTTGCTCTCCACTCGATAGGATTTCTATTACTTAGGCGAGCGCTGGGCTGCAGCTAAGCCTCCAGTGGGAGGTTTGCTCTCCACTCGGTGGGATTTCTATTACTTAGGCGAGCACTGGCTGCAGCTAAGCCCCAGTGGGAGGTTTGCTCTCCACTCGGTGGGATTTTTATTACTTAGGCGAGCACTGGGCTGCAGCTAAGCCCCAGTGGGAGGTTTGCTCTCCACTCGGTGGGATTTTTATTACTTAGGCGAGCTGGGCTGCAGCTAAGCCTCCGAGTGGGAGGTTTGCTCTCCACTCGGTGGGATTTCTATTACTTAGGCGAGCACTGGCTGCAGCTAAGCCCCAGTGGGAGGTTTGCTCTCCACTCGGTAGGATTTCTATTACTTAGGCGAGCACTGGGCTGCAGATAAGCCCCAGTGGGAGGTTTGCTCTCCACTCGGTAGGATTTTTATGGCGTAGCTTTGAAGGAGAAGGTAACAATCGACCTGCACCTCGTCAGTCCTTGCGATTTTCATTATTTTGGATGTTAAGGCTAATCCTTGGGCTGTTGCCCCGAGTGGGAGGTTGGCTCACCACTCGGTGGGATTTGAATACTTAGGCGAGTACTTGGACTGCAGCTAAGCCTCCGAGTGGGAGGCTGGCTCGCCACTCGGTAGGATTTGAATACTTAGGCGAGTACTTGGACTGCAGCTAAGCCTCCAAGTGGGAGGCTGGCTCGCCACTCGGTAGGATTTTGTATACTTAGGCGAGTACTTGGACTGCAGCTAAGCCCCCGAGTGGGAGACTGGCTCACCACTCGGTAGGATTTTGAATACTTAGGCGAGTACTTGGACTGCAGCTAAGCCTCCGAGTGGGAGGCCGGCTCACCACTCGGTAGGATTTTGAATACTTAGGCGAAGCGGATTCGCAACTAAGCCCCCGAGTGAGAGACTGGCTCGCCACTCGGAAAGGATTTTTTTACAAACTTAGGCGAACCGGATTCGCAACTAAGCCACCCACTGGGGGAAATTTCAACAAAAAGTGATAACAACCACTGGGAAAATTATAACATTCTTGTCTTAGATAAACAAACTACAAAAGTACTTTTATTACATCTCAACCGAGTGAGTATTAAGTGTAAAAGGGGCGGAGCAGCTCCGCGTTCCAAGCTCGAGGCTCGTCGATCTGGCGATCAACGTTGTAGAGATGATACGCTCCGTTGTGGAGAACTCTTGTGACGATGAAGGACCTTCCCAAGTGGGAGCGAGCTTGTGTGGTTTCTGTTGATCCACTCGGAGGACCAAATCTCCCTCTTGGAAGGCTCGACTCTTCACATTTCGGCATGGAATCGGCGCAAGTCTTGCGATAGATAGTCGGCGGATCAGGGCCATTTCTCTCTCTCTTCCAAGAGGTCGATCGCATCTTGCCGGGCTTGTTCCGCTTCTTCTTGAGTATAGTTCGACTCGAGGCGCATTGTGAAGCAGGTCACTCGGCGAACTGCTTCAGCTCCATAGACCGGGAAGAATGGAGTTCTCGATCGACCGATTAGGAGTGGTCCTCAATCCCGGAGAACTGATGGAAGTTCGTCGACCCAAGCTCCTCTGCGTGTTTGAGATCACGCATCAGCCGTGGTTTCAGCCCTTTGAGAATGAGGCCGTTTGCGTTACGCTTGTCCATTCGACCGAGGATGAGCCATCAAGCATAGTCGACCAGCGTGCCTTGAGAGGCGCAGAAGGCTTTGAACTTGTCATTATCGAAGTTTGACCCATTGTCGGTGATGATGCTATGTGGAACTCCATATCTGAATATCAACCTCCGATGAAACCGATAGCGATGCATGCATCGAGGTTCTTGATGGGCTTGGCTTCGATCCACTTGGTGAACTTGTCATTGCTACTAGCAAATGAGTGAAGCCGCTTCGCGAGCTTCTCAACGGTCCAATCATGTCCAATCCCCAAACAGCGAAGGGCCAGATGAGTGGAATGGTCTTCAAGGCTGAGGCGGGCTTGTGCGATATGTTGGAATAGAACTGACATCCTTCACACTTGTCAACTATTTCTTTTGCCATTTCATTTGCTTTCGGCCAGTAAAATCCCGCTCGGTATGCTTTAGCCACAATGGTCCGAGAGGACGCATGATGGCCACAGGTCCCCGAGTGGATATCCTCAAGAATTATCTGACCTTCTTCTGGCGTGATACACTTCTGGCCGACTCCAGTCACGCTTTCTCTGAACAACTGTCCCTTGATCACTGTAAAGGCCTTGGATCGTCGGAAGATCTATCGAGCCTCTTCTTCATTCTCTAGGAGCTCTTTCCGTAGGATATATGCGATGTACGGCACCGTCCAGTCGGGAGTGATGACCACAACTTCCATAATTAGGTCGACCACGGCTGGGACCTCAACTTTAGTCGGATCATTGGCACTCTTTTGCTGCGGGGCTTCTTCTGTGAAAGGATCCTCCTGCACTGATGGTGCATGAATGTGCTCCAAAAATACATTACTAGGAATGGCTTCCCTCTTGTGTCCTACCTTCGCCAAATCATCCGCATCTTGATTTTTCAGTCGGGGTATATTATGAAGCTCTAACCCCTCGAATTTCTTCTCCAGCTTTCACACTGCATTACAATAACCTGTCATAGCTGGGCTTCTGACATCCCACTCCTTCATCACTTGATTAACAACCAGATCCGAGTCGCCGTAGACCATAAGGCGACGGACGCTGAGAGAAATGGCCATGCGCAACCCATACAGGAGTGCTTCATATTCTGCTTCGTTGTTGGAAGAATCAAAGTGAATCTGGAGAACATATTTGAGCCTATCTCCTCGGGGGGAAACCAATACAACCCCTGCACCAGAACCGTTCAGCATCTTGGAACCGTCGAAAAACATAGTCCAGTGCTCCGAGTGAACTTGATTCGGAAGCTGATGTTCAGTCCACTCGGCGAAGAAGTCTGCTATTGCTTGGGACTTGATGGCTTTCTTTGCCTCGAATTTGATATCAAGGGGAAGGAGTTCAATCGCCCATTTTGCCACTCGACCAGTTGCATCTCTGTTATGAAGAATTTCCGACAATGGGGCGTCGTCGGCGATCGTAATGGAATGATCGGAGAAATAATGAGCAACCTTCTTTGTGGTCATATAGATCCCATAAACAAGCTTCGATAGTGAGGGTATCTTTGCTTTGATGGGGTTGACACTTGAAAGATAATAAACTGGGCGTTGAACTTTGAAGGCTTTTCCTTCTTCTTCCTCGACCGTAGTAAATGCAATCTTGACGACTTGTCCAGTGGCTGCAATGTAAAGCAACAAAGGCTCTTTGCTGATTGGGGCAGCAAGCACCGGCTGGGTGGAGAGCAGAGCTTTGAGCTCTGCAAACGCTGCATCAACTTCTAGAGTCCACTCGAACTTGTCTAACTTCTTCATCAGTCGGTAAAGAGGCAATGCCTTTTCACCGAGGCGAGAGATGAATCGACTTAAAGCGGCCAAGCATCCAGTAAGTTTCTGGACATCGTGCACACGCACAGGGCGCTTCATTCGGAGTATGGTGCCAACCTTTTCGGGGTTAGCATCGATTCCTCGCTCAGAAACAAGAAAACCGAGTAACTTTCCACCAGGAACTCCAAATGTACACTTTGATGGGTTAAGCTTGATATCATACCTCCTGAGATTGGCAAATGTTTCAGCAAGGTCAGTCAACAGGTCGGAACCCTTCCGTGACTTGACCACTATATCATCCATGTACGCTTCCACATTCCGACTGATTTGAGTGAGCAAACACTTCTGAATCATCCTCATGAATGTGGCTCCGGCATTCTTGAGACCGAATGGCATGGTGACAAAACAGAAGCACCCGAATGGAGTGATGAACGTTGTTTTAATCTCATCGGGTCCATACAGACGGATCTGATGGTACTCGGAATAGGCGTCTAAAAAGGACAACCTCTCACATCCCGCAGTTGAGTCGACTATTTGGTCAATGCGAGGAAGAGGGAAATGATCTTTCAGGCAGGCCCGATTGATATGCTTGAAATCGATGCACATGTGCAACGACTTGTCCTTCTTGGGGACCATGACGATATTGGAAAGCCACTCGGAGTGGTAGATCTCTCGGATGAACTCTGTCGCTAAGAGCCGAGCCACCTCCTCGCCAATGGCCTTTCTCTTCTGGACGGCGGACCGCCGAAGATATTCTTTAACCAGTTTGAATTTTGGGTCGACTCATAGGCGATGCTCAGCCAGCTCCCTGGGAACACCCGGCATGTCAGCAGGCTTCCATGCAAAGATGTCCCAGTTCTCACGGAGGAACTGGATAAGCGCTTCTTCCTATTTTGAGTCGAGTGTTGTTGAGATGTTGGTCGAGCAGCATTGGGATCGATCGGGTGAATGTGAACCTGTTTCGTCTCACCATCGACCAAATGCTGACTCAGAGCAGGCTTCTTAGCTCGCAACAAATCACTCGGATCTGCAGTTTTCGATACTCTTGTAGCTCTACCATCGCCAACCGAGCATCGGCGATCTTAGAGCCTTTCTGGAAGCACTCTTCCGCCTTCTTTCGATTGCCCGTAACAGTGATCACGCCCTTGGGACCAGGCATCTTCAGTTTAAGATACACGTAACATGGTCAGGCCATGAAACGTGCATAAGATGGCCTTCCCAGAATAGCGTGATAAGTGCTCTGGAAATCCACGACCTCAAAGGTCAACTTTTCTTTCCGGAAATGCTTCGAATCGCCAAAAACTACATCAAGAGCAATTTGGCCGAGTGACTCAGCCTTCTTTCCAGGAATGACTCCGTGGAAGCTCATGTTACTGGTACTGAGTCTGGACATCGGAATGGCCATTCCTTTCAACGTCTCGGCGTACAATATGTTCAAGCCACTACCACCATCCATCAGGACTTTGGTCAGTCGAGTGCCCTCAACAACTGGGTCGACCACCAATGCTTGCCTCCCAGGGGTGGCAATGTGCGTCGGGTGATCAAACTGGTCAAATGTGATGGCGGTCTGGGACCATTTCAGATAGTTGGGAGTCGCCGGAGCAACCAAGTTCACTTCCCGATTGATAACCTTCAATCGACTTTTGCTTTCGGCGTCGGCAAAAATCATCGAGTGGAATTGACACGGGATATCCATCATCACTTGTCATCTTTGTCCTCAACTTTGTCATTTCCTTATCCTTATCCTTGAGCTGTTTCCCTTGGGCTGCTGAATCAAAGCCGACACTATCGAGTGGTATGTTTCGGTAAATGAGTTTACCCTCTTCATCTTTCTTTGTATGAATATGACATGGCAAATCCAACACGTCGTTTCCATCCTGGTCTTTCACCTTCTTGGGGTTCCAAGGACCCTTGGGTTTCCCCTTGAACTTTCACAGGGTCACAGCCAAGGCCTCTCCGGGCGCGCTGGCTCGGCTTTGCGCTCGCTTCCATTGAATTTCCTCCGTCGGCCTCATTGGCGGCCGATTTGTATTTACCACTTCGGAGCCGATCCTCTTCTTCACCATTTGCATACTTGGTGGAAATCTCCATCATCCGACTCAGGGTCATATCTCCGGTTCGACCAAATTTCAAACTCAACTCTCTGTTCTTGACACCTTCTTTGAAGGCACAGACTGCTTGGTGATCAGATACATTCTCGACTGTGTGGTGCAAAGTGATCCACCTCTGGATATAATCTCTCAAAGTTTCACTCAACTTTTGCACACATGACTGCAACTCCGTCAATCTTGTTGGTCGTTTGCAAGTTCCTTCAAATGTCCTGACAAACACTCGGGCAAGATCTTCCCAAGTGTAAATCTTCTTTGGGTGCTAAGCGATTCAACCACGCCTGCTGAACCCTCCAACATAAGAGGCAAATGCTTCATGGCTACCTCATCGTTGCCACCGCCGATCTGAACAGCCACTCGGTAATCTTCAAGCCAAGTGTCGGGCTTGGATTCACCAATGAACTTATCGACTCCGATCGCCAACCTGAAGTTGGGAGGAATCACCGCGCTCGATGGCTCTTCCGAAACACTCGGTCCCGAGACATGAACTCTGCTGCTGGAGGGAACATCTCTATCATGGTCGTCTCGGTGAGCTCTGTTCCTGTCGACCAAACCGTGAACGATAATATATCTCGCATCAAAGCCTGGTTCCACAGGGTCGACCGAACTCTTCGCCCAACACTTGTCTTTGGTGTCGTAGTCCTGCTGCCGAGGCGTATGATCCACCCCTTGGGGGAGGAGTGGGCACTCGACGTCGATCGTTGCGATCGAATCGGTGCTCATATTGCTCGCGGCCCTTGTACTGATCATCACGCCGGCCCCCACGTTCCTCACGCCTCGGGGGCGATCTCGGACTATGGGCCGACTGGACTGAATTCGCAGCGACGGATCGGCTGTGAATCCTGTTCATGACTGTGATACAACTGAGTTTTGATCTCCTGCCGCCCGGAGCAGATCTCTGATTTGCAGCAAACCTCTACCCGCCTCCGACTGGGAAGGCTGAATTGACTCTGCTATATGGGCGGCAGCTGCTAAATTCTGAATCGGAGTTCGATATACCTGAGTTGGCGGTTGAAAGAGCTGACGTCGACTGGATTCTGGAACCCTTGGTCACGCGCGCTCGTCGAGTACTCGCTGAAGGTTCTCCAGTCGAGTGCGCTCAGCCAGGTTGGCCAAGCGCGCATCCTCCAAGGCACGAGCCTCGGGGGTTTCTCCAACGATAGGAGTGTGAAGTGCATCCATGTTCCGACGGCGAAGCTCCTCCCTCTGGAGCGAAGTGAGGGGCTCGGGCAGGTACTCTTCGTGGGCTTGCTCCGGATCGCCTCCACCGTCACCACCATTGGTGCGGGTGAATCCGGGGGGACTGCATGGTCCATTGACCATCAAAACCTCTGCCACCGGGTCACTGCTATCGCATTCGGACGCAGTCTCTGCGGAGCCAGTCGAACAGGCCGTAGAGAGATTCGTCGGGCTCGATCGCCACGACTTGGGGGGTGGCCGACTGGCGGGCTACCGCATGCCTCACCCACCGCTGAAGTCTCGACCGACCGGAACGCTTGTGCCGGTGGGAGACTGGGAGCAAAGACGGCACATGAGCCGACCCATACTAGTTCGACGGTTGCCACAGGAGGACGCCGCGGACACACGCGCGAAAGTGCGTCGCCCCGCGGACGGGGAGTGCGTCCACGTCGAGTGGAGCCTCCTAAAGCCAAGCGGAGTCGTCGGCGACGAACATGAGCGCACCGAGACGGATCTCGTGGCCGTCAACCAGAACTCCACCTGAAACCATGATGTAGGAGATCGAAAGAATCCCAACTTCTCCAACAAATCAATAGAACACCGGCCCCACGGTGGGTGCCAACTGTCGTGGTTTTAAGTCTGACAGTAGAATGGGGGGTAGGTATGGAGAGGCAAGATCCTAGCTATGGAGAAGTTGTATACGCAAGGGATTTACGAGTTCAGGCCCTTCTCGGAGGAAGTAATAGCCCTACGTCTCGGAGCCCGGAGGCGGTCATTGGATTATATCGTATGTGTTACGAGGGTGCGAACCCTTCTACCGTGGAGGGGGTGGCTTATATAGAGTCGTCGGGACCCCAGCCAGCCCACGTAGCAGAGGGTTTAAGGTGCGTTAAGGCTAGGCGTTACTGGTAACGCCTTACATAAAGTGTCATTAAGATCATAAAGACTATTTAACTACAGACCGTTTGGGCACCGAGTGGCTCTTGGACTCCTGGTGGTCGAGTGTCTTTGAATCTGTCGAGTGGAAACCTACCAGGTCGACTGGAAGGCCGCTTCTCCTGCGAGTGTCCTTGTGGAGGGTACCTTTGGGCAGGTCTATGACCCTACCCCAGGTACATGACTTCATCACTAACCCAAGGCCCGTTACGCCTTATCCGAATTAGGCCCAGTAGCATCATCTGGGCCATCCAATATGATTCCAGCCCGTTTTCACTTCTGGCCCATGTATGGCCCATGATGTCTTTCGGCCCATATGAGGCCCTATGTAACTCTTGGCCTACTAACGGCCCATGGTGAAACTGGCCCTTAATGAACAGCGTGTCACTTTACACCCATTAACGGCCCGTGGTGAAACTGGCCCATAATGAACAGTGTATCACTTTATACCCATTAACGGCCCGTTATTCCGTTGGGCTCTTTCCAGCCCATATTACCTTTCGGCCTTCTCAGAGCCCATTTATTCTTGGGCTCATTTCCAGTATTCGTTTACTTACGGTCCATTACTGTCATTTTCTGCTTGTGGGCCAGCCCGTGGTTACAGTCGGCCTGTTTGTGGTCCGTTAATACGTTGGGCTGTTTTCATAGCGTCATCAAATACTGCCTATTAACGTTGGCCCGTTATGGTCGGCCCATGAACGGACGATTCCAACTCTAGCCCGTTTACGGCCATAATGCGGCCTGTTATTGGCCCATGTTTGGCCAATCCATCATACGGCCCGTATAATGCCCATTGATGATACGGCCCATAGAAGGCCCATTGTTTCTACGGCCCGTAGAAGGCCCACTGTTTCTATGACCCGTAGAAGGCCCACTATTTCTACGGTCCGTAGGAGGCCCAGTGTCACTACAGTAAATATTAGCCCATGGTTATTGTGGCCTAGTTTTAAAAAATAGGTTATTGCAGCCACTAGCAAACCACGGAAAAAGAACTGCACTGACTACAAGCAAACAAATAAACAAGACAACAAGGAAATAAATAAGCAAGCAACTTATGCTAGGCTATCACGGCTATTACACATATTACATCCACTGGGCATCAAAGTTCGCCACCAGTGCAAATATAGGGAACAAAGCAGCATATCATATACACTGGTTGTCAAAGTTGGCGACCAGCGCAAATAAACGCCGCAACAAAACAAATCCAGAACCGAAACCACTTCATAAGATCTCAAGAAACAATATCCTAGGTACTCATAATGCTGGCAAGATGCTTAGCAAGCATATTAACTTTCTCTTGTTTGGCGCTTAAATCCTCCAGCGCTTGTTGTTGCACCAGGAAATATGCATCTGAATTCTGCAGGGACTTCCTCGGTCCTTGACTTCTGTCATGAGACATCGATCGATGTCTTTCAACTTGAAGTTGAGACTCAAGAAGACGAACTGATTCAAGCAGCGAGTTCGAAGAGCTTGTGCCAGCAGTAGTGGCCAGTAACTCGAATAGTACATCAAGACAGGACTTTTGGGTTCTCTCATTGTCGTCAAGATAGTTTTTATCAGCTTTTTTGGAGACCAACAAGGATGTCTCACTATCTTGAACCTTATCTGCATTACTTCCTTTACCATTGGATAACGCGGTACTGTTCTTCAATATTTTGTCCGCACTCTAAAAGAGAAACAAGCAGACACATCACATGTTTACCATGTTGCATATGAAACTCATTTTGGTAAATGAGTTCAGTAGTAAAGTGGACAGGATAACAACATGAAACAAACATGTATCTATGTACCATGGTCACTTTATGGTCTATATCATTCTAGTTTTTGTTGCCAAATCAAGATAGAGACACAGTTCAAATAATATTTGTTCAAGACAAAGCAGAATTGACAGAATATAAGTGTGGGAAACTATAGAGCAATAAGAACACTTGTAATATGCATGACATGAGAACATAACTGTTTATTCAATTTAAACTGAAATCAACATAGAGCAGGTTACAACAGCAAACCAGTTAAAGAAACAGGTTTAAAACATACCTGTTGCGCCATTGGAGTTTCAATTCCATCCTTCAAATTTGAAAATAGTTGGTATGAGTAAATACAGTAATGCAAGAGAAAAGGAGTATGAACCATATCTACAGAACCTGATCTGATAACAAATCTTCTTCTCCTTTAAGCATTGAGTTGGGATTCGGAGTGGTGGTCCTCGTGCTTTGGGCACTGCAGTTCCCTTACTAACTGCTCGTGTTTGGGTGCTCTGTGGTGGAGACGGTGATGTGTCAACTGGAACTAGGTTACTATCTGTCGGGGTTGGGGTTAGAAGGGGTGTAGCTGGTTCTCTGTCCAAGCGGTAGGGGCACAATCTGCGAGTCCAGGTTATGTGTGGTGGATCTGGTCCTTGGGCAAGTACAACCATGGTTCTATCTGCATCAACTGGTAGCACTATCTTTTTTGAAGACCGTGTTGTTACTCCCTTAGATACTGCCATCACGCTCTCCAATTCAAATGGCTGATAAACAAGAAAAGTAATTGAAAGTATAGACAATGTATGATAGACAGGTGCAATGGATAGTGGGGAATAAAAGAGGGCATGAATTTTCTAACCAAACAGGATAGCATGACACAATTTCACATATATGATGGCTAACTAAACAGTATAACATGACACAATTTCACATTATGATGGCTAACTAGAAAAGATGGAAATACATAGTTCAAAATATGAGACTATGTAAAGAGGATGACATGACATAACTATATAATGTGTTTATTAAATAGGTTGGCATGCCATAATTCACATACATTCACGGATAGAATGCCATAATTCAAAATATGATGATTGTAAACACTAAACATGATGATATGATATAACTATATGATGTCTTTATTAAATGGGTTGCCATGCCATAATTCAGATAGATGATGTGTATGTACTATGTAAACATGATGGCATGATATAATTCAAATATATGATTTACATACTAAGCAGGTAAGCAGATGGCAATCCATATATGATGTAAAAAGTAAGCAATGCAAGACAACATGCATGACATGGGTAATATACCCTGCCAAGTTTGAGCATAGACCTCAGGGGGGAAATAGGACTGGTCATCAGTCTCTGAATCCTCCTCTAAGGAGCTCTCTGTAACCATCAAGATGTCTGCTTCAGGAGGTAGCATTGTTTGCTCTGAATACCATGTTTTCACTCTAGATACTTCCATCACCCCTTCAAATGGCTGATGCATAGGAAGAGTAGTTGAATATACAAATGTTGTCGACAAATGGAACACGTAATACAAAAAATGATAGCATGATATAATTCCCATACATGATGATTGGCTAAACAGCATGGCATTGCATAATTCACATATATAATGCCTTTGCAACAAGATAGCATTGTATAATTCACATATAAAATGTCTTGTAACAAGATGGCAATGCATAATTCACATATATGGTAATTAGACACTGAACATGTGGCATTCACACAAAGCATGTCTAAACTAATCAAATGACATAGCAATGCGAGACACCATACACACGATATGAGCAACATAACCCTGCCAAGTTAGAGCATACACCTCGGGGGGGATAGGACTGGTCATCTGTCTCTGAATCGTCCTCTGAGGAGCTATCCGTAACCAGCGAGGTATGCGCTTCGTCAGATAGCATAGTCTTCTCTGAAGACCTTGTTTTCACTCCAGAATTTGCCATCACCGTGTGAAATGGCTGATGCACACGAAGAGCAGTTGAATGTACTAATATTGTTGACAAATGTAATATGTAATGAAAAAAAGTATGGCCTAATATAATTTAGATATAAGATGACTGGCTAAGCAGGATGGCATTGCAAAATTCACATATATGATGCCTGGCTAAACAAGATGGCGTTGCATAATTCACATAAATGAAGAATAAACTAAATAGATGGCATTCGCACAAAGGATGTCTAAACTAAGCAGATGACATATTTGATGTATAAAGTAAGCAATGCAAGACACCATATGCATGATATAACCAACATTAGCATGCCAAGTTAGAGCGAAGACCCCAGGGGGTAAATAGGAGTTGTCTTCTCCTTCTGAATCCCCCTCGGAACAGATATCTTCCTCTCGATTACAGTCCGAAATGCGTGGAGGGGGCTGCCTTTACGCCTACCATGGTGCGACTCCTGCATGAAATTTTATTGCCACGCAAGGCTCGTCTCTTTTGCTCTACATGTTCAGTTCCATTGTTTACAATAACTGTCATGCATAGGAATAAAACATAGTGAGATTATGTAAGGATTGCATGCAGAAATCCAGTGTGACGGTAGCAACCTGTGGATAGATCCAAAACCAATAATAGCAAGCAGATAATGGCTTCAGTTAAAAATACAGATAATGGCTTCTTTACTGTTTATTTCCCACCCAACATTAAACTCATAGTAGACACCAGAGAACCAGATAGTAGATAGATACTATTGATTGCGGCCCTGATATGTACCCCACAACCATTTAAAAACTCAAGTTTGACCATTAGTTTGGAGCTGACTCAGAGTCTAATCGGTGAACAGGACGATAAAGTAACATGTAATATTAAGCAATGCATAACGTAAGCAGACACAAAAGAGTGCGACCTCTCTTGCGGACCCGTGTAGTCCTCGAGGTCATCTGCTTGGTTGATGATGGTAATGCAGTTTTCATGGCTGCCGGTGGTGTGGAAGAAGATCTAAGGCGGCAAAAGACAGTCTGGAGGCTGGATCCCTGCTGTGCTAGATCCTTCTGTCGTTGGAGCAGCTGAGCTAAGGTGGATGACGGCGCAGCAGGAGCGGGACAAACCACGCAAGGTTTTCTTTGACAACTATCTGTAAGAGAAGGAATTCTGTAAGGGATCGTTTGAATTGGAGGATTCCAACAATGCAGGGATAGGAAATAGACAGGAATAGGATAGGAATGCACGTGCAAAGCAGAGAATTTAAAACACAGGATTTCGCTAACTGGGTGTTTGATTCACAACAATTGGAAGATCACAGGATGCAAAGAATCATGGTGAGATTAAGTCAAACCACAAGAAAATGTACGGTTATAATGCTATTATGCTACTATCTCTTAGTCTTGTGCTTCATGAATAGGGATTTGAAAAGGAGGACAAGTGAAAATTAAAATTCCTACGTTTTTTCTTTCAAGGAGACACTAAAGGAACAAATTCGTGTGCTCAGTGGACAATATATATAACATGTAGAGTAAAAAAGAGATGCAACAAGTGAACAACCTCTTTGGCGAAGCCATGTTGATCTCAGCGTGATTGGGTTGGCCGGTGAGGATGCTCCGGCTGACTTTGCTGTCGGAGGAGGGGAAGAAGATCTTAGGCGTCTGGAGATGGAGCCCGAGGTACTTCTCCGCTGTGATGGAGGGTTTCGTCGTTGGAGGAGCTCCGGTGAGTTGTACGACGCCGAGGCTGAAGCAGGACAAGAGAGACAACGAACACCGTTAACCTGAGTGGAATTCTAATAGCATCTCCAATACATGACGTAAAATACATAACCACAAAGTGCTAGATGTAAAATACATCAGCCGCTCATCTCTGAACTTAACTGTCGAAACTGAATTTAACTATCAAAACTGAACTTAACTGTCGAAACTGAACTTAACTGTCGAAACTGAATTTTGTTGTCCAAACTGAATTTTGCTGTCGAAACTGAATGCACTAGCAAGGTGAGGCTACACGTCGGTCGACTGACTTTCATCTCTGGTCAGTCGATTTTGCAGTCGTTGGATACGAAATCAAGGGCCTGCAGTTCATCTTCAACCTCCACCCCCCTGAGCCGCCAGCCACCACCAGCCAAACAGCAGCCCCCGCCGCTCGCGGCCGCCGGTGCACCGCCCCGCCCGCCCCGAAAACACTCCCCACCGTCGGTCCGCCGCCGCCCCGGCCTGTTGGGGAACGTAGCAGAAATTCAAAATTTTCCTACGTGTCACCAAGATCTATCCATGGAGAGACTAGCAACGAGGGGAAGGAGAGTGCATCTACATACCCTTGTAGATCGCTAGGTGGAAGCGTTCAAGTGAACGGGGTTGATGGAGTCGTACTTGTCGTGATTCAGATCACCGATGATCCTAGTGCCGAACGGACGACACCTCCGCGTTCAACACACGTACAGCCGGTGGCGTCTCCCATGCCTTGATCCAGCAAGGAGAGAGGAGAGGTTGAGGAAGACTCCATCCAGCAGCAGCACAACGGGCGTGGTGGTGGTGGAGGCGTGGTAATCCCGCAGGCTTCGCCAAGCACTGCGGAGAGGAGGAGGTGTCACGGGAGGGAGGGAGGCGCCAGGACTCAGGTGTGGCTTCCTCCCTCCCCTCCACTATACATAGGTGCAAGAGAGGGGGCGCGCAGCCTTGCCCCTTCCTCCAAGGAAGGCGTGCGGCCAAGAGGGGGGGAGGAGTCCATCCTCCCCAAGGCACCTCGGAGGTGCCTTCCCCCCTTTGGACTCTTCCCTCCCCAAGTCTCCTTGGCGCATGGGCCTCTTGGGGCTGGTGCCCTTGGCCCATATGGGCCAAGGCGCACCCTATAGCCCATGTGGCCCCCGGGCAGGTGGACCCCCGGTGGACCCCGGACCCCTTCGGCACTCCGGCACAATACCGATAATGTGCGAAACTTTTCCGCGACCAAAATAAGACTTCCTATATATAAATCTTTACCTCCGGACCATTCCGAACTCCTCGTGACGTCCGGGATCTCATCCGGGACTCGAACAACATTCGGTAACCACATACAAACTTCCTTTATGACCCTAGCGCCATCGAACCTTAAGTGTGTAGACCCTACGGGTTCGGGAACCATGCAGACATGACCGAGACGTTCTCCGGTCAATAACCAACAGCGGGATCTGGATACCCATGTTGGCTCCCACATGTTCCACAATGATCTCATCGGATGAACCACGATGTCAAGGACTCAATCGATCCCGTATACAATTCCCTTTGTCTAGCGGTATTGTACTTGCCCGAGATTCGATCATCGGTATCCGATACCTTGTTCAATCTCGTTACCGGCAAGTCTCTTTACTTGTTCCGTAACACATCATCCCGTGATCAACTCCTTGATCACATTGTGCACATTATGATGATGTCCTACCGAGTGGGCCCAGAGATACCTCTCCGTCACATGGAGTGACAAATCCCAGTCTCGATTCGTGCCAACCCAACAGACACTTTCGGAGATACCTGTAATGCACCTTTATAGCCACCCAGTTACGTTGTGACGTTTGGTACACCCAAAGCATTCCTGCGGTATCCGGGAGTTGCACAATCTCATGGTCTAAGGAAATGATACTTGACATTTTAGAAAAGCTTTAGCATACGAACTACACGATCTGTGCTAGGCTTAGGATTGGGTCTTGTCCATCACATCATTCTCCTAATGATGTGATCCTGTTATCAATGACATCCAATGTCCATGGTCAGGAAACCGTAACCATCTATTGATTAACGAGCTAGTCAACTAGAGGCTTACTAGTGACATGGTGTTGTCTATATACCTACACATGTATCTGAGTTTCCTATCAATACAATTATAGCATGGATAATAAACGATTATCATGAACAAGGAAATATAATAATAACTAATTTATTATTGCCTCTATGGCATATTTCCAACACGGCCATCCCTCTAGGACCCCCATGCTGAGATTTTTCTCCGGCGATCCCCACGCCACCGCCCCGCCACCGCCGGCGACCACCGCCCCAATCCTGAACCCTAAGATAGATAGTGGGGTACCTCTCCGGCGAGCCCCCCTCCTGCGGCTGGTTCTTCCTTCACCCCGGCGAGCCCACCCCCCCACCCCCTCAAAATCGACTGACCCAAAAGTCGATTCAGTCAACTGAAGTGTAGCTAAATCGGAGCAGCATCGCAAGCAAGAGCAAGAGCGAGAGCAGCAGTGCGAGCAAGAACAATAGCAAGAGCAGACCAAGCACGGGACCGAGAGCAAGAGCAGAGCAGCAACGCGAGCGAGAGCTAAAGCAGCAGCAGCTCCTACTGATGTGGACGTCGCCGTGGAGGAAGTGGCCGACGACGCCGTCGTGTATGGAGCCGCGCCATGTCGGCTCGGGACCGAGCGCCGGCAGCACCGTGAGATCGAATCAAGAAGAAAATGCGACGATTAGTGTACAACCTCTTTGCTGGCGCCGATTAGGCCGCACCTTCATCCGAGGAAACTGTGATGATGATGCTCTTGCGGTGGTGCAGGTGAAGATGGCAGTGTAGGAATGGAGGTGGTGCGAAAGACGAGGGGAACGTCGGGGCAGCTCCTTGGAGGTGGAGGACGGGGTGGCTGAACCGGCGGGACGATGAGATCGACGATGGATCCTCATCCGGTACGGTGGATGAGGGACGTCGAGGTGTTGTTGTGGACGGTGTCGTCGGGGAAGAGGCTCCGGCTGGGTGGCGGACGGAGCAGGGTGTGGGGTTTCATCGCGGGTTTTCGCGGCCTCGGTGTGGGGAACCATGGCTTAGGGACGCGCTTGTCCGAAATGTGGGGTAAGTTACATAAGTACCCCCACCGATTTGAGGTGGTTCTTTCGGTTCTGGGGTACAATGGGCATTTCGCTTGTCGGGATTTCACAGGAGGTGGGAGTTTTCGCGCGCGTTGTAATTTCGGAATAGCAAGGCGCGGGTTGAGATGGAGGGAGTTGTCGGAGCACAACGAGACAAAGATATATCTTAAATATTTCGGGCTAACAAGGCGCGGGTTGAAATTTTCGGACAAGCCTAACGTGTACTGTGCCAAATCAATGCGCACTACAAATGTCATTCAAAACTTTGAATTCATGTTATGTTCAATTAAAATATTTCACTACGTGTATAATGCATGCAATCTACTACTCAAATGAACGTTTTAGTGCATTCCAAACGTATATACTACCGCTTGAATATGAACTAAATTTGAATTCATTTCTCTATTTGAATAAGATCTACGGTAATGATTGTTGTGAAGTCAAAGCATTTGAATTCGTTTCTTTGTTTTAATAAGATCTACAATCATCATTATTGTCAAATTAAACCATCGTTTGTGTATTATCTTCACAGCACACGACATGATTAGCCTCGAGTTACATATGAACTATCGACGGGTTTGGTTCGAGCGGAGGTAACGTATTCAGAATTGTAATGAGAATACACTGTATTAGAGCAAAGATAGGTGAATACGTGATCTGTTTGGTTCACGCAAGGGAAGGGGAATCAGTGGCGCCGGCGCCGGCGGCCGGCCTTGTAGAAGATGCCCGATGGACGGGGATGGCTTGCGATGAGGAATGAGATCACCGGCTGCTCACAGCGGCGCTACTGATCATGGCGGTGAAGGGAGATTGGCGGCGCTGCTCACGGCGGTGGCGGTGAAGGGACATCGGTGGCCCTGCTCATGGCGGTGGCGACGAAGGGACATCGGCGGGCGTTGCTGCTCACGGAGGCGATGAATTGATACGGCGGCACTGCTGCTCATGGCGGAGAGGGGGTCGCCGGTGGTGCTGCTCATGGTGGAGGTGGGGTCACCGGTGGCGCTACTGCCTGAGACCTCGCGGTGAAGAAAACTATCCGGAAGAGTGGCGGTGTTATTCCATACCCAGCTGTACCTGGTGTTTTCAGTTTAGCGAAGAATGGTTTGCGATTACACGGTATCTGAAACCAACCGAATCGAAACAAACGGCTGTAACGCAATTGTGAGCTGATGTAATCAGGAGACAGCGAAGAAGTCGCGAACCAAACGCGTCGTATGTGTACTATATGAACTCGAACTCGATTTTTTTAATCCACTTTATTTTGATTTCAAATCACATTACATTTCTAGCTCTAGCTAGATCTTCATAATCTAAACCATGTCTCATATATATAATGTGTTTATCACATTATGTATGGTGCCCCGCCCCCTACGCCTACAAGTATTTAGATGTGAGTTGCAAACACCACACATTACCACAAATTCAAATAAAATGTGAGAATGTTCGATATATAGTATTGTTTAGATTGTTTGATATTTAGTTGTAAGCTGCAAACGCCACACATTATCACAAATTCAAATAAATTGTGAGATTGTTTGATGTATAGTATGGTTTAGATAGTTCGGCATTTAGCTGTGAATTGCAAACGCCATGCATTATCACATTATGGTATAACATGTGCACAGCACGTGTATCACCGCTATATTCATGCATGCAATGTATAAACACTATGATCTCCTATTCAAATATATGAATCCGCTTTCATATCAAATTATGATCTTTGTTAGTCTCTTACACCCACACAATCCTCTAACCTTTGTAGCTACCACTAACTTTCTCTCGTGCATGCACACGCCCTTCTCGCCCTCCCCCTCCCTCGGCATTCTATCCACCAGGCACATTCATTTTTTTCTTTAGGTCGTTCTCCCAGAGTCTCGACAACTCCTTTCCGACACAGACCGATCAATAAACCTCTCCAGCGATGCCTGCCTGCAACATACACACACACCTTCAATCTCCTCCTTTATGTGTCCTTGCCTCATGTCTCTCATACGGTCACACACACGTGTAAACTCTCGGCCCTCTTTTCATCGATCTCACAACCGCACACTCCTCCCCCTATCTAGCTAGTAGCTGGGCCTCTCGCACCACCTCCTAGCTCCATTCTCTCTATCTATCCGTCTCACTGGGCCTTATTTGCCTCTAACAAATGGACGTACACCGACCGACCTCTCGCTATACATATAGCTAGCTAGGTCCTTATAACTCGCTTTTACCCACGCGTCGATCGATCAACCCTGTTAGTTGTGTCTCTCCCTTCCTCCGACAAACAACAATTGATCTACCGATCTAGTTAGGTTTGCTTACCAAACACATGGTTCCCCTTCATCATCCATGGATGTGTCCCGACAGATCTATCATGCACAAGCACACACAGAAACACATCCCCACTCTTATTGATAACATTGCAGTTCCACCCTCAGTTTGTCTAGTAGGCCTCTCCCACCACCTTCGAGAAGCAACTCCATCACCCATCCAGAACTCTACCCCTCTCCCTCCCTCTCTCTCTCCTCTCTCTCTCTCGCTCTCTCTGTCCCATCATATTTCCCGTCCTTCAGTTATGTAAGGATGTCGACCGATCTCCCTCAAGACATAGTTGGGCCTCTCCTTCTCAACACATATACGAGTCGTTCTACCTCTATAGTTAGGCCTCTGCCTACCCCTCCCCCCACCCCCCTCCCCCCCCCCCCACACACACCGATATATCGAGCGCTCTAGTCATGTCTCCCAGCCACACACAAAGTTGACATGTGCCCTCCAATGTTCCGGTAGGCCAGTCGCCCTATATCTTTGACTTGCACACACACGCAATTCCGATGGCTCTCTTCATCGATCTCGCACCCACCTACTTGATCCTCTCTTCGACTCTATAGATAGCTATGACCCCTCCCTCTCTTCTCGTGGATTGCCCGACCATCTATATATGATATGGATAGGCCTCCATTTCACACACATTGCATGCAAAATTTTGTTTCAGATGTCATCGACACATATTCCCACAAATAAATCATGTAATAAACCCCCACCCCACCCCCACCCCAAAACAAAAAACACTCACGAATGCGGTTTGTATCTCTCACACACACCCACGTAGGTGGGGGATGTGCACGAAGAGAAGAGGTGCATGCACGACGCACGTACTCCCGTCTCTTTCCCAACCACATCCGCGCGGGTACACGGTGGAGCTCATTTCTGTACGAAAAAGGCAGCCCACGTGGTAATTTGGGACGTGTACTGGTTGTCCACTTGGTGGAGGGAGGATCATCTACCACGGGTGAACAAACAAATTGCGACTTGACGCGTTATGTTAAATTAAAAAAAGAGGCAAACCATGTGGGGCCTACCTTAGAGGCAAGGCTCTATACACTGGAGTACTTTTGATGTGTCTCGTCAACTCGCAGAACGAGGAGAAGCTTGCTTAGTACGCCGTCTCCCCCACCCACGGGCGCCGTGGCTCGCAGGATGAGGTGAAGCTTGCTCCGCCTTACGCCCGCTCCCTCGCCCTTGTGCGCGGTGGCTCGCAGGACGAGGAGAAAATTTTACTACTCCCTTCGTTTACTCCTGGTCCCTACTACCTTGGTTATAGAGATTATATCATATTGTTTGGAATATATATGTCCTTTAGTAGATTTCAATATGAACTACTAGTACATACTCCAAACACTGATGTATATAGACGTATTTTAGAGTGTACATTCACTCATTTTGCTCGGTATGTAGCACTCTCCCTCGCCCCTTGACCCTCGCCCGCGTGGTGGACGTGCAGCAATTCATTCGGTCTCATATAGCCAGAACGATATATACTGCACTACCATTATTGCTCGACTTTCCAAAGAGGTGAAGAGCCAATCGCAAGGTTAATATTTTGGAGATGCCAAGCGCAAGTTTATAGGAGAACGAGTACTAGGTGGCCCGTCATTTATAAATAAAGTTTTTTTCTTCAGTGGTACGTACGCAATATGATAGATTCATATGGAGAGAAAAGGAAACGGCCCCACTATATACATAGTCAGGATGGGCCAGCCTACACAGTTGCTTGCTGGGGTTGCTCTCTTCACACTCTCTCGCACAAAACAACTGTGGCCACATCTCTACATCCCGGTGGATCACGTCCGCTGGGGGAAGGGGTGGATGCTTAGTGTAGATGCGGTCGCTGTCGCCGACGGTGAAAACCCACTATCGGCACGTCCCGATCAGGGGTCCCCGCCGTTCTCTCTCATAAAGCCGGTGAGGTTGCCTTCGTCCCTTGCTCACTGCCGTGACATGGGCAGTTGCCGCCTCCCGCCGCCCTCCTCAAGGTTGAGCTACGTCCCTCAGGTACAACTCCCTTTACAGCCGGCTTGCACCACTGCTCGAGCTGCCCATATCACTCCATGTAGATATTTCTCTACTTCTTTACCCCGCACATACCTCTACTAGCTTCTATGTACTGTATTTGTGATGAGTTTATGTCTCATCAACTAGTCCCAGTAATCTTATTCTAATCACGCTTCTTCAATTTCTTTGCCATAGGGATGCTCATTTCAATTTTGGTGAAACTGCACAAAATGATCCGATGGTCAAAAGATTGCAAAATTCATTTATTAGGAAGCTCGAACGTTGCCAGCAAATTGAAGCCTAGTTAGGGTTCACGGTTCAAGGGCTAGGGACTGCATGGATCGTTTTTTTCTTTAGCTGCCTCTGTTCCAAAATAAGTGTCAACTTTAGTAGTAGTACAACTTTGTACTAAAGTTTGCACAAAGTTGAGACACTTACTGGAACGGAGGGAGTACATATTTGCTATGATCTGTCAATCATTGAGATGCAATAGCATGCATGTTAGTCTCATTTGTATTTGATGAAATTTTGCAACGGGCAACCTTGGACGCAAGATACATGTAACAGAAGCTGGAAGCTTCATAGCATTGTACAAATTTATCTCGCTGATAAATTACAGTACGTGCTATACACTTTTCTTCCTCCATTCCTAAATATAAGTCTTTGTAGAGATTTCACCATGAACCACATGCGGATGTATATAGATGCATTTTACGTGTAGATTCATTCATTTTGTTCCATATGTAGTGGAATCTCTACAAAGACTTATCTACTAGTAATAGCTAGCCCCCACTACTAGGAATTCTCTATCCTCTCCTTGAGCCACATCATCAAAATTAATGTAGCCGTTAGATGAACTAAATAGGTCCATAATAGCCGTCTGATCTAGACGTTGAGAGGCTCCGCACTAAGCCACATGCAAGCATGCAGAAATACGGTGGCATGCATGTGAGTGGGTTTTAAATCACATCAACATGTCTGCATGCAAGCATGCACCGGTAGCATGCATGTAAGTGAGCTTTTAAGTCCCATTAACATGTCAAAAAGAAAAATATAATCCCATTATGCAGTAGGAGTTGGCTGATCTTTTTTCCTTACGTGGAATGATCTAAATGATGATGGGAGTTTATTTAGTTTGGCTACCACATTTGTCATGCGGTTATACAGTTTTTTTAGTTCTATGAAATTGATAATTTTGCTCAGAGAGATATACGGCTGTTCCGCGGCAACGCGTGGGGACTCATCTATGGAGTAGTAATATTTAGGAACGGAGGGATTACTATGTAAAGAGTTAGGTGTCGCACGGTGATAGTGTGAGGTGGGCCATGTAATCACTGAGCCAGCGTGTTTTCACTGCTCTTGCACGCCTCCGCTGTAAGAATGGACAAAATTGTAATCTAGTAGTACCTCCTTCCCCGAAAGCGTGGGACATCCAGCAGTCCTACCACCTCAGTAATAAAGACCAATGAGCCGTCAAATCACATAAACCTAGCAGTATGTTGGACGGATGAAGCAACCATCACTCTTGCGCCAGTGGGAGGTCGCATCCGCTCTGCCCGGGCATGAATGCGGCACTGATTCTTTGGAGTGGCACTGACCGTTTCGGGCGGGAAGCACGCGCGGGCGATGGAGGGGCTTTGGGTGGGCCAGGCTGGTCAGGAGCGGGCGTGGCAGCTGTCCGCATGTCCCTACCGGACACGCCCAGAAACGAGAGGATGCACCGACTCTCATGGCTAAAATCGTACACTACACACCATCTCTCTGTAGGAGTAGGTCCATCTGTCGCTCTCTCTAACACACTCATGTTGTTAAACACACACACACACACACACACACACACACACACACACAAGTACCTTGGTCCCATTGCACCTTCTAACGTGACTTATTACACCTAGACGGAGGGAGTAGTAAGTATACGAGATACGGTGGCACACTGACTTAAGTCGAATACAAGTGCCCAAAATTGTGTGCATGTTATAATAAGGATTCACTTAAAATAGTACGTGAGCTAACAGAGGGATCAATTGGTCAGTTTTCCCGAGCAGTAGCGAGATGTGTGAGGTAAGATACACCTCTGGCGCTTTTAATTTTTCTTATTAATTCGTTTGTTTCACCCTCTGACTGGTAGGACCCAACGTACTACGTGGAGAGAGGTAAGGTGACTAAGGCTGCATTATTTCTGCACCACTGTGGATAGTCTTACCACCAAAGCCACATGACACGATTACGATTGAAATCCCAATGACTCCCACACACAAAAAAACAAAAAAACACGGCATGCTTGTCACACGAATGCAGGAATGTATAAAAGGTTATTTTCCTCTCGTTGAATATAATGGGAGGGTTGTATAGCTGGTTAGCCTGTTCGCTCATCAAACTTGAGGTCTCGGGTTCGATAACTACACTTGAGCATAATTTGTGCCAGGAGGATTCTTTGACTGGTCAAAATGGATGGATACGGAGCTATACGATCTCGTAGTGACCGTATAATCACCTCATCACATATAAGCTCCAGCCTCGGCACTTGTTTTCTAGGGTTTGCACGCTTCACACTCTCTCTCCAGTATATATATACACGCTGGAGCCTCAGCGCTTGTAGTTGCTCTCTTCACACTCTCTCTCCCTCTCCCGCTAGAGCCTCAGCGCTTGTAGTTGCTCTCTTCACACTCTCTCGCCCTCTCCAGATCTAAACAAGACTTCGTTGGCCTCTCTCTCCCCTCACTGCTGCTCAAAGAGCCGGCAGGATCCGTCCACCGGGAAGGGAAGGAGGCTTAACGCTGTCGCCATCGGCGAGGGAGGGAATCCACTACCGGCGCAGTTGTTCACTTTCACCCAGCGGCAGCGCGGGAGGGCCTCCGACCCCTTCTTCTTCGCCACCGTCCCGTCGCCCACCAAACCACACCCCAAGAACCTTAAGGTATAATTTACTTACTCCACATGCATTGCTCTAGCTGCATGTATACCATGAATCTAGGACGTGGTTCAAAGAGGAAAGGAGTGGGGGAAAGTAGTGGGAAAAGTTGTATATAGCATGAATCTAGGACGTGGTTCAAAGAGGAAATGAAGGGGGAAAGTTGTATAGCATGAATCTAGGACGTGGTTCAAAGAGGAAAGGAATGGGGGAAAGTAGTGGGGAAAGTTGTATCGCATAAATCTAGGACGTGGTTCAAAGAGGAAAGCAAGGGGCGAAAGTACTAGTACAGACTGGCTATAGAGTTTGAGCAGGACTAGATTTGATGTGCTCACATAGGGAAAGGTGTCTAAAGATAACAAATATGGGACCAACACAAATATGCTCCTTGGTTGTTTGTTCTTTGTTGCAACAGACTGTGCATGACCACAGTACATCGGTAGATGCACATGGTGCTGGTGCGTCCACTGTCCCGTGCAACTCATTAGCTGTTGTTAATCTAAGGCCCTGTTTGGTTAAAAACTCTCTAGTCCCTACCTGCTTGGTTCCAGGGACTAAACATGGACTAGAGGTTATTAAATGACATGCTAAAAGACCATGTTACCCCTAGTAATGAACTAATAGAGATAAGGTGTGATGCGTGGCAGGGGCAACTGTTGGATAAAGTCCCAAAAAGACTCCCTCGGGGTCTTCTTTCTTTAGTCCCAAATGCCCACTTTTAGTCCCTCAAAGTCCCTCATGTTTGGTTTAGATGGGACTGACACGGAGTTTTTTTAGTCCCTACGCCAAAATGTCCCTGTAAACAAACACCCTCTAATAATGACGCTGGAAAATTGATGCAATGCCACAGTTAAAAGCAAATTACATGTTTAACAAATTTTATTGTTAATATAATCTCTATGTTAATATTAATCAATGCCACCATTTGAGAAATGCTACGGTCTTGCTTTCTTTCCCATTTAGATAAGGTAGATGCTTCTTTCTGTTGGCTTCTGTGTCATCCACCGTTATTGACCACTAATTGTTTCCTTTGCACCTCTGTGTAAACAGGGTTATCTACTTCACCTCGTTGCCATTGTGTCCTTTTGTTGCACTGCACAAAACACTTTTGTTTTAAGAGTGTTTTGTGCAGTTCAACCAAAATGTCACACCGACAACGTTGCTTGATTGCTTGATCTTAGTGGAACTGCACAAGAGGAGATCTTACTTCCTATCCGTGTTGGCAAATTTGGTTCAGATCTTCTTCTTGTGAGTTGTTTGAATTCCGCATCATGAGAGGTCAGTACTAGCCTTCTTTCACATGATTCTGCAGTGTGCTTTCATATGTTGTGCTACTTGTACGATAATGTTGCTTGATTTTAGTGAACTGCACAAATGGAGACAAGACTTCCAATCTGTATGTGCACGGTAATATCCCATTGAGGTAAGATAAGGATATTTCACAACTGTTAGCTTTGTATTTTGCCACTTTCATCGAAAATTAAGTTTAGTACTATACTTGTGCTCCCTAATTGACATGCCAAATCTTACATTGAAGGCGAAGCTTGTCTGTTATTGAACCAAGTGATGAAGGGGAAGAACAAGCGGAAGAAAAACAAAAATCAACTCCCGGTGCTGTAATGAAGCACTGGAACTGTGATAACACAAGTAATGATATAGTTTTGCATCTTAATTTATTGCTATGGTTGGACGAGCATATTGTTTTGCCACTGATTTGTTGCCACTCTTAATGTAATACGTAATTATCTCTACTTGTGCAAACAGGGATCTTCTTTGAAGATACCATATATTTTAGTGGAACTGCACAAGAAGATGTTGGAAACATTAAACTAATCGAGGAGGATATAGTAAGCATGGCCACCACCGTAGATAGCAACAGATGGTTACAGAGAAGTGCTTCATTTGTATGCTCTACACAATAAGCCTCCTGACAAAGGTTGGTACTCTCCCACTGATTTCATCCATATGATTGAGCTTGGTCATCTCTATTGGTGTTGTGCTACTGTTTAGATACTGTCATGAAAAAGTGGTATTGTCCTTGAGAAGTGCTTCATCTATGTTGTTTTAAATATTTCCTTTCCTTTTTTTCGAGCAAACAGGGATGCTAGCATTTAGTAGTCCTCTTGTCTTTGCACAACAGGATCATCTTCCTCTCAAGAAGAATATGGAGTACGTGAAGTGACTAGTTCGATTATGCGGGATGAAGAAGACATGTCTATCTTCTCGCCGGAAGGAGCAGTTGAAGGATGGTTACATTACTCCCCACAAGACCAAACTAACTTCAGCTCGTAAGGACCGACAAATCTCCATTTTTTGTTGTGATGCGCGAGTACAATGTTGTTCTAGGATTCTTTCTGGTGAGTTCCATTTTTCTAAAAGTGTGCTCTACATGGACCATGTAGGTGCCTGTTTAAACTATCAATTCATAGTATAGTTTGCTTTATACTAATCACTTTTTTGTATTTGTGCAAACAGGGGTGCTCAGCTTGATTTCAATGGGAACTGCACAAAATGTTCATGAATACATCGAATCATTCATTTCCACCACAAGAAAGGAGGTGTCGATAAGTTCAAGGTGTTGCAACATATAAGGGCGAAATCATACAAGCTACCCGCGAATTTGGTTGATTTTGGTGGAACTGCACAAAAAGAACAGCTGGTTTATTTAGCATGAGGTGTCATGTCAATGTCCGAAATGAAGGCAAACCCTGCCCATTCCACAATCATAGGCATTTTATATTTTGGAATGGGACGCCCTTTGCTGTCAGCAGCGTCGATCAATTTTTTCTTTTTTCTTTAGTTGTGAAGTAAATATTGCCTCTGACATGTGAGTCGCTGAGATGCATAATCAGCGATTGTTTTGAATGTTCTCTATGAATTGCCAGCCCTGTGTGTTTGATTGCAATGTACAGAAACGCTAAAAAGCTGCTCAAACAAATTGTACTCCTTCTGTTCCTTTTTACTTCGCACATTGCGAAAGTCCATACATTTTCATATAAGATTGGTCAAAGTAGAGATTCTTTGACTGCAGACAAAACTTGTATGCAGACTAGAAAGGACCGGAGGGAGTACATGTGAAACTGCTGCAAACGAGGTGATCACCCTGGGAATAATGCTAGTACGTATTGTTTTGCATGTTCATCCAATGCCAGTGATACAGGAATTTGAGTAGCAGCGGCGGCCTACCGTGTTCTACTCTTACTCGTTTTCTATGTGGCGCGGCCTCGTTGGCAGCGGGGCGGGGCCTCGGCGGAGCCGGCGATGTCCTCTGTCTCGTTGCCGACGGGCGGCGCCTTGATGGAGCGGTGGAAATCCTCCCCCACGTTGCCGGCAGGGTGGGGCCTCGGCTGAGCCGGCGATGTACTCTGCCTCGTTGTTGGCGGAGCCGACGGTGTCCTCTGCCTCGTTGTTGGCGCCGCGGGGCCTCGGCGGAGAAAGGCCTCGTCCATGCTAGCGGAGCTGGGACTCGTCGGAGCCGGCATTGTCCTCTGCCTCGTCCTCGGTCTCGCCAAACAGCGCCTCGCCCGCTTCATCGCCCTGTTTGTAGGCGGCCGCAGCCTCCACCACCCGCATGCGGTACCGCCAGCGCTCGAGGCGGCCATTGCGGGCGGAGCGGTACGAGTCGAGCAGCACCTCCTTCTCCGCCTGCTCCGCGGCGATCTGCTCCTCCGCCTGCAGGTGCTCCTGGAGGAGATGGTGGTTGTAGGAGGTGTTGGCCTGCGCCTCCCAGAACTGCTCCTCACGCATATGCCTCACCGTGTCCATATATTCGGCACGGGCCTCGCCGATGGTCATGCTGCAATGCACCGGCGAGGATGGCGCGGAAGAGGGGGTTGGCGTCGGATCATCGACTACCATGTTCTCCATTGGGACGTCATCGTCCTTCGGCTGCCTGCCGGCCAGCCGGTTGGCAGCAATGGGTGCCATCTCCTTGTGGTCCATCGCCCGCCCGTCCAGAAGAGCGCTGGACCGCGAGGAAGCCATGGTGGGCAGTAGTGGTATGGACGGGAGAAAGGGAACAGATGCAGATGAATGCGACTATGGCCGGTGCAACAGTTTATATAGCAATGGTGGGCGGCGGAGGGACAGACGTGTGGCGCTGGAGTAGCCGCCTCGGCATCCGCGTGTCATTAATGTGGGCGGCAGATGGACGGACGGACATCACTTGTGTCGTTTGAAGGCGGAGCAATCTCCTGCACCGGGAAGCGGGGCGGGCGGTGCTGACTGTTTCGGGCGGAAAGCGCGCACGGGCGAGGAGATGACTTCACTTGGAGAGGATGGCAATGGGGACCCACCAGGGCCATAGCCTCACGTACACAAGTGCCTCCTTATTATATTTATATATATATATATATATATATATATATATATATATATATATATATATATATATATATAACTATAATTTATTTTGCTTCCTCCTGGTTTCCTGACATCACGGTCCCACACCATTGTTAACCTATGTATAGTCAATAAACAAGAGAATTGCACAAGAAGCGGCTGACAGCTGGGACCAAGCAGCTCGAGCAGTATTTGTGTTTTTGAGGTGTGAGCACTACAGAGTTTTTCATGTATAGCCCAGATATTAATTTTTCTCCTCCTAACAACAACGAAAACATCACTGCAGTATTAATCAAGGCGGGCTATGGCCCGTCTAGCCCGAGCCGATATCCAGCCAGACATTAATTTTTTCAAGCTGAAAATGGCTAGGCCAGCTATACTTTTTTAGGAATACCCGAGCAAGGTCAAGTTGTTATTCTCCGCCCGCTGGCCTGCAAATCTTTCCTAGGAGGGATGCATTAGGCTTAACAAGAAAATGGGCTTTAAGAAATAATAAATGGGACGTAATTATAAAAACTGGCAAGTAACTATAAAGGAATGCACCAAACAAGAATTACTTTATAAAATATTATTTTTGGATATTGAAAATTTTAATTTCATTAATTGTTGCGAGCGCAATGTTTCGTTGGATTTTTACATAATATAAATTTATATTGAAATTGTATTTAATCTGACTATAAATTTTGGGATAAAAATATTTCGGATCCCATCAAAATGTGGGAAATTTTATTGAATTCTGTTTTGAACGGTTGGTTGAAATGGGCTCTACTTTTAACAAACTGTAAATGGGCTGTAGTAAATTCCATTAGAATTCAAAAATGGGCTGCACATTCTTACAAATCTCAAATGGGCTATAAGTTCTCTGCCACACACTTCTGGCCTTACTAAGTTGACGCGTCCCCTAAAAAAAATAGAATTGACGCGTATGCAAGGTTGTGTCAACTTATAGTCAACACACGGTTCTATCAGCAGTGGCCGTTGGATGTCCATCCAACGGATGCCGTGCTTCTTCTTCAATCTCGGATATTCTAGCTTCACCCGCCCAAAAATGATTCCTCCCACGACATCCGGGCGCACTGCTTCGAAGCTGACCTGTGGGCCTACTAAGTTGACGTACCAAGGGCTTTGTCAACTTAGTCAATATAAACGATTCTAGCTGCAGCGACCGTACGATGTCTATCCAACAGCAGTCGTGCTTCTTCAACCTCTGGTCTTCTTGCTCCAGTCGCCCAAAGCAGCACCGGTCATGCCACCTGCTCCTGCCGGCCTCACCGCCCCTACTACTCCCACCGCTTGCCAGGCCATCCCTCCACTCACCCACACCCCCTGTTATTCGGCGGCGTCGGCAGACTCACACCGCAGTCTAACGAGTGAACCCTCATACTCCTCTACGCGTGGGCATCCACTGCCGCGTCTTCCCCTTCCTAGCCTCGCCGTCATCCACCGCCCTGGTGCTCTCGGCGTGGCCTGGTCAACATGGTCAAGGAACGACTTCCATCGGGCGTGGACTGTACGTGGAGAGGCTGACAGCTGGGTCCACGGCAGCCGCAAGGAAGTGCCTCCTTATTACTCGCAAAATAATTATTTCTCCACCTGACAGCGGGGACCCACCGGATGGGCCACCGTATTTCGTGAAAAAAATAATTCACTCCCTGACTGCTGAGACCCACCAGCTACATCTTCGCACGCAAGGAAGTGCGTCCAAAAAAAACGATTCGCCCCCCTGACTGCTGGGACACACCAGATACATCTTCGCACGCAAGGAAGTGCGTCTGGGCAAAAAAAACGATTCGCCCCCTGACTGCTGGGACCCACCAGCTACATCTTCGCATGCAAGGAAGTGCGTCCGGGCAAAAAAAAAACGATTTGCCCCCGTGACTGCTGGGAGCCACCAGCTACATTTTCGCACGCAAGGAAGTGCCTGACAATCGGGACCCACCTGGTTGAAGCGTACGTAGCATCGTCATTCTGGTCGTGAACGTGTACGTACATATATACTGGTCGATGTAGAGGCGCGCACGTGTCGTAGTAGAGGCGCGCACGTGTCGTAGTAGAGTTGCGCACGTAGCATGTACACGTACTACAGCGGCCAGGGTGAAAGAAAGAAAATACGGCCACGTACGTACATACGGGCAGGGTCTCGAATGCCTACTCGCGCATACGTACGGCCAGGGCTCGTGTACATGGTTGGGTCGGAACAGAGAAACAACGTCGTCGTCGTGTTCATGGGGAGGCAACAGAATGCGTCGTGTTCGTGGGGAGGCAACGGAATGCTCGTGTTCATGGGGAGGCAACGGAATGCGTCGTGTTCATCGGGAGGCAACGGAATGCGTCTTGTTCATCGGGAGGCAACGAAACATGTGGGAGCCAACCGGCTGGGTCGGAACGGAATGCATGGTCGTGTTCATCGGGAGGGCTTGGACGGAACAGGCGATGGAAACGAGGCCTGGTGTACCGCGGAACAGAGGAAACGGACCTCCTACGGTCGAAACGGGGGTCCTGTTGATCGGGAGGGGTGTGGTGAACCGCAGAACGGAGGAAACTGACCTCCAACGGTCGAAATGGGGGTCTGTTGATCGGGAGGGGTGTGGCGTACCGCAAAACGGAGGAAACGGACCTCCTACGGTCGAAACGGGGGTCCTGTTGATCGGGAGGGGTGTTGCGTACCGCAAAACGGACCTCATACGGTCGAAACGGGGCCGTTGTTGATCGGGAGGGGTGTGGCGTACCGCAAAATGGACGAAACGGACTTGTGTTGGAGCGCTACAGTCGAAACGGGGGTCCTGTTCATCGGGAGGGGTGTGACTACCGCAAAACGGGACTCCATGGGATACTGTTCATCTCCACCGTCGACCTCCTCCAGCCTCCACGGGCTACCGTCGACCTCCTCCAACGTCCACGGGCTCCTGTTCATCTAGCCTCCACCGCGCGCTACTCCACCGCTGCTATTCAACCACCCCTCCACAGGCACCCCTCCACCGTCTACTGTTCATCCAGCCCTCCACCACACCGCGGGGTCCTGTTCATCCAGAGGCAACGCCACCGCTCACTGTCCATCCAACCCCCCGCAACGCCACTGCTCATCCCAGCAGCATCGATCGGCTTGATTAGCAGCGATAGCGAAGAATTTCTCGATCGGGTTCGCTAACAGCCATCGATCGATCGCTCGGGTTCGATAACGCGTAGCCTGCAGCAGCAATCGCCGGGTTCGATTAGAGCCCAACGCCTCGCTTCGGGTTCGATTAGAGCCAACGCCTCGCACACACGCATGCGTACTGTCGAGAGAACGCGCGCATCGCTTTCCCCCCGACCTCCCACCGTAACCGGGACCTCCCCTAAATTTTCCTAGCCCTCGCTTCTACCACGGTTTTTTCTGTCATGGACGGCCCAAAGAATGTCATGCAGCTCGTCTCCGCCCGCCAGACGAAAAGCCCATTTTCATCATGATTTTTGTCATACAAGTAGGATCCCACCACATCTATGATGATACCGGTTTTGTCACAATTATCGCTATAGAAGTGTCATATGTATGATGAAAAAAATTCGCTCAGCCAAAAATGTCACGGATGTGTCTTTTTTTTGTAGTGCTACTTGTCTTCCTTCAAAATTGGCCGTTGTGGGTCCCTTCCCGCCGAATATTTAGGAAGAGGACCAGGGCCTCTATAAATAGGACTAGCCACCACCGTAGGAGGTAACTGATCGGGGACATATCATTCAGATCATCCTCACAGACACAAGCTCACCGAGCTCAAGAACACCTCTCCTCAGGAGGCTATTCATCCCTTGTACTTGTTCATCCCCAGCCTACAAGGCAATCCACCACACCACACTGGAGTAGGGTATTACACCACAACGGTGGCCTGAACCATTATAAACTCTCGTGTCCCTTGTTCCTTGGGTTTGGCGACCTAGGCTTTGAGATTGTTGCGAGAGCAAGCTAGGGAGAGAGAGAGAGATCTTCGTGCGCACCCCACTGTTCGAACCTCAAGGGATTGCCGGAACCTAGAGTCTGACATTTGGCGCGCTAGGTAGGCGTGCACCGAAGCCTTTCTTCAGCCGATCCACGCTTCGCTACTCAACCATACCCATGGCCGACGCTCGCCGAGCTCGTGCTAAGCACCGGGCCGCTCTTGCTGCCCGCACCGCTCAGACGGCGTCGATTGGCGGACTTCCCCGCCGTTCTCCATCACCTGCTGCCAAAGCCGCCACCGGCCCGGCAGGGAACGAGCAGCAAGCTTCATCGCTGCACCCCTCTGTGTGGCGGGACGGACGCACCGCCACCCCTTCGCTGACTCCGGCCGGCTCGTCGGCCCACGCTCGTCGCGCACCCACGGACAGGCAGGCCGCGCTGCTCATGGCACACGAGCTCCTGCGTTAGCGCCCAGTCGACGACCTCTACGAGGACTTGCTTGACCGCATCGCCGAGCTCGTCAGTGCCACTGGGGGTTCTCCCGTACCGCCTCTCTCACTGCCTCGCCCACCCTAGCTGCGGGCGACGTAGCTCACAGAGCGCCTCCGCCACCTCCGCATCAAGACGGCACCCTCGCACCAAGACGCGCGGTCCCGCGGCATGACCCGCCACGCCGGGCGCCTGCACACGAAGAAGGAAGCTGCCAAGAAGTCCCGGGGCCGCAAGAAAACGCTCCTGCGCTCCCAGCACCACTGCGTCAAGACCGCGCGCCGCCTGCGGCTGCGACACATGGGTACCAAGATCAGGCTCTGCCTCCGCAGCGGGCTCCGGTGACCATGGAAGGCTGTCATGCCTTCACTCCTGAGCTGCGCAGCCTCTGGCCTGGCAAGATCAAGCCGGACCTGCCTCCGTGCTACGATGGCACCCCGGACCCTGTGGAGTTCCTGCAGCTCTACGAACTGAGCATCGAGGCAGACAACGGAGATGAAAAGGTCATGGCAAACTGATTCCCCATGGCCCTCAAAGATGGCGCGCGCTCGTGGCTCATGAACTTGCCCACGGGATCGATCTCCTCCTGGGGCGAGATGCGTGAGTGTTTCGTCGCCAACTTCCAGGGCACTCGCGATCACCCACCGGCCGCGGGTGACCTGCGGTGTATGAAGCAGCAGCCAGGGGAAACTCTGTAGAAGTACATCAAGTGCTTCAACAACGTTCGCCTCAAGATCCCCAAGGTGACGGATGAGGCCATCATCTCCGCGTTATCCGATGGCATCCACAACCTCAAGATGAAGGAGGAGCTCGCCATCCACGAGGAACTATGCACGGCCATGGAGATGTTCAACATGGCGACCAAGTGCGCAAGAGCTGAGGAAGGGCGCCTCTCCCTCCTCGAGCTTCCAGCCGCTGACACGAAAGATAAGAAGGCCAAGGCCAAAGATGTGAAGCGCAAGGGGGCTGCCGTGCTCGTAGCCGAGCCAGAGATGAAGCGCGGCCGAGACCACCCCGAGTCATCCAAGAGCGGTCGTCCGTTCTGCGCCTTCCACAACGTACACATCCACAACACTAATGACTGTCAGGAGCTCAGGGCCATCTGTGATGGGTGCCTCGGTCGATGCCCAGAGCGCAACGACTGGGGCTATGGCCGAGGAGGAGGACGAAGTGGGGGACGCTGGGACGACCGCGGCCCCCGCCAGGAGTGGCGCGAACGACCTCGTGAGGACCGCTGGCAGGATCAGCCTCGCGAGGGCGCCTGGAGGGAGCGGCCTCGCGAAGATCGCACTCAGGGAAACACAGGCCTCCCTCCGCTGCCACTGCTACCAAGGAGGAACGACGACCACCATTAGGACGAGGGGGCTGGGGTCTTCCAGGAGCCACGTGCCATCGCCTGCATCTTGGGTGGCGCTCAAGCCATAGCCTCTCAGCGTATCTTCAAGCAGTTTGCTCGTGAGGTGAACATGGCCCTTCCCAGGCTCAAGGCCACGTGCCTGCTCAGATGGTACAAGTGCACCATCATCTTCAGCTCATCAGACCAGCTCAAGTGTGCGGCAACTGCCGGCGCCCTCCCGATGCTCTGCTCACCCGTCATCAGCAACGTTCAAGTCACCAAGACCCTCATCGACGGTGGCGCAGGGCTCAATGTCCTGTCCGTCGAGACATTCGATAGCCTCCAGTTGCCATACGATCAGCTACAGCCTACCAAGCCCTTCTCAGGAGTGACCGACGGCTCCACCACCCCTATAGGGCAGGACCGCCTCCCTGTCACCTTCGGCCAGCGCAACAACTACCGCACTGAGCTCATCGACTTCGACGTCGCCCACATCCGCCTGCCGTACAATGCCATTCTTGGGTATCCAGCCTTGGCCAAGTTTATTGCAGTGACCCACCATGCCTACAACGTCCTGAAGATACCAGGGAGCGGCGGCATCATCACGGTCCCCTGTAAAGAAAGAGATGCGGTGTGCTCCCTCGAGCGTGCTTACCAAGCTGCAGCAGCCGAAGACCCCGACAACGAAGGCACCCTGTACCCTCCTGAGGCCATCCCCAAGAAGAAGAAGCAGCTGCTTCCCCAGGGGCATCAGGAAAGTGGCGTTTCCAGCGGCACCACCTCAGGATCTGCGCCCGCAGCTGCAGCGCCTCCATCCCTCGCATAGGAAGGCGCGCCCGGCGCCCTCCTCAGGCTGGGCTCGGGGGCTCTCTTCTGGAGGGCCTCAGACCTAGCCAACGTCATGAGGGGGCGCTCGGACACCACGTGGAAGCATGTTTCGCCGCTCATTTCACTCAAGAGGGCACAAGGCGTGGAGCGCCCGGTGCTCAGGATTTCATTACCAAGGCAACCCAGGAGCTTCAAGAGGCAAGGACCATACGCGGCGACCGCCGCCCAGCACCCGGCACAGCCCCCCATCCTGGCAAGGACGGCGGGCTGCGTGTCTGCATCAACATTCCAGGGCTCAACTGGGCCGCATCTCAGGAACGCTTCTGGCCTTCGCGCGTTGGATGGTGCGAGGGTCCACCTCAAAGTTATGTTCACATGCCATTTGGCCTGCCGAACGTGGCTGTCACCTTCCAGCACCACTAGCGGAGCATTCTGGCGGCTCAGGAGGCCAGGCATCACGCTATCCTAGCGGAGATCGCGACAGTTCTTCAGGAGCCACCTGGGTGTACAGAGCCTCCTGAGGCTCAGGCCCCTGGCGGCTCCTGAGGAGCAACCTCTCCGGCACGCATCTTCGGCTACTCCAACATCACTCCAGCTACGATATCAGGTGACTCTTTCTAGTTCATTCAGTTGGGGGCGCCCTTCGGGCTGTTTGGGAACGTAGCGATAATTCAAAAAATTTCCTACGGGTCACCAAGATCAATCTAGGAGATACTAGCAACAAGAGAGAGGGAGTGCATCTTCATACCCTTGAAGAATGCTAAGCGGAAGCATTGCAAGAATGTGGTTGGTGGAGTCGTACACACAACGATTCAGATTCCGGTCGATTCCGATCTAAGCGCCGAACAACGGCGCCTCCGTGTTCAACACATGTGCAGCCCGGTGACGTCTCCCGCGCCTTGATCCAACAAGGAGGAGGGAGAGGTTGGGGAAGACAAATCCAGCAGTAGCACGACGGCGTGGTGGTGTTGGAGCAGCGTGGTTCTCTAGCAGGGCTTCGCCAAGCACTACAAAAGACGAGGAGGTGGAGAGGTGTTGGAGATATGCCCTAGAGGCAATCATGTATGATGATATTTCCTATGTGTTTATGAATAAAGATAGTCCTTGGACATTATCAATGATGTGTATCAGCAAGTACGTGACTTGTTTGTGGGACTATGCATTGTATGATGACTGTCCTAAAAGGTCCCTAGTTGAAAGGGCTGTGTGGACGCGGAGCCGACTAGACTAGCATATGACACGGTCGATGGCTCGGTCTCACTAGCCATGGAGCATTGGATGCTAACCGGATAATATGGACTTGGAAAGGTCTGGTCGGATTCGACATAGTCGGATCCGAGTCGAGATAAGGTCCGAGTCGGACAGACCCAACTATGAGACGCAGCGATATGTCATCTGTGAGTCTCTAGTACAACATACGTTCTATGTCCTAAGACCTGAGGTGACGCATGTACTTGAGATGGTGATAGACTTGCTTTGGGCCGACCAAACGCTACTCCGTGACTGGGTAGTTACAAAGGTAGGTTTCGGGTTTGTCCAGTCCCATGTTGCGAGACATGGTCGAGCAAGATGGGATTTTCCCCTCCGATCAGGAGAGATATACTCTGGGCCCCTCGTGTGATCTGACCAGGAACAGCATGGCCATGCGACAAGGATTATGAGATAATCCGGACAGTGGTCGGTATCACTGGAACGAGAAAGAGGTCGGGTTAGCACAAGGATGACAGTCTCGCCTTGAGCCCGACAACATATATCGTGCGGCAAAGGGAAGTAAGTGTGACACATTGTACAGGTTCGCTTAACCAGCTTCATAGTTCGCTTGGTGGTCGGCACGCCTTGCTAGAGGCCGCTACCAACCGTGCAGGTCGGAGGTGATCCGAACGTGACCAAGCTGACTTGAACCTAAGGGGTCGCGCAGCAGGGAAGGAACCTACGAGGTCAGTTCAGTAGGACACCGGTCGGATGTGATCCGAATCGACTAGGAACGTGACCGAGTAGACATTGGGCTTTAGGGTCCGTGGCGAGGCCCAAGTGTTGAGCTCGCGATGGACGCCTATATAAAGTGGAGGTGCGGCACACTCAGGCGGTTGATCGCTTTCGGCGCTGCGACTAGGGTTTGCATGTGTTGCGAATAGCCACCTCCACTCGCCGCCGATCGTGTGATCGGACCTAGCAGTCCGCCGCCTGACGCTCCTCCCACGCGGATACCATTAGAGGCGGTGCACTTGCGCCGCCCGCGAACTCGTCGTGGGATCGGACGACCGCCGCCGAGGAGATCGAACAAGGAGGAGACGATCCACGCAGACGCGCTGCCCCAACTCTTCTTCACTGCACGGCCTCGCGTCTAGTGGTAACGAACTATGATCCATCTCCGTAGCATGTTCCCGGATGTTCTGCGCGTAGGAATTTTTAATTTGCAATCGACGCACCCTACCGTAGAACCCAGCAGTGGTATCGAGCCTCTGTTATAGGATTTGGATTCAGATCGTATGCATATTAGATATGTTGGAGGCGGCGATGAGATCTGTTGTCCTTGAAGAGATCGGCTATGTGCACGGTTGATGTGATCAATCGCACATGGGGATCGTTGAGGCTATGTTTTCAGAAATCGGGATCGATGAGGTCGTGACACGATCTACCCCTACCGGTCGGTCATCCGCCATCGGGTTAACGAAGTGAAACGTAAATCGAATCGGATTCGCGATGATCGATAAGATCGGTCGATCGAGAATTTGGCGTGATCGGAGTTCGATGTGATCTGTGATTTCGAAAACGTCGGCGCTGCCCGCACCATGAGGGCACCGTGTGCGTAGCGCCGTATTTGTACCCGACACACAAACCGGTAGAATGCGATTCTATGCATAACTTTGTTTTGCAGGTTTGATGTGAATTGTATGGCTCATGTGTATGTGATGCATGTGTGTAATTTATACATGGCCTACGTGTCATGTTTGTCAGCCGGCAGGAGCCAAAGTGCTGTCATTATAATGTATAACGACCTGCGTGTCGACTTGTGACTCTATGTAAATTCATTACTAGTTGTAGTAGTTGGATAATAGAGATCAGGTTGGTGGCTTGGCGTCCCGGCGTGACAAACAAGATGGAGTTCAGTAGATGGTCATCGGAGTCGGAACCGACCGAAGAACGCCCATGAAGGAGCCATACTATTTCACAATATGTGTTATTTTGTGATTGTTATGCTTCTTTGTTTCTATGCATGTTAGAATGGTAGAAAGATCCTCATGAATATCAAGTGAATTGCCATCCCGATGTTGCACCTTCGCACGCCAAGTACGCCTAGTAGTGGGCTCATAAAATTGGGGTGCTGCTGGGTGTCCTTGAATCAAGGGTTCGTGTCGGACACGGACATGCATTGCATCAAGTTAACTTGACAAGGCTATCAAACGGTTTTGGGCCTTGTGGCAAAGAAGGTTGGGAGCCGGGTATGAGATACCTTCCCGATCGGCTGTGAGTCGATAGAGATACGATTAGCAAGGAGTTGCTTACCGGATAGGTATGTTGGCTAGCAGTGATGCTAAAGCACACTAGTCGCATGCGCTAGTCGGATCCTAAATCACTGAGAGTTTGCAGAGGGATGCTGACTTCAGTGGGAGTATTTCGTTTTAGGCTAGAATTACTCTACATAAACACATTGCTTAGTGATTGCATATTTTCTGTTGTAGATCAATGGCACCACCTGCTCAACCCAACTTTGCATTGAAATCAATTCTGGAAAAGGATAAACTGAATGGAACAAACTTTACCACCTGGTATAGAAATCTGAGAATTGTTCTCAAGCATGATAAAAAGGAACATGTTCTAGAGGATCCACTTCGGAGGAACCTGCTGATAATGCTAGTGCCACAGCTAAAATGCCTACGAAACTCGTTGATGAATCAACGGAGATCAGTTGTCGATGTCTGGCTTGTATGGAGCCCGATTTGCAACAGATTTCAAAACGTTGAGGCTTACGATATGATCGAGAGTCTCAAGAGCATGTTTCAAACACAGTGCTAGGACCAAAGGTTCAACGTCTGGCGATCCTTGATGGATTGCAAGCTGAAGGAAGGTGATCCACTGAGCCCACATGTGATCAAGATGATCGGATATGTGCAAGCTTTGGATCGTTTGGGCTTCCCGCTCTTGGATGAGCTGGCTACAGATGCAGTTCGGGTTCTCTTCCGCCCAGCTATGGGACGCTCATCTCGAACTATCATATGCATGGCATGGATAAGAAGCTCACTGAATTGCATGGGATGCTCAAGGTGGCGAGCAGGATATTAAGAAAGGCACGCATCAAGTGTTGATGGTGCGAAATCGCTAAGTTCAAGAAGAGTTGGTCCAAGAAGAAGGCTAAGGCAAAGGGCACGGGATGGTAACCTCTGCCGCTGCATGCCAAGTCTGGACCGGACTCAAAGACCGTTTGTTTTCATTGCAAGGAGACCGGTCATCGGAAGAGGAATCAGTAGCAAGTGGCTTGCGAGCATGGCAAGAAGGCCGGAAATGCTTCTTCAGGCAAAGGTACACTTGTTGCATATGTTATAGACATTTACCTTGCTGACATACCTAGTAGCTCTTGGGTATTTGATACCGGATCGGTTGTTCATATTTGCAACTCGATGCAGGGCTGGTAAGAACTAGGCGTGTGGCACAAGGGAGATTGACATCAGGGTCGGCAACAAAGCAAGAGTTGCTGCGTTGGAGGTCGGCACGATGCAGCTCCAGCTTCCTTCCGGATTCATTATGGAATTGAATAATTGTTATTACATTCCTGCACTTAGTTGGAACATTATTTCTGCCTCATGTTTGATGAGTCAAGGTTATGAATTCAATTTAAAGGACAATGGTTGTTCGATATTTTTGAATGGTATGTTCCACGGCTATGCACCCATTGTTGATGGGCTATTTATATTGAATCTAGAACAGGAACGGTCTATAACGTAAATGTCAAGAGGCATAAGCCTAATGAGATAAATCCGACATACTTCTGGCATTGCCGGCTTGGACACATTAGTCTGAAACGCATGAAGAAGCTCCATGATGATGGGCTCCTAACTTCGTCCGACTTCGGGTCGTTCGAGACATGTGAATCATGCTTGCTCGGCAAGATGACTAAGTCTCCTTTCGCAAAGAGTTGCGAGAGGGCGTCCGAGCTATTGGAACTTATACATAGTGATGTGTGTGGTCCAATGAGCACAACCGCCAGAGGTGGCTATCAGTACTTCGTGACTTTTACCGACGACTTGAGTAGATATGGATATATCTATTTGATGAGGCACAAGTCGGAGACTTTTGAAAAGTTCAAAGAGTTTCAAAACGAGGTTGAGAATCAGCTCGGCAAGACTATAAAGCTTCTGCGATCTGATCGTGGAGGTGAGTACATGAGCCAGGAGTTCGATGATCATCTGAAAAGTCGAGGTATAGTACTCAGCTCACACCTCCGGTACACCACGGAGAAATGGCGGTCGAACGGAGGAATAGGACCTTGTTGGACATGGTCCGGTCTATGATGAGCAAATCGGATTTACCCTTGTCATTTTGGGGATACGCCTAGAAACTGCAGCTTTCACACTTAATAGGGTACCATCAAAATCCGTAGACAAGACACCACATGAGATGTGGACCGGAAGAGTCCCAGTTTGTCTTTTCTAAAGATTTGGGGTTGTGAAGCATTTGTCAAGCGACTTATGTCGCACAAGCTTACACCCAAGTCGGATAAATGCATATTCGTGGATATCCGAGGGAAACCTTGGGATATAGCTTCTACAACCGGAAGAGAACAAAGTGTTTGTTGCTCGAACGGGTTTTCCTTGAGAAAGAGTTTCTCGGTCGGGAGGCCGTGGGGAGGACGGTTCGACTCAAAGAAATTCGAGGACCACTTGGGGATGGCTCACCGGTGATGAGATCATACCGAGTCTGTCGAGGAACCCGTAGTGGAAGCGGCACCGGAACCACGGAGGTCGGAAAGATTGCGCAAAGTGCGCGATGTATTGTTGCTAGAAAGCGACGAGCCAGCCACGTATGCGGAAGCGATGGTGAGCCCAGATTCCGAGGCATGGCTAGAGGCCATGAGATCCGAGTTAAAGTCCATGGATGAGAATCAAGTCTAGGACTTGGTTGATCCGCCACCTGGCGTAACTGCCATTGGTTGCAAATGGGTCTTTAAAAAGAAAACCGATGTGGATGGAAATGTTCAGATCCACAAAGCTCGGCTTGTCGCTAAAGGTTATGGACAAGTTCAAGGAGTTGACTACGACGAGACTTACTCGCCGGTAGCGATGCTGAAATCAGTAAGGATCATAATAGCTATAGCTGCATATTTCGATTACGAGATATGGCAGATGGATGTCAAGACGGCTTTCCTTCATGGAAATTTAACCGAGGACGTGTATATGATACAGCCCGAGGGTTTTGTCGATCCGACTAGCACTAGTAAGGTATGCAAGCTCAAGAGATCCATTTATGGGTTGAAGCAAGCATCTCGGAGTTGGAACATTGGTTTTGATGAGGTCGTCACTCGTCTCGGTTTCATCAAAAGCAAAGAGGACTCTTGTTTATACAAGAAGTTAAGTGGGAGCTCGATAGTGTTTTTGATCTTGTATGTGGACGACATACTACTGATCGGGAACGATGTTTTGATGTTAAACTCGGTCAAGGGATCATTGAATGGCAAGTTTTCGATGAAGGACCTTGGTGAGGCAGTCTATATTTTAGGCATTAAGATCTATAGAGATAGATCGAGGAGGCTGCTTGGCTTAAGCCAGAGCACGTACATAGATAAAGTGTTGAAGCGGTTCAACATGAGTGAGGCGAAGAAAGGGTTCTTGCCGCCTCACATGGTATAAGGCTAAGCGAGACTCGAGTCCTTCGACATCCGATGAGCGAAGCAGATGAGTAGGATTCCGTATGCCTCAAAGAATCGGATCCATCATGTATGCCATGATATGTACAAGGCCTGATGTTGCTTTTGCAATAAGCCTAACAAGTAGATACCAGGCCAACCTGTGAGAGTCACGGGCAGCGGTAAAGACTATTTTGAAGTACCGAAAAGGACTAAAGAGATGTTCCTAGTTTATGGAGGTGAGGAAGAGCTCGTCGTGAGGGGTTACGCCGATGCTAGTTTCCAAACCGACAGAGATGATTGTCGATCACACCGGATTCGTACGCCCTGAACGGAGGAGCAGTGCCTTCGGATGAGTTCCAAGCAGGATACGGTGGCGATTCTACCACGTAGTTTAATACATTGCGGCTTGTGAAGCTGCAAAGGAAGGTGTTTGGATCCGCATTTTCTGGATGATCTTGGTATTTTCCCAGCCTCGGTGAAACCGTTGGACCTTTATTGTGATAATTCGGTGCCATCGCACAAGCCAAGGAGCCGAGGAATCACCACAAGGTCGGACACATAGACCGGAAATATCACCGATACTGAAGATCGTAAAGAATGGTGATGTAGAGTTATGCAAGATTCACACGGATGCAAATGTTGCAGATCCGTTGACTAAGCCGCTTCCACAACCCAAGCACGAGGGGCACGTTAGAGCTATGGGCATTCGATGTCTATTTGTTGACTCTAGTGCAAGTGGGAGACTGTTGGATATATGCCCTAGAGGCAATCATGTATGATGATATTTCCTATGTGTTTATGAATAAAGATAGTCCTTGGACATTATCAATGATGTGTATCAGCAAGTACGTGACTTGTTTGTGGGACTATGCATTGTATGATGACTGTCCTAAAAGGTCCCTAGTCGAAAGGGTTGTGTGGAGGCGCAGCCGACTAGACTAGCATATGACACGGTCGATGGCTCGGTCTCACTAGCCATGGAGCATTGGATGCTAACCGGATAATATGGACTTGGAAAGGTCTGGTCGGATTCGACATAGTCGGATCCGAGTCGAGATAAGGTCCGAGTCGGACAGACCCAACTATGAGACGCAGCGATATGTCATCTGTGAGTCTCTAGTACAACATACGCTCTATGTCCTAAGACCTGAGCCGACGATGTACTCGAGATGGTGATAGACTTGCTTTGGGCCGACCAAACGCTACTCCGTGATCGGGTAGTTACAAAGGTAGGTTTCGGTTTGTCCAATCCCATGCTGCGCGAGACATGGTCGAGCAAGATGGGATTTTCCTCCGATCGGAGAGATATACTGGGCCCCTCGTGTGATCTCGACCAGAACAGCATGGCTATGCGACAAGGATTATGAGATAATCCGGACGGTGGTCGGTATCACCGAACGAAAAGAGGTCGGGTTAGCACAAGGATGACAGTTTCGCTTTGAGCCCGACAACATATATCGTGCGCAAAGGGAACAGAAGTGTGACACGCTATGCTGTGTTTGCCTAACCAGCTTCATAGTCTGCTTGGTGGTCGGCACGCCTTGCTAGAGGTCCGCTACCAACCGTACAGGTCGGAGGTGATCCGAACTGTGACCAAGCTTACTTGAACCTAAGGGGTCGCGCGCTTAAGGGAAGGAACCTACGAGGTCAGTTCGTAGGACACTGGTCGGATGTGATCCGAACTAGACTAGGAACGTGACCGAGTAGACTTTGGGCTTTAGGGTCCGTGCGAGGCCCAAGTGTTGAGCTCGCGACGGACGCCTATATAAAGTGGAGGTGCGGCACACTCAGGCGGTTGATCGCTTCGGCGCTGCGACTAGGGTTTGCATGTGTTGCGAATAGCCACCTCCACTCGCCGCCGATCGTGATCGGACCTAGCAGTCCGCCGCGACGACGCTCCTCCCGCACGCTGGATACCGTTAGAGGCGGTGCACTTGCGCCGCTCCGAGAACTCGTGACGTGGGATCGGACGACCGGCCGCCAAGGGAGATCGAACAAGGAGGAGACGATCCACGCAGATGCGCTGCCCCAACTCTTCTTCACGCTGCACGGCATCTGCTGGCCTAGTGGTAACGAACTATGATCCATCTCCCGTAGCATGTTCCTGGATGTTCTGCGCGTAGGAATTTTTAATTTGCAGTCGACGCACCCTACCGTAGAACCCAACAAGAGGTAGTGCTGCGCCAAGAGAGAGAGAGAGACTTTCATGTATGGCAGCCCCAAAATCCCCACTATATATAGGAGGAGGGGAGGGGGGTGCGCCCCCTCTAGGGTTCCCACCCTAGGGGGGCGGCAGCCCTAGATGGGATGGAGGGGGCTGGCCAAGAGGGGGCGCGCCCTAGGGTGGGCCTTAGACACATCTGCGCCTAGGGTTTTCCCCCTCTCCCCTTTGCTGCGCCTTGGGCCTTGGTGGGAGGTGCACCAGCCCACTCAGGGGCTGGTCCCTTCCCACTCTTGGCCCATGCACGCCTCCGGGGTCAGTACCCCTCCCGATGGACCCCCGGAACCCTTCCGGTGGTCCCGGTACATTACCGCTGATGCCCGGAACACTTTTGATGTCCAAATCCTCACTTCCTATATATCATTATTTACCTACGGACCATTTTGGAACTCCTCATGACGTCCAGGATCTCATCCGGGACTCCTAACAACTTTCGGTAACCACGTACATACTTTCCCTATAACCCTAGCACCATCGAACCTTAAGTGTGTAGACCCTACGGGTTCGGGAACCATGCAGACATGACCGAGACATCTGTCTAGTCAATAACCAACAGAGGGATCTAGATACCCATGTTGGCTCCCAAATGTTCCACGATGATCATATTGGATGAACCACGATATCGAGGATTCAATCAATACCGTATGCAATTCCCTTTATCTATCGGTATGTTACTTGCCCCAGATTCGATCGTCGGTATCCCCATACCTCGTTCAATCTCATTACCGGCAAGTCTCTTTACTCGTTCCGTAATGCATGATCCCGTGACCAACTCCTTAGTCACATTGAGGTCATTATGATGATGCATTACCGAGTGGGCCCTGAGATACCTCTCCGTCATACGGAGTGACAAATCCCAGTCTCGATTCATGCCAACCCAACAGACACTTTCGGAGATACCTGTAGTGCACCTTTATAGCCACCCAGTTACGTTGTGATGTTTGGTACAACCAAAGCATTCCTACGGTATCCGGGAGTTGCACAATCTCATGGTCTAAGGAAATGATACTTGACATTAGAAAAGCTTTAGCAAACGAACTACAAGATCTTGTGCTACGCTTAAGATTGGGTCTTGTCCATCACATCATTCTCCCAATGATGTTATCCCATTACCAATGACATCCAATGTCCATGGTCAGGAAACCACGACCATCTATTGATCAACGAGCTAGTCAACTAGACGCTTACTAGGGACATATTACAATCTATGTATTCACACATGTATTACGGTTTCCGGTTAATACAATTATAGCATGAACAATAGACAATTATCATGAACAAGGAAATATAATAATAACCAATTTATTATTGCCTCTAGGGCATATTTCCAATAGTCTCCCACTTGCACTAGAATCAATAATCTAGTTACATTGTGATGAATCTAACACCCATAAAGTTCTGGTGTTGATCATGTTTCCTTGTGGAAGAGGTTTAGTCAACGGATATGCGACATTCAGATCCGTATGCAATTTAAAAATATCTATGTCTCCATCTTGAATATATTCACGAATGCAGTTGAAGAGACGCTTGATATGCTTGGTCTTCTTGTGAAACCTGGGCTCCTTGGCAAGGGCAATAGCTCCAGTGTTTTCACAGAAGAGAGTCATTGGGCTCGATGCATTGGGAATAACTCCTAGGTCGGTGATGAACTCCTTCATCTAGACTGCTTCATGTGCTACCTCCGAGGCTGCTATGTACTCCGCTTCACATGTAGATCCCGCCATGACGCTTTGCTTGCAACTGCACCAGCTGACTGCCCCACCATTCAAAATGTACACGTATCCGGTTTGTGACATGGAGTCATCAAGATCTGTGTCGAATCTAGCATCGACATAACCCTTTACGACGAGCTCTTCGTCACCTCCATAAACGAGAAACATATCCTTAGTCCTTGTCAGGTACTTTAGGATATTCTTGACCGCTATCCAGTGTTCCATGTCGGGATTACTTTGGTACCTCCCTACCAAACTTACGGCAAGGTTCACATCAGGTCTGGTACACAGCATGGCATACATAATAGACCCTATGGCCGAGGCATAGGGGATGACACTCATCTTTTCACTATCTTCTGCCATGGTCGGGCATTGAGCCGTGCTCAATCTCACACCTTGCAATACAGGCAAGAACCCCTTCTTGGACTGATCCATATTGTTGAACTTCTTCAATATCTTGTCAAGGTATGTGCTTTGCGAAAGACCAATGAGGCGTCTCCATCTATCTCTATAGATCTTGATGCCTAATATGTAAGCAGCTTCTCCAAGGTCCTTCATTGAAAAACACTTATTCAAGTAGGCCTTTATGCTTTCCAAAAATTCTATATCATTTCCCATCAATAGTATGTCATCCACATATAATATGAGAAATGCTACAGAGCTCCCACTCACTTTCTTGTAAACACAGGCTTCTCCATAAGTCTGTGTAAACCCAAACGCTTTGATCATCTCATCAAAGCAAATGTTCCAACTCCGAGATGCTTGCACCAGCCCATAGATTGAGCGCTGGAGCTTGCATACCTTGTCAGCATTCTTAGGATTGACAAAACCTTCCGGCTGCATCATATACAATTCTTCCTTAAGGAAACCATTAAGGAATGTCGTTTTGACGTCCATTTGCCATATCTCATAATCATAGAATGCGGCAATTGCTAACATGATTCGGATGGACTTCAGCTTCGCTACGGGTGAGAAGGTCTCATCGTAGTCAACCCCTTGAACTTGTCGATAACCCTTAGCGACAAGCCGAGCCCTATAGATGGTCACATTACCATCCGCGTCAGTCTTCTTCTTAAAGATCCATTTATTTTCTATGGTTTGTCGATCATCGGGCAAGTCTGCCAAAGTCCATACTTTGTTTTCATACATGGATCGTATCTCGGATTTCATGGCTTCAAGCCATTTGTTGGAATCCGGGCCCGCCATCGCTTCTTCATAGTTCAAAGGTTCACCGTTGTCTAACAACACGATTTCCAGGACAGGGTTTCTGTACCACTCTGGTGCGGAACGTGTCCTTGTGGACCTACGACGTTCAGTAGCAACTTGATCCGAAGTTTCATGATCATCATGATTAACTTCTTCTATAGTCGGTGCATGCACCATAGAAACATCTTCCTGAGCTGCGCTACTTTCCGGTTCAAGAGGCAGTACCTCATCAATTTCTACTTTCCTCCCACTTACTTCTTTCGAGAGAAACTCATTCTCTAGAAAGGAACCATTCTTGGCAACAAAGATCTTGCCTTCGGATCATAGGTAGAAGGTATACCCAATAGTTTCCTTAGGGTATCCTATGAAGATGCATTTTTCTGACTTGGGTTCGAGCTTTTCATGTTGAAGTTTCTTGGCATAAGCATCGCATCCCCAAACTTTCAGAAACGACAGCTTAGGTTTCTTTCCAAACCATAATTCATATGGTGTTGTCTCAACTGATTTTGACGAAGCCCTATTTAAAGTGAATGCGGCAATCTCTAAAGCATAACCCCAAAATGATAGTGGTAGATCGGTAAGAGACATCATAGATCGCACCATATCCAATAGATTGTGATTACAACGTTCGGACACACCATTTCACTAAGGTGTTCCAGGCGGCATGAGTTGTGAAACAATTCCACATTTCCTTAGGTGCGTGCCAAACTCGTGACTCAAGTATTCTCCCCCATGATCTGATCGTAAGATCTTTATTTTCCTGTCATGTTGATTCTCTATCTCACTCTGAAATTCCTTGAACTTTTCAAAGGTCTCAGACTTGTGTTTCGTTAAGTAGACATACCCATATGTACTTAAGTCATCAGTGAGGGTGAGAACATAACGATAGCCACCGCGAGCCTCAATGCTCATTGGACCGCACACATTAGTATGTATGATTTCCAATAAGTTGGTTGCTCACTCCATTGTTCCGGAGAACGGTGTCTTGGTCATTTTGCCCATGAGGCATGGTTCGCATGTGTCAAATGATTCATAATCAAGAGACTCCAAAAGTCCATCTACATGGAGTTTCTTCATGCGTTTGACACCAATGTGACCAAGGCGGCGGTGCCACAAGTATGTGGGACTATCATTATCAACCTTACATATTTTGGCATTCACACTATGAATATGTGTAACATCATGTTTGAGATTAAACAAAAATAAACCATTGACCAGCGGGGCATGACCATTAAACATATCTCTCATATAAATGGAACAACCATTGTTCTCGGATTTAAATGAGTAGCCATCTCGCATTAAATGAGATCTAGATCCAATGTTCATGCTCAAAGCTGGTACTAAATAACAATTACTGAGGTTTAAAACTAATCCCGCGGGTAGATGGAGAGGTAGTGTGCCAATGGCGATCACATCGACCTTGGAACCATTCCCGACGCGCATCGTCACCTCGTCCTTCACCAGTCTCCGCTTATTCCGCAGCTCCTATTTTGAGTTACAAATATGAGCAACCGCACCAGTATCAAATACCCAGGAGCTACTACGAGTGCTGGTAAGGTACACATCAATAACATGTATATCATATATACCTTTGGTATTGCTGGCCTTCTTATCCGCTAAGTACTTGGGGCAGTTCTGCTTCCAGTGACCATTTCCCTTGCAATAAAAGCACCGAGTCTCGGGCTTGGGTCCATTCTTTGGCTTCTTCCCGGCAACTGATTTACCGGGCGCGACAACTCCCTTGCCGTCCTTCTTACCCTTGCCTTTCTTGAAACTAGTGGTTTTATTCACCATCAACACTTGATGTTCCTTTTTGATTTCCACCTCCGCTGATTTCAGCATTGAATATAACTCAGGAATGGACTTCTCCATCCCTTGCATATTGTAGTTCATCACAAAGCTCTTGTATCTAGGTGGAAGCGACTTGAGGATCCTTTCAATGACCGAGTCATCTGGAAGATTAACTCCCAGCTGAGACAAGCGGTTGTACAAACTAGACATTTTGAGTATGTGCTCGCTGACAGAACTGTTTCCTCCATCTTACAACTGTAGAACTTGTCGGAGACTTCATATCTCTCGACCCGGGCATGAGCTTGGAAAACCATTTTCAGCTCTTGGAACATCTCATATGCTCTGTGTTGCTCAAAACACTTTTGGAGCCCTGTTTCTAAGCTGTAAATCATGTCGCACAGAACCAGGGAGTAATCATCACTATGCGACTGCCAGGCGTTCATAACGTCTTGAGTTGCTGGGAAAATGGGTGCTTCACCTAACGGTGCTTCAAGGACATATGCCTTCTTAGCAGCTATGAGGATGATCCTCAAGTTACGGACCCAGTCCGTATTGTCGGCGTTCTGGGAACGGGGTCCCTGCACTTGCTCGCTCGCAGCTGGCGGCGTGGCTCAAAGGAGGCCCAGACGGCCCATCTTCATCAACGATGCTCAAGACCTCGCGAGGGGCCAGATTGCATGGGCGGACGACCAGAGCTTCTCAGCGCGCCTCGTCAGCTGGCTCATGAGGAGGCGGAGAGTTCAAGGCAGGATACCTCGTGAGGTGCCCGTGATGCAAGCCATGATTTACCAAGGGCGCCAAAGGGCGCCAGCCAAGCAGCGCCCTCCTTTCCTCTTTGGTGCAAAGGGAGCAAGCGCAGCGAGAGCATCAAGCAAAGGCATCCATTTCGTGCAACAAGACCAAGACCAGCCCCAACGGCTGGAAGGGAGTCATCGTGGAGCCCAAGCAAAGGCTATCACCAGAGCCTTTTGCAAAGCGAGGACCAACTTTAGTCGATAAGTGTACCCGCTGTTCCCTTCAAATGGCTAATTTGTTGGCGCCTTCCCGCTCAACATTTGGGAAGAGGCCCAGGGCCTTCGCCTATAAATAGGAGTAGCCACATCCAGAGAGGGGGATCCGGCATTTGGAATCCAGAGAGAGAGATAGAGACCCGATCCTCAAGCTAGAGCGACGGGGCACCACTTAGTAGTTCATCACACCCACCAAGAACAGACCCTCGCGAGGCTGTTCTTCCCTGTACTGTTCCTCATCAGCCCAAGAGGCAATCCACCACACCACAAACTAGAGTAGGGTATTACACCACAACGGTGGCCCGAACTAGTATAAATCTCGTGTCTCTTGTGCTGTTCTTCCTAGTAGTTTAGGTCCCTGCGATCCGGCGAGGTACGAGACGGTGGGAGATTGGATCTCCGCGCGCACCCCAGAGTTCGAACCTTAAGGGTCTGCCGGAACCCGAAATCCGACATTTGGCGCGCTGTAGGTGCGCGCGAATCTGCTTTTCGTCGCTTCGTTCTTCCCCGACCACCGCAACCATGTTCGACGCTTGTCGGGCTCACGCTGAGCGCCGAGCCGCTTCGCTTCCCATGTCGCCCAGACGGCTCCTGCCGGCGGGCGCCCTCGCTGCTCCCGCCGCTTGCCGCTAACGCCGCCACCGCCCGGCGGGAACGAGGAACAAGCGTTGTCCCAGACCCATCCATGAGGCGGACGGCCGCACCGCCACGCCTTTCGCCACCCCCGCTGGTTTTTCGCCACGCGCGCTTCAAGCTGCCATGGAGGCCCGAAGGCGATCATCGCGCTAACGAGCTCCTGCGCTACCGCCGCCGACGACGCCTCACGAAGAATGGCTTGACCGAAGTCGCCGAGCTCGCCCTTTCTGGGAGGCGACCCCGCCGCCGTCTGCCCGCTGCGCCGCACCTCGCCTCGCTGGGCGGTGAAGCTCCTGGGCGCCACCGCCTCCTCCTCAAGACGGCGCCGCCCCTAAGCGCGCTGGGCCTCGGGCGGAACCTGCTCGCTAAGCGCCAGCAAGCAGCAAGAGCAGAGCTGCCAAGAAGTTCTCGCCCGCAATAAGCTGCCCGAGCACTCCCCGCCCAAAGACGCTAAGACCTCGCGCTGCCCCCACCAAGGGCGCAGGAGGCCTGCAAGACCAAGCTTCTGCCGTCCGAGGCCCCCTCATGCCACAGCTGGCTGCCGCGCTTTCACTCCGAAGGCGCAGCGCCGCATGGCCCGCCAAGTTCAAGCCGGACCTACCTCTCGCTACGACGGCACCGCCGACCCTATCGAGTTCTCCAGCTTACGAGCTGGGCATCGAGGCTGCCAACGGGATGAAAAGGTCATGGCGAACTGGTTTCCCATGGCGCTCAAGGACGGGGCCCGCACCTAGCTCCTGAATCTGGCCCCAGGCACGATCTCTTCCTGGGCCGAGATGCACACCCGCTTCATCGCGAACTTCCAAGGTACTCGCGACCGGCCACCCGCCGTGAGCAACATGCATCAAATCAAGCAGCAGCCAGGGGAAACCCTGCAAAAGTACATCCAGCGCTTCAACAACGCTACCAAGATCCCTGTGGTGACGGAGGAGGCCATCATCTCTGCGCCTCACACGGCGTCGGCGCGACGCCAAGATGAAGGAGGAGCTGGCGATGCATGAAGATCTGTGCACCTCCTCGAGCTGTTCAACTTGGCGACCAAGTGCGCCAGGCTGAGGAGGGCGCCTCCCTCCTCGAGCTACCCGCCATGATCCCAAGAGAAGAAGTCCAAGGCCAAGGACATGAAGCGCAGGGGCTGCCGTGCTCGCGTCGAACCGCATACACCAAGCGAGGCGTAGATCAGCCCGAGTCCTCCAAGGGCAGCCGGTATCGCGGTACCACGACCTCCACACCCACAACACCAATGAATGTCAAGAGCTCCGGCCGTGGCGCGAAGGAAGAGTCGGCAGACGCCCGAGCGCAGCGACCGAGGCTACGGCCGAGGAGGAGGAAGGAATGCAGACGCTGGAAGATCATGCCCGCGCCAAGGGTGGCGCGACCAACCTCGCGAGGACCGCTGGCAAGACCCACTCGCGAGGGAGGCCGAGGATCAGCCTCGTGAGGATCGCCTGCAAGGGAACGCAGGCCTCCCTCCGCTGCCGCCGCCGCCAAGGAGAATCAAAGATCGCCATCGACGAGGGGCTGGGGCTTCTGTGAAGCGCGTGCGATCGCCTCGCATCCCGGGTGGAGTTCAAGCCCCACCTCTCAACAAGATCTTCAAGCAGTTCGCCTGCAAGTGAATGCAGTCCTCCCAAGCTCGAGTACACGCGCTCTCTCAGTGGTCGGCGTGGCGCCATCACGCTCAGCTCAGCGGATCAGCTCAAGCGCGCAGCCACAGCCGGAGTTCTCCGATGCTTTTCTCCCCAATCATCGCAATGTGCTAGTCACCAAGACCTCATCAACGGCGGAGCAGGGCTCAACGCCCCGTCTGTGGAAACATTCAACAATCTTCGCGCCTTATACCACCTTCAGCCAACCAAGCCTTTCTCCGGAGTCACCGACGGCTCCATGGTCCCGATCGGGCAGGTCGGCCTTCCTGTCACCTTCGGGGCCCGCGACAACTACCACACCAAGCTCATCGACTTTGACGTCGCCCACATTCGCCTACCATACAACGCCATCCTCGGGTACCCAGCGTTGGCCAAATTCATGGCCATAACCCACCATGGCAACAACATCCTCAAGATGCCAGGAAGCGGCGGAGTCATCACGGTGCCCTGTGAAGAGAGAGATGCAGTGTGCTCCCTGGAGCGAGCTTTTCAGGCTGCATCGTTGGAAGACCCAGACCACATCAGCAGGAGGCCTCCCGAGGCCGCACCCAAGAAGAAGAAGACATCGACTGGCCCGGCTCTTCAAGAGACATGCCCCTCGTGGTCCGTGACCGGCCAGGGGAGCCTCCTTCCATCGCATAGGGAAGCTCGCCTGGCGCCTCCTCAGCAGGCTCGGCTCTCCTCGAGGGCCATCGACCTCGCCAAGGTCTCGAGGGAGGCGCTTGGGCACCACGTGGAGGCGTGTTTCAAGCACGCTTCCGCAAGGTGAGCAAGACCAGAGGACAGAACCTCAAGATTTCCTCAAGAAGGCCATTCAGAGCTACAGGAGTCAAGGGTCATGAGGGCAGCCGCCGCCACCTCACCGGGCCCCCATCGAGGCGAGGATGGTGGGCTGCGCGCTCTGATCGACATACCAGGCTCAACCGAGCCGCATCTCAAGAGCGCCTGCCTTCGCGAGTGGGACGTTGCGAGGGTCCGCCCCACGGCTACGTACGCATGCCTTACGGCCTGCCAAACGCGGCTGTTGCGCACCGACGTCTCATGAGGACCATCCTGGAGGCTCAAGAGGTCAGGCACGCCGCAACCCTGGCGGAGATGGAGATGGCCCATGAGGAGCCGCCAGCGCCTCCGGAGCCTCCCGAGGCCCCCGGGCCTGGGGGCTCGTGAGGTTCGGCTCCCACAGTCCACCGAGTCTGCTACACCAACACCCCTTCATCCCTAAGATCACCAGGTGACATCTTTAAGTTTTATTTCCGACTGGGAGCGCCTTCAGGTCCGATTATTCCTGTGCCGTGGGGTCCGTCTGCATGGCATGCATCCCTTTACTTCATGTCATTAGCTTATCCTGTTGGGGCGCCTCGGCTGCATCATCCCCAAGCCGCCAAAGCCAGTCCCAGCCGCATGTATCCTTCCTGATTTTCCTTAGGATTATGCTCGCCCACCATGCTTGTTATTTGGTGCCTTTTCCGGGTGGCGGAATCTTGCATGTTAAAGGGGGTGCCTCGAGCATCGCGACTGTGGCTCCTACCGCTCTCCGCCCTCACCCTCTGGTCTTGTCCATGGCATCGCGACCTGGCTTGCCAACCGACGGCCGAGACCAGCCCGAGATCCGGGACCCGAGGACGAGAGTTGCGCCATCTAACCCAGCTTATGATAAAGGGGGTGCCCGAGCATCGCGACTCAGTGGCTCCTACCGCTCTCCGCCCTCACCCTCCGGGTCTTGTCCATGGCATCATGACCTGGCTTGCCAACGACGGCCGAGACCAGCCCGAGAGCCGGACCCGAGGACGAGTTGTCTGCTTGACCCAGCTTGCTGCTAAAGGGGGTGCATGAGCATCGCGACTCGTGGCTCCTACCGCCTCCGCCCTCACCCTCCGGCCTTATCCATGGCATCGCGACCTGGCTTGCCAACCGACGGCCGAGACCAGCCCGAGAGCCGGACCCGAGGACGAGTTGCGCGCATCTAATCCAGCTTATGCTGCTAAAGGGGGTGCCCGAGCATCGCGAATCAGGGCTCCTACCGCCTCCGCCCTCACCCTCCGGTCTTGTCCATGGCATCGCGACATGGCTTGCCAGCGACGGCCGAGACCAGCCCGAGAGCCGGACCAAGACGAGAGCACCGCATCCGCCAAATTTGCAGAACACACTCAAGATAAGGCTCAGAGCCAGCGCAACCCGCTTTGAGGTAGGGCCTCGTGAGTCCTGCAGAGGCTCACGGGCGCCCGACACACCTCGCGAGGCCTCTCGCCGCCCCAAAGCAACTAACGGCAGAACTAACGACGCCACGGCGAGCTCTTGTTCCTTTGTGGTGAACCTGCAGGGGTCCCTCCAAGGAGCACGAAACGACTCGCCACGCAATCTCTCGCCGCCAAGGCACGGACCTGGCGCCACACCAGAAGCATTGTCCCCGACCTCGAGATAAGTCACCTCCGACACACTAGCCATCGCAACACCATCCCCACACTCAATGCAACTCCGCTAGCAACGCCGCCTCCTTTCACCAATGATGGCTGCTTGAGCGCCAAGGGGACTCCCGAGCATCGCGACTCGAGGCTCTTATCGACCTCGGCCGCCACCTCCTGGCCTTGACCACGGCATCGCGACCTGGCATACCAGCGACGGCTGAAGCCGCCTTGGGACTGGGACCTGTCGGTGCAGAGCACCAAGCCCTCACGAGGTCTGAAAGGAGGAAACTGAGCTAGAACGGAATGAGCATCCCGCATTGCCTCACAATAAGGATCATATTGACAAACGAAGCTACAAATATCTTACAAGCCCCCGCGGGGTACATTCTTGGCTCCTCGCAGGAACAAAACACGCGAATCCTAAGGAGTCCTATCTACAGGGACCGCAGCGGCAGACGCCATCATCAACAGTGGGCCACCCGGTCCGGAGCCAACCCCATCCAGATCAGGGGCGGCGACGACCTGACGAGCTCGCCCTGCTCCGGGAGCGCGCAGCTCGGGGCTCAGAGGCTGTCGCCGCCGCCTCCGGCGCCAAGAGCTCAGCGGAGTCGCTGATCCTCCGGCGCCTTCGCCGCCTCGAGAAGCCGCCAAGGAGTGGTCGGTCGGCCTCCGCCACCGCAGCAGACCCCACCACCTCTCCCGGGCAGCACTTCAGCCGACGACCTCCGCGTCAAGAGCTTGAAGGATATCACCAAGCACCGCCGCACTCTGTGGATCGTGAGGGCGCCCGCCTCGCAGACCGGGTGACTCGCCCAGCCTCGTGTCATGAAGACCTCGCCGGGCAACTACCACGACCTCTGCCCCGTCGCGAGGGTGCCGCAGCCGGGCGTGCTACAGCCAGAGTCCTGTGGCCTTCACGGACGACGGAGGCGAAGAAATAAGGAAGGCGAATCCAAGACTTAGGAGGCGCGGCAACGCCAAGCACGAACTCCCGGCAGGAGCCTCGGCGTGACTCTGTGGGGAAGACGACACTCGTGACCTGCCCGGCGCTGCCGGGCGGCGCTGCTGGGCGCCCGGCCACCTCCTTCAGTGGCCACCAATCTGCGCGCATAAGGGAAGAGGAAACCCCGGTGGCGGCCGACGCACTGTGGCATGGGCGCCTCGGCGAGCAATCCTGCCCCGACACCAGAGAGCAAGCCGCTTTGGGGGAGCGGTCAGATCCTCTTGAGGAGCTTTTCCTTCTCTTCCCCGGAGAACCGCGGATCGAGCCATGGCAACCAGACGAGACGAGGAAGAGAAGGAGCGTATGATAGACTGGAAGGGCGACGCCGCCTCGCATTTATAGCCGGGCGGAGGCCATCCGTCGCCTCCACGACTCACCACCATCATGCCCAGCTCTGCATGCAGGGACCTGTCGAATCCGGTCGGTTACCAAGGCGTCGTGGGGGAGCAGTGCGCACGCGTCCAATCAACCGCCACATGGCGCCCAAGGCCGCAGGCTGTTAGGGCCCGCGACGCTCAGACTTGCCCTTTCGCCTCTCACGACGCTAAGTTTGGGCGCCGCCAGGCCCTGGGCTATTGTCGGCGCTTCGGGAACGGGGTCCCCAGACTTGCTATCTCGGCCTGCGGGCGTGGCTCAAAGGAGGCCCAGGACGCCCCATCTTCATCAACGACGCCAAGACCTCGCGAGGGGCCAGATTGCTGGGCGGACGACCAGAGCTTCTCAGCGCGCCTCGTCAGCTGGCTCATGAGGAGGCGGAGAGTTCAAGGTAGGATACCTCGTGAGGTGCCCGTGACGCAAGTCATGACAACCAAGGGCACCAGGCGGGCGCCGGCCCGCGCAGCGTCCTCCTTTCCTCTTTGGTGCAAAGGGAGCAAGCGCAGGCGAGAGCATCAAGCAAAGGCATCCGTTTCGGTGCAACAAGACCAAGACCAGCCCCAATGGCTGGAAGGGACTCATCGTGGAGCCCAAGCAAAGGCCATCACCAGAGCCTTTGGCAAAGGCGAGGACCAACTTTAGTCAGATAAGTGTACCTTGTTCCCTTCAAATGGCTAATTGTTGGCGCCTCTTCCCGCCAACATTTGGGAAGAGGCCCAGGCCTTCGCTTATAAATAGGAGTAGCCACATCCAGAGAGGGGATCCGCATTTGGAATCCAGAGAGAGAGATAGAGACCCGATCCTCAAGCTAGAGCGACGGGCACCACTTAGCAGTTCATCACACCCACCAAGAACAGACCTCGCGAGGCTGTTCTTCCCTCAGATCGCTCCTCATCAGCCCAAGAGGCAATCCACCACACGACAAACTAGAGTAGGGTATTACACCATAATGGTGGCCCGAACTAGTATAAATCTCGTGTCTCTTGTGCTGTTCTTCCTAGTAGTTTAGGTCCCAGCGATTCGGCGAGGTACGAGACGGTGGGAGGTTGATCTCCGCCGCACTACGTAGTTCGAACCTTAAGGGTCCGCTGAACCCAAATCGACACGATAGTTTCTACCATCATCTTTCAGCTTGGTTTTCTAGGAACGCTGCTGAAGTTGAGGGCAACATTAGCATGGGCCATTTGATCTACAAGACATATTGTAAAGATTTTTAGACTATGTTCATGATAATTAAGTTCATCTAATCAAATTATTTAATGAACTCCCACTCAGATAGACATCCCTCTAGTTATCTAATTGATACATGATCCGAATTGACTAGGCCGTGTCCGATCATCACGTGAGACGGACTAGTCATCAACGGTGAACATCTCCATGTTGATCGTATCTACTATATGACTCATGGTCGACCTTTTGGTCTCTCGTGTTCTGAGGCCATGTCTCTACATGCTAGGCTCGTCAAGTCAACCTAAGTGTTTTGCATGTGTAAATCTGGCTTACACCCGTTGTATTTGAACGTTAGAATCTATCACACCCGATCATCACGTGGTGCTTTGAAACAACGAACCTTCGCAACGGTGCACAGTTACGGAGAACACTTTCTTGAAATTTTAGCGAGGGATCATCTTATTTATGCTACCGTAGTTCTAAGCAAATAAGATGTAAACATGACAAACATCACATGAAAATCATAAAATGACATGATATGGCCAATATCATCTTGCGCCTTTTGATCTCCATCTTCGAGGCGCGGCATGATCACCTTCGTCACCGGCATGACACCATGATCTCCATCATCATGATCCCCATCATCGTGTCTTCATGAAGTTTTCTCTCCCACTATTACTTCTACTACTATGGCTAACGGTTAGCAATAAAGTAAAGTAATTACATGGCATTTTCATTGACATGCGGGTCATACATTAATTAAGACAACTCCTATGGCTCCTGCCGGTTGTCATACTCAACGACATGCAAGTCGTGATTCCTATTACAAGAACATGATCAATCTCATACATCACATATATCATTCATCACATCCTTTTGGCCATATCACATCACATAGAATACGCTGCAAAAACAAGTTAGACAACCTCTAATTGTTGTTTGCATGTTTTACGTGTCTGCTATGGGTTTCTAGCAAGAACGTTTCTTACCTACGTAAAAGCCACAACGGTGATATGCCAATTGCTATTTAACCTTCATAAGGACCCTTTTCATCAAATCCGATCCGACTAAAGTGGGAGAGACAGACACCCGCTAGCCACCTTATGCATCAAGTGCATGTCAGTCGGTGGAACCTGTCTCGCGTAAGTGTACGTGTAAGGTCGGTCCGGGCCACTTCATCCCACAATGTCGCCGAATCAAGATAAGACTAGTAATGGTAAGCAAATTGAACAAATCATTGCCCACAACTACTTTGTGTTCTACTCGTGCAAAGAATCTACGCATAGACCTAGATCATGATGCCACTGTTGGGGAATGTAGCGATAATTCAAAAAAAATCCTACGTGTCACCAAGATCAATCTAGGAGATACTAGCAACAAGAGATAGGGAGAGCATCTTCATACCCTTGAAGATCAATAAGCGGAAGTGTTGCAAGAACGCGGTTGGTGGAGTCGTACATGCAGTGATTCAGATTGCGGTCGATTCCGATCTAAGCGTCGAACAACGGCGCCTCCGCGTTCAACACACGTGCAGCCCGGTGACGTCTCCCGTGCCTTGATCCAGCAAGGAGGAGGGAGAGGTTGGGGAAGACAACTCCAGCAGCATCACGACGGCATGGTGGTGTTGGAGCAGCGTGGTTCTCCAGCCGGGCTTCGCCAAGCACTACGAAAGACGAGTAGGTGGAGAGGTAGTGTTGCGCCAAGAGAGAGAGAGAGAGACTTTCGTGTATGGCAGCCCCAAAACCCCCACTATATATAGGAGGAATGGAGGGGTGCGCCCCCTCTAGGGTTCCCACCCTAGGGGGCGGCAGCCCTAGATGGGATGGAGGGGGCAGCCAAGAGGGGGAGAGAGGGGGCGGGCCCTTGGGTGGGCCTTAGGCCCATCTGCACCTAGGGTTTTCCCCCTCTCCCCTTTGCTGCACCTTGGGCCTTGGTGGGAGGCGCACCAGCCCACACAGGGGCTGGTCCCTTCCCACTCTTGGCCCATGCACACCTCTGGGGCCAGTGGACCCCCGGAACCCTTCCGGTGCTCACAGTACATTACCGGTGATGCCCGAAACACTACCGATGGCCAAATCCTCACTTCCTATATATCATTCTTTACCTCCGGACCATTCCGGAACTCCTCGTGACATCCGGGATCTCATCCGGGACTCCGAACAACATATGGTAACCATGTACATACTTTCCCTACAACCCTAGTGAGGGAGTCCTGGATTAGGGGCTGTCCGGATAGCCGAACTATCACCGTTGGCCGGACTCCTGGACTATGAAGATACAAGATTGAAGAATTCGTCCCGTGTCCGGATGGGACTTTCCTTGGCATGGAAGGCAAGCTTGGCAATACAGATATGTCGATCTCCTACCGTTGTAACCGACTCTGTGTAACCCTAACCCTATCCGGTGTCTATATAAACCGGAGGGTTTTAGTCCGTAGGACGAACAACGATCATACCATAGGCTAGCTTCTAGGGTTTAGCCTCCCTGATTTCGTGGTAGATCCACTCTTGTACTACCCATATCATCAATATTAATCAAGCAGGAGTAGGGTTTTACCTCCATCGAGAGGGCCCAATGAAGGAAATATGCCCTAGAGGCAATAATAATGTTATTATTTATTTCCTTATATCATGATAAATGTTTATTATTCATGCTAGAATTGTATTAACCGGAAACATAATACATGTGTGAATACATAAACCTACAGAGTGTCACTAGTATGCCTCTACTTGACTAGCTCGTTAATCAAAGATGGTTATGTTTCCTAACCATGAACAAGGAGTTGTTATTTGATTAACGGGATCACATCATTGGTTGAATGATCTGATTGACATGACCCATTCCATTAGCATAGCACCTGATCGTATAGTTTGTTGCTAGTGCTTTTCTTCATGACTTATACATGTTCCTATGACTATGAGATTATGCAACTCCTGCTTGCCCGAGGAACACTTTGGGTGCTACCAAACGTCACAACGTAATCGGGTGATTATAAAGGTACATTACAGGTGTCTCCGAAGGTACATGTTGGGTTGGCATATTTCGAGATTAGGATTTGTCACTCCGATTGTCTGAGAGGTATCTCTGGGCCCTCTCGGTAATGCACATCACATAAGCCTTGCAAGCATTGCAACTAAATGTGTTAGTTGTGAGATGATGTATTACGGAACGAGAAAAGAGACTTGCCAAGAACGAGATTGAACTAGGTATTGGATACCGACGATCGAATCTCGGCAAGTAACATACCGATGACAAAGGAACAACGATGTTGTTATGCGGTCCGACCGATAAAGATCTTCGAGAATATGTAGGAACCAATATGGGCATCCAGGTCCCGCTATTGGTTATTGACCGAGAGGTGTCTCGGTCATGTCTACATAGTTCTCGAACCCGTAGGGTCCGCACGCTTAACGCTTCGGCGATGCTTATTATGAGTTTTATGATGTTGATGTACCAAGGTTGTTCGAGTCCCGGATGAGATCACGGACATGACGAGGAGTCTCAAATGGTCGAGACATAAAGATTGATATATTGGAAGCCTATGTTTGACTCGGAATCACTCCGGTGAAATTGGGAATTTTATCGAGTACCGGGGTTACCGAACCCCCGGGAGTCAATGGGCCTTGATGGGCCTTAAGGGGAAAGAGAAAAGGGGCCCTATGCTGGCGCAGCCTTCCCCTTCCCTAGTCCTATTAGGATTAGGAGAAGGGGTGGCGCCTCTCTCTCTCCCCTTGGTCAAACCCTAGTTGGACTAGGATTGGGGGAATCCTACTCCGTGGGAGTAGGACTCCCAGCGCAGCCATAGGTGGCCGCCAGCCCCTCCCTTCCCTCCTTTATATACAAGGGCAGAGGGCACCCCATGACACACAAGTTGATCATTGAGATCGATTCCTTAGCCGTGTGCGGTGCCCCTTCCACCAAACTACACCTCGAATATACCGCTGCGGAGCTTAGGCGAAGCCCCGCGCCGGTGGAACATCATCATCGCCACCACGCCGTCGGTCGACGAAACTCTCCTCAACACTCGGCTGGATCGGAGTTCGAGGGACGCCATCGAGCTGAACGTGTGCAGAACTCGGAGGTGCCGTGACGCTCGGTACTTGGATCGGTTGGATCGGGAAGAAGTACGACTACTTCCTCTACGCTATGCCAACGCCTGCTGTCTGGTCTCACGAGGGTATGTAGACAACACTCTCATCTCGTTGCTATGCATCACCATGGTCTTGCGTGATCGTAGGAAAATTTTGAAATTACTACGCTCCCCAACAAAGGCATCCGAGCCTGGTTTTATGCGTTGATGTCATATGCACGAGTAGAACACAAGTGAGTTGTGGGCGATACAAGTCATACTACCTACCAGCATGTCATACTTTGGTTCAGCGGTATTGTGAGATGAAGCGCCCGGACCGACATTACGCCAGACGCTTACGCGAGACTGGTTTCACCGCTGTGAGCACTCGCTGCTTAAAGGTGACCGGCGGGTGTCTGCTCTCTCACTTTAGTTGAACTGAGTGTGGCTACGCCGGTCCTTGAGAAGGTTAAACGGAGTCTATTTGACGAAGTATCGCTGTGGTTTTGATGCGAGGTAAGAACGGTTCTTGCTCAGCCCGTAGCAGCCACGTAAAACTTGCAACAACAAAGTAGAGGACGCCTAACTTGTTTTTGCAGGGCATGTTGTGATGTGATATGGTCAAGACGTGATGCTATATTTTATTGTATGAGATGATCATGTTTTGTAACCGAAGTTATCGGCAATCGGCAGGAGCCATATGGTTGTCGCTTATTGTATGAAATGCAACGCCATGTAATTGCTTTACTTTATCACTAAGTAGTAGCGATAGTCGAGAAGCAATAGTTGGCGAGACGACAACGATGCTACGATGGAGATCAAGGTGTCGCTACCGGTGACGATGGTGATCATGACGGTGCTTCGAGATGGAGATCACAAGCACAAGATGATGATGGCCATATCATATCACTTATATTGATTGCATGTGATGTTAATCCTTTATGCATCTTATTTTGCTTTGATTGACGGTAGCATTATAAGATGATCCCTTACTAAATTATCAAGAAGTGTTCTCCCGAGTATGCACCGCTATGAAAGTTCTTCGTCTGAGACACCACGTGATGATCGGGTGTGATAGGCTCTACGCTCAAATACAACGGTGCAAAACAGTTGCACACGCGAATACTCAGGTTATACTTGACGAGCTATGCATATAAGATATGACCTCGAACACGGAGACCGAAGGTCGAGCGTGAATCATATAGTAGATATGATCAACATATTGATGTTCACCATTGAAACTACTCCATCACACGTGATGATCGGTCATGGTGTAGTTGATATGGATCACGCAATCACTTAGAGAATTGAGGATATTTTTCTAAGTGGGAGTTCTTAAGTAATATGATTAATTGAACTTAAATTTATCATGAACTTAGTACCGATAGTATCTTGCTTGTCTATGATGTGTAGATAGATGGCTCGTCTGTTGTTCCGTTGAATTTTAATGCGTTCCTTGAGAAAGCAAAGTTGAAAGATGATGGCAGCAATTACACGGACTGGGTCCGAATTTGAGGATTATCCTTATTGCTGCACGTAAGAATTACGCCCCGAAGCACCGTTAGGTGCCAGGCCTGGTGCAAGGGCTGCGCCGTGGTTGTGAACGTCCGCAAAGCAAAGTGATGACTACTCTATAGTTCAGTGTGCCATGCTTTACGGCTTAGAACCGACTTCAACGTCGTTTTGAACACCATGGAGCATATGAGATGTTCCAGAGTTGAAGTTAATATTCCAAGCGAATGCCCGGATTGAGAGATATGAAGTCTCCAATAAGTTCTATAGCTGTAAGATGGAGGAGAATGGTTCTGTCGGTGAGCATATACTCGTAATGTCCGGATATAACAATCACTTGATTCAACTGGAGTTAATCTTCCGGATGATTGCGCCATTGACAGAATTCTCCAATCACGCCACCAAGCTACAAGAGCTTCGTGATGAACTATAATATGCAAGGGATGACCAAAACTATGCCCGAGCTCTTCGCGATGCTTTGAAGTCATGGAGGTAGAAATCAAAAGGAGCATCAAGTGTTGATGGTTAACAAAACCACTAGTTTCAAGAAAAGGGCAAAGGAAAGAAAAGGAAACTTCAAAAAGAGCGGCAAGCAAGTTGTCGATCAAGAGAAGAAACCCAAGTCTGGTCCTAAGCCTGAAACTGAGTGCTTCTATTGCAAGCAGGCTGGTCATTTGAAGCGGAACTGCCCCAAGTATTTGGCGGATAAGAAGGATGGCAAGGTTAACAAAGGTATATATGATATACATGTTATTGATGTGTACCTTACTAATACTCGCAGAGCACTGGTATTTGATACTGGTTCTGCTGCTAATATTTGCAACTCAAACAGGGCTACGGATTGCGAAGATTGGCTAAGGACGAGGTGACGATGCGTGGGAAATGGTTCCAAAGTCGATGTGATCGCAATGGCACGCTACCTCTACATCTACCTTCGGATTAGTATTAGACCTAAATAATTGTTATTTAGTACCATCGTTGAGCATGAACATTATATCTGGATCTTGTTTGATGCGAGACGGTTATTCATTTAAATCGAGAATAATGGTTGTTCTATTTATATGAATAATATCTTTTATGGTCATGCACCATTGAAGAATGGTTTGTTTTACTTAATCTTGATAGTAGTGATACACATATTCATAATGTTGAAACCAAAAGATGCAGAGTTGATAATGATGGTGCAACTTATTTGTGGCACTCGCCGCTTAGGTCATATCGGTGTAAAACGCATGAAGAAACTCCATGCTGATGGACTTTTGGAGTCACTTGATTATGAATCACTTGGCACTTAAGAACCGTGCCTTATGGGCAAGATGACTAAAACACCGCTTCTCCGAACTATGGAGAGAGCAACAGATTTATTGGAAATCATACATACCGATGTATGTGGTCCAATGAATGTTGAGGCTCGTGGCGGATATCGTTATTTTCTCACCTTCACAGATGATTTGAGCAGATATGGGTATATCTACTTAATGAAACACAAGTCTGAAACATTTGAAAAGTTCAAAGAATTTCAGAGTGAAGTGGAAAATCATCGTAACAAGAAAATAAAGTTTCTACGATCTGATCGTGGAGGAGAATATTTGAGTTACGAGTTTGGCCTACATTTGAAACAATGCGGAATAGTTTCAGAACTTACGCCACCGGAACACCACAACGTAATGGTGTGTCCGAACGTCAGAATCGTACTTTATTAGATATGGTGCGATCTATGATGTCTCTTACTGATTTACCGCTATCATTTTGGGGTTATGCTTTAGAGACGGCTACATTCACTTTAAATAGGGCACCATCTAAACCGCTGAGACGACGCCTTATGAACTGTGGTTTGGCAAGAAACCAAAGTTGTCGCTTTTGAAAGTTTGGGGCTGCGATGCTTATGTGAAAAGCTTCAACCTGATAAGCTCGAACCCAAATCGAGAAATGTGTCTTCATAGGATACCCAAAGGAGACAGTTGGGTACACCTTCTATCACAGATCCGAAGGCAAGATTTTGTTGCTAAATTCGAAACTTTTGGAGAAAGAGTTTCTCACGAAAGAAGTGAGTGGGAGGAAAGTAGAACTTGATGAGATAATCAGTATCTACTCCCTTATTGAGAAGTAGTACATCACGTAAAACAGTTTCGTGACACCTACACCAAATAGGGAGGAAGCTAATGATGATGATCATGAAACTTCAGATCAAGTTTCTACAGAACTCAGAGATCAACCAGAACAAGATCCGCACTGTGTGGTACGGTAATCCTGTTTTGGAAGTCATGTTATCGAAACATGATGAACCTACTAACTATGAAGAAGCGATGGTGAGCCCAGATTCCACAAAATGGCTTGAGGCCATGAAATCTGAGATGGGATCCATGTATGAGAACAAAGTGTGGACTTTGGTTGACTTGCCCGATGATCGGCAAGCAATTGAGAATAAATGGATCTTCAAGAAGAAGACTGACGCTGATGGTAATGTTATCGTCTATAAAGCTCGACTTGTTGCAAAAGGTTTTCGACAAGTTCAAGGGATTGACTACGATGAGACCTTCTCACCAGTGGCGATGCTTAAGTCCGTCTCAATCATGTTAGCAATTGCCGATTTTATGATTATGAAATTTGGCAAATGGATGTTAAAACTGCATTCCTGAATGGATTTCGGAAGAAGAGTTGTATATGATGCAACCGAAGGTTTTGTCGATCCAAAGGAGCTAACAAAGTGTGCAAGCTCCAGCGATCCATTTATGGACTGGTGCAAGCATCTCGGAGTTGGAATAAACGCTTTGATAGTGTGATCAAAGCATTTGGTTTTATACAGACTTTTGGAGAAGCCTCAGATTTACAAGAAAGTGAGTGGGAGCTCAGAGCATTTCGATATTATATGTGGATGACATATTATTGATCGGAAATGATATAGAATTTCTGGATAGCATAAAGGATACTTGAATAAGAGTTTTTCGATGAAAGACCTCGTGAAGCTGCTTACATATTGAGCATCAAGATCTATAGAGATAGATCAAGACGCTTGATAAAGTTTTTCAATGAATACATACCTTGACAAGATTTTGAAGTAGTTCAAATGGATCAGTCAAAGAAAGAGTTCTTGCCTGTGTTACAAGGTGTGAGATTGAGTAAGACTCAAAACCCGACCACCGCAGAAGATAGAAAGAGAATGAAAGTCATTCCTATGCATCAGCCATAGGTTCTATAAAGTATGTCATGCTGTGTACCAGATCTGATGCATACCCTACCACTAAGATTGGCAAGGAGTGCAATAGAGATCTAGGAGTAGATCAATGGACAGCGGTCAAAATTATCCTTAGTAGAATAAGGATATGTTTCTCATTATGGAAGTGAAAAAGGTTCGCCGTAAAAGGTTACGCCGATGCAAGTTTTAACACTAATCTAGATGACTCTAAAGTCTCAATCTAGATACATATTGAAAGTGGGAGCAATTAGCTAGAGTAGCTCCGCAAGCGAGCATTGTAGACATAGAAATTTGCAAAATACTTACGGCTCTGAATGTGACAACCTTCGCTGACTAAAATTATCTCACAAGCAAAACATGATCACACCTTAGTACTCTTTGGGTGTTAATCACATAGCGATGTGAACTAGATTATCGACTCTAGTAAACCCTTCGGTGTTGGTCACATGTCGATGTGAACTATGGGTGTTAACCACATATAGATGTGAACTATTGATGTTAAATCACATGGCGATGTGAACTAGATTATTGACTCTAGTGCAAGTGGGAGACTGAAGGAAATATGCCCTAGAGGCAATAATAATGTTATTATTTATTTCCTTATATCATGATAAATGTTTATTATTCATGCTAGAATTGTATTAACCGGAAACATAATACATGTGTGAATACATAAACCTACAGAGTGTCACTAGTATGCCTCTACTTGACTAGCTCGTTAATCAAAGATGGTTATGTTTCCTAACCATGAACAAGGAGTTGTTATTTGATTAACGGGATCACATCATTGGTTGAATGATCTGATTGACATGACCCATTCCATTAGCATAGCACCTGATCGTATAGTTTGTTGCTAGTGCTTTTCTTCATGACTTATACATGTTCCTATGACTATGAGATTATGCAACTCCCGTTTGCCCGAGGAACACTTTGGTGCTACCAAACGTCACAACGAATCGGGTGATTATAAAGGTACATTACAGGTGTCTCCGAAGGTACATGTTGGGTTGGCATATTTCGAGATTAGGATTTGTCACTCCGATTGTCGGAGAGGTATCTCTGGGCCCTCTCGGTAATGCACATCACATAAGTCTTGCAAGCATTGCAACTAAATGTGTTAGTTGTGAGATGATGTATTACGGAACGAGAAAAGAGACTTGCCAAGAACTAGATTGAACTAGGTATTGATACCGACGATCGAATCTCGGCAAGTAACATACCGATGACAAAGGGAACAACGATGTTGTTATGCGGTCCGACCGATAAAGATCTTCGAGAATATGTAGGAACCAATATGGGCATCCAGGTCCCGCTATTGGTTATTGACCGAGAGGTGTCTCGGTCATGTCTACATAGTTCTCGAACCCGTAGGGTCCGCACGCTTAACGCTTCGATGATGCTTATTATGAGTTTTATGATGTTGATGTACCAAGGTTGTTCGAGTCCGGATGAGATCACGGACATGACGAGGAGTCTCGAAATGGTCGAGACATAAAGATTGATATATTGGAAGCCTATGTTTGACTCGGAATCACTCCCGTGAAATTGGGAATTTTATCGAGTACCGGGGTTACCGGAACCCCGGGAGTCAATGGGCCTTGATGGGCCTTAAGGGAAAGAGAAAAGGGGCCCTATGCTGGCGCAGCCTTCCCCCTTCCCTAGTCCTATTAGGATTAGGAGAAGGGGTGGCGCCTCTCTCTCTCTCCCCTTGGTCAAACCCTAGTTGGACTAGGATTGGGGGAATCCTACTCCGTGGGAGTAGGACTCCCAGCGCAGCCATAGGTGGCCGGCCAGCCCCTCCCTTCCCTCCTTTATATACAGGGCAGAGGGCACCCCATGACACACAAGTTGATCATTGAGATCGATTCCTTAGCCGTGTCGGTGCCCCTTCCACCAAACTACACCTCGAATATACCGCTGCGGAGCTTAGGCGAAGCCCTGCGCCGTGGAACATCATCATCGCCACCACGCCGTCGTCTTGATGAAACTCTCCTCAACACTCGGCTGGATCGGAGTTCGAGGGACGCCATCGAGCTGAACGTGTGCAGAACTCGGAGGTGCCGTGACGCTCGGTACTTGGATCGGTTGGATCGGGAAGAAGTACGACTACTTCCTCTACGCTATGCCAACGCTTCCGCTGCTGGTCTCACGAGGGTATGTAGACAACACTCTCATCTCGCTGTTATGCATCACCATGGTCTTGCGTGATCGTAGGAAATTTTTTGAAATTACTACGTTCCCCAACACCCAAACCTAGGTAAAAACATCGTGTCCCTTATCTCCTGTTACCATTCGCCTAGACGCACAGTTCGGGACCACCTACCCGAGATCCGCCGGTTTTGACACCGACATTGTTGCTTTCATTGAGAGTTCCTCTCAATGCCGCCGCTGTCGAAGGATGCCTCATCCCGCCTTTAAAGACGGCACCGTTGTTAAAGGAGCTTTGGCCACCGCCAAACTCTCGAGCTAGGCGGTTTTCTTATGACCGCTGTTCGTCAGCCGCGCCGACGATGACTTCTCGGGTCATCGAAAGCAATCTTCACGTTAACTCGGAACTCGTCGAGTAGTTAGATCCGATGGAGCTCTCTTCCTTAAACGAGTTCTTGGATCGCATCGCCGCCCTGGGAGTCGCTACAGACTACGATCAGATTGGGCCTAAAACCGATCTGAGAGAGATCAACTCTCCCCAGGCTACCGACCATGTTGCTGTGGTAGTGGAACAATACGGCGACTCTTCTCCTACCTTAAGGACTAGCTATGTCCGGATTCCTGACCCCTCCATGCCGGATTCCCATGAGGGAGGACACCACTCAAGCCCTGAACTTAAAGTCGTGCAAAGGGCTAGATTCATTGGACAACCTCCAAGAACCCAAGCTTCCAAGTTCGAAACTTCTTGGCCCTCGAGTCTTAGATCGGACGGGTTCGAATTTAATTCCACCCACCCACCCAAACATAAGCGATCTATCCCAAATCCGCAAGAGCCCGTGAAACAAAGACATCATTATCGGGCGATTCCTCCTGGTTATGGACAGGATAAAGGATTGCTGCGAGGAAGACGCAATCTCATTCTTCTGCAATAATTGCACGGACAAGGGAGTCCTAAACGCCATAAGTCGTCGTGAAATTACATGCTTCGCTGAGTTGGCGTCCATAGTACGAAAGTACTGCACGATGGAGAGCGCCTGGAAAACCGAAATCAAATTTTGGGATAATCCGGCCCCGAATACGACCCTAGTCCGAAATAAAAGGGTGCATCATCACCAGGCACCTGGGTTACATACCAAAAAGCAAAAACCCTCCAAAGGGCATGGAACCGTCTTCGAGGGATGGCTCAATGGACCTGCAAAATTCATAGCACAGAGGGCGCCACTCCAACTCATAGCCTTAGAGCATGTTGGATACTACGGCAGGTGGCCAAAAGTGGCGAAGAGCTCTTAGCTCCAGAGCAGCAGCCCAGCAATACCAGTACGGTATTAACAGTCTTCGATACTTTCGCATCAAATAATATGCAGAAACGAACACTCTGCACCCTTGCCGAAGTCTACCAGATAGCAACAATAAATCCATGGAGTGACACGGCTATTACCTTTAACGCCAGTGACGAACCTAAATTCCGAACAGCCCGAGCACCAGCCGCATTGGTCCTCAGTCCAATAGTGGACGGCTTTCGCCTTACCAAGGTACTCATGGACGGCGGCAGCGGATTAAACCTCATCTACGAGGAAACCCTTCGAAAAATGGAAATAGACTGGAGCCGCATTGAGCAAAGCAGCACAACCTTTAGAGGAATAATCCCCAGTCCGGAAGCATGTTGTACAGGAAAGATCACACTGGATGTGGTGTTCGGCACGCCGGACAATTATAGGTCCGAGGAGGTCACATTCCAAGTGGCCCCGTTCAGCAACGGATACCACGCTCTATTAGGGAGAGAGGCATTCACAATTTTTCAAGCTATACCCCATTACGGGTACATGAAGCTCAAAATGCCCGACCCAACGGAATTATCACTCGCTAGTGACCTGGACATAGCGCTCTGCTACCAAAATAAAACAGCCGACTTGCCCTTGAGGCACTATCCAAGCCCTAGCGGCAGAGGAACTCACTCACAAGCGCCCACGGTGAACAGGAACGGTGTGATACTCGATAAGAGATCCAAGTCCACCTCTTTTAAACCGCGCATTTAAATGGTCAAATTCCAAGTCCATCCAACGGACCCTACAAAACGGCCTCCATCGGGCACAATTAAACCCCGATGTGGACGCCAGACTACGAGAATTCCTACGCTAAAATTGGGACATTTTGCAGGCACCCTTCGACATGCCAGAATCCCACGCCGCTGGCCGAGCACAGCCTAAATATCCTAAAAGGATTCAAGCCACCAAACAAGCTCTTGGCGTTTCTCGAACCCAAGAGACAGGCCATGGGAGAGGAGCTAGCCAAACTATTGGAGGCCGGATTCATTAGAGATATTAAACATCCGGACTGGCTAGCAAACCCGTAATGGTACGAAGAAGGACAAATCCGGCGCCTATGTGTCGATTTTAAGGACCTTAACAAGGCTTGCCCAAAGGATCCTTCCCCTCCCAAAGATCGATCAAATTATCGACGCTACCGCAGAACACAATTCATTGTGTTTCCTCGACACATACTCCGGCTACCACCAAATTAAGATGGCAGAGCCAGACCAAGCTTCAACGGCATTCATCACTCCATACGGCCCATTCTGCTTCAACACAATGCCCTTTGGGCTCAAAAACGCCAGCGCAACATATCAGCACATGATTCGTACATGTCCGCAAACCAGATCGCCAAACAAAGGAGGCATACGTGAGACGATGTGGTCGTCAAATCCAAGCATGTCGAAACCCTAGTCGATTTACTTGAGGCTCACATTCGATAATCTCCGAACATATGACATCAAGCTCAACCCGGAAAAATGCGTTTTCAGCGTACCAGCCGGAAAGCTCTTGGGCTTCATTGTATCCGGTAGAGGAATTGAAGAAAACCCAGCCAAGATCTGAGCTATGTCACAATTGGATATCCCCAAAGACCTCAAACAAATACAGAAATTGACGGGATGAGTGGCGGCTCTAAGCCGCTTTATCTCCCGCTTAGGAGAAAAGGCATTACCCCTTTATCGCCTCCTTCGGCGCACCGAACACTTCGAGTGGACGGATGCCGCCATGGCCGGACTCGAAGAAATCAAACCCATATTGGAAAAAAATCCGGTCCTGGCCGCGCACAACATGGGCGAACCAATGCTATTATACATCACAGCAACCCATCAAGTTGTAAGCTCGGTGCTCGTTGTCGAACGAGAAACGGACGGACACAAGTTCCCTCTCCAAAAACCAGTTTACTACGTGTCCACTGTCCTAACTCCATGCAAGTCACGGTACCCGCATTATCAAAAGATAGCATACGCGATGTTCATGGCATCCAGGAAGCTGCGACACTACTTTCAAGAGTGTTCGATAACAGTAGCCTCCGAAGTACCTCTTAATGACTTTATAAACAACCGCGACGCAACGGGCCGGATTGCTAAATGGGCCATTGAGCTCCTCCCGTTCGACATAACCTACAAGCCACGACGCACTATTAAGTCGCAAGTTTTGGCTGACTTCGTCGCCGAATGGACTGAAGCCGAACTCCCTAAAGAGTACGGCGCATATTCCAACTGGATCATGCACTTCGACGGCTCCAAAATGTTGGCCGGCCTGGGGGCTGGCGTCGTTCTGACGTCCCCAACCAGAGATACAATACAATATGTACTTCAAATAATGTACACGAACTCCAACAACGCAGCCGAATACGAGGCCCTTCTACATGGTCTCCGGATGGCAGTCTCCATGGGCATTCAACGCCTAGAGGTGCGTGGGGATTCGAACCTCGCGATACCCCAAATAAATGGGGACTTTGATGCCAAGGATCCGAAAATGGCAGCTTATCGCAATGTCATCCTCAAAATGTCAGCTTGGTTTGAGGGGCTCGAATTTCACCATATAGCCCGGGATAACAACCAGGCAACAGACGTGTTGGCACGCATTGGCGCAAAGCGCGATGCCGCCCCCCCAACATCTTCCTAGAGAGGCTTTTCAATCCATCCAGATTATGGGAGGAGAGTCCGTAAATAACAACCCGGACCCAACCACACTGCCCCACACCAAACATTCCGACATAGTTGGTGGTTCCGCCAATGAAATAACACCGTCAGCCCATGCAATAATGGCAGTCATTGCCCCGTGGATAGAACCATTCCTAGCCTACCTAACTAGGCAGGAACTTCCCGAGGACCAAAACGAGGCCCGCTGCATAGTGCGGCGGTCTAAAGCCTATAAGGTCCATGAGGGAGAGCTTTATAAGAAAAGCACAACCGGAGTCCTTCAAAGGTGTATCTCCGGAGAGGAAGGGCGGAATCTCCTGGCTGAAATTCATGCCGGACTCGGTGGGCACCATGACGCAGCCCGGCCCTTGTAGGCAAGGCCTTCAGACAGGATTTTATTGGCCGACGGCCTGGGCAGATGCTCAGACTTAGTCCAACGATGCGTCGGTTGCCAGCTCTTTGCTAATCAAAGCCACATGCCACCCACCGCCTCAAAACTATACCCATCACCGGCCCTTCATGGTGCAGGGGCTTGACATGGTTGGACCCCTTAAAGGAGGAACCCACAAGCAAAAATACCTATTGGTCATGGTGGATAAATTCACCAAATGGATAGAGGCCAAGCACTCAGAAGACGGCGAATCCGGACCGTGATAGAATTCATATCAGGGGTAGTACACCGTTACGGTGTCCCCCATAGCATCATCACTGATAACGGCACGAACTTCACGGCCGACGAGGTCAAACTCTGGTGCAAAAACATGGGCATCAAGCTCGACTACGCTTCAGTCTATCACCCATAAACTAACGGTCAAGTCAAGCGAGCAAACGGTCTAATCATGAGCGGCATTAAACCCAGACTAGTGCAGTCCCTCAAGGAATCTAACATGCACTGGGTTGAGGAGCTCGACTCCGTACTCTGCGGGCTGCAGACCACGCCGAGAATCGCAGTACCGGATTCACACCATTTTTTATGGTATACGGCGCAGAGGCAGTTTTGCCCTGCGACATAATTCATGACTCACCTCGCATGCGCATGTACGAAGAAAGAGAAGCCGAGCTCGATTGGCAGGACAGTTTGGATGCCTTGGAGGAGGAGCGTGACGTGGCAAAAGCTCATTCCGCATTCTATCAACAGCAGGCTCGAAGATATCAAAGCAGGGAAGTACGGGCCAAAGCTTACAATGTTGGCGAACTAGTTCTATGCCTGCCGGACAAGAAAAGGACAAACTCAAGCCCAAATGGGAGGGTCCTTCATCATCGACCAAGTCCCGACCGGCGGAGCGCACTGCCTGCTAAACGCATCGGATAACCGACTCGAGCCAAACCCATGGAACGCAGCCCGCCTCCGAAGATTCTACGCCTAGCGCCCGATTCTGAGTTCGCCTCCTTCCTCCGCCTATATTTTATACTTTAAGTTGTCTTTTATTTCTCTCCTTCTTCCTCCTTTTTCCGAAGCCGTTAAAGGCTCGTTTATGCATGTTCGCACACACTTGACGTGCTATCCGCTACCATTATACCTGGGGCTTCTTTAACGAAGCTTATTTATACGGGCTTTATGCCCAACACATGTGTCACACTTCCGCATGTACATTTTATTCACCATTATATGCATCGATATGACTTAAGTTTTGGCCAAGCTGGGTTGCCTGGATCCTGTGCTTACCCCTATGTTCCCGATTGTTCGGCTAGGTAGTAAAGGGAGTACCTCTGCGATTGTTACCGCCGGGTCAGCCGGACGTGTACCTCAGACTGGGTGAAGCTGAAAGCTAGCGTTCTTAAGGGAATATTCGGTCGGTGAACTAAAATACGATTTTTATTTTTCATTTATCTGCCCCGGATGCTTTTACGCTTTTTCGCTGCAGTCCGGACATGCACTTTAGGGCATGCCTCCCAGGGAAAGGAACCCCTAACGGAACTATTCTCCCTGGAAGATGTTTCTTACTAACCATGTAATATAACATAACTAGTTGGGCACTTGTCTGATAAAGCACTCATGACCCCTACGCCTGGTCTCCACGCATGCCCTGGTTTTTACATAATCGCGAGGGTATTCGGACACACTCCGGACTATTGGGTCCCGAGGTTGAAGCGAAAAGGTCCGCTACGACAAACGATCTACAATCCGGCTAGAAGGCATTTTACATGTCATTTTAAATTACATAGTCAAATTGACTGATTGTATTCCTCTTCAATGCCATCTAATAGGTTGTCTAGTTTATAGTCCTGTTGGGAATACTTTATGCCAACTCTACTTGGCCGTACACTAAGCTCACAGGATCTCCTTCCGCCGGGCCCCACAGTCCGACCTCGCCATGAGGTTTGGGTCCGCCGTGTACAGCGTCTTCACCATGGCCCAGCCTCCTGGCGCCTTGACGACAGCCGATATCTTCCATAGTCGGAGCGCCGCCGTGCTCCTGAAGCTTCTCTGCAAGCTCTCCAAGGCCTTGGGCAGGGAGATAGATGGCCACAAGGCCTGGGCGACGCTTTCATCACCTACCAACTCGTTAATGCAGTTGCAATAGCTCGAAGAAGGTCACCCATAGAACCGGGCATTTCCTCTGCGGGGACGACCCGTGAGCATACCTACAGACATAACTCTGTTAGTTGACTTCCTCGCCGAACTCTTTTTCAAAGTTCGCTCAAGCACTTACTATAAATGCCGCGAAGAAGTCGCCGATTCTCCTTCACAGAGTCAGACAGCTGGGCACGAACATCCTTTAGTTCCTCACCCAGCTGGGTGTTGTCACCTTGGAGATTATTTTCCTCTTGCCTCACCCTTGTAAGCACATTCTCGCCGGCCTTCAACCGGCGCAAGAGTTGTTGCTTGTCCGGATCTAGTCCGGCGCCGTCTGCAATATCATTGTCAGATTTACACACACGCCGCACTTCACAAACTACTTATCTTTTGAAGCATATATTACCAGAGGGGGTCTCTGTGGCTCCCCTTGTAGCGGCTAGTGCGGCCTCAAGTTGGGCCTTGCATTCTTCAAGCTCCTGGGACAGTCGGGTATTCTATTTTGTAAGATCCTGCATAACAAATGATCCTTAAATCAGTTATTCTAACTATTTTAAGTCTCGGGGGCTACTGGCAAATATAACCGTCAAATTTCCTCACCCGTATGTCCTTTACATACTGCTCCGTGGCTCTGTCTAGACCATCTTGAGCGGCACGAAGGTGCGCATCTCCCGAATTGAAGGCATTCAATGCCTCTTGGGACAAACATGCGTCATGAAGAACTGTCCGGCGGCGCCTCTGATTCATGGCACTCTCCACCTCGGAGTTGGTGGCGGACAATCTGTCGGCATCCTCTTTCGGAGGAGCATCCGACGCACGCCTCGTGCTCGCCTCCGCTTCTGGACCCGGCTTTGGAGCCTGGCTGGCGGTGGCTCGATTGGCAACCTCTCCGGACACAGTCCGGCGAGCGCTCTTTTTCTTGAAAAGAGCACCAGCGTTAGTACGCCTTCCAGGAATCAATCCTGGGAATATGGTGACGCGCCATACCGTTCTGGGCGGCGCTTGATCCGGACCGCACTTCTTTTTTAGCCTCAAGGGGCCGCCCTGCCCTTGTTGGCTAGCCGCTGGCTCGGCCTCCTGCCTCGAAGGCACCCCCTGCGAAACACCATTGGTATACGGTGATCAAAAATAAGCATGGATGGGTCATTATTAGAGTATTGGGACCTCGGTCTCAGTTACCTATGAGGCTGGAAGTATTCCGGGGTAATCGACCGTAATGGCAACCAAGGCATTATCGATGCTCAGTTGGTGAAATACCCCATCAATCAGCTCCACCAATATGTCCGGGTCCTCTTGGGAGGCCGGATCGAGGAGTCGTTCCGGATCCTTGGGTTGTGGAGGCGGGTTGTTTATGTCTTTTACCGCCTGGCGCAGTTCCTGCATCAAAATCACAAAATGAGATACCCAACCAGGGGAATACGGATCGGATGTGCAAAAAAGAAATGTCCGCTTACCCAGCTTCGAGGATTGTTCATAGAAAATCCGTTCAATGTACTGACGCGGAGAAAATCCTCCTCTTCTCCCTTGTACAGCGCGGACAAGATCTTCACCAGATCGGTGACCGATCCCGGCCCCTTACGGCCATGACGGGTGGCATCGTCCTCCCCGTTGAAATCCCACATGGGGTGGCCCCTATACTGGATCGGCTGCACCCCCCGCATAATACATGTGGCCATGACACTGATCATGGTCAGTCCGGAATGAGCTAACAATCTTATTCGCTCATCAGTAAAGGACGCCCTTGTCGTCTTCCCTCCGGGGGCTCATGGGCGCCAACTCGGTGTTTCTTCAAAGGAGCATTGCTGAACTCCGGGAGACCGATCCGAACAGGATCCGGCAGCGGGACGTCTTCTATATAAAACCATTCCGAAGGCCAGTCTTCGAACGCCTTCTTCGGTGTTCCGGATAAATATCCTGTCCCGGCGATGCGCCACAGCTCGGCTCCGCCCACTTGATATATTGACCCCTCATGAGAACGGGGTACAAGGCAGAATAATCTCTTCCACAACGCAAAATGAGCCTCAACGCCCAAGAACAGTTCGCAAAGGGCCACGAAGCCCGCGATGTGCAAAATGGAGGCAGGCGTAAGGTGGTGCAACTGGAGGCCGTAGAACTCCAAGAAGCCCCGGAGAAACGGATGAATTGGAAATCCGAGTCCTCTTACTAGATAAGAGATAAAGCATACCCGCTCTCCTTTGGAGGGATCGGGGACACACTCCGCTTGCTTTCCGCCCTTATAGGTGGCGAGTCCGGCTCGAACCGGAACCATGAAGGCCGGGGGAAGAAATCCCTTGGTTTGGAGTGTCACTAGCTCGCTATGCGGGACTGAGCATCTCTCCCAATTTCAGTGCTGAGGGCTGGGAGCACGAGAGGAGGAGCTGCGTCGACTGTCCATGATGGAATGGATTTTTGTCAGAGGCGCCCGATGAAAGCTTCATGACGGAGGATGGTGTGACTCAGATCTAGATCCTCGTCCCTTTTATAGACGGCTCATTTGCGCAGCTAGGGGATAAGTGTAAAATACCTGGCTTTTCGCATTCATTCAACACGTGGAAGATGGCCACTATTGAGCGTGGAAGCCAAGGAGCGCAGCATTTATCGGGCGGACACTATTCGACAAGTACATGGAATTTGGAGAAGAACCCGCCTCAAATGCGAAGACAATCTCACGCCGGACTCATCGCCATTGAAGCCTGGTTCGGGGCTCTTGAGGAGTCCTGGATTAGGGGTGTCCGGATAGCGAACTATCACCGTTGGCGGACTCTGGACTATGAAGATACAAGATTGAATACTTCGTCCGTGTCCGGATGGGACTTTCCTTCGTTGAAGGCAAGCTTGGCGACTGGATATGTAGATCTCCTACCGTTGTAACCGACTCTGTGTAACCCTAACCCTATCCGGTGTCTATATAAAATGGAGGGTTTTAGTCCGTAGGACGAACAACAATCATACCATAGGCTAGCTTCTAGGGTTTAGCCTCTCTGATCTCGTGGTAGATCCACTCTTGTACTACCCATATCATCAATATTAATCAAGCATGAGTAGGGTTTTACCTCCATCGAGAGGGCCCGAACCTGGGTAAAAACATCGTGTCCCTTGTCTCCTGTTACCATCCGCCTAGACGCACAGTTCGTGACCCCCTACCCGAGATCCACCGGTTTTGGCACCGACACCTAGCGTCGTCGAACCTTAAGTGTGTAGACCCTACGGGTTCGGGAACCATGCAGACATGACCGAGACATCTCTCCAGTCAATAACCAATAGAGGGATCTGGATACCCATGTTGGCTCCCACATGTTCCATGATGATCATATCGGATGAACCACGATGTCGAGGATTCAATCAATCCCGTATGCAATTCCCTTTGTCTATCGGTATGTTACTTGCCCGAGATTTGATCATCGGTATCCCCATACCTCATTCAATCTCGTTACCGGCAAGTCTCTTTACTCGTTCAGTAACGCATGTTCCCGTGACCAACTCCTTAGTCACATTGAGGTCATTATGATGATGCATTACCGAGTGGGCCCAGAGATACCTCTCCGTCATACAGAGTGACAAATCCCAGTCTCGATTTGTGCCAACCCTACAGACACTTTCGAAGATACCTGTAGTGCACCTTTATAGCCACCCAGTTATGTTGTGAAGTTTGGTACACCCAAAGCATTCCTACGGTATCCGGGAGTTGCACAATCTCATGGTCTAAGGAAATGATACTTGACATTAGAAAAGCTTTAGCAAACGAACTACACGATCTTGTGCTACGCTTAAGACGGGGTCTTGTTCATTGCATCATTCTCCCAATGATGTGATCCCGTTATCAATGACATCCAATGTCCATGGTCAGGAAACCACGACCATCTATTGATCAACGAGCTAATCAACTAGAGGCTTACTAGGGACGCATTACGATCTATGTATTCACACATGTATTACGGTTTCCGGTTAATACAATTATAGCATGAACAATAGAAAATTATCATGAACAAGGAAATATAATAATAACCAATTTATTATTGCCTCTAGGTCATATTTCCAACACGGGCAACATTATCCCCAAATCCCATGGGCATGTCCCTGCGACATGTATCCTTTTGCATCTTTAGCTTACTCTGTTGGGAGCGCCTCTCGGGCTGCATCATCCCCAGGCCGCTCGGGTCCTTCCCAGTGGCATGTATCGTTCTTGCATCTATCTAAATTAGCTTATCTCCTTGCATGAGTTATCTGTGATTGCCACCTGCCTGTCCGGTACTTCGATACCATGAATGTCGTACGCCCTTGCAAGCCTGCCCACGACCGCCTCATGATTAAGGACTGGCACGGCGTCTGTGCTCGGTTCCGTCCTTGCAGCGTCGCTATACCTAAGAGGTTGAGCTCTGGCTCGCGGACCTGCTCCCATGTACGTCACCTCCCATGGCCCTTGGTGCCCTATTCTCGCATGAGCTAATCACGGACTGATAGGCCAGGGCGCGCAACCCGGTGCCTCGCCACCACGGGAGCCGCGCGCCGGTCATCTTTCTTTAGGATTCTTCGCATGAGAAGTCTAGGCACGGCGTCTGTGCTCGGGTCCATCCCTGCAGCAACGATAAACCCAACGACTGAGCTCTGTCTGGTGGGCCGGCCCCGTTGACGTCACCTCCTAGGGTCGTTGGTGTTTGGCCTTCTCATGTGATCGCCTCAGGAGATTCGTCCGGCGCAGGTTGCCTAACCATCTCGCAGGGCCACCGCAGCCATCAAGAATCAAGACCAGGTGCAACCCGCCTTGAGGTAGGGCCTCGTGAGTCCCGTGCTGGCTCACGAGTTCCCAGACACACCTCGTCTAGCCCTGTCATGCAAGCCACATGTCAGGGCGGGGTTGTACACGCCCCAGGGGCTCCACACAGAGGGAGCCCTCACCCACGCACCAGTGGAAGCACCATGCTCTGTGCTGGCAGTCGACATGGTTGAGGAGCGGCTATACCTGTGCAAGTGCGGAAGCACTATGTTCTGCGCTGGTAATAAACAACTGCGGGCGGCCCCATGGCTGTACCAACCTGAGGGAGCCTTCGGGCTCAGTGTCCAGCCTCGTCGCAACACCTCCCCACGGGAAAGTCATGCGAGGGGGCTGGGCACGGGGGCTGCGCTCGGGTCACGCCTGAGCTTACGCCACCCTGCCAGGTCCCTTGGAACTGTTCTTCATGCGTTCCTTCCAAACGGAGCCTCAGCAAAGGAAAATGTGAAGGTCGTTTGAACATCAATGGGGACTCCTGAGCGTCGCGGCTCAGGAGCCTAACTGGCCACGTAGCCCCTCGCTCCTTGGTCCCGTCCTGGCGATCCGGACGGCCCAACAGCGGTGGAGGTATGCGCGGGGTCGGGCTCTTCTGATGTAGAACACTAAGGCCTACTTTCGCATATCCTTCCCGTAAGCCGTTTGTGCGTCAAGGGGGACTCCTGAGCATCGCGACTCAGGAGCCTAACTGGCTACGTAGCCCCTCACCCCTTGGTCTCGTCCTGGCGATCCGGACGGCCCAACGGCGGCTGAGGTATGTGCGGGGTCGGGCCCCGCCGACGTAGAACATCAAGCAAACAGAAAGGAAATCATGGAATCTTAACCAAATATTACAGAATATATTGTTCGCTAAATACCAAACGAATTTTTAACGCCTCCATGAGGCACGTTGCATATCACAGGAAAGTTCGCAGGAAAATAAAACAGAAAGCAGCGCCACCGCTCACCAACAAGCCTCCTCTTCAGCCCTGAGCGCTGTCGCCAGGGAGCGCCTCCGCATCAGCAGCATCACCATTGCCCGTGCCAATAACCGAGGTCGCAGGATCGGCGACACCGTCAGCCGGAGGTGCAGGATCGACGGCGAGGAACTTCTTCAACGGGGCCTCCACATGGCCCTTCATGGCAGCGGCAGCGGCTGTGCAGCGCTCTTCCTCGACGGGCTCGAGCAGCTCGCCAAGATCAGCGTCGTGGTCGCGAAGATGGAGGTGGCTGAAGACGCGCATCAGAGCTGAGGAAGAAAGCGTGCGGGCTTTCCCCTCCACCATGGGCCCGATCCCGTCGACGACGCCCTCGAGCGCCATGACAAGATGAGGGAGCAACTGGGCGGGGCCCTCGTCATCAGTCGCCAGCGGCTTCTCCAAGCCCTTCTCGTAGAGCTCATGCAGTGCCTTGCGTGATCTTTGCTCGAGAGACTTGAAGGCCGCGCGATCCTCAACCAGAACCTTCGGCTTGGCTTCCAGCTGAGTCTTCTCCGCCTCCACCTTCTTCTCCAGCTTCTCCAGACGGCTGCGTTCTGCAGCCTGCGCCCTCGCCGACTGCTCCAGCTCAGTGTCGCGACCAGGGACTGCGTCTTCTTGGGCCTTCATCTTATCCTCCTCCGCCTTGCGATCGCAAGCCTCGGTCGCGCGCTCGTTGCGCATGGTCTCCAGCTTGGCCTCCATCAGCCGGCAGCGTTCCCTGGCGGCTTCTGCATCCTTCTATGCCGCGTCACGAGCAGCAGCAGCCATGCCGGCGGCCCACTCCCCTTCCTTGGAAGCTGCCACGGCCTGGCTCCACACGGCTCTGACGGACGCATCGGAACGCAGCCACCCCGAAATCAGCTCCAGGCGCCCTGGCACCGAGTGGCTGTCAGGGCCTTGAAGGTCGTCCCGGAGCTGGGTCAGCGCGGTGAGAGCCTCCCCCAGGACATCAGGCGTAGTAGAAGGATCATGGGCCGGCGGCATGATGGGAGGAGGAGGAGGAGGAGGCAGCGTCATCGCCGTGGCCTGCGCGCTAGCGGCGGCAGAAGAAGAAACTGGGGGCTCCTGAACCTTTAAAACATCGACGGGCAAGCCGGGGATAGGCGCCTCCGGAGCCGACTTGGCCATGGAGGCCGCCTTCTCCTGAGGCCAGTCCACCGGGCCTCGCAAGGAAGACCGAGCTGGAGAAGCATGGGCGTCGTCGCCACCCTTCCGCACCGGAGGAGGCGTGGCCGCGGCGGGCTGCTGGGTCCCAGAAGGTGTGGGCGCTCCCTCTTTCTTCTTCTACGCCGCCGACGTTGGCCTGGTGGAGCAAGGAAGGGCATCAAGAGCAGCAGCAAGAGCAAGGATGAAATCAGGGCAAAAGCACTTACTGGTCCACGACGGTGTAGTCCCTCGGCCTCTCGTGGTAGATCCACTCTTGTACTACCCATATCATCAATATTAATCAAGCAGGAGTAGGGTTTTACCTCCATCGAGAGGGCCCGAACCTGGGTAAAAACATCGTGTCCCTTGTCTCCTGTTACCATCCGCCTAGGCCTTGCAGTTCGTGACCCCCTACCCGAGATCCACGGTTTTGACACCGACACCTAAGCGTCGTCGAACCTTAAGTGTGTAGACCCTACGGGTTCGGGAACCATGCAGACATGACCGAGACATCTCTCCAGTCAATAACCAATAGAGGGATCTGGATACCCATGTTGGCTCCCACATGTTCCATGATGATCATATCGGATGAACCACGATGTCGAGGATTCAATCAATCCCGTATGCAATTCCCTTTGTCTATCGGTATGTTACTTGCCCGAGATTTGATCATCGGTATCCCCATACCTCATTCAATCTCGTTACCAGCAAGTCTCTTTACTCGTTCAGTAACGCATGTTCTCGAGAGCGCCCGAACCTGGGTAAAAACATTGTGTCCCTTGTCTCCTGTTACCATCCGCCTAGACGCACAGTTCGAGACCCCCTACCCGAGATCCGCCGGTTTTGACACCGACATTGGTGCTTTCATTGAGAGTTCCTCTGTGTCGTCATCTTTAGGCCCGATGGCTCCTTCGATCATCAACAACGACGTGGTCCAGGGTGAGACTTTTCTGTTGGAAATATGCCCTAGAGGCAATAATAAATTAGTTATTATTATATATTTCCTTGTTCATGATAATCGTTTATTATCCATGCTATAATTGTATTGATAGGAAACTCAAATACATGTGTGGATACATAGACAACACCATGTCCCTAGCAGGCCTCTAGTTGACTAGCTCGTTGATCAATAGATGGTTATGGTTTCCTGACCATGGACATTGGATGTCGTTGATAACGGATCACATCATTAGGAGAATGATGTGATGGACAAGACCCATCTAAGCCTAGCACAAAGATCATAGTTCAGTATGCTAAAGCTTTTCTAATGTCAAGTATCATTTCCTTAGACCATGAGATTGTGCAACTCCGGATACCGTAGGAATGCTTTGGGTGTACCAAACGTCACAACGCGTCGGGTGACTATAAAGGTGCACTACGGTATCTCCGAAAGTGTCATTGGGTTGGCATGAATCGAGATCGGATTTGTCACTCCGTGTGACGGAGAGGTATCTCTGGGCCCACTCGGTAGGACATCATCATAATGTGCACAATGTGATCAAGGAGTTGATCACGGGATGATGTGTTACGGAACGAGTAAAGAGACTTGCCGGTAACGAGATTGAACAAGGTATCAGGATACCGACGATCGAATCTCGGGCAAGTACAATACCGCTAGACAAAGGGAATTGGATACGGGATCGACTGAGTCCTTGACATCGTGGTTCATCCGATGAGATCATCGTGGAACATGTGGGAGCCAACATGGGTATCCAGATCCCGCTGTTGGTTATTGACCGGAGAACGTCTCGGTCATGTCTACATGTCTCCCGAACCCGTAGGGTCTACACACTTAAGGTTCGATGACGCTAGGGTTATAAAGGAAGTTTGTATGTGGTTAGCGAATGTTGTTCGGAGTCCCGGATGAGATCCCAGACGTCACGAGGAGTTCCAGAATGGTCCGGAGGTAAATATTTATATATGGAAAGTTGTTGTTCGGGTTCCGGAAAAAGTTCGGGTTTTTTCGGTATTGTACCGGGAAGCTTCCAGAAGGTTCCGGAGGATTCCGGGCTGCCCAACATACATGAGAACTTCTCCTCTTGGTGCAGCCCTGCCTCTCCTCCTCCTCCTCTCCCTTGGTGCTTGGCGAAGCCCTGCGGGATTGCCACGCTCCTCCATCACCACCATGACGTTGTGTTGCTGCTGGATGGAATCTTCCTCAACCTCTCCCACTCTCCTTGCTGGATCAAGGCGTGGGAGACGTCACCGGGTTGTACGTGTGTTGAACGCGGAGGTGTCGTCCGTTCGGCACTAGGATCTCCGGTGATTTGGATCACAACGAGTACGACTCCTTCAACCCCGTTCTCATGAACGCTTCCGCTTAGCGATCTACAAGGGTATGTAGATGCACTCTCCTTCCCCTCGTTGCTAGTTTCTCCATAGATAGATCTTGGTGACATGTAGGAAAATTTTGAATTTCTGCTACGTTCCCCAACAGTGGTATCAGAGCTAGGTCTATTGCGTAGATTCTTTGCACGAGTAGAACACAAAGTAGTTGTGGGCGTTGATGTTGTTCAATATGCTTACCGTTACTAGTCCAATCTTGTTTCGACGGTATTGTGGGATGAAGCGGCCGGACCGACCTTACGTACTCTTCGTGAGACAGGTTCCACCGATGACATGCACTTGGTGCATAAGGTGGCTAGCGGTGCCGCTCTCCCACTTTAGTCGGAACGGATTCGATGAAAAGGGTCCTTATGAAGGGTAAATAGCAATTGGCATATCACGTTGTGGTTTTATGAGGTAAGAAATGTTCTTGCTAGAAACCCATAGCAGCCACGTAAAACATGCAAACAACAATTAGAGGACGTCTAACTTGTTTTTGCGGGGTATGCTATGTGATGTGATATGGCCAAGAAGAATGTGATGAATGATATGTGATGTATGAGATTGATCATGTTCTTGTAATAGGATTCACGACTTGCATGTCGATGAGTATGACAACGGCAGGAGCCATAGGAGTTGTCTTTATTTATTGTATGACCTGCGTGTCATTGAACAACGCCATGTAATTACTTTACTTTATTGCTAACGGTAGCCATAGTAGTAGAAGTAAAAGTTGGCGAGACAACTTCATGAGGACACGATGATGGAGATCATGATGATGGAGATCATGGTGTCATGCCGGTGACGATGATGATCATGGAGCCCAAGATGGAGATCAAAGGAGCAAAATGATATTGGCCATATCATGTCACTATTTGATTGCATGTGATGTTTATCATGTTTATGCATCTTGTTTACTTAGAACGACGGTAGTAAATAAGATGATCCCTTACAACAATTTCAAGAAGTGTTCTCCCCGACCGTGCACCGTTGCTACAGTTCGTCGCTTCTAAGCACCACGTGATGATCGGGTGTGATGGATTCTTACGTTCACATACAACGGTGTAAGACAGATTTACACAGCAAAAACACTTGGGGTTAACTTGACGAGCCTAGCATGTGCAGACATGGCCTCGAACACGGAGACCGAAAGGTCGAGCATGAGTCGTATAGTAGATACGATCAACATGAAGATGTTCACCGATGATGACTAGTCCGTCTCACGTGATGATCGGACACGGCCTAGTTGACTCGGATCATGTAATCACTTAGATGACCAGAGGGATGTCTATCTGAGTGGGAGTTCATAAGATGAACTTTATTATCGTGAACATAGTCAAAAGATCTTTGCAAATTATGTCGTGAGCTCGCGCTTTAGTTCCACTGTTTAGATATGTTCCTAGAGAAAATATAGTTGAAAGTTGACGATGCGATTATGCGGACAGAGAAAGCTTATGTCCTTAATGCACCGCTCGGTGTGCTGAACCCCAAACGTCGTTTGTGGATGTTCTGAACATCGGACATACAAGTTTTGATAACTACGTGATAGTTCAGTTAAACGGTTTAGAGTAGAGGCACCAAAGACGTTTTTCAAAACGTCGCGGAACATATGAGATGTTTCGAGGGCTGAAATTAAAATTTCAGGCTCGTGCCCACGTCGAGAGGTATGAGACCTCCGACGATTTTCTTAGCCTACAAACTAAGGGAGAAAAGCTCAATCGTTGAGCTTGTGCTCAGATTGTCTGAAGTGCAACAATCACTTGAACCGAGCGGGAGTTGATCTTCCATATGAGATAGTGATGTTTCTCCAAAGTCATTGCCACCAAGCTGCTAGAGCTTCGTGATGAACTATAACATATCAGGGATAGATATGATGATCCTTGAAGTGTTCGCGATGTTTGACACCGCGAAAGTAGAAATCAAGAAGGAGCATCAATTGTTGATGGTTAGTGAAACCACTAGTTTCAAGAAGGGCAAGGGCAAGAAGGGATACTTCATGAAACGGCAAATCAGCTGCTGCTCTAGTGAAGAATCCCAAGGTTGAACCCAAACCCGAGACTGAGTGCTTCGTAATAAAGGAACAGCCACGGAGCAGAATTACCCTAGATACTTGGTAGATGAGAAGGCTGGAAAGGTCGATAGAAGTATATTGGATATACATTATGTTAATGTGTACTTTACTAGTACTCCTAGTAGCACCAGGGTATTAGATACGGTTCGGTTGCTAAGTGTTAGTAACTCAAACAAAAGCTACGGAATAAACGGAGACTAGCTAAAGGTGAGTGACGATATGTGTTGGAAGTGTTTCCAACTTTGATGTGATCAAACATCGCACGCCCCTCTACCATCAAGATTAGTATTAAACCTGAATAATTGTCATTTGGTGTTTGCGTTGATCATAGACATGATTGGATTATGTCTATCGCAATACTGTTATTCATCTAAGGAGAATAATGGTTACTCTATTTATTTGAATAATACCTTCATGGTCTTGCACCTAAATAAATGGTTTATTGAATCTCGATCGTAGTGATACACATTTTCATGCCAAAAGTATAAGATAGTAATGATAGTACCACTTACTTGTGGCACTTGCCATGTAAGTCATATTGGTGTAAAAGCATGAAGAAGCTCCATGTTGATGGATCTTTGGACTCACTCGTTTTGAAAAGTTTGAGTCATGCAAACCATGTCTATTGGTGTATACGCATGATGAAACTCCATGCAGATGGATCGTTTGGACTCACTTGATTTTGAATCACTTGAGATATGCAAAACATACCACATGGGCAAGATGACCAAAAGCCTCGGTTTCAAAGAAGATGGAACAAGATAGCAACTTGTTGGAAGTAACACATTTTGATATGTGCAATCCAATGAGTCTTTGAGGCATGCAATGAATATCGTTATGTTCTTACTTCACGATGATTCGAGTAGATGTTGAGTATATTTACTTGATGAAACACAAGTCTGAATTATTGAATGGTTCAAGTAATTTCAGAGTGAAGTTTAAGATCTTCGTGACAAGAGGATAGAATGTCTATGATATGATCATAGAGATGAATATCTGAGTTACGAGTTTTGGCACACAATTAAGACATTGTGCAAATTGTTTCACAATTAATACCGCCTGGAACACCATAGAGTGATGGTGTGTCCAAACATCATAGTTGCACCTTATTGGATATGGTGCGTTCCATGATGTCTCTTATCGAATTTCCACTATCGTTCATGGGTTAGGCATTAGAGACAACCGCACTCACTTTAATGGGGCACCACGTAATTCCGTTGAGACGACACCGTTTGGAGAAACCTAAGTTGTCGTTTCTTAAAAGTTTGGGGCTATGACGCTTATGTGAAAAAGTTTCAGGTTGATAAGCTCGAACCCAAAGCGGATAAAATACATCTTCATAGGACACCCAAACAGTTGGGTATACCTCCTAATTCAGATCCGAAAGAAATAGGGATTGTTTCTTGAATCGGGTCCTTTCTCGAGGAAAAGTTTGTCTCGGAAAGTTGAGTGGGAGGATGGTGGAGACTTGATGAGGTTATTGAACGTCACTTCAATAAGTGTGTAGCAGGACACAGGAAGTTGTTCCTGTGGCACCTACACCAATTGAAGTCGAAGCTTGTGATAGTGATCATGAAGTTTTGGATCAAGTCACTACTGTACCTCGTAGGGTGACAAGGATGCGTCTCTGCTTGAGTGGTACGGTAATCCTGTCTTGAAGGTCATGTTGCTAGACAACAATGAACCTACGAGCTATGGAGAAGCGATGGTGGGCCCAAATTCCGACAAATGGTTAGAAGCCATGAAATCCGAGATAGGATCCATGTATCGTAACAAAGCATGGACTTTGGTGGACTTGCCGATGATCGGCAAGCCATTGAGATGAATGGATCTTTAAGAAGAATACGGACGTGGACGGTAATGTCACCATCTATGAAGCTCGACTTGTGGCGAAGAGTTTTTCACAAGTTCAAGGAGTTGACTACGATGAGATTTTCTCATCCGTAGCGATGCTTAAGTCCGTCGGAATCATGTTAGCATAAGCTGCATTTATGAAATCTGGAAGATGGATGTCAAAACGAGTTTCCTTACCAGTTTTCGTAAGGAAAGGTTGTATGTGATACAATCAGAAAGTTTTGTCGATCCTAAGGATGCTAAAAGGTATGCTGGCTCCAGCGATCCTTCTAAGGACTGGAGTAAGCATCTCGGAGTTGGAATGTGCGCTTTGATGAGATGATCAAAGATTTTGGGTTTATACAAAGTTTATGAGAAACTTGTATTTCCAAAGAAGTGAGTGGGAGCACTATAGAATTTCTGATAAGTATATGTTGTTGACATATTGATGATCATAAATGATGTAGAATTTTCTGTAAAGCATATAGGGTTAAAGTGTTTTCAAGTGAAAACCTGGATTAAGCTACTTGAACATTGAGCATCAAGATCTATGAGGATAGATCAAAAACGCTCAATAGTACTTTCAAATGAGCACATACCTTGACATAATCTTGAAAGTGTTCAAGATGGATCACCAAAGAAGGAGTTCTTGCCTGAGTTGTAAGGTATGAAGTTAAGAGTTAAAAGCTCGACCACAACAGAAGAGAGAGAAAGGACGAAGGTCGTCCCCTATGCTTCAGACGTAGGCTCTATAGTATGCTATCTTGTGTACCGCACGGAAGTGTGCCTTGCCATGAGTCACTCAAGGGTACAAGAATGATCCAGAATGGATCATTGGACAGCGGTCAAAATTATCCTTTGAGTAAATAAGGACATGTTTCTCGATTATGGAGGTAATAAAGAGTTCGGCGTAAAGGGTTACGTCGATGCAAGCTTTAACACCTATCCGAGTGACTCTGAGTAGCAAACCGGATACATATAGTGGAGCAACCATTTGGAATAGCTTCAAGTGGAGCGTGAAAGCAGCATTTATAATATGACCTAGAAATTTGCAAAGCACACACGGATCTGAAAGGTTCAGACCCGTTGACTAAAACCCGTTGACTAAAACCTCTCTCACAAGCAAAACATGATCAAACCTCAGAACTCATTGAGTCTAAATCACATGATGATGTGAACTAGTTTACAGACACTAGTAAACTCTTTGGGTGTTGGTCACATGGCGATGTGACCTATCAGTGTTAATCACATGACGATGTGAACTAGATTATTGACTCTAGTGCAAGTGGGAGACTGTTGGAAATATGCCCTAGAGGCAATAATAAATTAGTTATTATTATATATTATGCCCTAGAGGAAATATGCCCAAGTCCCATCTAGGGCTGGCCGCACCCCTTGGGGTGGGAAACCCTAAAGGGGGCGCAGCCCCCCTTTCCCCCTATATATAATTGAGGTTTTGGGCTGCCCAACATACATGAGAACTTCTCCTCTTGGTGCAGCCCTGCCTCTCCTCCTCCTCCTCTCCCTTGGTGCTTGGCGAAGCCCTGCGGGATTGCCACGCTCCTCCATCACCACCATGACGTTGTGTTGCTGCTGGATGGAATCTTCCTCAACCTCTCCCTCTCTCCTTGCTGGATCAAGGCGTGGGAGACGTCACCGGGCTGTACGTGTGTTGAACGCGGAGGTGCCGTCCGTTCGGCACTAGGATCTCCGGTGATTTGGATCACGACGAGTACGACTCCTTCAACCCCGTTCTCATGAACGCTTCCGCTTAGCGATCTACAAGGGTATGTAGATGCACTCTCCTTCCCCTCGTTGCTAGTTTCTCCATAGATAGATCTTGGTGACATGTAGGAAAATTTTGAATTTCTGCTACGTTCCCCAACATTTTCTCCCCGGATAGATCTTCGTATTCGGCGGCTTTGCACTGCGGGCCAATTCACTTGGCCATCTGGAGCAGATCGAAAGCTACGCCCCTGGCCATCAGGTCAGGTTTGTGAGTTTGAACTACACGACCGACATTCGCGGAGACTTGATCTTCGACGGATTCGAGCCACAGCCAAGCGCGCCGCACTGTCTCGATGGGCACGATCTAACTCTGCCGCCGGAACAAGGCCACGAGGTCGCACCAGCGTCCGCTCCGACCCTTAACTCGGAGCCGACTCCGCCGATCGAGGATGAGTGGCTGGACACCGCCTCGGGGGCTACGATCTCTACGGCGATTGAGCCGAACACCATCCCTGTTCTTTGCGAATCCCGTGACTCCAAGGTGCCGGACTCCTCTCCGGACTCCGAACCTCCCGCGCCCCGGCCAATCGAATTCGGTTGGGCGCCGGTCATGGAGTTCACTGCCGTGGACATCTTTCAGCACTCGCACTTTGGCGACATCCTGAATTCACTAAAGTCTCTCTCTTTATCAGGAGAGCCCTGGTCGGACTACGGCCAGGAAGGTTGGGATGCGGACGACGAAGAAATTCAACGCCCACCCACCACCCACTTTGTAGCCACTGTCGATGATTTAACCAACATGCTCGACTTCGACTCCGAAGACATCGACAGTATGGACGACGATGCTGGAGACGACCAAGATCCGGCACCTACAGGGCACTGGAAGATACATGGTGGACATCCCAAAAGATGGGAATGGCGATGGAACAGCGGAGGATGACCCCTCCAAGAAACATCCCAAGCGTCGGCGTCAGCGGCGCCGCTCTAAATCCCGCCACAGCAAAAACGGTGATAGCGGCACGGGAGATAATAACACTCCAGACGGTGCCGAAGACAACCTCCTCTAGCAGGATTCAGTACAGGAGGAGGGAGAAGCCAGCCCGCATGATAGAGCGGCAGACAGGGAGGTGGAGGACGATAATTATATGCCTCCCTCCGAAGATGAGGCAAGCCTCGGCGACAGCAATTTGTCGTGCTGAGGATCCCGCTGAACAGAGCGTTTCAAACGCAGGCTTATGGCCACGGCAAGCAGCCTCAAGAAAAAGCAGCAGCAGCTTAGAGCTGACCAAGACTTGCTAGTGACAGATGGACTGAAGTCCTTGCAGCCCGAAGAGTACGCATCGAACGCCTCTCAAGAGATACCCAAAACGCAGGCTGCTACCCCAATTAGAGGAGGAAGCACCCAAACCTACATCACCAGCGCATGATGCGGCCGACCGCCACCACAGCGCTGACGGAAGAGAGGCCTCTAGGCCCTCCATTCAAGCCGCACCCGGCATTGCTCGAAAAGTATCAAGGCACAGTGGAAACGCGCGCACCTGCGAGACATATTGGAGGACAAGGCAAGGCAAACAAGATCGATCTACGGATCGCGTGGGCACCACGACGATCGCGATTTATAACCGTCACGCCGGATACAGCAATTTCGCCGAGCCGAACACGATGAACAAAGCTCATTTGAGCTGCGTCGTGATATAGCTCAATCTGAGGCGCCGCACACCCACTATGCTTCATGCAGACGAGTGATGGATCATCAAATCCCGAGGGTTTCAAACCCGTAAACATCGAATCATACGATGGCACAACAGATCCTGCGGTTTGGATTGAGGACTACCTCCTCCATATCCACATGGCCCGCGGTGATGATCTACACGCCATCAAATACCTCCCACTCAAGCTTAAAGGACCAGCTCGGCATTGGCTTAACAGCTTGCCGGCCAGAATCAATTGGTTGTTGGGAGGACCTGGAAGCCGCATTCCTTGATAACTTACAGGCACATATATGCGACCACCAGACGCCGATGACCTCAGCCACATAATTCAGCAGCTAGAAGAATCGGCCAGACAATTCTGGACATGGCTCCTAACCAAGAAAAATCAAATCGTTGACTGTCCGGATGCAGAGGCCCTTGCAGCCTTCAAACATAACATCCGCGACGAGTGGCTTGTCGGCACCTAGGACAGGAAAAGCCGAAATCCACGGCAGCCCTCACAACACTCATGACCCGCTTTTGCGCGGGAGAGGACAGCTGGCTAACTCGTAGTAACAACTTGACCAAAAACCCTGGTAGTTCAGATACCAAGGACAGCAATGGCAGGTCGCGTCGCAACAAGCACAAGCGCCGCATCAACGGCGATAATGTTGAAGATACGGCAGTCAATGCCGGATTCAGAGGCTCTAAATCCGGTCAGCGGAAAAGGCCGTTCAAAAGAAATACTCAGGGCCCGTCCAATCTGGACCGAATACTCGATCGCTCGTGCCAAATACATGGCACCCCCGAAAAACCAGCCAACCACACCAACAGGGATTGTTGGGTCTTCAAACATGTAGGCAAGTTAAATGCCGAACTCAATGACAAGGGGATGCATAGCGATGACGAGGAGGATCCCCGACCGCCGAACAATAGAGGACAGAAGGGCTTCCCCCCACAAGCGCGGACGGTGAACATGATATACGCAACCCACATACCCAAAAGGGAGCGGAAGCGTGCACTAAGGGACGTATATGCGATGGAGCCAGTCGCCCCAAAGTTCAACCCATGGTCCTCCTGCCCGATCACCTTTGATCGAAGGGACCACCCCACTAGCATCTGCCACGGCGGATTCGCCGCATTAGTTCTTGACCCAATCATCGACGGATTTCACCTTACTAGAGTCCTGATGGATGGCGGTAGCAGCCCTAACCTGCTCTATCGGGATACGGTGCGCAAAATGGGCATAGACCCTCAAGGATTAAACCCACAAAGACGACCTTTAAAGGCGTCATACCGGTGTAGAGGCCAATTATGCAGGCTCGCCACACTCAAGTGGTCTTGAGATCCCGGATAACTTCCGAGCGAAGAGTTAATCTTCGACATAGTCCTGTTCTGCAGCGGCTATCACGCACTGCTTGGACGAACCGCATTTGCAAAGTTCAATGCGGTGCCGCACTACGCATACCTCAAGCTCAAGATGCCAGGCCCTCGAGGAGTAATCACGGTCAATGGAAACACCGAACGCTCTCTCCGAACGGAGGAGCACGGCGGCCCTTGCAGCAGAGGTGCAAAGCAGCCTCTCACAGCAATTCTCAAGTCCGGCTACTAAACGTCCGGACACTGTCAAGCGCGCCCGGAGTAATCTACAACAAGACCTCCTGGCACGATCCAAGCACGCGTAGCAATCCGGCCCCAACCCCAGCCCTCGCGAAATTGCGAAGCCAGTACTACGCGTACATAAATACGCTCTGGAGATACCATGGGCATAAGGGGAGGGGCACGACCACGGCACGCCCAGAATGCGGCTCAACGGCACCAAGGGCTCCCGATTGTGTCATTCTCTTTCTTTCTTCTTTTCTCTTACTTTCAGGACTCCATTTTTCAGAAGCCCTGTCTGACTCTAGAATTGCCGAACTCACGATGCAACAGCCAGGGAAGCAGAAAGCTACGTCGAGTGTCCAGGTGGTCTCTACTACGAGCATTATACCTGTTTTACATACCATCCCGCAGCTTGGCCCTGGAGGGGGACATGTCAAATAGTCCCATCCCTTGCTTATTGCACTATTTGTATCGTTCTGCTTTCATTGCAGTACCTTTTTGAATAAACAATACATAGCTTTATGACACGTTGCACCCGTACACTTTGGTACGGCCAATACACCAGGGGCTTAAGTACCCCAAAGATATGGTGTGATAAGTACGAACACTTTCACAAGTGCGGCACCCCGAATTTATAGCATTATATGTATCGGCTCCGAATCATGTCTTGGGTCAATAGTTGGGTGTAACGCCCTCGATGCGGCTATATCTCCCACGTGTCGAAGCATGACTTAGAGGCATAACCGCATTGAAAACAATGTCGCAAGTGAGGTAATCTTCACACAACCCATGTAATACATAAGGGAAAAAGATACATAGTTCGCTTACAGTCGCCACTTCACACAATACATAAATAAACATCCATCATTCAGATTACACTCAAGGTCCGACTACGGAACCAAAATAAAAGAAGATACCCCAAATGCTAAAAAGATCCCCGATCGTCCCAACTGGCTCCACTATCGATCATCGGGAAAAGACATAGTAACGACCACGTTCCTCGTCGAACTCCCACTTGAGCTCGGTTAGGCCATCTGACCGCATCGCCGCACTGCAACTGTTTTGGTAGAATCTGTGAGTCACGAGGACTCAGCAATCTCACACCCGCGAGATCAAGACTATTTAAGCTTATAGGAAGGACAGAGTTGTGAGGTGGAGCTGCAACAGCGACTAGCATATATGGTGGCTACATCGCAAAAGAGAGCGAGAAGAGAAGCAAGGCACGGTCGTGAAGCTAGTAGCGATCAAGAAGTGATCCTGAACTACTTACGCCAAACATAACTCCAACACCGTGTTCACTTCCCGGACTCCGCGAGAAGAGACCATCACGGTTACACACGCGTTGATGTGTTTTAAACAAGGTCAACTTCGGGTTTTCTACAACCGACATTAACAAATTCCCATCTTCCTCATAACCGCGGGCACGGCTTTGAAAGATAATACCTGCAGGGTGTCCCAACTTAGCCCATTATAAGCTCTCACGGTCAACGAAGGATATTCCTTCTACCGAAGACCCGATCAGATCTCGGAATCCGGACTACAAGACATTTCGATAGCAATAAAACAAGACCAGCAAAGCCGCCCGAATGTACCGACAAATCCCGATAGGAGCTGCACATATCTCGTTCTCGTGGCACACGGATGAGCCAGACGTCGGGTTGGCATAGACCTGGTTGCCCAAGGGCGCCGGACATCGCTCAAGTTGGACCAAAGACTCGAAGGAGAACTGGCCCGGGTTAAAATAAAGATGACCCTCGGGCTCGCGAAACCCGGGGAAAAGGCTTAGGTGGCAAATGGTAAAACCAAAGTTGGGCCTTCTTTGGAGGAGTCTTATTCAAAGCGAACTATCGGGGGTCCCATAAATCACCCAACCGTAAGGAACGCTAAATCAAGGAACATAACACCGTATGACGGAAACTAGGGTGGCAAGAGTGGAACAAAACACCGCATAAGGCCGAGCCTTCCACCCTTTACCAAGTATATAGATGCATTAATTATAGCAGATATATTGTGATATCCCCAACAAGTAAACATGTTCCAACAAGGAACAACATCTCCATGTTCCAACAAGGAACAAACTTCAACTTCACCTGCAACTAGCAACGCTATAAGAGGGGCTGAGCAAAGCGGTAACATAGCCAATCAACGGTTTGCTAGGAAAGGATGGTTAGAGGTTTGACATGGCAATATGGGTGGCATGATATAGCAAGTGATAGGCATCGTAGCATAGGCATAGCAAAAGAGCGAGCATCTAGCAAGCAAAGATAGAAGTAATTTCGAGGGTATGGTCATCTTGCCTGCAAGGTTCTCAGAGTTGTCGAAAGCTTGATCCTCGTAAGCGTTCTCAACAGGTTCCTCATTCACGTACTCGTATCCCGGCTCTACCCAAAGCAAGAACACAAACAATGGAACCACAATAAATCACGGTGCAATGCACAAACAACATGATGCAATATATGGCATGATATGCGAGATGTGAGATGCAATGCATATGCGTGCTCCGGAAGGAAAATGATGAACCAGGCATCAACTTGGCAAACCAAGTATGCCGCTGGAAAGGTGAGATGATTTCGGTTGAAATCGATATAAAGATCACCGGAATCGGATGCACGGTTTGCAAATAACAAGCAAAACAAGAATGACACAAATCTGCCATTAACAGCATGATGCCACTTAGCAAGCAACAAGAAATTAACCTACTGCACCCAAACGTACCAGAAAAGCATATGGCAGTGATCTACTCAAGATGCTGACAAAAGATGAACACTGAGCTACGGCTAAATCACATCATAACAGGTCCAAACAAGCATGGCAAAAGTGCAAAATATATCAGCTTCACAGACTTAGGAAAATACTGAACATGGCAGAATCAGCATCAGGAAGCAATGTTCAGAGCAAGCAAACAGCATGCTACAGGAACTTATAATAGAAAAACAAGGCATGGCATGAATCAACTCAAAGCATAGAACAAAAGTCCCTTACTGACCATAAGCCAAAAAGGATCAGAAGATATGATGGCATCCACGTAAACATAGCAAGTTTCGTTAACAGATTCAGCAAACAGGGCATGACATTGACAGAATTAAGTAGGCATGTTTAAGGGCTCGATGCACTCACTACAGAGCATTAAAAGATAAACTAAGCATACATACATCAAGAAGACATGGCATAGAAGTTATACATGGCAAGAACAACATCATAGCATACACGGATCAACTACAACAACCTTGGCAAAATTGAATAACATGTAAACAATCTGCCAGGAAACATTTTATAGCAAAAGTAGAGCTCGATTGACTCAAACTATGGCACTCCATAATTGCAAACAAGGGCATGGATGGATAGATAATAACCATATGTTCAAAACATCCTTACTGAAGTATCTTAAAATATGCATGTATCTCTCGGTAGCATCAAGTTAACATGGCATAAAAATATCAGCAAAACAGGGGCTGAAATCATCAACATCATGAAGCCTAGTTTGCATGCTTGTGCTAGTCACCAAAGAGATCACAAGAATACATGGCATACGCCCCTGTAAAGATGGCATGGCATATTACAAAACACATGTAGGACTCCAGTTCATAGGATGCACACATCAATCATGGCAAAAATGACAAAAGTGCATGTCTGATAATAATCTGAAACTAACATCACATAGCCCTCTTCCAACAGAATTTCGGGCATCAAGATGAGCTCAAATGAAAAAGATGCAATGAGATGAAATGATATACTCATCGAGGCGAACATTTCGGTATGCTACACGCCAAAAACGGAGCCACGAGTGCAGAGTTATTGTGCGTTGAAGATGCAACAAAATACTGCAGAATTATGACTTAGAGGGAATCGGGGAGAAAGTCAACCGTCTCGTTGGATCTAGATCGGATCCGGCTCGAGGCTCGCCGGAGCGGGAGCAGCGGCGGCCGGGGATGGGCGCCGGAGGAGGGAGAGGCCGGCGCGGGCCGGGCCCGCAGCGTAGGCGGCGACGGTGGCGGTGGCCGAGGCGGGCGGCACGGCGCGGCGGGGCCGACGGGACGGGGCGGCGGAGCGGATGGTCATGCGGCGGGATTTGGCGGCGATGGCGGCGGCGCGCGCGGCGGTGGTCGGCGACAATGGCGGCCGGCCGAGGCGGCGGAGGGCGACGGCGGACCCGAGGCGGCGGCGGACGGAGCCGCGCGCGGCGCTTCAGACGGCAGCTGGGGCCGCGCTGGCAAAGTGGCCGGCGGCGCTGGTGGCAGGGCGCCACGTGGCGGCCCCCGATTCGCCGGGCGCGCAGCGGGAGTTTGCGTCTGGCGCGATCGGACGTGTCCGCAGCGGAGGAGGAAGCGGGCTAGGGTTTGGGGATCCGGATTGGGAAGGGACCTATATTTATAGGTAGAAGGAGCTAGGAAGCTCCAAATGGAGTGCAGCTTACCACACGATCGTGATCGAACGGCGATGGACATGGAAGTGACTTAGATAGGTTATTGGGCTGTTTTGGAGGGTGTTGGGCTGCAACTTAAAAGAGGCCGCTTGAGAGTCGGTTAACCGCTGAGTACCAAACGAGCTCCAAATGACCAAACTTGACAGGTGGTCTACGGTGGTGTACCAAGGCCACTTGACAAACCTCGGTCCATTCCGAGAAAGTTTAGTACCCGCCACGGAAAAACGTAAAAGGGGCGCCGGGGACATAGGAGTGCCGGATTGCAAAACGGACAACGGGAAAATGCTCGGAATCATGAGACTAACACGTATGCAAATGAGATGCACATGATGACATGATATGAAATGCATGACATGGACAAAATGCAAAAATGAAGAAAAACCCAACCACGGAGGGAATATCATATCACAATGCCGAAAATGGCAAGAGTTGGAGTTACAAATATGGAAAGTTACATCCGGGGTGTTACATTGGGTTTGACCGGCTCCCATGTTTTGGTACCTTACGTTACGTTATATCGGCTAAGGTAGCGCTGGGAGAACCACTGCGATTGTGCCCCGGTTGAGCTGGGTTGAGCACCTCAGTGGAGAAAGCTAAAACTGACCGTCATGATAGGGCGAGAGCCGGTCGCTGTTCGAGAGGTTTTTTTGGGTCCCTAAAGACTTATGCCGCTTAGAGCGAGGAGTCGGCATTGTCCGGCCAAGGCGTGGATAGCGCCCCGAACTCGGTCTTCCGAATACTAGGGGCTTCGCCGAAATTTAAAATTATAGAATTCTATGGCTAAGTGAGAGTGTTCAAGCACTATAGTCTGGTTGCCTTGTTCGTTATGCTGAGCGCCTCCCTCGGGACCCAAGAATGGGAACAAGAGCGCTCAAGTTTATCCCTAACACCCCAAAGACTGTGGCATGGGGGCTGAAGCCAACGACTTGCCATCTCTCAAATTCGATAAACGGCCGCATAGAAGGTAATATTTTAAATTCACAAGCGTTGCTTAGCGCATATGAACAAGTTTTCAGCGTACAGGATAACAAATGCGAGTCTATTCAAAAATTACATCTTTGGAGCATTCACCGCTATAAGGCGAGCACCCTTCAGATGCCCTCATAGTACATTTCGGCTTGCGATGCTCCTTGCCCGTGGTGGCCCGTCCATCACAAGCTTCAAGATCCATCTTGCCCAGTGCACTTTAGCACGGGCAAGGCCCGACGGGCACCTTCAATGCAGACGGAGCGCTTGATGACTTCAATCCATGGACAGGCATCCACCAACCGCCAGACTAGCCCGTAGCTCCTGTGCATGGCTTCCTTAGGCCACACCAATTATGAGGCCCTTCATGGCGACCTTGTGGAGCTCGACCAGCTGCTTCAGCTGGTCGCTCGAGGGCACTGGATGTCCGGCCTCGGATACCGAGACCGAACACCTTTTCCGTCGAGCTCCCTCCTCGGCGCGGTAGAACGCGTAGCATCGCACACACTACGGGCAGATCTGCGAATGCTCCCGGAGAGCTCGGATTCGGGAAGTAACAGATAACTCACTTTCACATGCTTGCTTTGCATAAAGAATGCCTTACCGTCGCTATCTTCTTTAATGATTCAATTTCTGGAGGGCTTTTTGGGCTTCGCCTTAGCGGCTTTGGCACTCTCAAGAGCCGAGGCGAGCTCGGACTCGAGTTCGAGTCACACTCCAAACTCTCGTGTTTTTCCACGAGCCTGGAGCTCTTGCCGCACCTCCGCCACCCGCGCCTCCTGCTTCTCTCGCTCAGTGCGCTCATGCCGCCTTGCTTTCGCCATGGACACCGCTTCCTTCAGAGTCGCCACCTCGCTCGTGGCCCCTACAATACCCACGTTAGTCCTGTCATTTTGCAACCAAATCCTTTCTATAAGGTATTACTTTAATAAGGTATTACTTACCTTCCTTGTCCTCGAGCTGCTTCTTGGCAAGGCCGAGCTCGTTCTCGGACCGCCGAGGCTCGCTTCAATGCATTGACCTCCATGATCGGTCGGCAGAGGTCAGCAAGCGCAGCCTGCATTCCCATATTGACATACTTATGTTAGACTCCTGTGTATATCTTTTAGATCCTCATCCGCTTTTCTTTCGTAACACCAAACTAAGCATCGTGGGCTACTGCCTATGCGGTAATATTTTTACATATTATAAACTTACCTCAAAGCCTGTTAGAAGGCTGGTATAGGCTTCACCAGCCCGCTCTTGGCGGATGAACTTTCTCGGATCACCACACTCATAACAAAGGCGGTGCTCCTCATCGATGGAGGCGCCGTTAAGCGCCTCCGGAAGCTATCCGTGCCTCCGGATGGACGGAGGTCACCAGCGTCGCAGTCTTGCCCTTCTTCTAAGGGGCCGCTTGCGGACTTCGAACCACCGGTTCCGAGACAGAGTCCGACACAGGGCCGGACTTAGAGCCCTGTGGGGTCTCGCCCCCTTTGCGCCCGGAGTCCGGGAGGTCGCCTTGCGGCGCCTCCAGGACCACCTCCTCCTGGTAGGGCCCCTTTTAGGACTCCACCGTGGTGTCGTCTGCGTCACGAGGAGAGGAGGCGGTCGGAAGTGAAGTGTTGTTCACATCCCACGAATCCAGGGAGCCGCTCGACGAAGTTGCGAGCTCGTCCTTGGGCGGGCTACATGGTTATATTCGGCGTTATAAGACACTATGCGACAAATAAAAAGTCATGAGCTATTCCGAGTCCGGACACTTATGATCTCGCCAGGCTTGGCCCTTGGTGGCTACTCCTCCCGTCGTTGTCGGCGTTGGTGGAGAAGTCCGCAGGAAGGGTCCTTCCTTTCTTGACCCTCCGCCTCCCGGTCGTATGGCCTTCCTTTTCTCTCTCTTCACTGGGAGAGGCTTTTTCTTCCTCCTCGCCCTCGGGGAGGATTCCGCCTCGAGTCGCTTGACGATGAGTCCGACAAGACTGGCGCCGGAGCTCCTTCGAGTTCCCGTGGCCTTCTTCTTGGCCTTCTTCTCCAAAGACCACGTGAGGTGCGGAGCCAGCAGCCCACCAATCGGGCGTCATGCTGGGTCTTCGGCAAGGGGCGGACAATAATCTGTCCGGACGCCTTCAGCCATCTGTCAAAGGTTAGGGAGTTTTAGATCCCGCATAGAGTCAAACTATGAAAAAGAGTCCCATAAAGGGTAAATAACTTACCTCGCTGGCTTGACGCTGCGAGCTGAATCCGCGATCTTGATGGCGGATGCGGACCTTCGACCTTGAACAGCACCTTCCGGCATCTTCGTGCGTAGTGTCAAGAGCTGGCTCAAGGTTCGTGTTGTGCCGGGTCAAACTCCCACAAATTGAAGGCCCGTTGTCGGCATGGGAGAATCCGCGGATGAGCATCACCGATTACGCTGACAAGCTTGAGATTCTTGTCCACCGTGTTTCGGACGCGTGTTTGAGTCCGCATAGCTCTTCCGAATCACCCCACGTCAGGCCCGTCTCTTTCCATGATGTGAGCCGTGTGGGGAAGCTAGATCGGAATTCGGGGGCCGCCGCCCATTGAGAGTCGCGCGGCTCGGTGATGTAGAACCACCCCGATTGCCACCCCTTCACGGTCTCCACAAAGGAGCCCTCGAGCCATAGGACTTTGGCCATCTTGCCAACCATGGCACCTCCGCACTCCGCTTGGCGGCCGCCCACTACCTTCGGCTTGACATTGAAGGTCTTCACCATAAGTCAAGTGGGCTGGATGCAGAGAAAGGTTTCGCATACCCACGATAAACGCCGAGATGTTGAGGATGAAGTTCGGGCCGATCGTGGAAATCCAGGCCGTAGTAGAACATGAGCCCCTGGACAAATGGGTGAAGTGTAAAACCTAGTCCGCGGAGGAAGTGGGTGAGGAACACCACCTCTCGTGGGGCCTGGGGTTGGGAATGAGCTGCCCCTCGTCGGGGAGCCGGTGCGCGATGTCGCTGGACAAGTATCCGGCCTTCCGCAGCTTTTCGACTTGTCCCTCCGTGTTGCCTCCCGCTTCGGACATGGCTGGAGAAGGTTGAGGAGGGATGTGCGGACTTGGGCGCTGGAGCTCGAGTGCGCGGAAATGGATGAGCAAAGGAGGAACAAGGCGTAGGTTAAAAGGTGGATCCTTATCCCCTTATATGGACGGACAAAGCTATGCGTCCCCACCGGCCTGATAAAACTCGCTTATCTCCCAAGCGTCGTAATCAATGGCGCGGTTGGGTTACCCACGCCCGTATTGATGAGAATCCTAGAATAAGGGGACACGATCTCGCTTTGACAAGATGTGCTAAGGAAACCGCCTCGCTAAACGCTACCGAGGTGGGACAAAGGAAAACGATTCAATAAAGGCTTGGCGTGGTGTGATGTCACGCTGCGAATACGCCACAGATTGAGTTTGTGTAAATAGTATTCTCTCTACGGTGGTATGTGGAACTTATTTTGCAGAGCCGGACACTATCCTTGTGTTCAGAATCTTCTATGAAGAATTCGGAGGAGGAACCCGCCTTGCAATGCCGAAGACAATATGCACGCCGGACTCGTCGTCATTGAAGCCTGGTTCAGGGGCTACTGAGGGAGTCCTGTATTAGGGGGTGTCCGAATAGCCGGACTATGACCTTTGGCCGGACTCCTGGACTCTGAAGATACAAGATTGAAGACTTCATCCCGTGTCCGGATGGGACTTTCCTTGGTGTGGAAGGCAAGCTTGGCGATACAGATATGTAGATCTCCTACCATTGTAACCGACTCTGTGTAACCCTAACCCTCTTCGGTGCCTATATAAACCGGAGGGTTTTAGTCCGTAGCACGAACAACAATCATACCATAGGCTAGCTTCTAGGGTTTAGCCTCTCTGATCTCGTGGTAGATCCACTCTTTTACTACCCATATCATCAATATTAATCAAGAAGGAGTAGGGTTTTACCTCCATCGAGAGGGCCCAAACCTGGGTAAAAACATTGTGTCCCTTGTCTCCTGTTACCATCCGCCTAGACGCACAGTTCGGGACCCCCTACCCGAGATCCGCCGGTTTTGACACCGACAACCTCCCTCACCGGATGGTCGTCAACATCGTTGTCGTTGGGCAAGGCGCGAAGGAGATCGGCCTTGCCTGGAGGGGAAGTCTCCCCTGCCCCCTCCCGAGTCACCTCCGAGTCCCGCTCCTCCTCCTCGTCGGAGTCACCAGAGGACACCATCACCGGAGCCGTCACCACCGGGGCCTCGGAGAGCGCTGGCAGCACAAGCCTGCGCCCGTCGAAGATAGGCATGGCGGCGGCTACCTTCACCCTATCTGGCCGACAGTACAGGGGGACGTGGGTGTCAGGTGGATACCCCTGATCATCTAGGACCAAGAGGCGGAGAGCCGCGCCCAGCTCCTCGTCCGACAAGGCACCCTGGCGCAGACGGAGGTCGTCCTCCTCGTCCCCAAGCTTCCACAAGGGGCGCGAGCGTGCCTGGAGTGGAGCTACACGCTGCACCAGGAATTCCTTGACGATCATGGCCCGCATCAGCTTCGCCGCCTTCGGGTCGTTAGGCTTTAGGTTGGTGGTCATCTTCTCCAGCGCCTGCTCCGCCCGGGGGTCGGTGAGCTTTGTGCGGAACCACCCGTCGTGAGGCGAGGGCATCTTTGTTGTCAGCACCAACCGAGGGTGGGAGCACTTGGCGTCCATAAGGACCCACCTGCTCCAGAAGCCCTCGGCCTTCTTCCCGGCCTTTGAGATCTCGTTGGTCCCGTTGTGAAAGCACAAGTGCTCCCTGGGTGATTTTGGTAATTAATGTCAACATATCTCTTGTTGGACTAACACTTTTACCTAGTATGTTTCAGATAAGTTCAACAATGAAGTGGCATGGACTAAAGGATGTGGAACCCCTTCAAGATGCTAAGGACAAAGGATTGGCTCAAGCTTCAAGCACAAGACTCTACATTTTATATTTTAGTGATCCAAGATCACATTGAGTCTATAGGAAAAGCCAATACTATCAAGAAGGGATGAGGTGTTGCTTAATGGCTTGCTTGCTCAAAGTGCATAGTGATATGCTCCAAAACCCTCAACTACTTTCTCACATCCACACATGACCCAAACCAAAAGTCCAACTCGGCCCCACCGATTCTCTCTATCCGGCGCCACCGAGTTCAGATGTCATAGCCACTGCCACAAACCCTAGGCAAATCGGTCTCACCGACAGGGACCTCGGTCTCACCGAGATGGGATTGTAATCTCTCTGTGTATGTCCATTACCAAAATCGGTCTCACCGAGTTTGAGCAATCGGTACTACCGAGATTACAATGCAAACTCTCTGGTTAGCTTATTACCAAAATCGGTCCCACCGAGTTTGTGTAATCGGTCACACCGAGTTTGCCTGACCAACTCTCTGGTTAGCTTATTACCAAAATTGGTCCCACCGAGTTTGTGTAATCGGTCTCACCGAGATTACGTTATGCCCTAACCCTAACCATATCGCCCCTACCGAGTTGCATGTCAGTCCCACCGAAAATCCTAACGGTCACTAGATTTGTCGAATCGGTCCGACCGAGTTTCTCAATTCGGTACCACCGAGATTGGTAAGTTGTGTGTAACGGTTAGATTTTGTGTGGAGGCTATATATACCCCTCCACCCACTCTTCATTCGTAGAGAGAGCCTTCAGAACGAACCTACACTTCCACTACACATTTTCTGAGAGAGAACCACCTACCCTTGTGTTGAGGCCAAGATATTCCATTCCTACCATATGAATCTTGATCTCTAGCCTTCCCAAGTTGCTTTCCACTCAAATCTTCTTTCCACCAAATCCAAATCCTGTGAGAGAGAGTTGAGTGTTGAGGAGACTATCATTTGAAGCACAAGAGCAAGGACTTCATCATCAACACACCATTTGTTACTTCTTGGAGAGTGGTGTCTCCTAGATTGGCTAGGTGTCACTTGGGAGCCTCTGACAAGATTGTGGAGTTGAACCAAGGAGTTTGTAAGGGCAAGTAGATCGCCTACTTCGTGAAGATCTATCGCTAGTGAGGCAAGTCCTTCGTGGGCGAAGGCCATGGTGGGATAGACAAGGTTGCTTCTTTGTGGACCCTTCGTGGGTGGAGCCCTCCGTGGACTCAGCAACTGCTACCCTTCGTGGGTTGAAGTCTCCATCAACGTGGATGTACGATAGCACCACCTATCGGAACCACGACAAAAACATCCGTGTCTCCAATTGTGCTTGAATTCTCCAAACCCTTCCCTTTACATTCTCGCAAGTTGCATGCTTTACTTTCCGCTGCTCATATACTCGTTGCATGCTTGCTTGATATGTATTGTGAGTGTTAAACTTGTGCCTAAACTCCACTCCAACTTAAAGAAGTTAAAAACTGCAACTTTTGGTACTTAGTGTCTAATCACCCCCCCCCCCTCTAGACACCTCTTCTCGATCCTTTCAATTGGTATCAGAGCTTTGGTCTCCATTGCCTTGGTTTAAGCACCTTTGGAGGAAGATGGATGGGTCTACTTTAGGGAGTCTTAGACATAGAGTGCCTATTCTTGATGGAGAATATTTTCATGAGTGGAAAAATGAAATGCTTGAGATTTTCAATGAATATGATTTGAACAAGTACATTGCTAGCCCTTGTGCACCTCATATTGATCCCTTGCATCCCACACCCGAAGAGGATCTTGACACGATTCGCAAACTTAGAACCATCAATCTTATCATAAGAGGATTGCCCAAAAACTCGATTGCTAGTTTGCCTACTCTTGATTGTGCTTATACTTTATGGAAATTTCTTGAGGAACGATTTCCAGATTATTCCTTGAAAAATATAGATGAAATTCTCCATAAGTCTATTGCCTTGAGTAACATGAATACTAGTGATCCTAGCTTTGGTGATTGTCTATTTGAGCTTACAAATCTCATGCGTGCCATAGGAGATGTTGGAATCATTAGCAATATTATTTCCGAAGCTATTAGAATCCATACAGACAATCACAGAAATGATCATTTGTCTAATGAATTACCCTCTCTAGGAATTGATCAATCACAAGATGATGTTGAACATGGATACTATGATGAGGATGATGATAGTGAATATGATCTTGACGATGCAATGAGACACTTTGGTCTTATGGCAAATCTTCGCGGCTACATGGCTGGAGGAAAGGAATGGGTCCTTGATAGTGGATGTACTGATCATATGACCGGAGATAAAGACATGTTCCGTGAGCTTGCTGAAAACGACGGCCCTCGAAAATATGTCACTTTTGGTGATAATTCAAAGGGTAAGGTAGTTGGCCTTGGTAAGGTGGCCATCTCACATGATAGCTCCATACAAAATGTCATGTTCCTTGAATCTCTTGGCTACAACTTACTTTCAGTATCTAGACTTGCTGACTTCGGTTTCAATGTTCTATTTACTGAAGTAGATTGCAAAGTGTTTAGTAGAGATAATCATAAAATGGTCTTTACCGGTGTACGTAGAGGTGATCTCTACATTGTTGATTTCACTAAAAAGGCTCAACCTAGAAATTGCTTTATTGCTAAATCTTCTAAAGGCTGGTTGTGGCATAGAAGACTAGGTCATGTTGGCATGCGAAACCTTGACAAGCTTATTAAAGGAAATCATATCCTTGGCGTTAACAATGTCATTTTTGATAAGGATAGACTTTGCAGTGCTTGTCAAGCAAGTAAACGGGTTGGAGGAAGGCATCCCGTGAAGAACATCATGACCAGAAGGAGGCCACTCGAGCTACTTCACATGGATCTTTTTGGTCCCAACGCTTACAAAAGTCTCGGTGGAAATTCTTTTGGTCTAGTTATAGTTGATGATTTTTCAAGATTTACGTGGGTATTCTTTATCGATGATAAATCGCAGGTCCAAAAGATCTTCAAGAACTTTGCTAGGAAGGCCCAAAATCAATTTGACATGAAGATCAAGAAGGTTTGGAGCGACAACGAAACAGAGTTCAAGAACGCAAATGTGGATATCTTTCTTGACGAAGAAGGGATTTCACACGAGTTCTCGGCTACATACACACCTCAACAAAATGGAGTTGTTGAGAGGAAGAACCAGACGCTCATTGAAATGGCAAGAATGATGCTTGATGAATACAAGACGCCAAAGCACTTCTGGGCGGAAACGGTTGAGACAGCTTGTCATGCAACAAATCGCTTGTATCTTCACAAGCTACTCGGCAAGACGGCATACGAGCTCCTCACCGGTAACAAACCCCAAGTTGGATACTTTCGAGTATTCGGCTCAAAGTGCTACATTCTTGATAAGCATCATCGTTCTAAATTTGCTCCTAAGTCTCATGAAGGTTTCCTACTTGGTTATGGCTCAAACTCTCACACATACTGTGTCTACAACAATTTCACCCGAAAGGTTGAAGAAATGGTAGATGTGAAGTTTGATGAATCTAACGGCTCGCAAGTAGAGCAATTGCCAATTGATGTAGGTGACAAAGAACCCTCGCAAGCAATCCAAGACTTGTCTATTGGCAAGATTTGTCCAACGGAGGTGAAGGAGAGTACCTCGTCCGTCCAAGTGGAAGCTTCTACCTCATGACAAGGTGAACCAAGAGTTGATACGGAGGCATCCACAAGTGGGACACACCAATATGAAGAAAACAAGGAAGTGCACCAAGATGAACACCAACAACCTCCTTCTCCACCATGACAAGAGAATGACAACGCCAACAATGAAGAAGGCCAAGAAGAAGAACAAGATGAAGAAGATGTTCAACCAAGACCCAAGTAAAAGCTTTCGCGAGTTCGAGCAAGAATTTCTAAAGACCATCCCGTCGAGCAAATCTACAATGATATCCAAATTGGGAGAATCACTCGCTCTAAAACTCGTTTAGCTAACTTTTGTGAACATTACTCATTCATCTCTAGCATTGAACATATGAAGGTTGAAGAAGCATTGGAAGATCCGGACTGGATAAACTCTATGCATGAAGAGCTACACAACTTTGAGAGAAATCAAGTGTGGACATTGGTTGAGAAGCCCGACAACAACCACAACATCATCGGTACCAAATGGGTGTTTCACAACAAGCAAGATGAAGATGGACAAGTGGTTCGCAACAAAGCATGTTTCGTCGCCCAAGGCTACACACAAGTCGAAGGTATGGACTATGGTGAGACATATGCTCCCGTTGCTAGACTTGAGTCCATTCGCATCTTACTTGCTTATGCTAATCACCATGATATCACCTTGTACCAAATGGACATTAAAAGTGCTTTTCTAAATGGTGAAATTGAGGAGGAAGTTTATGTTAAGCAACCTCCCGGCTTTGTCAATCCTAAGAAACCTGATCATGTCTACAAACTTCACAAAGCCCTTTATGGTCTTAAACAAGCTCCTAGAGCATGGTATAAATGCTTGACCAAGTTCCTTATTGAAAAAGGCTTTGAAATTGGTAAAATTGATTCTACTCTTTTTACAAAAAGGGTTAATGGGGAACTATCTGTATGCCAAATTTATGTTGATGATATTATATTTGGTTCTACTAACCCTCATTTTAGTGAAAAGTTTGGGAAGCTAATGTCGGAGAAGTTTGAGATGTCTATGATGAGTGAACTCAAATTCTTTCTTGGTTTGCAAATCAAGCAAACTAAGGAAGGTACCTTTGTCTCTCAAACAAAGTACACCAAGGACTTATTCAAGAAGTTCAATATGCAAGAATGCAAAGGTATGACTACACCCATGCCTACTAGTGGACATCTTGATTTGACCAAAGATGGTGAACCGGTTGATCAAAAGGTTTATCGCTCTATGATTGGTTCACTGTTATATCTATGTGCATCACATCCCGATATCATGCTAAGTGTATGCTTGTGTGCACGATATCAAGCTGCTCCTAAGGAATGTCATCTTAAGGCCGTGAAAAGGATAGTGAGATACTTAATCCATACACCAAATTTTGGCATTTGGTATCCTAAGAGGTCTTCTTTCGATCTTGTTGGCTACTCCGACTCGGACTATGTCGGTGACAAGGTTGATAGAAAGTCCACTTCGGGTACTTGTCAATTTCTTGGTAGATCTCTTGTGTCTTGGTCTTTCAAGAAACAAAACTCGGTATCCTTATCCACCGCCGAAGCGGAATACATTGCCGCTGGTTCATGTTGTGCTCAATTACTTTGGATGACCCAAACTCTTAAAGATTATGGGATATATGTGAAACATGTTCCATTACTTTGTGACAATGAAAGTGCTATCAAGATTTCTCACAATCCCGTGCAACACTCTCGAACTAAGCATATTGAAGTTCATCATCATTTCATTCGATATCATGTTGCTAAGGGTGACATTAATCTTAAGCATGTTCGCACTGACAAGCAATTAGCGGATATATTCACTAAACCACTTGATGAGAAAGTGTTTTGCAGGTTAAGAGGTGAATTGAACATCATTGATGCTTCAAACTTGGAGTAGGAACTCCATTGGCTACATGCAAGACTTGAGCTTATGACTAATCCTTGATATTTCTCTTATGAAGATTATCTTATGTCCTGGATATATTTGCATTTTGCATGTTATCTAACCCTTGTAGGTACTTGGATGAATCTAAATCTATGAGATCGCAACTCACTCATATCTTGAGCAATCTCTACATCACCAAGTCTATACACAATGGTGGTTGAAGACAAGGAAGCACGAAACCGTTCAAACATATCCTTTGACAAATTCTATGTTGAGTTTCATGATTGTCATTTTGGATATACAAGTGCTCTTCCTTGCAAAAACTAACCCATGTAGGTAGATGAACTCAAATTCCAAGTGGTGCTCCCAACTCTTGAGCAACCCACACAAGTTCAACTACATGATCACGATCAACACCACCACCCAAGGTATGTTATTCCATCTTAGAGAAGCTTTACTCCAAGTCATGAGTCAAAGCAACTCGACAAGATGTGAATACATCAAGATGCTTAAATGAAAAATGGCAACCCCATTTTGCGCTTAAACGATGAGTATGACCTATGATCAAGTGATCTCACTTGACTCCTAAGTCAATATACTCTAATATAGGAGACTTTGTCGCCGCCCATCTCTAGATGAAGTTTTCTTGTGTTTTCTCTTCTGTGCCCTTGCATTTGTCTCATGCGTATTTATTTCCTCTTTCAAAAAAAACTTCATCTAGATTTCCTTTCTTTATTCTTTTCTTTTCTTTTCTTGTGTTCTGCATTCCCTGCATCCAATTCATTGCAAATCTTTAAGTTAATTCCTTGCAAATCCTTGTGAGATCTTACTTGTCTAGTGAGCTGAGGTGACAAGTGCTTTTCTCTGTGATGAACTCGGTCCAACCGGTTTCTTGTTCTCAGTCTAACGGAAGTTTTTCAATGCAACCGAAGCATACAACTCGGTGTCACCGATTTCACTACAGGAAAAACAGTTTGCTATTTATTCCTGCTTTACTTATCCAGCTCCACTCAATGAATCTTGTCCTCTACAAGCATCACATTTACCTTAGTGCTTTGTGCTGTGACTCAAGGACCAAACCCATTCATGACAAATTCCAGAAGGCCCTTCTTGGAAATTGATGTCAAAGGGGGAGAGAGAGATCACATCAAAGCTTACTCACATCTCTAGGGGGAGGGAGTACTCAAGGAAAGAGTAATCTTCAAGGATCCCAGATGCTTGGTGTTCAAGAAGAGAGATGCCACATGTCTTCTTGAGGGGTAAGACATGTTCATATGTGCTTATTTGCATTAGCTCTGTTCACTTGTTTCTTTGAGCTCTGATTTTCTGTTCCCTATTTTCTCCCAGTATCCCATGCTAGATTCAGGGGGAGCAAGACATCTAAGGGAAAGAAATTTCTTAAATTCCTTGCACATCTTTACCTTTGGGGACATGTCAATATTTATTGTGGTACTTAGTACTCACTCTACATGTCATCCCAGTCTTGGTACTCGTGTGGTTTCTTTTGTTTGCTCTGGCTAGTAGGTGTATCTGTGTTATCTAACCTTGTTTACGCAGGTTCATTCCATCCTAAGCCAACTCAAGACCACAAGGTAAGTATATGCATCACAATCATGTGTATGAGGAATTCTTGCTGATGTACATATTGTTTGCAAGAAGTACTCATGAGCATGAAGGTACATTTCCCACATTCACATCTTTTGGGTTGATGCATATAGCCAAGATACATGTAACACATTGCCTACTTTGTCATGTTTATGCATTCACATGTTCTTATATTCCATATTCACATGATTGCATACATGTAGGGGGAGTCTATGCATGTTACATGTCCTTCCAAAGCTTTACTTGCTATTCTCTATATTTTTATCTAAAGCTTTGATGTATGTTGCCATCAATTACCAAAAAGGGGGAGATTGAAAGCACAAGTGCTCCCTGGGTGATTTTGGTAATTAATGTCAACATATCTCTTGTTGGACTAACACTTTTACCTAGTATGTTTCAAATAAGTTCAACAAGGAAGTGGCATGGACTAAAGGATGTGGAACCCCCTCAAGATCCTAAGGACAAAGGATTGGCTCAAGCTTCAAGCACAAGACTCTACATTTTATATTTTAGTGATCCAAGATCACATTGAGTCTATAGGAAAAGCCAATACTATCAAGAAGGTATGAGGTGTTGCTTAATGGCTTTCTTGCTCAAAGTGCTTAGTGATATGCTCCAAAACCCTCAACTACTTTCTCACATCCACACATGACCCAAACCAAAAGTCCAACTCGGCCCCACCGATTCTCTCTATCCGGCGCCACCGAGTTCAGATGTCATAGCCACCGCCACAAACCCTAGGCAAATCGGTCTCACCGACAGGACCTCGGTCTCACCGAGATGGGATTGTAATCTCTCCGTATGTCCATTACCAAAATCGGTCTCACCGAAGTTTGAGCAATCGGTACTACCGAGATTACAATGCAAACTCTCTGGTTAGCTTATTACCAAAATCGGTCCCACCGAGTTTGTGTAGTCGGTCACACCGAGTTTGCCTGACCAACTCTCTGGTTAGCTTATTAACAAAATCGTTCCCACCGAGTTTGTGTAATCGGTCTCACCGAGATTATGTTATGCCCTAACCCTAACCATATCACCCCTACCGAGTTGCATGTCAGTCCCACCGAAAATCCTAACGGTCACTAGATTTGCCGAATCGGTCCGACCGAGTTTCTCAATTCGGTACCCCCGAGATTGGTAAGTTGTGTGTAACGGTTAGATTTTGTGTGGAGGCTATATATACCCCTCCACCCACTCTTCATTCGTATAAAGAGCCTTCAGAACGAACCTACACTTCCACTACACATTTTTTGAGAGAGAACCACCTACCCTTGTGTTGAGGCCAATATATTCCATTCCTACCATATGAATCTTGATATCTAACCTTCCCAAGTTGCTTTCCACTCAAATCTTCTTTCCACCAAATCCAAATCCTGTGAGAGAGAGTTGAGTGTTGGGGAGACTATCATTTGAAGCACAAGAGCAAGGACTTCATCATCAATACACCATTTGTTACTTCTTGGAGAGTGGTGTCTCCTAGATTGGCTAGGTGTCACTTGGGAGCCTCCGGCAAGATTGTGGAGTTGAACCAAGGAGTTTGTAAGGGCAAGTAGATCGCCTACTTCGTGAAGATCTACCGCTAGTGAGGCAAGTCCTTCATGGGCGACGGCCATGGTGGGATAGACAAGGTTGCTTCTTCGTGGACCCTTCGTGGGTGGAGCCCTCCATGGACTCGCGCAACCATTACCCTTCGTGGGTTGAAGTCTCCATCAACGTGGATGTACGATAGCACCACCTATCGGAACCACGACAAAAACATCTGTGTCTCCAATTGCGTTTGAATTCTCCAAACCCTTCCCTTTACATTCTCGCAAGTTGCATGCTTTACTTTCCGATGCTCATATACTTGTTGCATCCTTGCTTGATATGTATTGTGAGTGTTAAACTTGTGCCTAAACTCCACTCCAACTTAAAGAAGTTAAAAACTGCAAATTTTGGTACTTAGTGTCTAATCGCCCCCCCCCCCCCTACTCTTCCCGATCCTTTCACGTTGGCTTGACAAAATTGGCACACCCCAAGCAATGGTCGTCCTTGTTCTGGAGGTAGAAGAAGTGGCAAAGCAGCGCCACAGACGGTATCACCCCCACGAATGCCTCACAATAGAAGGCGAAGATCGACAGGAGGAGGATGGAGTTGGGATGAAGATGAAGGCCATGCAGCTTGTAGTGGCTAAGGATGGCGTAGAAGAATTCGGAGAAAGGGGGACCAGCCCTGCAACGACACTACGGGTTGGATGGTGGCGAGCGACGCGCTGGGGTCGAACGCTGAGCATGATGCGGTGTATTGTGTTGGCTTCACCTGACCTAAGAGCAGTGCAGATCGCCTGGTGGGAGATCCACAAGACATCCTTGGGAGACTAGGCGAGTGAGTGGCTGCCCGGTTGTCTTCTTGACCGCCACTGCTGTTGATTTGTGCGGGTGGATTCGGTAGGTCAAGCTTGCTTTATATATTGGAGGAAGGTGCAGAAGTCAAATTCAACTGGTGAAGGAATAAGTAATGATCTGAAGAGGCAATTATGGTGAAGATAAAGAGGACAGAGGGAGAGGTAATCGTTAGTTTCTCCGCCCGATGGTGAAAAGTTGAATTAATTCATCAAGTTGTAGTGGAGGCGAGGTGTAAGATGGATATGCCAGAATTTTGAATGCTGGTGGGATGTTTTATTACTCCTTGGAGGTGTAAGGTTGGAGTAGTGGTTTACTGTCCGGGAAATATGGGGATAGTTGAGAAACAATAGTGCATGCAAGTGCAGAGAAGATAATGCTAAAAATAAAGCATTATGCATGCCGAGAGCTGCTGAAGTGGAGAGGTTGAATGCTGATGTGGCATCATGATGATGTGGATAGTGTGCATGTAGAGAGAATTGCTAGTAGTGGGGATCAACTTCTTAAGAATGTAAGATTTGGATCTTATGGTGTACTTCCCTCTCTACCTTCTTGTGATGAATTGAATCTTTTCCCTTGAGGTTTTGTTATGTCGGCTTGTAAGGGAATATTGCTCCTAAATATGTATGATCTTTTATTGTAAGGGAAAATAAGCTTTGTGCGAACTTGTGATGGTAATGCAATAAAAGCGACGGACTGCTCAATAAAGGTTGCTATCATAAGGGGCAATAAAAAGTGACGTTCCTTTGCATTAAGAGCTCACACATTTAAATGAAAAGCGCATGGCAACCCCTGCTTCCCTCTGTGAAGGGCCTATCTTTTAATAGTTATTCTTTACTTTCATGCAAGAGTCAATAGTATTTATTCCTATTCCGACCTCAACTATTCTCCACGTGGCAAGCATTATGTGGTAGGGAATGATCCAGACATATATATATCCAGTTGAATATAAGTAATCATGAGTTATTATTGTTGACATTAGCTCTGAGATAAATAAGTTGGGAGGTTAAACATTAAACCCCCCATCTTGCTCTGTGTCTAATTGAAACAGTTTGTTCTAAAAATTTGCTTTGAGTGTCAGTAATCATGGAAGACTATATGATAGTTGAGTATGTGGAGTTTGTTAAACCAAAAGCTCTTACATAGACCCTTCCTGGGATGAATTGCAATTGCTTCAATGATTGAGAACATAGTTTGAGTTTTCAAGAGAGTTTATTGTTTATACTTTAGTTTCTGAATGAGTTGTTACTTGATCATGAGAAGTTTTATGATGAATAATTATTGTTATACTAATGATCATGGTGATGTCATGTCCGTATTTTTTTTTATCGACATCTCTCTCTATAAACATTTGTTCATGAATATCGAGTTCGGTATTCGCTTGAGGACAAGCGGAGTCTAAGCTTGGGGGAGTTGATACGTCCTTTTTGCATCATGATTTCCTAATATTATTTATAAAAAATTTAGATCAATATTTCACTTTATGATGTAATTCTAATGCCTTTTCTCTCTTAATATGCAAGATACACATGAAGAGAGAAATTGCTAGCAGTTGGAATTCTGGACCTAAAAGAGCTACAATAGAGATACCTATTCTCCGGAGCTCCAAATAACCTGAAAATTTACGGAGAATTATTTTGGAATATATAAAAATACTAGAAGAAATAAGTACTAGAGAAGAACCTAAGTGGGCCCACAAGGCAGGAGGGCGCACCCCCAGGGCACGCCCAGGTGCCTTGTGGGGCCCACAGATTCCCTCCGGTGCCCATTTCTGCTATATGAAGCCATTTTCCCTAGAAAAAATATAAGAATACTTTCGGGATGAAGCGCCACCGTCTCGAGGCGGAACCTGAGAAAGAGCACTTTTGCTCTCCGGCGGAGCGATTCTGCCGGGGATACTTGCCCCCGGGAGGGCGAAATCGAAGCCATCATCATCACCAATGCTCCTCTCATCGTGGGAGGACTAATCTCCACAAACATCTTCACCAACACCATATCATCTCCAAACGCTAGTTCATCTCTTGTATTCAATATTTGTCCCAAAGCCTCAGATTGGTACCAGTGGGTTGCTAGTAGTGTTGATTACATCTTGTAGTTGATGCTAGTTGGTTTATTTGGTGGAAGATCATATGTTCAAATTGTTAATGATATATTTATCTCCTCTCTTCATGAACATGAATATTATTTGTGTGTAGTTCCATTTGTTCTTGAGGACACGGGAGGAGTCTTGTTATAAGTAATCATGTGAAGTTGGTTTTTGTTCAATATTTTGATGATGTGTTATGTTGTTCTTCCTCTGGTGGTGTCGTGTGAACCTTAACTATATACGACACGTTACCATGCTTGGGCCTAGGGGAAGGCATTGTGGGATTAGTAAGTAGATGTTGGGTTGCGAGAGTTAGAGAAGCTTAAACCCTGATAACCCACAAGTATAGGGGATCGCAACAGTTTTCGAGGGTAGAGTATTCAACCCAAATTTATAGATTCGACACAAGGGGAGCCAAAGAATATTTGAAGGTATTAGCAGCTGAGTTGTCAATTCAACCACACCTGGAGATTAATTATCAACAGCAAAGTGATCAGTAGCAAAGTACTTTGATAGTTTTGTTAGTAGTGACAGCAGCAACGGTAACAGTAACAGTGATGGCAGTAATTTTGTAGCAAGTGTAGTAGTGATGATAGCAGTAGTAAATTAGCAGAAACAATATAAGATAAATTCGTAGGCATTGGATCGGTGACTTGTTGGATGATATTCATCATGTAACAGTTATAACCTAGGGCGACACGGCACTAGCTCCAATTCATCGATATAATGTAGGCATGTATTTCGTAAATAGTCATACGTGCTTTATTAAAAGAACTTGCATGACATCTTTTGTCCTACCCTCCCGTGGCAGCGGGGACCGTATTGGAAACTAAGGGATATTAAGGCCTCCTTTTAATAGAGAACCGGAACAAAGCATTAACACATAGTGAATACATGCACTCCTCAAACTACGGTCATCACCGGGAGTGGGCCCGATTGTTGTCACTCCGGGGTTGCCGGATCATAACACGTAGTAGGTGACTATAACTTGCAAAATCGAATCTAACACATGGATATAATGATGAATTCATAAACGGTTCAGATCTGAGTTCATGGCACCCGGGCCCAAAGTGACAAGCATTAAGCATAGAAAAGTCATAGCAACATCAATCTAAGAACATAGTGGATACTAGGGATCAGGCCCTAACAAAACTAACTCGATTACATGATGAATCTCATCCAACTCCTCACCGACCAACGAGACTACGAAGGAATTACTCACTCCCGGTGGGGAGCATCATGGAATTGGCGATGGAGAAGGGTTGGTGATGACGAAGAACGAAGATCCCCCTCTTCGGAGGCCCAAACGGACTCCAGATCTACCCTCCCGAGGAAGAACAGGGCTTGGCGGCGGCTCCGTATCGTGGATCGCGATAATTCTTTCTTCCTGATTTTTTTTGGAAATATGTGATTCTGTAGTATCAGGGGGGGTTGTTAGCGGGGCCACCAGGTGGGTACAACCCACCTGGGCGCGCCAGGAGAAGGGGGCGCGCCCTGGTGGGTTGTGCCCAACCAGGGGCCCCTCTCTGGTGGGTCTTGACTCCAGAAATTCTTATTATTGATATAAAAAATCCTCGCAAAGTTTCGTTCCATTCCGAGAACTTTTATTTCTGCGCAAAAACAACACCATGGTAGTTTCTGCTGAAAACAGCGTCATTCCGGGGTTAGTTTCATTCAAATCATGCAAATTAGAGTCCAAAACAAGAGGACAATTGTGATAAAAAGTAGATACGTTGGAGATGTATCAACTCCCCCAAGCTTAAACCTTTGCTTGTCCTCAAGCAATTTAGTTGATAAACTGAAAGTGAGAAAGAAAAACTTTTACGAACTCTTTTTCTCTTGTTTGCATAAATAAGCTTAAATAGCACCCAGGTTTTCAGCCAACATTATTACTAACCATGTCGACAATAACTCTTAAAGATTATAATGACTCATATCAATGACATAATCAGCTAGCGAGCAATAATAAGATATCTCAAACAGCAACACATTGTCAAAACAACCATGATATAATATTACAATAGTGGTATCTCGCTAGCCCTTTCTGAGACCGCAAAACATAAATGCAGAGCACCTCCAAAGTTCAATCAGCGACTAAACATTGCAATTCATGGTAGAAAAGATCCAGTCATGATGCACCCAACATTAGCTATACATAATGCATAAATCATGACAGTTGTGCGCTACTCAGTTTCTGGCGCTTGTTTTAGAAGGTCATTGATATCTTTTTGGATTTTCTTTTTAGTACTACTACTAAGCATGCATTAAAAGTAAATTACTACAACTATTTTTTTTTTGGTTTTTCTAAAGTTTTTCAAACACACAAGAAGAAAGCAAGAAAATAAATCTAAGCATGGATGATACAATGAAAAAGTGTGAACACCGATAAATGGAATGATATGTGAACATGAATGTAATGTCGGTGAGAACACGTACTCCCCCAAGCTTAGGCTTTTGTCCTAAGTTGGTAATCAATCAGTAGCCTGGAGGGTAGTAGGGATCCTGAGGGGCATGCATCCACTCATCCCACTGCTAAGGTTCTTGAGCAGCCTCTGCAGCAGCGTGAGCGTTCCAGTAGGCGATGATGTCTGCAGGCATAATCCGATATCCACCCCTAGCAGCAGAATCAAACAAAGCAGGCGCAGGCAATGGAATAACATCACGAGTTTCAGCGCTATAAACCAGGTTGTAAGGAATGGCAATGTCAGGACGATCATGTGCAAGAAAGTGATGGTGATCCATGGCTGCACGATCTAGGTAAACCTTAGTCAGAGGATAATCATGAGGCCGTATCTCAACATTGAAGTAAGCGGCCAAATGAGTAGCAAAAATCCCACCATGTATTTTACCCTGAGATTTATTAAGATGGAGGCGACGAGCCACAATAGCTCCCAAGCTATAAGTGTTTTCGCCCCCTAATGCACGACGTAAAACAGCAAGATCTGGTGAACTGAGCGCACCCACCTTCTCTCTATCAAGCAAGCATTTGGTAATGAAGAGTGCAAACTAACGAACAATAGGAAAATGTAAGCCACCGGCAGTGATGGCTGACACTCCTCTCTCGTCACCCACTGTCAAAATGTGATAGAAGGCCTCAAACTCAGCCGGCCTAGGCTCAGCCAAGCTCCCAATAGACGGGATCATGCATATGTCACAAAATTCAGTAAGTGGTATCTGATGGTTTTCAGCATATAAATCAAAGCTCACCTCAGGAGGATTATTTCTAGGCAAGAAAGTAAAGCTCTAAACAAAGATGTTTGTGAGGATTTGGTGCTGGTCGCACTCATCTGCAATGAAGTCGGTGAAGCCGGCATTAGCAATATATTGCATGAACTCCTCAAGAATTCCAGCCTCTTGCGGGAACGGGGTTTGCGGCCATTCGCACGGTCATACCTCCACCAACCTCCGAGGGTGGAGATCACGGTCAGAAGACTCCCCAATAACACCCTTGGAGTTTTTCTTAGAGCCAAACTTCCTGAAGATATTCATGTCTGTGTACAATTTTCTGAAAATAAAATTTTTGAGGTGACAAAAATTTATCAACAAAACTTTATGAAATTGATAGCAACTACTCATAGGGATAAATAGAGGCCATGTCAAGCATTCAAAATACTTAGAACATTAAGAATTCAACATGCAAGCACATCTACAGCAGCACCAAGAGTAGCTAATTATTCAAAGTATGAACCACTAAAACAAAAACTAATTGGACAAATGGTGGAGACACATACCAAGCAACAATCCCTCGAAACAGTTTCCGAAACGGAGCTTCGAGCAAAGAGATCGAAATCCACGGGTTTGAGCTCAAGAACACAGGAGAGAGAGCAATGGGGATTTTTTTCTGGAGGTAACTGATGATGTGGGATGAAGAGGTAACTGAGGGGGCCCACGCGGGGCCCACAACCACCAGGGCGCGCCTGGGGGTCCTGGCGCACCCAGGTGGGTTGTGCCCACTTGGTGCACCTCCCTCTGGTATTATTTGCACCAAAAATTGTAGCGAACCGACCTCAAACGGTCAAGTCTCTGTGCTTCCGTGTCATCCCTGGATCGGTAATGCTGACACACACAGTACTCGAAGGATTTATAACACAGTAGCAATCACACACTTATTACATCGAATGTCTCAAAAGAGAACTTATTACAATAAATATGGCATAAGGCCATCTAATAGGATAACGGCGGAAAACTTGGAAGATAAAGTGAGTCCATCAACTCCAACGGCATAGCTGAGCTGCACGGCAACGACCTAGCGAACCTTACTCCTCGTCTGAAAAGTCTGCAACATAATACGTTGCAGCCCGAAAACGGGTCAGCACATGGTATATGCTGGCAATATAACATAGTAGAGCAAGAACAGGATAATGCTATCACTACATGCATATTTGGATGGTGGAAAGGCTCTATGGTTATAGTTTTTTGCGAAAAGCCAATTTTCCCCTACAACAAAGGAATATATTTTATTTAACTATCATGGTAGTTGAAACATCATTGAGAAGGTTCCTCCAACTCAATCCCCATTAAAAAAGTAATTATCAACCCAAGATATTAAATTAGAGTGATGAGATACATATGATAATCCAAGTACTAGATACTCAAGATGTCCATAACCGGGGACACGGCTAACCATGATTAGATTGTACACTCTGCAGAGGTTTGCGCACTTTTCCCCACAAGACTCGATCTCCTCCATTGGATTTCTCGCAATACATGGTGTTTGAGAAACGGATGACCGAGACACAGTCTTTCAGAAGCATTAACTCTAACCCCGGGTAGACAGTACCAACCTACATCCCTCTACATCTGCAAGCCTACCACTGGAAGAGGTCATGCAACTTACTCAACTATGCTAGAACCCATAATAGCTTGTGGCTGCACACGGAAGTTTCTAGCATGAAATATCTCAGTTCTCTTTGATCCTGGGTGGCGGACCTTAGGATTATCACACGGGTACTCCGGGATATCCTAGGATAACACTGGATTCTCCAGGTGTGTCGGAGTAATTGGACACGGATACCCCAAAGACGGCGAGACAATAATTCAAGAAATCGGGGCTAGCAAAGCCCCTCTGTCCGATTGCCCGGCTGCTCCTACCGGCTCCCCGTCCGACTGCCCTGCCCGGCCGATTGCCGGCTGCCGACTGCGCCAACCAGTCGGCTGCCGACTGCGCCAACTAGCCGGCTACCGACTGCAGCCCGACTCGACATCGACGAGACACCGACGAGACGGATCTACCCGAGCACTATTCACGTGTCATCTCAGCCATCATGTATAGTGTCACTTGTCCCCTGGCACCATTTATGAAGTGACCCAGGGGACAAGGATGACACCCACCATGCCTTTGCCCATGCCACTACCTAGCTTACATCCTAAGCTGCCTCACACTATAAAAGGAGGCCTCATCCATCCATCCAGGAGGATGGACTCTCACGCACACACACAAGCAAATAGCTAGCAAGCTAGCTAGCTATCCATCCATCCATCCACATGAGCACACGCCACGCCACACTTGCATGGCCTTCTGGCCACTAGCTCACTCGGCCACTCGGCCACGGGCATGCATTCTCGAGCATTCATACACATATATACGAGGCTGGATACTGCGGCTGACCTCGAATACAGCTCGAGAGCACTTTGTACCGTAAATACCAGATACACTCGGACATGCAGCAAGTAGGAGTATTATCTCTCGAGAGCTCTGAAGCTGGGTAAACCACCGCGTGCTACTCGCATACCCGCTCCCGGTCCTATCAGCAGCAGTCTTACCCTCACACTAAGCCCTTGTGGCATCTGTTGACTCGCAAGCCCCCCGTGAGAACACCAGACAGTTGGCGCCCACCGTGGTGTGGTACTACTACTATGCTACCACGCTGCTGCTGGTTTCGTAGTCCGGGCGGGACCACTTTCGTCATCACCGCGGCGTCAGTGTCGTCTCTTCGATAGCGCTCGGGGGCCCGACGTCAACACGCCCTCAGAGCAGCCGCGAGGGGCGGCGCGTCCTCGCCATCGGCCTCTTCGTCTTCATCATCGTGGCGCTGCGCCGCCTCTTCGATAGCGGTCGGGGGCTCGACATCGACATGCCCCCAGAATGGCCGTGAGGGGCGGCGTGACCTCGCCATCGGCCTTGCCTTCTTCACCACCACCGCGGCGTCGGCCGCCTACCGTAGCCCCGGCGTTGTTTCGTCCGTACCGGCCTCCACGCCCGGCCTCCCGCGCAGCCCCATCCGGCTCCGCCTTGCCGCCGCGCCTAGCTGCCTCCTGCAGCACCCAGATGCTGGGTCGCCGGCGCCCTTGCCCTCCGCGTCGCCCCGCCTGCTCCGCCCCGGACATAGCTTCGCCAGGCGGCGCCGCTCATCTGCTCCGCTGGCCGGCTGGTCGGCTGCTTTGCGACACATCAGCACCCGGCCCTCCTCCTATGACCGGCTTCCACCTCCCGACCGCGAGCCGCCTCCCCACGCCGCGTGCCCCTGGCCCGGCCTGTTGGGGAACGTAGTAATTTCAAAAAAATTCCTACGCACACGCAAGATCATGGTGATGGCATAGCAACGAGAGGGGAGAGTGTATGTCCACGTACCCTCGTAGACCGTAAGCGGAAGCTTTATAACAACACAGTTGATGTAGTCGTACGTCTTCACGATCCGACCGATCCAAGTACCGAACGCACGGTACCTCCGAGTTCAGCACACGTTCAGCTCGATGACGATCCCCGGCCCGATCCAGAAAGCGTCGGGGATGAGTTCCACAAGACGACGGCGCAGTGGCGATGATGATGCTCCACCGGCGCAGGGCTTCGCTTAAGCTCCGCGACGATATGACCAAGTGGAATATGGTGGAGGGGGCACCGCACATGGCTAAGGAACGATCCATAGATCAACTTGTGTGTCATGGGGTGCCCCATGCCCCAGATATAAAGGAGCAAGGGCGGTGCGGCCGCCCTAGGAGGAGGCGCGCGGAGGAGTCCTACTCCCACCGAGTAGGACTCCCCTTCCTAGTTGGATTAGGACTTGGGGAGGGAAGAGGAAGGGGCGCCGCCTCCTCTCCTTGTCCTATTCGGACTAGGGGAGGGCGCGCCTGCCCCGGCCGCCCTCCTCTTCTCCCTTATGGCCCACTAAGGCCCATAGACCCCCGGAGGGTTCCGTAACCCCTGTTCCTAAAAATCCCGATTTCACCCGAACTATTCAAGTCCAAACATAGGCTTCCAATATATCAATCTTTATGTCTCGACCATTTCGAGACTCCTCGTCATGTCCGTGATCACATCCGGACTCAACAAACTTCGCACATCAATACTTATAAACGGAAAGGAGCTTCGACAGGTCCCCCAACTGACTTGGCCCGGGCCTAAGTGAAAGTGCAAAAGTGAAGTGGTGGGCCTACCCATCCCAACCTGGGGTATGCTGGGATTCGCGAAGAGCAGCTCATGATAAACTGTCATCGTAACGTTAAGCGTGTGGACCCTACGGGTTCGAGAACTATGTAGACATGACCTAGAACTATTCTCGGTCAATAACCAATAGCGGAACCTGGATGCCCATATTGGTTCCTACATATTCTTCGAAGATCTTTATCGGTCAAACCGCATAACGACATACGTTGTTCCCTTTGTCATCGGTATGTTACTTACCCGAGATTCGATCGTCGGTATCCAATACCTAGTTCAATCTCGCTATCGCAAGTCTCTTTACTCGCTCCGTAATACATCATCTCACAACTAACTTATTAGTTGCAATGCTTGCAAGGCTTATGTGATGTGTATTACCGAGAAGGCCTAGAGATACCTCTCCACAATCGGAGTGAAAAACCTAATCTCAAATACGCCAACCCAACATGTACCTTTGGAGACACCTGTAGTACTCCTTTATAATCACCCGATTACGCCAGACGCTTGGTAGCACCAAAGTGTTCCTCCGTAAACGGAGTTGCATAATCTCATAGTTACAGGAACATGTATAGGTCATGAAGAAAGCAATAGCAATATACTAAACGATCAAGTGCTAAGCTAACGGAATGGGTCATGTCAATCACATCATTCTCCTAATGATGTGATCCCATTAATCAAATAACAACACATGTCTATGGTTAGGAAACATAACCATCTTTGATTAATGAGCTAGTCAAGTAGAGGCATACTAGTGATCAGTATGTTTGTCTATGTATTCACACATGTATTATGTTTCCGTTAATACAATTCTAGCATGAATAATAAACATTTATCATGATATGAGGAAATAAATAATAACTTTATTATTGCCTCTAGGGCATATTTCCTTCAGCCTCCCACTTGAACTAGAGTCAATAATCTAGATTACACAAGAATGATTCTAACACCCATGGAGTCTTGGTGCTGATCATGTTTTGCTCGTGGAAGAGGCTTAGTCAACGGTCTGCAATATTCAGATCCGTATGTATCTTGCTAATCTCTATGTCTCCCACTTGGACTTGGTCCCAATGGAATTGAAGTGTCTCTTGATATGCTTGGTCCTCTTGTGAAATCTGGATTCCTTTGCCAAGGCAATTGCACCAAGATTGTCACAGAAGATCTTCATTGGTCCCGATGCACCGGTATGACACCTAGATCGAAATGAACTCTTTCATCCGACTCCTTCATTTGCTGCTTCCAAGCAGCTATGTACTCCGCTTCACATGTAGATCCCGCCACGACGCTTTGTTTAGAACTGCACCAACCGATAGCTCCACCGCTTAATAAAAACACGATCCGGTTTGCGATTTAGAATCGTCCGGATCAGTGTCAAAGCTTGCATCGACGTAACCATTTACGACTAGCTCTTTGTCACCTCCATATACGAGAAACATATCCTTAGTCCTTTTCGTATTTCAGATGTTCTTAACCGCTATCCAAAGGATCCACTCATGGATTACTTTGGTACCTTCCTGCCAAGCTTATTGCTAAACATATGTCGTGTCCGGTACACAGATTGCATACATGATAGAGCCTATGGCTGAAGCATAGGAACATCTTTCATTTTCTCTCTATCTTCTCGCTGTGGTCGGGCATTGAGTCCGACTCAATTTCACACCTTGTAACACAGGCAAAAATCCTTTCTTTGCTCGATCCATTTTGAACTTTTTCAAAACTTTGTCAAGGTATGTGCTTTGTGAAAGTCCAATTAAGCGCCTTGATCTATCTCTATAGATCTTGATGCCCAATATGTAAGCAGCTTCACCGAGGTCTTTCATTGAAAAACTTTTATTCAAGTATCCTTTTATGCTATCCAGAAATTCTATATCATTTCCAATCAATAATATGTCATCCACATATAATATCGAAATGCTACAGAGCTCCCACTCACTTTCTTGTAAATACAAAGCTTCCAAAAGTCTCAGATAAAACCATATGCTTTGATCACACTATCAAAGCGCTTATTCCAACTCCGAGAGGCTTGCACTGCACCATAAATTGATCGCTGGAGCTTGCACACTTTGTTAGAACCTTTTGGATCAACAAAACCTTCTGGTTGCATCATATACAACTTCTTCTAGAAATCCATTCAAGAATGCAGTTTTTACATCCATTTGCCAAATTTCATAATCATAAAATGCAGCAATTGCTAACATGATTCGGACAGACTTAAGCATCACTACGGGTGAGAAAGTCTCATCGTAGTCAACCCCTTGAACTTGTCGAAAACCTTTCGCAACATGTCGAGCTTTATAGACAGTTACATTACCATCAGCGTCAGTCTTCTTCTTAAAGATCCATTTATTCTCAATGGCTTGCCGATCATCGGACAAGTCAACCAAAGTCCATACTTTGTTCTCATACATGGATCCCATCTCAAATTTCATGGCTTCCAGCCATTTTATGAATCTGGGCTCACCATCGCTTCTTCATAGTTTGTAGGTTCACCATGGTCAAGTAACATGACTTCCGTAATAGGATTACCGTACCACTCAAAGTGCGGATCTTACTCTAGTTGACCTACATAGTTCAAGAGAAACTTGATCTGAATTTTCATGATCATCATCATTAACTTCCTCACTAATTGGTGTAGGTGTCACAGAACCGATTTCTGTGATGAACCATTTTCCAATAAGGGAGCTGGTATCATACCTCATCAAGTTCTACTTTTCTCCCACTCACTTCTTTCAAGAGAAACTCCTTCTCTAGAAAGGATCCATTCTTAGCAACGAATGTCTTGCCTTCGGATCTGTGATAGAAGGTTTACCCAACTGTTTCCTTTGGGTATCCTATGAAGACACATTTTCCGATTTGGGTTCAAGCTTATCAGTTGAAGTTTTTTCACATAAGCGTCGCAGCCCCAAACTTTCGTAAACGACAACTTTGGTTTCTTGCCAAACCATAGTTCATAAGGAGTCGCCTTAACGGATTTTGATGGTGCCCTATTTAACGTGAATGCGCCGCCTCTAAAGCATAACCCCAAAACGATAGCGGTAAATCGGTAAGAGACATCATAGATCGCACCATATCTAGTAAAGTACGATTCGACGCTCGGACACACCATTACGCTGTGGTGTTCCAGTGGCGTTAGTTGCGAAACTATTCCGCAATTTTTCAAATGTAGACCAAACTCAGAACTCAAATATTCTCCTTCACGATCAGATCGTAGAAATTTTATTTTCTTGTTACGATGATTTTCAACTTCACTCAAATTCTTTGAACTTTTCAAATGTTTCAGATTTATGTTTCATTAAGAAGATATACCCATATCTGCTTAAATCATCTATGAAGGTGAGAAAATAACGATATCCGCCACGAGCTTCAACATTCATCGGACCACATACATCTGTATGTATGATTTCCAACAAATCTGTTGTTCTCTCCATAGAACCGAGAACGGTGTTTTAGTCATCTTGCCTATGAGGCACGGTTCATAAGTACCAAGTGATTCATAATCAAGTGATTCCAAAAGTCCATCAAGATGGAGTTTCTTCATGCGCTTTACTCCTATATGACCTAAACGGCAAGTACCACAAATAAGTTGCACTATCATTATTAACTTTGCATCTTTTGGCTTTGACATTATGAATATGTGTATTACTACTATCGAGATTTAATAAAATAGACCACTCTTCAAGGGTGCATGACCATAAAAGATATTACTCATATAAATAGAACAACCATTATTCTCTCGATTTAAATGAATAACCGCCTCGCATCAAACAAGATCCAGATATAATGTTCATGCTCAACGCCGCACCAAATAACAATTATTAAGGTCTAAAACTAATCCCAAGGTAGATGTAGAGGTAGCGTGTCGACCGCGATCACATCGACTTTGGAACCGCTTCCCATGCGCATCGTCACCTCGCCCTTTGCCGATGCTCGCTTATTCCGTAGTCCCTGCTTTTGAGTTGCAAATATTAGCAATGTAACCAGATCAAATACCCAAAGCTACTACGAGCTCTAGTAAGGTACACATCAATAACATGTATATCACATATACCTTTGTTCACCTTGCCATCCTTCTTATCCGCCAAATACTTGGGGCAGTTCCGCTCAAAGGACCACTTTGCTTGCAGAGAAACACTCGCCAGTGCTTAGGTCCAGACTTGGGTTTCTTCTCTTGAGCAGCAACTTTCTTACTGTTCTTTTGAAGTTCCCTTCTTCTTCCCTTTGCCCTTTTCTTGAAACTAGTGGTCTTGTTGACCATCAACACTTGATGCTCTTTCTGATTTCTACCTCCGCAGCTTTTAGCATTGCGAAGAGCTCGGAATTGTCTTGGTCATCCCTTGCATATTGTAGTTCATCACGAAGCTCTTGTAGCTTGGTGGCGTGATTGGAGAATTCATCAATGACACTATCATCCGGAAGATTAACTCCCAGCTTGAATCAAGTGATTATTATACCCGACATTTTGAGTATATGTTCACCGACAAAACTATTCTCCTCCATCTTGCAGCTATAGAACTTATTGGAGACTTCATATCTCTCAATCCGGGCATTTGCTTGAAATATTAACTTCAACTCTTGGAACATCTCATATGCTCCATGACGCTCAAAACGCCGTTGAAGACCCGGTTCTAAGCCGTAAAGCATGGCACACCGAACTATAGAGTAGTCATCACTTTGCTCGCCAGACGCTCACAACTTCGGCGTTGTTCTCAGCAGCAGTTCGCACCCAGCGGTGCTTCCGGACGTAATTCTTCTCGTGCAGCAATGAGGATAATCCTCAAATTACGGACCCAATCCGTAATTGCTACCATCATCTTTCAACTTTGCTTTCTCAAGGAACGCATTAAAATTCAACGGAACAACAAAGACGAGTCATCTATCTACAGAAACATAGACAAGCAAAAATACTATCAGTACTAAGTTCATGATAAATTTAAGTTCAATTAATCATATTAAAACTCCCACTTAGATGACATATCTCTAGTCATCTAAGTGATTACGTGATCCAAATCAACTAAACCATAACCGATCATCACGTGAGATGGAGTAGTTTTCAATGGTGAACATCACTATGTTGATCATATCTACTATATGATTCACGCCGACCTTTCGGTCTCCGTGTTCCGAGGCCATATCTGCATATGCTAGGCTCGTCAAGTTTAACTGAGTATTCTGCGTGTGCAAAACTGGCTTGCACCCGTTGTAGATGGACGAGAGCTTATCACACCCGATCATCACGGGTGTCCGGGCACGACGAACTTTGGCCACGGTGCATACTCAGGAGAACACGCCTTGATAATTTTAGTGAGAGATCATCTTAAAATGCTACCGTCAATCAAAGCAAGATAAGATGCATAAAGAATAAACATCACATGTAATCAATATAAGTGATATGATATGGCCATCATCATCTTGTGCTTGTGATTCCATCTCCAAGCACCGCCATGATCACCATCGCCACCGGTAGCGACACCTTGATCTCCATCGTAGCATCGTTGTCGCCTCGCCAACTATTGCTTCTACGACTATCGCTACTGCTTAGTGATAAAGTAAAGCAATTACATGGCGCTTGCATTTCATACAATAAAGCGACAACCATATGGCTCCTGCCAGCTGCCGATAACTCGTTACAAAACATGATCATCTCATACAATAAAATATAGCATCACGCCTTGACCATATCACATCACAACATGCCCTGCAAAAACAAGTTAGACGCCCTCTACTTTGTTGTTGCAAGTTTTACGTGGCTGCTACGGGCTGAGCAAGAACCGTTTTACCTACGCATCAAAACCACAACGATAGTTTGTCAAGTTGGTGCTGTTTTAACCTTCGCAAGGACCGGGCGAGCCACACTCAGTTCAACTAATGTGAGAGAAATGACACCCACGGACACCTTTAAGCAATGAGTGCTCAAGCGGTGAAACCAGTCTCACGTAAGCGTCAGACGCGTAATGTTGGTCCGGGCCGCTTCATCTCACAATACCGCCAACCAAAGTATCACATGCTGGTAAGCAGATGACTTATATCGCCCACAACTCACTTGTGTTCTACTCTGCATATGACATCAACGCATAAAACCTGGCTCGATGCCATTTGCTGGGGAACGAGTAATTTCAAAAATTTCCTACGCACACGCAAGATCATGGTGATGGCATAGCAACGAGAGGGAGAGGTATGTCCACGCACTGTGAGACCGTAAGTGGAAGCGCTATAACAACGCGGTTGATGTAGTCGACGCCTTCACGATCCGACCGATCCAAGTACCGAACGCACGGTACCTCCGAGTTCAGACACGCTCAGCTCGATGACGATCCCCGGCCCGATCCAGCAAAGCGTCGGGGATGAGTTCCACAAGACGACGGCGTGACGATGATGATGCTCCACGGCGCGGGGCTTCGCTTAAGCTCCGCGACGATATGACCGAAGTGGAATATGGTGGAGGGGGCACCGCAAACGGCTAAGGAACGATCCGTAGATCAACTTGTGTGTCATGGGGTGCCCCCTGCCTCAGATATAAAGGAGCAAGGGGGGTGTGGCTGCCCTAGGAGGAGGCGCGGAGGAGTCCTACTCCCACCGAGTAGGACTCCCCCTTCCTAGTTGGATTAGGACTTGGGGGAGGGGAAGAGGAAGGCGCCCCCTCTCCTTGTCCTATTCGGACTAGGGGAGGGGCGCGCGCCTGCCCTGGCCGCCCTCCTCTTCTCCCTTATGGCCCACTAAGGCCCATAGACCCCGGGAGGGTTCCGTAACCCCGGTTCCGGTAAAATCCGATTTCACCCGAACTATTCAAGTCCAAACATAGGCTTCCAATATATCAATCTTTATGTCTCGACCATTTCGAGACTCCTCGTCATGTCCGTGATCACATACGGACTCAACAAACTTCGTACATCAATAATTATAAACTCATGATAAACTGTCATCGTAACGTTAGCGTGCGGACCCTACGGGTTCGAGAACTATGTAGACATGACCTAGAACTATTCTCGGTCAATAACCAATAGCGGAACCTGGATGCCCATATTGGTTCCTACATATTCTTCAAGATCTTTATCGGTCAAACCGCATAACGACATACGTTGTTCCTTTGTCATCGGTATGTTACTTACCCGAGATTCGATCGTCGGTATCCAATACCTAGTTCAATCTCGCTACGGCAAGTCTCTTTACTCGTTCCGTAATACATCATCTCACAACTAACTTATTAGTTGCTATGCTTGCAAGGCTTATGTGATGTGTATTACCGAGAAGGCCTAGAGATACCTCTCCGACAATCGGAGTGACAAAACCTAATCTCAAATACGCCAACCCAACATGTACCTTTGGAGACACCTGTAGTACTCCTTTATAATCACCCGATTACGCTGTGACGCTTGGTAGCACCCAAAGTGTTCCTCCGTAAACAGGAGTTGCATAATCTCATAGTTACAGAACATGTATAGGTCATGAAGAAAGCAATAGCAATATACTAAACGATCAAGTGCTAAGCTAACGGAATGGGTCATGTCAATCACATCATTCTCCTAATGATGTGATCCCATTAATCAAATAACAACACATGTCTATGGTTAGGAAACATAACCATCTTTGATTAATGAACTAGTCAAGTAGAGGCATACTAGTGACTGTATGTTTGTCTATGTATTCACACATGTATTATGTTTCCGGTTAATACAATTCTAGCATGAATAATAAACATTTATCATGATATGAGGAAATAAATAATAACTTTAGTATTGCCTCTAGGGCATATTTCCTTCACGGCCGCACCCGGCCTCCCGCGTTGGCCGGCCGTTCGCCCCTCGCCGGTTGCCGCCTCGCACCTCCCGGCTGCGTCCCTGCTCCGACTGTCGTGTGCCCGCCGACTCCCGTGCCGGCTGCGGCGGGCCCGACTGGCTCCCCTCGCTCCATGGCCGGCTCACCGCCTAGTCAGCCACACCGCCTTGCGCCGTCTCCGCGCGCCCATTACGGGCCGGCTCCGGGTCGCCGCCAACCTCCCGCGCCCGCCTGCCGGCTTCTCCAGCCGGCCGATGCCGCTCCCGCCCGGCTTCCTGTCGGTCGGCTTGCTGCACCTCGCGCGCTCCCGTCGGATCCCATTGCAGCCGCGTGCTATGCAGAAGAAAAAGAAGAGGCCGGCTGCCCGATGCGAGGAAAAGAGAAAAAGAAGTTTGAGGCCGGCTGAAAAAAGAAAAGTCAAGCCAGCTTGAAAAAAATGTGTGTGTGCATCCGGTTGCCCAGAGCCGGGTGAAGAAAAGGCCGGGTGCCCACGGCCGGCTGACTGAAAAAAAGAGAGAGAAAAGAAAAGAAAAGGAGGATGCGACTTTGCAGACTGCAGTCCAGCCGACTGCTCTGGTCAACAGCCCGCGTTGCTGCTCGGCCGGCCGGATCGTCTGCCCACTTCGCTGCCTGGCCGACTGACGAGCCGGTCCGGCTGCGCACAGCCGGCTGACGAGAAAAAGAGAGAAGACAAAGTAGTTGCCGGGAGATCCGGCCTGACTGCTCAGCAGTCGGCCCGAATCTCGGGGGCTACACCCAGCGGGTGCGCTGACGCGCCCCCGCGAGAGAGAAGACAAAGTAGTTGCCGGGAGATCCGGCCCGACTGCTCAGCAGTCGGCCCGAATCTCGGGGGCTACACCCAGCGGGTGCGCTGACGCGCCCCCGCGAGGGAGAAGACAAAGTAGTTGCCGAGATCCGCCCGATCGCCAGCAGCGTCCCGATCTCGGGCTGACCAGCCAGTGTCTTGTTGCGCCTTAGCCAAGATTGCGATAAGAGAAGAGTTCTATCGGCTACCAGCAGCCGCGAAAAGAAAAAAGAAGAAAAAGGGTGTCGAAAGACGCTCGCCGCCTGGCCGTTCAAGCCTGACCGGCCGGGACCCCCCCTTCGAGCACCCGGGGGCTCGAAGGCTACACCCAGCGGGTGCACCGACGCGCTCCGCGAGCGCTGAGCCGCGCCGGCTGTCTTCGACGACCTCCGCCTTGGCTACACGAAAATCAATTGAGCTCCTCACCCGCATATTTTTGCACCATGAAAGCACGGATAGCCTTGAGCGACGCTCGGGGGCTATCTCCGCATTTTTATTACATTTGCATCACTGTTCGCCCCGGTGCCAGCCAGAGTTGGCCCGGAGGCTGGCCGCTTGGCCTGAGACGTTTGTTCCCGCAGACGGCTTAGTAGCGTGCGCAGTACCAAAGGCTCACTCTTAGTCACAGACCGCAGAGCGGCTGTCCGGCTAGCAAGGGTGAACGCTGGAGGCCACCCACGCTAAAAACGCCCAGAAGAAAACGGTTCGGTGACCCAGCCGTTTCTTTATGAGTATCTGCCGGTTAAAATTCGCCCCGTAGTCCTGGTATTGTACACTCCACTCTGCGGTCCACTCAGCCACAGATCGCAGAGCGGCTATCCGGCAAGCGAGAGCACAAGCCAAAGAATGGAGGGAACATGAAAAAGATTGAAGGGGGCTCGGACGAAACCGAGTCGGCACCCTCCGCATAAAACTTGCAATGCTGAAAGCAAACATTTGTTGTATCTGCGTGGACTAACTTTGTCTTTTTCATGATCATTTCCATGAACACTGGCCAAAAAACCTCCGCCCAACTTTCCAAAGTTGCCCGAACGCTTGGGGGCTACTATCGGAGTAATTGGACACGGATACCCCGAAGATGGCGAGACAATAATTCAAGACATCGGGGCTAGCAAAGCCCCTCAGTCCGATTGCACGGCTGCTCCTGCTGGCTGCCGACTGCGCCAACCAGTCGGCTGCCGACTGCGCCAACTAGCCGGCTACCGACTGCAGCCCGACCCGACATCGACGAGACACCGACGAGACAGATCTACCCGAGCACTATTCACGTGTCATCTTAGCCATCATGTATAGTGTCACTTGTCCCCTGGCACTATTTATGAAGTGACCCAGGGGACAAGGATGACACCCACCATGCCTTTGCTCATGCCACTACCTAGCTTACATCCTAAGCTACCTCACACTATAAAAGGAGGCCTCATCCATCCATCCAGGAGGATGGACTCTCACGCACACACACAAGCAAATGCTAGCAAGCTAGCTATCCATCCATCCATCCACATGAGCACACGCCACGCCACACTTGCATGGCCTTCTGGCCACTAGCTCACTCGGCCACTTGGCCACGGGCATGCATGCCCGACCATTCATACACATATATACGAGGCCAGATGCCTGCGGCAATGACCTCACAGCTCCTAGAGCACTCTGTACCAGATATACCAGATACACTCAGACATGCAGCAGTAGGAGTATTATCTCTCCGGAGAGCTCCGAAGCTGGGTAAACCACAGCGTGCTGCTCGCATACCCGCTCCCGCTCCTATCAGCAGCAGTCTTACCCTCACACTAAGCCCTTGTGGCATCTGTCGACTCGCAAGCCCCCCGTGAGAACACCACGACAAGGTGCCCGACAAGCAATCCACCCAGATGTGTATTAAAGTTGCCACCTTAAGTTGAACCATTAATTAACAACTCACATCTATCATGGATACACTCAAACCCAATCCATGTCTACGAGCATAGAAATGGCAATATAAGCATAACGTAGAAGTAACTCCCAAGGGTTTGATAATAACAGGCAATAGGTTCTACCTCATCAACTACTTCCCAATACCCACAAGTTAATCACATACTAATCATGCAGTGTTTGAGGATTGGACCTAATGCATAAAAACTGGGTATGAAAAGAGTATGATCAATGTGTTACTTGCCTTGCTGACGATCCGCAAAACCTAGGGACTCGTAGTAGCACGCTTCAAACTCCGGGAATTCTATCACAAACAAACAATAGCATACATAAGCAATCAAGCAAAGATGCATGTGTAAAACTCAAATAAGAAGATCTAACCAGAAAGTTCAACTTAAGAACTCCGGTTTGCAAAAAGAATCAAATCAAACGGAGCAACGAAACTCAAACTGTGAAAGAAACAAGATTCGATTACTAATCTGGACTAAAGTCAAATTTTACAGTACCAAAATCTTGTTCAAGTTGGTTAAAAAGAAAGAGGGTTTCGAGACGAAGATCTAGGCGCTTGAATCGCCTGATTCCGATAAACGAGCGAAAAGATAAACTAAAACGAAAATCGGATCAGAAATCGCGATTGAAAATAATCACGAGAAACCCGAGAAAAAGAAAAACTGACGAACAGGCTAACGAATGAACGTTCGTTGTCTGTGACTAATGGGCGAAAACCTTTCGTTAAAACGAACGTACGGACGAATGTCCGCTAAATAAACTAAACCGAGAAGACCGACGAACCGAAGAAACCGAACTAGAGTTTTTTTTTTAACTACGGTTTTTACCTAAACCGAAAAAAACGAACGGCGAGATTCAAACTCTGGCGCAGCTCCGGCGGCTTCCGGCGAGAGGGCGGCGGCACGTGCGACGGCGGGTGCGGCGCGGGGCGGCGAGAGAGCGCAGGCAGCTGCTCGTCAATGAGCAGCAAGCAGGAGGCAAGCGGCGGCATGCGGCGGCTCATGCACGAGGCGGCGGCGTGGTCGGCGGTCAAGGGCGGCGACTTGGGGCTCCATGGGGGCCCCGGGTCCGGCTTTTAAAGGGGGGAGGTGGCTTGCGGGAGGGGGCGAGGCCATGGCGGCGGCGGCGGCTCGAACTCCCTCGAGGAGTCCGGCTCGGAGACGACGGCAGACGGGTCGGGGGGCCACCGGGCCATGACCAGCCTCGGTCCGCCGAGCTTCTCTTAAAAAACAGATTCCGCCGAAAAGAAATCATAGAAAAATAAATAAAAATCTAAAAATACCAAAACAAATTTTCACCATCTAAATGAAATATTTAGAACAAGGTGAACATTTTTTGGCCTAAATGCAAATTTTTGATAAATGCATATTTTTCTTATGCAAATAAAAAGCAATAAAATCCTAATAAAATCAAATATTTGATTTTAATATTTTTCCTCCAATATTTCATTTATTTTGGAGAATCATATTATCTCCTCTCATATATTTTAATATGAAATATTTTCGGAGAGAAAAATAATTAAAACAAATAATCCTCATTTCGATATTTGATAAAATTGAAATATGAAAACAGTGAAATCCCCAACTCTCTCCGAGGGTCCTTGAGTTGCTTATAATTTCAAGGATCGCGAAACGTATATGCAATAAAAATATGATATGCATGAATGATCTATGTATAACATTCCAAATTGAAAATTTGGGATGTTACAAACCTACCCCCCTTAAGATGAATCTCGCCCTCGATATTCGGGTTGGCTAGAAAATAGGTGTGGGTGGTCTTTGCGAAGATCATCCTCTCGTTCCCAGGTGGCTTCATCCTCGGTATGGTGGCTCCACTGAACTTTGCAAAACTTGATAACCTTGTCGCGGGTCACTCGGCTGGCAGATTCAAGAATCCTGACTGGCTTCTCCTCATAGGTCAGGTCACTGTCCAACTGAATCGCTTCTAAGGGCATTTTATCTCTTAGTGGTATATCGGCCATCTCAGCATGACACTACTTCAACTGTGAAACATGAAACACATCATGAACTCCTGACAGTCCTCAGGTAAATCCAACTTGTAGGCAACCTCTCCCATACGTTCCAAAATTTGGTACGGTCCTACAAATCTCGGGGCTAACTTTCCCTTAACTCCAAAACATTTCACTCCTCGCAGAGGTGACACTCGCAGCTATGCTCTATCTCCAATTTCACAGGTTACTTCCTTGCGTTCTGAATCTGCATAACTCTTCTATCGGGACTGAGCTACATTCAGTCTATCCCGAATCAGCTTAACCTTCTCTTCGGACTCCTTGATCAAATCTGGTCCAAACAACTGTCGGTCTCCAACTTCATCCCACATCAACGGTGTTCTGCACCTTCGTCCATACAGGGCTTCGAATGGTGTCATCTTCAAACTCGCTTGATACTTGTTGTTGTATGAGAACTCCGCGCAGGGCTAATTGTCATCCCAACTAGATCTATAATCTAGTGCACAAGCTCTCAACATATCCTCCAGAATCTGGTTGACTCTCTCGGTCTGTCCATCCGCTCATGGTTGAAAAGTCAGTCTTCAACTCCACCGGTTCCCAAAGTCCGTGCACCGATGCCAAAACTTTGAGGTAAACTGTGTTCCTCTATCTGATACGATGGTACTCGGAACTCCATGCAGACATACGATCTTGGTCATGTATATCTTGTCCAACTTCGCACTTGTATATGTGGTCTTCACTGGGATAAAGTGAGCCACTTTGGTCAAGCGATCAACTACTACCCATATAGAATCATATCCTGATTTGGTCCTGGGCAATCCGGTGATAAAATCCATGCCAAGCTTATCCCACTTCCATTCAGGTAACGGCATAGGCTATAGCAATCCTGCTGGCCTTTGATGTTCTGCCTTCACGTTTTGACATACATCACATACGGCTACATACTCGGCAATATCCTTCTTCATACCAGTCCACCAGAGACGTTCCTTCAAATCCAAATACATATTGGTGTTTCCGGGGTGTATCGAGTATGGTGAGTCATGGGCCTCCTGAAGTATTAACTTCCTGATCTCTGTGTCATTGGGCACATAAACACGGTCCTCAAACCATAACGTGTCGTGCTCATCCTCACGAAAACCCTTGGCCTTTCCTTTGCTCATTTTCTCTTTTATCTCGGCAATCTCTTTGTCATAATTCTGAGCTTCTCGAATCTTTCCTAATAATGTAGACTGAACTTCCATTGTTTAACAAAACCTCTAGGTACAATCTCCAACCGAAGTTCCCTGAGATCCTCTGCTAACTCCTTTGGCAATCCTGTGCTTACGAGTGTGTTAGCATAACTCTTCCAGCTCAAAGCGTCTGCTACGACATAGGTCTTGCCTGGATGATAGTGAAGCTTCATGTCATAATCCTTTATAAGCTCCAACCATCTCCTCTGCCTAAGGTTCAGCTCCTTCTGTGTGAAAATGTACTTCAAACTCTTATGATCAGTGTATGCATCACAACGATTTCCAATAAGGTAATGTCTCCAAGTCTTGAGCGCATGCACTACAGCTGCTAACTCCAAATCATGTGTGGCAGAATTCAATTCGTGCGGTTTTAGTTGTCGTGAGGCATACGAAACAACTCTTCCGCCCTGCATAAGCACACTTTCAAGTCCTAAGCGAGAGGCGTCGCAATACACTTGGAAATCCTTGCGATATCCGCAGAATCAGATCGGGCTGTAGTCGACGCTTTTTAACTCCTGAAAACTCGTGGCACATTCTTCCGTCCATTTAACTTTGGTATCCTTCTTCAATAACTCCGTCATTGGCTTCGCAATATTGGAAAAATTCTCAATGAATCTCTGATAGTATCCTGTGAGTCCAAGAAAACTACAGATCTCGCTAACTGAAGTGGGTGTCAACCATTCAGTGACTGACTGAACCTTGGTGGGGTCTACTGCTATACCTTCTCCTGATATAACATTTTCAAGGAATCCAACTTCCTTCAACCAAAACACTCATTTGCTGAACTTGGCATACAACTGATGTTCCCTGAGTTTCTCGAGAACTAAATGCAAATGCTCCTTGTGCTCCTCTTCATTCTTCGAGTATACCATTATATCATCAATGAACACCACAACAAACTTATCCAAATATTCCATAAACACCTTGTTCATCATGCTCATGAAATAGGCAGGGGCGTTAGTCGGTCCAAATGACATGACCGTATAATCATATAACCCGTACCTTGTGGTAAATGCAGTCTTTGGTATATCCTTCCCTCAACTTTTCAGCTGGTGATATCCTGATCGTAGATTGATCTTCGAAAACACTTTAGCTCCTTGCAGTTGGTCAAACAAATCATTGATCATCGGCAATGGGTATTTGTTCTTGATCGTCACCTCATTCAATGCCCGATAATCAACAACCATCCTCAATGATCCATCCTTCTTCTCAACCAAGAGCACTGGGGCTCCCCACGGTGATGAACTTCGTCGGATGTAACCTTTCTCCAATAACTCCTTGATCTGCTTCTTAATCTCCTCCAGATCATTTGCGGGCATCCGGTATGGTCTCATCGATAGAGGCCCGCTGCCTGGCAACAATTCTATCAAAAACTCGATGTCCCGATCTGGCGGCATGCCTGGTAATTCCTTTGGAAATACATCTGGGTAATCCTTTACGACTGGCACTTCCTTCTGAACAACTCCTGAGAGGGAATTTACTTGGGTCCTCCTAGGCGCGTGCCTAGATACATACTTGATCCTTTTTCGCTCCGGGGTGGTGAGATAAATCGACTTACTAGCACAGTCAATGCTTCCTCCATACTTTGACATCCAGTCCATGCCTAATATCACATCCAATCCTTGTGACTCCAAAATTATTAGGTCTAACGGGAAAACATTGCTACCAATGGTTAACGGTATCTGGTGGCACCATCGGCTAGCCATATACTCTGCTCCAGGTGAACTAACTAACAAAGGGGTCCTAAGGGCTTGGGTTGGTAGTTTAAACTTATCCACGAATCCCCTTGATATGTATGAATGTGATGCACCAGTTTCAAAAAGAACAAGGGCGGTAAAATACTTAACCAAAAACATACCGATAACTGCGTCTGGCTTCCCTTCAACCTCCTCCATGTTAACGTCGTTCACTTGTCCTTTGTTGAATGGATTGGGCTTCTTCCCAGCGCTCCCATTACCGTTTCCATTCTTCGCTTCATGGCACTCCGTGGCATAGTGTCCAGTCTTCCCGCACTAGAAGCAAGTAATGTGACTTAGGTCTCTCTTGGCGGGTGTGGCCGGATTGGAGCGGTTCTGATTGTTGCTTGTTCCGTTCCCAGTCCCATTCTTGGAACCATTGTGGTTATGCGAACTTCCTCCGTTGTGGTTATGACGTCCATGGTTATGAACAAGTCCCCCCAAGTTCAGGGTTAGACGAGGCTTCTGCTGAGCTCCAGAAACGTATCTTCCTTGCCCATACTTCCTGTTATGGTTCTCGATCTGCTGTTGGTTCCCTTCAATCATAAGAGCCTTATCTACCAACTCCTGGTAGTTGTTGAATGTTGCCACCATCAACTGCATGCTCATCTCATCGTTCAGCCCTTCCATAAACTTCTCTTGCTTCATGGCATCCGTGGCCACATCATCGGGGCATAGTGAGATAACTTGCTAACTCATCCACGCATCGAGCTACAAGACGGTTCCCTGGCGTAAGTTGCGAAACTCACGCTTCTTCATGCTCATAGCCCCGCTTGAGACATGGGTTGTGCGGAAAGCTTGCTGAAACTGATCCCAAGTGACGCTATTATGGGGAAAGTGGTCGATAATTCTCCCACCATGAGGCTGCTGGTCCAGCCAATTGATGTGCGGCAAAGCGCACCTTCTCAGCATCTGTGCAACCTGCGGTGGTCAACTCCCTTCCAATACGGCGTAGCCAATCACCAACAACTATAGGCTCGGTGCTACTGGAAAACACCGGCAGCTGCAACCTCAGAAAGCGAGCTAAGTTGTCAACTGGAGGCGGGTCGTTGTTGTTGTTGTTGCCTTGGGTCTGGACTAACAATTACATCAAGGCATTCTTCTGCTAGATCAACTGAGTGAGCTCTGGCGGGAAGGCAAATCTGGTGTCACGTCTCGGAGGCATCTGATGGGTTTAGAGGGGAGAGATTAGAATAGAAAAGGGGGTCTAGTGATAAAACACTACCCATATGCACGTGAGACAAACACAATCATATCACTCAATCAATCAAGCAAGGGCATACAAATGTTCTAGAACTATCGTTAAAAGTGCTCAAACTACTACTATATACATGGGGGAAATACTACAAATCACTTGGTGGTCATCTAGAAATTTTGATCGGTGGACGACTCCATGATGTCTGCTCCAGCTTCGTCTTCAAAGTCATCTTCATTTGGGTCGGAGTCGGTGTCGTCGATGATGATGTAGTTCTCCATGCAAGTGGAATTGTCGTCCTTTCCTCCTGGCGCGGGGTCTCCCATGAATACTCCGATCTTGTTTATCAGGTCGTCATTCTTCTCCAATAGGGTTGCAATTTCCTCCTCATATCCATCGCGTGTAGACTTGAGTTCTTCTTCCAGCTCGGTGATCCTTGTCTTCGCCTTCTTCAAATCTATCATGTCTGCGCACGTCTGATTTTCCTGGCGTCGAATGTGCTGGTTTAACTCCTGGATGAAAGCTGCAATGGATCTGTCCTTCTTTGTGCTGATCATCTCCCATTGCTCATCTCGGCGCCCACATATCTGGTAGATAGTGTCCTTGAGATCCTTGTTGTAGACTTCTCCAATACGTCCCATGGCAATGTGGGCTGCCATGCTCTTGCCTAGACTCCACGTTGGTGCATCAAAACAAAACTCTATGGGCTCAGTGTTCGGTGCGAACGTCCTTCCTGGAACTTGAACTTGAATCATCCAGCGCTCCTCTTCTGGTAAAGTGGCGTTGTAGGTCCCGGTGAAGCTTGGTATTCCGATGTTCAGGAACCTAGTGACTTCCTTCAAGTGGCGTCCAAAGGGTGTGTCTTCATCCGGTTGTGCAAACTTGTTCCTCGAATCTGCCATCCTAAGAGTAGAAAATGGAGGGGAGTCAGAAATGAGTAGAGAGGAGTGACCTATGGCTTATCTTAGTAGTCGTGTCCTACACTCAGCATGTGCTCTGATACCATCTTGTAGCGACCCGACCTCAAACGGTCAAGTCTTTGTGCTTCCGTGTCATCCCTGGATCGGTAATGCTGACACACACAGTACTCGAAGGATTTATAACACAGTAGCAATCACACACTTATTACATCGAATGTCTCAAAAGAGAACTTACTACAATAAATATGGCATAAGGCCATCTAATACGATAACAGCGAAAAACTTGGAAGATAAATGAATCCATCAACTCCAATGGCATAGCTAAGCTGCACGGCAACGACCTAACAAACCTTACTCCTCGTCTGAAAAGTCTGCAACATAATACGTTGCAGCCCGAAAACGGGTCAGCACATGGAATATGCTGGCAATATAACACAGTAGAGCAAGAACAGAATAATGCTATCACTACATGCATATTTGGCTGGTGGAAAGGCTCTATGGTTATAGTTTTTGCGAAAAGCCAATTTTTCCCTACAACAAAGGAATAGATTTTATTTAACAATCATGGTAGTTGAAACATCATTGAGAAGGTTCCTCCAACTCAATCCCCACTGAAAAAAGTAATTATCAACCCAACATATTAAATTAGAGTGATGAGATACATATGATAATCCAAGTACTAGATACTCAAGATGTCCATAACCGGGGACACAGCTAACCATGATTAGATTGTGCACTCTGCAGAGGTTTGTGCACTTTTCCCCACAAGACTCGATCGTCTCCGTTGGATTTCTTGCACTACACGGTGTTTGAGAAACGGATGACCGAGACACAGTCTTTCAAAAGCATTAACTCTAACCCCGAGTAGACAGTACCAACCTACATCCCTCTACATCTGCTAGCCTACCACTGGAAGAGGTCATGCAACTTACTCAACTATGCTAGAGCCCATAATAGCTTGTGGTTGCACACGAAATTTTCTAGCATGAAATATCTCGCCTTCTCTTTGAGCACGGTGGCGGACCTTAGGATTATCACACGGCACTCGGGATATCCTAGGACAACACTGGATTCTCCAGGTGCCCGACAAGCAATCCACCCACATGTCTATTAAAGTTGTCACCTTAAGTTGAACCATTAATTAACAACTCACATCTGTCATGGATACACTCAAACCCAATCCACGTCTACGAGCATAGCATGTCAATATAAGCATAACGTAGAAGTAACTTCCAAGGGTTTGATAATAACAGGCAATAGGTTCTACCTCATCAACTAATTCCCAATACCCACAAGTTAATCACATACTAATCATGCAATGTTTGAGGATTGGAGCTAATGCATAAAAACTGGGTATAAAAAGAGTATGATCAATGTGTTACTTGCCTTGCTAACGATCCGCAAAACCTAGGGACTCGTAGTAAAACGCTTCGCACCTCGGGAATTCTATCGCAAACAAACAATAGCATACATAAGCAATCAAGCAAAGATGCACGGGTAAAACTCAAATAAGAACATCTAACCAGAAAGTTCAACTTAAGAACTCCGATTTGCAAAAAGAATCAAATCAAATGGAGCAACGAAACTCAAATTACGAAAGAAACAAGATTCGATTACTAATCTGGACTAAAGTCAAATTTTACAATACCAAAATCTTGTTCAAGTTGGTTAACAGAATGAGGGTTTCGAGACGAAGATCTAGGCGCTTGAATCGCCTGATTCCGATAAACGAGCAAAAAAATAAACTAAAACGAAAACCGGATCAGAAACCGCGATTGAAAATAATCGCAAAAAATCCGAGAAAAATAAAAACTGACGAACAGGCTAACGAACGAACGAACGTACGTTGTCTGTGACTAACGGACGAAAACCGTTCCTTAAAATGAATGTATGGACAAACGTTCGCTAAATAAACTAAACCGAGAAAACCGGCGAACCAAAGAAACCGAACTAGAGTTTTTTTTTAAAATCGACGATTTTTACCTAAACCAAAAAAAACCGAACGGCGAGATTCGAACTCTGGCGCGCTCGGCTTCTTCCATGAAGCGGGCGACGGCGAGGTGCGGCGCTGGTGGCGAGAGCGCTCAAGGCGGCGAGTAGCATGCGGAGAGCGGCGTCGGGTGGTGTGTGCGGCCGAGGCGGCGGGTCAAGGGTCAAGGGCGGTGACTTGGGGCTCCAAGGGGGCCCCGGGTCCGGCTTTTAAAGGGGGGAGGTGGCTTTCTAGAGGGGGCGAGGCCATGGCGGCGGCGGCTCGGACTCCCTCGAGGAGTCCGGCTCAAAGACGACGGTGGCGTGGGGCTGGCTGGGCCAGCTGGGCCGCGGCCCAGTTCGGTCCGGCGGCTTCTCTTTAAAAAAACAGATTTCGCCAAAAGGAAATCCTAGAAAATAAATAAAAATCTAAAAATACCAAAACAAATTTTCACCGTCTAAATGAAATATTTAAAACAAGATGAACATTTTTTTGGCCTAAATGCAAATATTTGAAAAATGCATATTTTTCCTATGCAAATAAAATAGCAATAAAATCCGAATAAAATCAAATATTTCATTTTAATATTTTTCCTAAAATATTTCATTTATTTTGGAGAAGTCATATTATCTCCTCTCATATATTTTAATATGAAATATTTTTGGAGAGAAAAATAATTAAAACAAATAATCCTCGTTTCGATATTTGATAAAATTTAAATATGAAAACAGTGAAATCCCCAACTCTCTCTGAGGGTCCTTGAGTTGCTTAGAATTTCGAGGATCACGAAACGAATATGCAATAAAAATAAGATATGCATGAATGATCTATGTATAACATTTCAAATTGAAAATTTGGGATGTTACAAACCTACCCCCCTTAAGATGAATATCGCCCTCGAGATTCGGGTTGGCTAGAAAATAGGTGTGGGTGGTCTTTGCGAAGATCATCCTCTCATTCCCAGGTGGCTTCATCCTCGGTATGGTGGCTCCACTGAACTTTGCAAAACTTGATAACCTTGTCATGGGTGAATCGGTGGCAAATTCAAGAATCTGACCGGCTTCTCCTCATAGGTCGATCACCGTCCAACCGAATCGCTTCCAAGGGCAATCAGATTCTTAGTGGTATATCGCCATCTCAAAGATGACACTTCTTCAACTGTGAAACATGAAACACATCATGAACTCCTGACAGCCCTTCGGGTAACTCCAACTTGTAGGCAACCTCTCCCATACGTTCCAAAATTCGGTACGGTCCTACAAATCTCGGGGCTAACTTTCCCTTAACTCCAAAACGTTTCACTCCTCGCAGAGGTGACACTCGCAGATATGCTCTATCTCCAATTTCATAGGTTACTTCCTTTCGTTTTGAATCTGCATAACTCTTCTGTCAGAACTGAGCTACCTTCAGTCTATCCCGAATCAGCTTAACCTTCTCTTCGGACTCCTTGATCAAATCTGGTCCAAACAACTGTCGGTCTCCAAATTCATCCCACATCAACGGTGTTCTGCACCTTTGTCCATACAGGGCTTCGAATGGTGCCACCTTCAAACTGGTTTGATAGTTGTTGTTGTATGAGAACTCCGCGTAGGGCAAATTGTCATCCCAACTAGATCCATAATCTAGTGCACAAGCTCTCAACATATCCTCTAGAATCTGGTTGACTCTCTCGGTCTGCATCCATCCGCTCATGGGTGAAAAGTTGTATCAACTCCACCGTTCCCAAAGTCCGTGCAGTGATGCCAAAACTTTGAGGTAAACTATGTTCCTAGATCTGATACGATGGTCCTCGGAACTCCATGCAGACATACGATCCTGGTCATGTATATCTTGGCCAACTTCGCACTTGTATATGTGGTCTTCACTGGGATAAAGTGAGCCACTTTGGTCAAGCTATCAACTAGTACCAATATAGAATCATATCCTGATTTGGTCATGGGCAATCCGGTGATAAAATCCATGCCAAGCTTATCCCACTTCCATTCGGGTATCGGCATAGGCTGTAGCAATCCTGCAAGCTTTTGATGTTTTGCCTTCACTCTCTGACATACATCACATACGGCTACATACTCGGCAATATCCTTCTTCATACCAGTCCACCAGAAACGTTCCTTCAAATCCAAATACATCTTGGTGTTTCCGGGGTGTATCGAGTATGGTGTGTCATGGGTCTCCTGAAGTATTAACTTCCTGATCTCTGTGTCATTGGGCACATAAACACGGTCCTCAAACCATAAGGTGTCGTGCTCATCCTCACGAAAACCCTTGGCCTTTCCTTTGCTCATTTTCTCTTTTATCTCGGCAATCTCTTTGTCACCCTTCTGAGCTTCTCGAATCTTTCCTAACAATGTAGACTGAACTTCCATTGTTGCAACAAAACCTCTAGGTACAATCTCCAATCGAAGTTCCCTGAGATCCTCTGCTAACTCCTTTGGCAATCCTGTGATTACGAGGGTGTTAGCATAAATCTTCCGGCTCAAAGCGTCTGCTACGACATTGGCCTTGCCTGGATGATAGTGAAGCTTCATGTCATAATCCTTTATAAGCTCCAACCATCTCCTCTGCCTAAGGTTCAGCTCCTTCTGTGTGAGAAATGTACTTCAAACTCTTATGATCAGTGTAAACATCACAACGGTTTCCAATAAGGTAATGTCTCCAACTTGAGTGCATGTACTACAGCTGCTAACTCCAAATCATGCGTGGCATAATTCAATTCGTGCGGTTTTAGTTGTTGTGAGGCATACGAAACAACTCTTCCGTCCTGCATAAGCACACTTCCAAGTCCTAAGCGAGAGGCGTCGCAATACACTTGGAAATCCTTGCGTATATCCGACAGAATCAGCACTTGGGCTGTAGTCAGACGTTTCTTTAACTCCTGAAGACTTGCCTCACATTCTTCCGTCCATTTAAATTTGATATCCTTCTTCAATAACTCCGTCATTGGCTTCGCAATCTTGGAAAAATTCTCAATGAATCTCCGATAGTATCCTCGCGAGTCCAAGAAAATCATGGATCTCTAATCAAGTGGGTGCCAACCATTCAAAGGATGATCGAACCTTGGTGGGGTCTCTCGCTATACCTTCTCCTGATATAACATGTCCAAGGAATCCAACTTCCTTCGACCAAAACTCACATTTGCTGAACTTGGCATACAACTGATGTTCCCTGAGTTTCTCGAGAACTAAAAGCAAATGATCCTTGTGCTCCTCTTCATTCTTCGAGTATACCATTATATCATCAATGAACACCACAACAAACTTATCCAAATATTCCATAAACACCTTTTTCATCATGCTCATGAAATAGGCAGGGGCGTTAGTCAGTCCAAATGACATTACCGTATACTCATACAACCCGTACCTTGTGGTAAATGCGGTCTTTGGTATATCCTTCTCTCGAATTTCCAGCTGGTGATATCCTGATCGTAGATCGATCTTCGAAAACACTTTAGCTCCTTGCAGCTGGTCAAACAAATCATTGATCATCGGCAATGGGTATTTGTTCTTGATCGTCACCTCATTCAACGCCCGATAATCAACAACCATCCTCAATGATCCATCCTTCTTCTCAACCAAGAGCACTGGGGCTCCCGCGGTGATGAACTTAGTCGGATGTAACCTTTCTCCAATAACTCCTTGATCTGCTTCTTAATCTCCTCCAGATCATTTGCGGGCATCTGGTATGGTCTCTTTGATATAGGCCCGTGCACGCAACAGCTTCTATCAAAAATCGATGTCCCGATCCGGCGGCATGCCCGGTAATTCCTCCGAAATACATCCGGTATTCCTTCGACGTGCACTTCCTCCTGAACAACTCCTGAGAGGGAATTTACTTGGGTCCTCCTAGGCGCGTGCCTAGATACATACTTGATCTTTTTCTCCGGGGTGGTGAGATAAATCGACTTACTAGCACAGTCAATGCTTCCTCCATACTTTGACATCCAGTCCATGCCTAATATCACATCCAATCCTTGTGACTCCAAAATTATTAGTTCTCACGGGAAAACATGGCTACCTATGGGTAAGGGTATCCGGTCGCACCATCGGCTAGCCATATACTCTGCTCGAGGTGAACTTACTAATAGAGGGGGTCCTAAGGGCTTGGATTGGTAGTTTAAACTTATCCACGAATCCCCTTGATATGTTTGAATGTGATGCACCAGTATCAAAAAGAACAAGGGCGGTAAAAGACTTAACGAAAAACTTACCGATAACTGCGTCTGGCTGCCCTTCAAGCTCCTCCACGTTAACGTCGTTCACTTGTCCCTTGTTGAATGGATTGGGCTTCTTCCCAGCGCTCCCATTACCATTTCCATTCTTCAGTTCAGGGCACTCCGTGGCATAGTGTCCAGTCTTCCCGCACTTGAAGCAAGTAATGTGACTTAGGTCTCCCTTGGCGGGTGTGGCTGGATTGGAGTGGTTCCGATTGTTGCCTGTTCCGTTCCCAGTCCCATTCTTGGAACCATTGTGGTTATGCGAACTTCCTCCGTTGTGGTTATGACCTCCATGGTTATGAACAAGTCCTCCTGAGTTCGGGGTTAGACGAGGCTTCTGCTGAGCTCCAGAATTGTATCTTCCTTGCCCATACTTCCTCTTACGGTTCTCGATCTGCTGTTGCTTCCCTTCAATCATAAGAGCCTTATCTACCAACTCCTAGTAGTTGTTGAATGTTGCCACCATCAACTGCATGCTCATCTCATCATTCAGCCCTTCCATAAACTTCTCTTGCTTCGCGGCTTCTGTGGCCACATCATCAGGGGCATAGCGAGATAACTTGCTAAACTCATCCACGTACTGAGCTACAGTACGGTTCCCCTGGCGTAAGTTGCGAAACTCACGCTTCTTAATGCTCATAGCCCCAGTTAAGACATGGGTTGTGCGGAAAGCTTGCTGAAACTGATCCCAAGTGACGTTGGCTACGGGGAAAGTGGTCGTATAATTCTCCCACCATGAGGCTGCTGGTCCATCCAATTGATGTGCGGAAAAGTGCACCTTCTCAGCATCTATGCAACCTGCGGTGGTCAACTCCCTTCCAATACGGCGCAGCCAATCATCAGCAACTATAGGCTCAGTGCTACTGGAAAACACCGGCGGCTGCAACCTTAGAAAGCGAGCTAAGTTGTCAAATGGAGGCGGGTTGTTGTTGTTGTTGTTGCCTTGGTTCTGGACTAACAATTGCATCAAGGCATTCTGCTGCTGGATCAACTGAGTGAGCTCTGGCGGGAAGGCAAATCCGGTGTCACATCTCAGAGGCATCTGATTGGTTTAGAGGGGAGAGATTAGAATAGAAAAGGGGGTCTAGTGAGAAAACACTACCCATATGCACATGAGACAAACACAATCATATCACTCAATCAATCAAGAAAGGGCATACAAACGGTCTAGAACTATCATTAAAAGTCCTCAAACTACTACTATATACATGGGGGAAATACTACTAATCATTTGGTGGTCATCTAGAAATTTTGATCAGTGGACGACTCCATGATGTCTGCTCCAGATTCATCTTCAAAGTCATCTTCACTGGGGTCGGAGTCGGTGTCGTCGATGATGATGTAGTTCTCCGGGCAAGTGGAATCGTCGTCCTTTCCTCCTGGCGCGGGGTCTCCCATGAATACTCTGGTCTTCTTTATCAGGTCGTCAATCTTCTCCAATAGGGTTGCAATTTACTCATCATATCCATCGCGTGTAGACTTGAGTGCTTCTTCCATCTCGGTGATCCTTGTCTTCACAGTTGATTTTCTTGGCGTCGAATGTGCTGGTTTAACTCCTGGATGAAAGCTGCAATGGATCTATCCTTCTTGGTGTTGATCATCTCCCATTGCTCATCTCGGCGCTCACATATCTGGTAGACAGTTTCCTTGAGATCCTTGTTGTAGACTTATCCAATACGTCCCATGACAATGTGGGCTGCCATGCTCTTGCCTAGACTCCAGGTTGGTGCATCAAAAGAAACTCTATGGGCTCAGTGTTCGGTGCGAACGTCCTTCCTGGAAGTTGAACTTGAATCATCCAGCGCTCCTATTCGGGTAAAGTGGCTTTGTAGGTCCCGGTGAAGCTTGGTATTCCGATATTCAGGTACCTAGTGACTTCCTTCAAGTGGCGTCCAAAGGGTGTGTCTTCATCTGGTTGTGCAAACTTGTTCCTCGAATCTGCCATCCTATAAGAGTAGAAAATGGAGAGGAGTCAGAAATGAGTAGAGAAGAGTGACCTATGGCTTATCTTAGTGATCGAGTCCTACACTCAACGTGTGCTCTAATACCATCTTGTAGCGACCCGACCTCAAACAGTCAAGTCTCTGTGCTTCCGTGTCATCCCTGGATCAGTAATGCTGACACACACAGTACTCGAAGGATTTATAACAGAGTAGCAATCACACACTTATTACATCGAATGTCTCAAAAGAGAACTTATTACAATAAATAAGGCAGAAGGCCATCTAATACGATAACAATGGAAAACTTGGAAGAAAAAGTGAGTCCATCAACTCGAAAGGCATAGCTGAGCTGCACGGCAACGACCTAACGAACCTTACTCCTCGTCTGGAAAGTCTGCAACATAATACGTTGCAGCCCGAAAACGGGTCACCACACGGAATATGCTGGCAATATAACACAGTAGAGCAAGAACAGAATAATGCTATATTTGGCTGGTGGAAAGGCTCTATGGTTATAGTTTTTTGCGAAAAGCCAATTTTTCCCTACAACAAAGGAATAGATTTTATTTAACTATGATGGTAGTTGAAACATCATTGAGAAGGTTCCTCCAACTCAATCCCCATTAAAAAAGTAATTATCAACCTAACATATTAAATTAGAGTGATGGGATACATATGATAATCCAAGTACTAGGTACTCAAGATGTCCATAACCGGGGACACGGCTAACCATGATTAGATTGTACACTCTGCAGAGGTTTGCACACTTTTCCCCACAAGACTCGATCGCCTCCATTGGATTTCTCGCACTACATGGTGTTTGGGAAACGGATGACCAAGATACGGTCTTTAAGAAGCATTAACTCTCACCCCAGGTAGACAGTACCAACCTACATCCCTCTACATCTGCTAGCCTACCGCTGGAAGAGGTCATGCAACTTACTCAACTATGCTAGAGCCCATAATAAATATCTCAGTTCTCTTTGAGCCTGGGTGGCGGACCTTAGAATTATCACACGGGTACTCCGGGATATCCTAGGACAACACTGGATTCTCCAGGTGCCCGACAAGCAATCCACCCAGATGTGTATTAAAGTTGCCACCTTAAGTTGAACCATTAATTAACAACTCACATCTGTCATGGATACACTCAAACCCAATCCACGTCTACGAGCATAGCATGGCAATATAAGAATAACATAGAAGTAACTCCCAAGGGTTTGATAATAACAGGCAATAGGTTCTACCTCATCAACTACTTCCCAATACCCACAAGTTAATCACATCCTAATCTTGTAGTGTTTGAGGATTGGAGCTAATGCATAAAAACTGGGTATGAAAAGAGTATGATCAATGTGTTACTTGCCTTGCTGACGATCCGCAAAACCTAGGGACTCATAGTAGCACGCTTCGCACTTCGGGAATTCTGTCGCAAACAAACAATAGCATACATAAGAAATCAAGCAAAGATGCACAGGTAAAACTCAAATAAGAAGATCTAACCAGAAAGCTCAACTTAAGAACTCCGGTTTGCAAAAAGAATCAAATCAAACAAAGCAACGAAACTCAAACTGCGAAAGAAACAAGATTCAACTACGAATCTGGACTAAAGTCAAATTTTACAGTACCAAAATCTTGTTCAAGTTGGTTAAACAAAAAGAGGGTTTCGAGACGAAGATCTAGGCGATTGAATCGCCAGATTCCGATAAAAGAGCGAAAAAATAAATTAAAACGGAAATCGGATCAGAAATCGCGATTGAAAATAATTGCGAAAAACCCGACAAAAATAAAAACTGATGAACAGGCTAATGAACGAACGTTCGTTGTCTGTGACTAACGGGCGAAAACCGTTCGCTAAAATGAACGTATGGACGAACGTCCGCTAAATAAAATTTACCAGAAAATCGGTGAACCGAACTAGAGTTTTTATTAAAAACGACGGTTTTTACCTAAACCAAAAAAAGAAGAACGGCAAGATCCGAACTCCGGCGCGGCTCGAAGCGGCGGCGCGGCGATGTTAAGGTGCGGCGTGGGGTGGCGGAGAGCGGCTCAAGGCGCGTGCAGCACTGCGGCGGGCGGCATGCGGCAGCGAAGCGGCGGCGTGAGGCGGCTCATGCACGAGGCGGCGCGAGGCGGCGGGGCTGTCGGTGGCGGCGGCGACTTGGCTCCAAGGGGCCCCGGGTCCGGCTTTTAAAGGTGGGGAGGTGGCTTGCGGGAGGGGGCGAGGCCATAGCGGCGGTGGCGGCTCGGACTCCCTCGAGGAGTCCAGCTCGGAGACGACGGCGGCCGGGGCTGGTTGGGGCAATGGCCATGCCCAGCCTCGTCCGGGCTTCTCTTTGAAAAAAAACAGATTCCGCCGAAAAGAAATCCTAGAAAAATAAATAAAAATCTAAAAATACCAAAACAAATTTTCACCGTCTAAATGAAATATATATAACAAGGTCAACATTTTTTGGCCTAAATTCAAATATTTGAAAATTGCATATTTTTCCTATGCAAATTAAATAGTAATAAAATCTGAAAAAAAATCAAATATTTGATTTTAATATTTTTCCTCCAATATTTCATTTATTTTGGAGAAGTCATATTATCTCCTCTCATATATTTTAATATGAAATATTTTCGGAGAGAAAAATAATTAAAACAAATAATCCTCGTTTCGATATTTGATAAAATTCAAATATGAAAACAGTGAAATCCCCAACTCTCTCCGAGGGTCCTTGAGTTGCTTAGAATTTCGAGGAACGCGAAACGAATATGCAATAAAAAAATATGATATCCATGAACGATCTATGTATAACATTCCAAATTGAAAATTTGGGTTGTTACAAACCAACCCCCCTTAAGATGAATTTCGCCCTCGAGATTCGGGTTGGCTAGAAAATAGGTGTGGGTGGTCTTTGCGAAGATCATCCTCTTGTTCCCAGGTGGCTTCATCCTCGGTATGGTGGCTCCACTGAACTTTTCAAAACTTGATAACCTTGCTGCGGGTGACTCGGCTGGCAAATTCAAGAATCCTGATTGGCTTCTCCTCATAGGTCAGATCATTGTCCAACTGAATCGCTTCCAAGGGCACTGTATCTCTTAGTGGTATATCAGCTATCTCGGCATAACACTTCTTCAACTGTGAAACATGAAACACATCATGAACTCCTGATAGCCCTTCAAGTAACTCCAACTTGTAGGCAACCTCTCCCATACGTTCCAAAATTCGGTACGGTCCTACAAATCTCGGGGCTAACTTTCCCTTAACTCCAAAATGTTTCACTCCTCGCAGAGGTGACACTCGCAGATATGCTCTTTCTCCAATTTCATAGGTTACTTCCTTGCGTTTTGAATCTGCATAACTCTTCTATTGGGACTGAGCTACCTTCAGTCTATCCCGAAATAGCTTAACCTTCTCTTCGGACTCCTTGATCAAATCTGGTCCAAACAACTGTCGGTCTCCAACTTCATCCCACATCAACGGTGTTCTGCACCTTTGTCCATACAGGGCTTCGAATGGTGCCATCTTCAAACTGGCTTGATAGCTGTTGTTGTATGAGAACTTCGCAGGGAAAATTATCGTCCGAACTAGATCCATAATCTAGTGCACAAGCTCTCAACATATCCTCCAGAATCTGGTTGACTCTCTCGGTCTATCGATCTATCTGCGGGTGAAAAGTTGTACTGAACTCCAGCCTGGTTCCCAAAGTCTGGTGCAGGCCAAAACTTTGAGGTAAACTGTGTTCCTCTATCTGATACGATGGTCCTCGGAACTCCATGCAGACATACGATCCTGTTCATGTATATCTTGGCCAACTTCGCACTTGTATATGTGGTCCTCACTGGGATAAAGTGAGCCACTTTGGTCAAGCGATCAACTACTACCCATATAGAATCATATCCTGATTTGGTCCTGGGCAATCCGGTGATAAAATCCATGCCCAGCTTATCCCACTTCCATTCGGGTATCGGCATAGGCTGTAGCAATCCTGCTGGCTTTTGATGTTCTGCCTTCACTCTCTGACATACATCACATACGGCTACATACTCGGTAATATCCTTCTTCATACCAGTCCACCAGAAACGTTCCTTCAAATCCAAATAAATCTTGGTGTTTCCTGGGTGTATCGAGTATGGTGAGTCATGGGCCTCTTGAAGTATTAACTTCCTGATCTTTGTTTCATTGGGCACATAAACACGGTCCTCAAACCATAAGGTGTCGTGCTCATCCTCACGAAAACCCTTGGCCTTTCCTTTGCTCATTTTCTGTTTTATCTCGGCAATCTCTTTGTCATCCTTCTGAGCTTCTCGAATCTTTCCTAACAATGTAGACTGAACTTCCATTGTTGCAACAAAACCTCTAGGTACAATCTCCAATCGAAGTTCCACGAGATCCTCTCGCTAACTCCTTTGGCAATCCTGCTTACGAGGGTGTTAGCATAACTCTTCCAGCTCAAAGCGTCACACGACATTGGCCTTGCTCGGATGATAGTGAAGCTTCATGTCATAATCCTTTATAAGCTCCAACCATCTCCTCTGCCTAAGGTTCAGCTCCTTCTGTGTGAAAATGTACTTCAAACTCTTATGATCAGTGTACACATCACAACGGTTTCCAATAAGGTAATGTCTCCAAGTCTTGAGCGCATGCACTACAGCTGCTAACTCCAAATCATGTGTGGCATAATTCAATTCGTGCGGTTTTAGTTGTCGTGAGGCATACGAAACAACTCTTCCGTCCTGCATAAGCACACTTCCAAGTCCTAAGCGAGAGGCGTCGCAATACACTTGGAAATCCTTGCGTATATCCGGCAGAATCAGCACTGGCATAAGTCAGACGTTTCTTTAACTCCTGAAAACTCGCCTCACATTATTCCGTCCATTTAAATTTGGTATCCTTCTTCAATAACTCCATCATTGGCTTCGCAATCTTGGAAAAATTCTCAATGAATTTCTGATAGTATCATGCGAGTCCAAGAAAACTGCGGATCCCGCTAACTGAAGTGGGTGCCAACCATTCAAAGGATCGATCGAACCTTGGTGGGGTCTCATCGCTATACCTTCTCCAGATATAACATGTCCAAGGAATCCAACTTCCTTCAACCAAAACTCACATTTGCTGAACTTGGCATACAACTGATGTTCCCTGAGTTTCTCGAGAACTAAACGCAAATGCTCGTTGTGCTCCTCTTCATTCTTCGAGTATACCATTATATCATCAATGAACACCACAACAAACTTATCCAAATCTTCCATAAACACCTTGTTCATCATACTCATGAAATAGGCAGGGGCGTTAGTCAGTCCAAATGACATGACCGTATACTCATATAACCAGTACCTTGTGGTAAAAGTGGTCTTTGGTATATCCTTCTCTCAACTTTTCAGCTGGTGATATCCTGATCGTAGATCGATCTTCGAAAACACTTTAGCTCTTTGCAGCTGGTCAAACAAATCATTGATCATCGGCAATGGGTATTTGTTCTTGATTGTCACCTCATTCAACGCCCGATAATCAACAACCATCCTCAATGATCCATCCTTCTTCTCAACCAAGAGCACTGGGGCTCCCCACGGTGATGAACTTCGTCGGATGTAACCTTTCTCCAATAACTCCTTGATCTTCTTCTTAATCTCCTCCAGATCATTTGCGGGCATCCGGTATGGTCTCTTCGATATAGGCCCGGTGCCTGGCAACAGTTCTATCAAAAACTCGATGTCCCGATCTGGCGGCATGCCCGTAATTCCTCCGAAATACATCCGGGTAATCCTTTACGACAGGCACTTCCTCCTGAACAACTCCTGAGAGGGAATTTACTTGGGTCCTCCTAGGCGCGTGCCTAGATACATACTTGATCTTTTTTTCCTCCGGGGTGGTGAGATAAATCGACTTACTAGCACAGTCAATGCTTCCTCCATACTTTGACATCCAGTCCATGCCTAATATCACATCCAATCCTTGTGACTCCAAAATTATTAGGTCTCACGGGAAAACATGGCTACCAATGGTTAAGGGTATCTGGTCGCACCATCGGCTAGCCATATACTCTCCTCCAGGTGAACTTACTAACAGAGGGGGTCCTAAGGGCTTGGGTTGGTAGTTTAAACTTATCCACGAATCCCCTTGATATGTATGAATATGATGCACCAGTATCAAAAAGAACAAGGGCGGTAAAAGACTTAACCAAAAACTTACCGATAACTGCGTCTGGCTGCCCTTCAACCTCCTCCACGTTAACGTCATTCACTTGTCCTTTGTTGAATGGATTGGGCTTCTTTCCAGCGCTCCCATTACTATTTCCATTCTTCGCTTCAGGGCACTCCGTGGCATAGTGTCCAGTCTTCCCGCACTTGAAGCAAGTAATGTGACTTAGGTCTCTCTTGGCGGGTGTGGCTGGATTGGAGCGGTTCCGATTGTTGCTTGTTCCGTTCCCAGTCCCATTCTTGGAACCATTGTGGTTATGCGAACTTCCTCCGTTGTGGTTATGACCTCCATGGTTATGAACAAGTCCTCCCGAGTTCGGGGTTAGACGAGGCTTCTGCTGAGCTCCAGAATTGTATCTTCCTTGCCCATACTTCCTCTTACGGTTCTCGATCTGCTGCTGCTTCCCTTCAATCATAAGAGCCTTATCTACCAACTCCTGGTAGTTGTTGAATGTTGCCACCATCAACTGCATGCTCATCTCATCGTTCAGCCCTTCCATAAACTTCTCTTGCTTCGCGGCATCTGTGGCCACATCATTAGGGGCATAGCGAGATAACTTGCTAAACTCATCCACGTACTGAGCTACAGTACAGTTCCCCTAGCGTAAGTTGCGAAACTCACACTTCTTCATGCTCATAGCCCCAGTTGAGACATGGGATGTGTGGAAAGCTTGCTGAAACTGATCCCAAGTGACGTTGGCTATGGGGAAAGTGGTCGTATAATTCTCCCACCATGAGGCTGCTGGTCCATCCAATTGATGTGCGGCAAAGCGCACCTTCTCAGCATCTGTGCAACCTACGGTGGTCAACTCCCTTCTAATACGGCGCAGCCAATCATGAGCAAGTATAGGCTCGGTGCTACTGGAAAACACCGGCGGCTGCAACCTCAGAAAGCGAGCTAAGTTGTCAACTGGAGGCGGGTTGTTATTGTTGTTGTTGTTGCTTTGGTTCTGGACTAACAAGTGCATTAAGGCATTCTGCTGCTGGATCAACTGAGTGAGCTCTGGCGGGAAGGAAAATCCGGTGTCACGTCTCGGAGGCATCTGATGGGTTTAGAGGGGTGAGATTAGAATAGAAAATGGGGTCTAGTGAGAAAACACTACCCATATGCACATGAGACAAACACAATCATATCACTCAATCAATCAAGCAAGGGCATATAAACGGTCCAGAACTATCGTTAAAAGTGCTCAAACTACTACTATTTACATGGGGGAAATACTACTAATCATTTGGTGGTCATCTAGAAATTTTGATTAGTGGACGACTCCATGATGTCTGCTCCAGCTTCGTCTTCAAAGTCATCTTCACTGGGGACGGAGTCGGTGTCGTCGATGATGACGTAGTTCTCTGGGCAAGTGGAATCGTCGTCCTTTCCTCCTGGCGAGGGGTCTCCCATGAATACTCCGATCTTCTTTATCAGGTCGTCATTCTTCTCCAATAGGGTTGCAATTTCCTCCTCATATCCATCGCGTGTAGACTTGAGTTCTTCTTCCAGCTCGGTGATCCTTGTCTTCGCCTTCTTCAAATCTATCATGTCTGCGCACATTTGATTTTCCTGGCGTCGAATGTGCTGGTTTAACTCCTGGATGAAAGCTGCAATGGATCTGTCCTTCTTGGTGCTGATCATCTCCCATTGCTCATCTCGGCGCCCACATATGTGGTAGATAGTGTCCTTGAGATCCTTGTTGTAGACTTCTCCAATACGTCCCATGGCAATGTGGGCTGCCATGCTCTTGCCTAGACTCCAGGTTGGTGCATCAAAAGAAAACTCTATGGGCTCAGTGTTCGGTGCGAACGTCCTTCCTGGAACTTGAACTCGAATCATCCAGCGCTCCTCTTCTGGTAAAGTGGCGTTGTAGGTCCCGGTGAAGCTTGGTATGCCGATGTTCAGGTACCTAGTGACTTCCTTCAAGTGGCATCCAAAGGGTGTGTCTTCATCCAGTTGTGCAAACTTGTTCCTCGAATCTACCATCCTAAGAGTAGAAAAAGGAGAGGAGTCAGAAATGAGTAGAGAAGAGTGACCTATGGCTTATCTTAGTGGTCATGTCCTACACTCAGCGTGTGCTCTAATACCATCTTGTAGCGACCCGACCTCAAATGGTCAAGTCTTTGTGCTTCCGTGTCATCCCTGGATCGATAATGCTGACACACATAGTACTCGAAGGATTTATAACAGAGTAGCAATCACACACTTATTACATCGAATGTCTCAAAAGAGAACTTATTACAATAAATATGGCATAAGGCCATCTAATACGATAACAGCAGAAAACTTGGAAGATAAAGTGAGTCCATCAACTCCAACGCCATAGCTGAGCTGCACAACAACGACCTAACGAACCTTACTCCTCGTCTGAAAAGTCTGCAACATAATACGTTGCAGCCCGAAAACGGGCCAGCACATGGAATATGCTGGCAATATAACACAGTAGAGCAAGAATAGAATAATGCTATATTTGGATGGTGGAAAGGCTCTATGGTTATAGTTTTTTGCGAAAAGCCAATTTTTTCCTACAACAAAGGAATAGATTTTATTTAACTATCATGGTAGTTGAAACATCATTGAGAATGTTCCTCCAACTCAATCCCCATTAAAAAGGTAATTATCAACCCAACATATTAAATTAGAGTGATGGGATACATATGATAATCCAAGTACTAGATACTCAAGATGTCCATAACCTGGGACACGGCTAACCATGATTAGATTGTACACTCTGCAGAGGTTTGCAATTTTCCCCACAAGACTCGATCGCCTACGTTGTATTTCTCGCACTACATGGTGTTTGAGAAACGGATGACCAAGACACGGTCTTTCAGAAGCATTAACTCTAACCCCGGGTAGACAGTACCAACCTACATCCCTCTACATCTGCTAGCCTACCACTGGAAGAGGTCATGCAACTTACTCAACTATGCTAGAGCCCATAATAAATATCTCAGTTCTCTTTGAGCCTGGGTGGCGGACCGAACGGCGAGATTCGAACTCGGGCGGCACCGGCCTCTTGGCGAAAGCATGCAGGCGGGACGACGGTGGGCGGCGCGAGGCGGGCGAGAGGCTGGCGCGGCGGCTTTGGTGGCAAGAAGAAGAAGCAGGCGGTGGCGTCTGGCGTGGTGGAGGCGGGGTCATGGGCGGCGACTTGGGGCTCCAAGGGGCCCTGTCCCGCTTTTAAAGGGGAGGTGGTCAAGGAGGGGGGGCGAGGCCATGGCGGCAGAATGCTCTGACTCCTCGAGGAGTCCGGCTCGAGACGACGGCGGGCGGGGTAATGCTTGCCACCGGGCATGCCCATTCGTCCGTGGGCTTCTCTTTAAAAAACAAATTCACTAAAAGAAATCCTAGAAAATAAATATAATCTAGAAATACCAAAACAAATTTTCATTGCCTAAATGAAATATTTAGAACATGGTGAACATTTTTTGGCCTAAATGCAAATTTTGGAAAAATGCATATTTTTCCTATGCAAATAAAATAGCAATAAAATCCGAATAAAATTAAATATTTGATTTTAATATTTTTCCTCCAATATTTCATTTATTTTGGAGAAGTCATATTATCTCCTCTCATATATTTTAATATGAAATATTTTCGGAGAGAAAAATAATTAAAACAAGTAATCCTTGTTTCGATATTTGATAAAATTCAAATATGAAAACAGTGAAATCCCCAACTCTCTCCGAGGGTCCTTGAATTGTTTAGAATTTCAAGGATCGCGAAACGAATATGCAATAAAAATATGATATGCATGAATGGTCTATGTATAACATTCCAAATTTAAAATTTGGGATGTTACAAAAATTCAGAAATATTCAGAAAACAATCGTATTAAGTTTTCAGGGCATTCTGAGAAATTTTATTTTTGGGTCATTTTTTTATTGCACGAGAAATTCAAAAAAAGACAAAACATGGCATTTTATTTTATTTAACTAATAGAAACAGAAAACAAAAGGTAGGGACAGAAGGTAGTGCTTACTAAATTCATCAACTTCATACCGCTCAAAAATGATTCATTAATAAGGTTGATCAGGTGTTATTAACAACCACTTTCGATTAGCATGAAACCGAAGAACTTCCGTAAAATCACTAAGTTACCTCAATGGGGATTTGCATCTCCCCAACAATAAGCATTTCATATTTCTTTTTGACAGTAGGTAGGGGTATTCGAAAACTTCCAATATTGATTGTCGGAGTTTTTTCAATAACATTAATACCATTCACTTGGAATTGTTTCTTCGGAAGTGCACCGTACGCTCATTACCATTGATATGAAAAGTGACCTTGCTTTTATTGCAATCAATAACAGCCCCTGCAGTATTCAAGAAGTGTCTACCAAGGATAGTCGACATGTTGTCGTCCTCGGGCATCTCAAGTATAACAAAGTCAGTCAAAATAGTAACATTAGCAACAACAACGGGCACATCCTCACAGATACCGATAGGTATGGCAGTGGACTTGTCAGCCATTTGCAAAGATATTTCAGTAGGTGTGAGTTTATTCAAATCAAGTCTTTTGTATAAAGAGAAAGGCATAACACTAACACCAGCTCCTAAATCACACAAAGCAGTTTTCACATAATTCTTTTTGATAGAGCAAGGTATAGTTGGTATTCCCGGATCTCCAAGTTTTTAGGTACTTTATATTTAAAAGTATAATTAGCAAGCATAGTGGAGATTTCAGCTTCCGGTATTTTTCTCTTATTTGTGATGATGTCTTTCATATACTTTGCATAAGGAGGCATTTTCAGGATATCAGTCAAGCGAGTACATAAAAAGATGGCCTCGACATTTCAAAGAAAGCGTTCAAATTCTTCATCATCATTCTTTTTAGTTGTCTTAGGTGGAAAAGGCATAGGTTTTTGAACCCACGGTTCTCTTTCTTTACTGTGTTTCCTAACCACAAAAGTCTCTTTTATCATATCTTTTATTCTTAAGTTGTGGGTTATCAAGATCAACAGGTGGTTCTATCTCAACATCATTATCTGGTTCTTTATCATTTGGTTGAGCATCTTCATGAACCTCATCATTATCTTTTTCATTATCATTAGGTGAGTGTTCGTTACCAGATTGAGTTTCAGCATCTGAGATAGAAGTTTCATTTTCATTATCAGGAGGTTTGTCTATTTCAGGTTCACTAGAAGCATGCAAAGTCCTATCATTTTTCTTCTTCTTTTTCTTTCTAGAAGGACTAGGTGCGCTAGTGTTATTTCTTTGTGAGTCTCGTTCAATTCTTTTTGGGTGTCGCTCAGGATAAAGTGGTTCCCGAGTCATTTTACCTCCTCTAGTTGCAACTCTAACAGCAAAGTCATGCATATTATGATTCATTTCATCAAGTAATTCTCTTTGTGATTTAGCAACTTGTTCTAGTTGAGTTTGTACCATAGAAGCATGTTTTCCAACACCTCTAACACCATTTGATATTCTAAATAACAAGTCACTCAAGCGAGTAATCATATCAGAGTTATATTTCAATTGTGTCATAACATTTGCATTGAAGTGATCTTGTTTTCTAATGTAGTTTTCAAAATCATAAAGGCATTGACTAGGATGCATATTGTGAGGATTGTCATTTTCATTGAATTTCATTAAAGAATTTACCTCTACCACCTTAGGCAGCGGTGGTGTATTAAGCCCATGTATTTCTTCAATAGGAGGTAAATTTTTAACATCCTTAGCTTTAATACCTTTTTCCTTCATAGATTTCTTTGCCTCTTGCATATCTTCAGATCATGATATAATATACCCTCTTCTTGGAGTGGGTTTAGCCGGTGGTTCAGGAAGAGTCCAATCATCATAACTTTTCAATATGTTATTCAATAATTCTTCACCTTGAGCAATAGTTCGTTCCCTGAAAACACAACCGGCACAACTATCTAGGAAGTCACTAGAAGCATCGGTTAGTCCATTATAGAACATATCAAGTATTTCATTTTTCTTAAGAGGATGATCAAGCAAAGCATTAAGTAACTAGCAAAGCCTCCCCCAAGCTTGTGGGAGACTCTCTTCTATAGTTTGCACAAAGTTAAATATTTCATGTAAGGCAGCTTGTTTCTTATGAGCAGGAAAATATTTTTCAGAGAAGTAATAAATCATATCTTGGGGACTACGCACACAACCAGGAGCAAGAGTATTGTACCAAGCTTTAGCATCACCCTTTAATGAGAAAGGAAATAATTTGAGAATAAAGTAATAGCGAGTTTTCTCATCATGAGTAAAAAGGGTGGTTGTATCATTCAACTTTGTAAGATGTGCCACAACAGTTTCAGTTTCATAAACATGGAAAGGATCAGATTCAACCAAAGTAATTAACTCTGGGTCAACAAATAATTCATAATCCTTATCATCAATAAAGATAGGTGAAGTAGCAAACTTAGGATCACATTTCATTATAGCATTCAGAGATTTTTCTTAATACTTGCATAATAATTTCTCTAGATCATCTCTATCCTTACAAGCAAGAATATCTCTAGTTGTCTCCTCATTCATAACATAACCTTCCGATACCTTAGGCAATTCATATCTAGGAGGGCTAGCTCTAGCAGGTGTTTCAGGAATTTCAGTTTCAAGCTCATCATCAGATTCAACAACATCATGTTGTATTACTCTAGCAATTTGTGCATCAGGAAAATCACCAAGTGGCACATCATCATTATCAAGCAAGGTACTAGCATCATCATAAGCATTATCAATAGCAGAAGTATATTAAAATTGATAGCATGTGGTGGTGTTGCAAGTATATTAAAATTGATAATATTAAAAGCAGAACTGGACCGCAGTTCCTCACCTCCCCTCATCTTTGAGGGAAATATCTTAGTCTTTGGATACTTCAGATTCTTCATAGTGATGATATGATAATAATCCCAAGTGACTCAACAAATATAGCTATGCTCCCCGGCAACAGCGCCAGAAAAAGGTCTTGATAACCCACAAGTATAGGGGATCGCAACAGTTTTCGAGGGTAGAGTATTCAACCCAAATTTATAGATTCGACACAAGGGGAGACAAAGAATATTTGAAGGTATTAGCAGCTGAGTTGTCAATTCAACCACACCTGGAGATTAATTATCAACAGCAAAGTGATCAGTAGCAAACTAGTTTGATAGTTTTGATAGTAGTGACAGCAACAACGGTAATAGTAACAGTGATGGCAGTAATTTTGTAGCAAGTGTAACAGTGATGATAGCAGTAGTAACTTAGCAGAAACAATATAAGATAAATTCAGAGGCATTGGATCGGTGACTTGTTGGATGATATTCATCATGTAATGCTTATAACCTAGGGCGATACGGCACTAGCTCCAGTTCATCGATATAATGTAGGCATGTATTCCGTAAATAGTCATATGTGCTTTATTAAAAGAACTTGCATTACATCTTTTGTCCTACCCTCCCGTGGCAGCGGAGTCCATATTGGAAACTAAGGGATATTAAGGCGGAAAATTCGAATATGAGCCCGAGCTCATCTGCACCTGCGGTCACGATAAAAATCAAAATAAATACTAGAAAAATTCCAAAAATTCCAAAAAAAATTTGGGTGGTGGAAAATTTGATGCGTGAGGTACGCTCCAATTTTCAAAACATTTGGACTTTTGTGCAGCTCTCAGCAAAAAAGACCGTACCACCCAAATTGGAGCGTACCTCACGCATCAAATTGTCTACCACCCAAATTTCTTTTTGGAATTTTTTTAATTTGTCTGAATTTTTTACGAATTTTTTTTGACCGGGTGCAGATGCACCCGGGCACCGAAACGCCATTTTCATATTAAGGCCTCCTTTTAATAGAGAACCAGAACAAAGCATTGACACATAGTGAATACATGAACTCCTCAAACTATAGTCATCACCGGGAGTGGGTCCGGTTTTTGTCACTCCGGGGTTGCCGGATCATAACACGTAGTAGGTGACTATAACTTGCAAAATCGGATCTAGCACATGGATATAATGATGAATTCATAAATGGTTCAGATCTGAGTTCATGGCACCTGGGCCCAAAGTGACAAGAATTAAGCATAGCAAAGTCACAGCAACATCAATCTAAGAACATAGTGGATACTAGGGATCGGGCCCTAACAAAACTAACTCGATTACATGATAAATCTCATCCAACTCGTCACCGACCAGCGAGCCTACAAAGGAATTACTCACTCCTGGTGGGGAGCATCATGGAATTGGTGATGGAGAAGGGTTGGTGATGACGAAGAACGAAGACCCCCCTCTCCGGAGGCCCAAACGGACTCCAGATCTGCCCTCCCAAGGAAGAACAGGGCTTGGCGGTGGCTCCGTCTCATGGATCACGATAATTCTTTCTCCCTGATTTTTTTCTGGAAATATGTGATTTTATAGTATCGGGGGGGGGGGGAGGGGTCGTCAGCGGGGCCACCAGGTGGGTACAACCCACCTGGGCGCGCTAGGAGAGGGGGGGCGCCCTGGTGGGTTGTTCCCACCCAGGGGGCCCTCTCCGGTAGGTCTTGGCTCCATGAATTCTCATTTATTCCACAAAAAATCCTCGCAAAGTTTCGTTCCATTCCGAGAACTTTTATTTCTGCACAAAAACAACACCATGGTAGGTCTGCTGAAAACAGCGTCAGTCCGGGGTTAGTTTCATTCAAATCATGCAAATTAGAGTCCAAAACAAAAGGAAAAGCGTGAGAAAAAATAGATACGTTGGAGACGTATGAAACCCTAGTTTATGCACTATTCTGTAAGGGGTTGATTTGGATCCATATGTTTCATGCTATGGTTAGATTTATCTTAATTCTTCTTTCTTAATTATGGATGCTTGCGAGAGGGGGTAATCATAAGTGGGTTGTTTGTTCATGTAAGATCAACACCCTAGCACCGGTCCACCCACATAACAATTTATTAAAGTAGTGAACGTGAATCAATGAATTGTGATGAAGTTAACTAGACAAAATTCCCATGTGTCCTCGAGAACGCTTTGCTCACTATAAGAAGTACTTATGGTTGCCCTTTGCAATAAAATGACTGGGCCACATTGTTGCATTTCGTTACTTTGATTACTTGTTACTTGTTACAAATTATATTGCTATCAAACTACATGTCACTACTGTTTACAACACTTAGAATACCTTGCTGAAAACCGCTTGTTGATTCCTTCTGCCCCTTGTTGGGTTCAACACTCTTACTTATCAGAAGGACTATGATTGATCCCGTATACTTGTGGGTCATCGAGCTACAATCCACGGCTTGGTGGTGGTGATCCAGATTCGGTTGGTGGGTGGGGTGACTACACACTATGCTGCAGCAACCTCCTACAACTCCATGACAGTGGTGGTCACGGTAAGATCTTTAGGAGTGTTAATCTCTCAAGATCCAGTGATTGACTTTGGCGGTGAGATGCAAATCATGGCCGGCGGCTTGACGCAGAGGAATGGCTGTGCAGCAGCGCCACTAGTACTTCCATTTTGCAACATGATTCCTAATGTTATTTATCTTATTTTGAAGTTATATTCCATGTTATGATGCAATTCTCTTTTCTCTCTCTTAAAATGCAAGCTACATCAACAGAGGGAGATTATGTGTAGTTGGAATGCTGACCTGAAAAAGCTACAATAGAGATAACAATTCTCCAGAGCTCAAAATGAAGTGGAATTTTACGGAGATTTATTTTGTAATATATAGAAAATACTGAAAGAAAGAAATACCGAAGAAGAGCCTCAGTGGACCCACAAGTTCTGGGGGCGCGCCCTATCCCCTAGGACGCGTTGCCCAGGCTTGTGGGGACCATAGAGGTCCACTGCTGACACCCTTCTCCTATATGAAGCCATTTATCCTAGAAAAAAAAGAGAAGACTTTCAGGACTAGTACCAGGGCAGGAGCCATTTTGCTCTTCGGTAGAGCGATTCCGCCGGGAAAACTTCCCTCCAGGAGGGGGAGATCAAAGCCATCGTCATCACCAAAGTTCCTCTCATCGTGGGATGCTTCATCAACATCTTCACCAGCACCATCTCATCTCTAAACCCTAGTTCATCTGTTGTGCTCAATCTTTGAATCAAACCTCAAATTGGTACCTCGGGGTGCTAGTAGTGTCAATTACATCTTACAGTTCATATTTTTTATTGCATATTTATACCTACTGAAATATCATGAGTTGTGAGTAGTTCTATTTGTTCTTGAGGACGTGGGAGAAGTCTTGCTATTAAATCATGTGAAGTTGATCACCGTTTAATGTTTTGATGATATGTTGTGTTGTTCTTCCTCTAGTGGTGTTTTATAAACGTCGACAACATGACACTTCACCATCTTTGGGCCTAGTGGAAGACATCGTGGAATTAGTTTGTAGATGATAGGTTGCGGGAGTGACTGAAGCCTAAACCCTAGTTTATGAATTGTTCTGTGAGGGGCTGTTTTGGATCCACATGTTTAATGTTATGGTTAGATTTATCTTAATTACTTCTCTTGTATTTGCGGATGCTTGCATGGAGGGTACAATCATAAGTAGGTGTGTGTTCAAGTAAGAACAAAACCTTAGCTCTGGTCCTCCCACATAACAACTTATCAAGGAAATGAACATAAGTCGACGAATCATGGTGAAAGCTACTTGATGATATTCTCGTGTGTCCTCAAAAGCATTTTAATCACTATAAGAAGTTCCATCGGCTTGTCCTTAGCAACATTAAGGATTGGGCCACCTTGCCACACCATTTTAATTTTGTTACTTGTTGCCAATTTTCTTCCTATCAAACTATCTATCAAAACTACCTTACAACACTTGAAGACAATACCTTGTTGAAAACTGCCTATCAATTCCTTTTGCTCCTCGTTGGGTTCGATACTCTTACTTATTGAAAGGAATACAATTGGTCCCCTATACTTGTGGGTCATCAGGCACACGCATCACATGTAGTTGTTGGGATTGCAGAAAAGTGATGGCTTCAATACTTGAGTGACTTCGATGGTGGTAATACTCGAGCACCCGGTCACGAGCTTCATGGTAAAAGCCTAGGTCTGACCCGGGCTGGTTATAGCTCGAAATGGTGATGTTTTTTTATGTCGTTACCTTGTTGAAGACATTGCTTGGATATGCACGGAAATGATTCTTCAGGGTGAACCCCTAGATTTTGGCCTTGGTGGTTGGATCTGGTAATGATAGTGCTTGAGTGTCTTTCCCTTCTTGAAGGTATTGCTATTGAAGAACCCTGTCCTCTGGAAGCATCATTGGTTTGAGGAACATTTTCTTCGAATATGAGGAGGCGGACGCTCGTGAGAAGGAGATGCAACAGTGACAAAAGTGTGAGATGGGTAGGAGGCTCGAGAGGTGGAGAGGGCAAAAAAGCTTGAGAGGGCTCACACTACATGAGCGGAAGATGAAGCACGTGCAAGAATGGAAATTGTCCCGATTGACACAGTGAACTTGTCAGTGGAAACTTATCGTGAACTTGTTGGAGACTTGTCGTCAACTTGTTAGAGACTTGTCGTGAACTTGTTGTTTGATCGTGGACTTTTTGCTTGAGACTAGTTTGAATCTTCAACTTGTTATGGATTTGTAATGATTGAGAGTAGTTATGTAGTGTGCTTGAAACTTTATAATCATCCTAACATTTATGCTCATTTGAACACTACATAAACTTTCATATGGATATGATAACATGCAAGAAAAGAAATAAAACAACCAACTTTCTGTTATGCATGAAACACCAGAGCCATTGGTGTTTCCCGACACACGAGAAACGCATGGCATTTCTGGTTAACAGAAGGCTTGCCGAGGTGTGCACCAAAGCGTGCCTAAAGTCACTTCGAACGCCAATGGCTATGGCGTTTCTGTCCAATCAAGAAATGTCAGGCATTTCTGATTCACAGAGGGCCTGCAAATAAAGTGCCAAAAGGCATGCCTAAAAATCCAATGGCCTTGGTGTTGCTGTCCATGGGCTAATGCTTGGCGCTGCTGATTCATAGAGGGCCAGTGTGACGCCCCAAGACCGGAGCTTCAGTTGCCTTCCAGGGTTTCCGAGTTTTGTCGTGTGATTTGTTTTGTTTTTGCTTTCATCATGTCATTATCTGCATTGCATTGGCACTCGTTGTTGTCATTGTTTTTAAAACTTGCATCCGCTCGTAGTTGCCGCTTCTCGCTTCTCTCCGTTGCGTTCGTTGACCGCTCCAGGCCAATCGGGTGTTCGCTCCCCTCTTGACCGTGACCGCCTAACCCCTCTTTGCACAGTGTATAGACCCTCTCAAGGTCCAAAACCCCCTTGACCCAAACCGGACTGTCGCTACCGTTGTGTCCGGATCATCCCCTAACGTCTACAAAACATCTCCGTTTTGTTAATTGGGCTCCCTAACTATTTTATTCGCGACCGTCCAATTACGATCGTAGGGACGAGCTAGCCCCTACCCAAAAATCCACCGACTGTATATATATATCATTCTAACCTAGTTTTTAGGACTCCTGTCCCATCCATTCCATCCGCAGCGCCGCCACTCCATCGGTTCTCTCCTTCCACCTTGGGATCTTCCCAGATCCTCTCCCGATCCAAAAATCATTCCCTTGATTTCCGCCGCCGTCCAACCACAGCAAAGCTGCAGCCTCCCTCGCTCTCTGGATCAGCAAGAGCCTGAGGCTTCGCCTCTGCTCGTTCCCGCCCGTGCACGCCCGTCCGCTTGGCCGGAGGCCACCCCGACCTGCTCCTTCCACACCCCGCGGCCGAGGGCCCCAACCCCGGCGTCCGCGTCGCCGAGTACCTCGACCAGCCGAAGCCTGCAGCCTCCTCCCACCTTGGGATCATCGACCAGCCAAATCCCCGTGCTCCTCCACCTCGCCTCATCCCCGCCATTCGTCGTCGCCAGAACCAGCTTGCCGGAGCAGAGCTCCTCCGTCGCCGCCCCTTCCCGTTCCCGAACGGATCCGCCTTGCTCGCGCCTCCCGTCTGCTTCCCTCATCTCCTCCCGCATGCCCGCCGTCTCTCTCTGCTTTCCTCTCTGAATCCTCTTCTGCTTTTCTTTCTTCAGGAGACATCCCCGCCGCGCCATGGAGCTCCAATTCCACCAGCTCGCCCCCACTTTGATCCGGCAGGGACGGGCCCGGCGATCTTCCGCGACCGGATCCGCCACCCCGACGCCCTATGCTCTCGGCCCCGCGGACCTCCTTCCTCCGCTACCGGTCCATGTTGCTGCCTCTGCTCGAGAGGAGGACGACGCGGTCGACGCCTGCTGATGACGCGCCTCGTCATAAACGACCGCCAGATGGGCTCAAGGCCAGTGCGCCCCCACCGGCCTCCTCGGCTTCCAATCGGGCCAAGCCCATGGGTGAGGCCATCCCCAGCGCCCCTCCGTTTTTTCCTTCCATTGGGCCAGATCCCAGATGCGGCCCGTGTTGTGTTTTTTTCCTGCGCTGCGATTTAGCTATTATTCCTGAGACTGCAGCTTTGCAGAAAAACCCCTAAACATCATGCATTTAATAACTCACAAATGGTGCATCGGATTAAAATGTTTTATATATGTAAAATGCTCAGAAAATTGTGTAGATTAATAATATGCCACTTTCATCCCATGTTAAAATGTTTAACTTGCTGTTTATTTAAATTTGCTAATATGCCATGTTAAAATGCTTTAATTCATAACTAAATAACCGTAGCTCGGATTTAAATAAATTATATATGTAAATGGGGTAGAAAAATGCCTAGTTTAACTTGGTACACTTTATTTTGCTGTTTAACAACATTAAAATTGTGTTAGGGCAGAATAGTAGCAAATTCGAAATATGCATATGGGGATTTCCGGAATTGTTGTTTGTTATTTCCGGCCTCATTTAAATTTGCCTAAATAGTTTGTTTTATTATGCTTCACCTCTTGCCATGTTTAATAACATTTAATATTGTTGAGTACCTAACCGAGAGAGAACTAAATAATTGATATGGTGTTTTGTCAATATGCAACTCGTTGCATATTGAGCTCCATTTAACTTGTAGTTTTGTTTGTGCATATTGCCATGCCATGCTATTTAAACCGGTCATGCATCATATTTGTTTGTGCATCATGCCATGATTATGCTTGTGTGTTTACTATGTTGTTGCTTGTTTCCGGGTTTCTTCTCTTGTTAGCTTCGGCTTCGTTCCGGAGTTGTGAGGATTCGTTCGACTACGTCCGTTTGTCTTCTTCATGGACTCGTTCTTCTTCCTTGCGGGATTTCAGGCAAGATGACCATACCCTCGAAATCACTTCTATCTTTGCTTGCTAGTTGCTCGCTCTTTTGCTATGCCTATGCTACGATGCCTACCACTTGCTATATCATGCCACCCACATTGCCATGTCAAGCCCCTAACCATCCTTTCCTAGCAAACCGTTGTTTGGCTATGTTACCGCTTTGCTCAGCCCTCTTATAGCGTTGTTAGTTGCGGTGAAGATGAAGTTTGTTCCTTGTTGAACATGGAGATGTTGTTCCTTGTTGGAACATGTTTACTTGTTGGGATATCACAATATATCTTATTTAATTAATGCATCTATATACTTGGTAAAGAGTGGAAGGCTCGGCCTTATGCCCGTGTTTTGTTCCACTTTTTCCGTCCTAGTTTCCGCCATACCGGTGTTATGTTCCCGGATTTTATGCGTCCTTACACGGTTGGGTGATTTATGGGACCCCTTGACGGTTCGCTTTGAATAAGACTCCTCCAAAGAAGGCCCAACATTGGTTTTACCATTTGCCACCTAAGCCTTTTTCCCTTGGGTTCTGCAGACTCAAGGGTCATCTTTATTTTAACCCCGGGCCGTGCTCCTTCGAGTGTTGGTCCAAACCGTCGACCGCCGGTGGCTACCGGGGCAACTCGGGTTCGCCTATCGGAAGTTTGGACAATCCGGTGTGCCACGAGACCGAGATATGTGCAGCTCCTATCGATTTGTCGGCACATCCGGCGGCTTTGTTGGTCTTGTTTTATTGTCTGTCGAAATGTCTTGTAGTCCGGATTCGAGATCGATCGGGTCTTCCGTAGAAGGAATATCCTTCGCTGACCGTGAGAGCTTATAATGGGCTAAGTTGGGACACCCTGCAGGTATTATCTTTCAAAGCCGTGCCCGCGTTATGAGGCAGATGGGAATTTGTTAATGTCCGGTTGTAGAAAACCCGAAGTTGATCTTAATTAAAATACACCAACGCGTGTGTAACCGTGATGGTCTCTTCTCGGAGTCCGGGAATTGAACACGGTGTTGGAGTTATGTTTGACGTAAGTAGTTTCAGGATCACTTCTTGATCATAGTTGTGCGACCGTGCTTTTGCTTTCTCTTCTCGCTCTCATTTGCGTATGGTAGCCACCATATATGCTAGTCGCTTGCTGCAGCTCCATCTCACTACCCTGTCCTACCTTTAAGCTTAAATAGTCTTGATCTCGCGGGTGTGAGATTGCTGGGTCCCCGTGACTCACAGATACTTCCAAAACCAGTTTGCAGGTGCCGATGAAACCGTGCAGGTGATGCATCCGAGCTCAAGGAGGAGTTCGATGAAGATCTTGTTCATTGTGTTATTTCGTTTCAGCTTGATCAAGAGTGGAGCCAGCTTGGGACGATCGGGGATCTGTAGCATTTGGGGTAGTCTTCTTTTATTTTGGTTCCGTAGTCGGACCTTGATTGTATCTGTATGATGTAATGTTTTACTCATGTATTGTGTGAAGTGGCGATTGTAAGCCAACTATGTATCTCTTTTTCCCTTATGTATTACATGGGTTGTGTGAAGATTACCTCACTTGCGACATTGCTTTCAATGCGGTTATGCCTCTAAGTCGTGCTTCGACACGTGGGAGATATAGCCGCATCGAGGGCGCTAAGTTGGTAATCGAGCCTTCCCGACTTAGGAGCCCCTACTTGATTGTTTGTTTGGCGTTGTTGAGTCTAGAACGGAAAATGTTTTGAGTCTTAGGATTATATATATCGGAGAGTAGGATTCTTTTTACTCCCCAGTCCTTCGTCGCTCTCGGTGAGGTATCCTGACGAGAGTTTTGACTCTTCTCTTCTCAAATTTCACTAAAAAATTTTAGGATCACGCTGGTATCTTGGAATCGTTCGATGGTTTTGTGATGAGAACATTGTTCTTGGTGCCTCCCGACATTTAGGGTTGTGGCGGTGTCCCGGGAGTTGAGCTCCGAGGTGTTGTCGTCACAATTTTATTGTTGCGCTCGAATACCGAGTTTTGCCGACATCGAAATCTCTTTTGTGCGCTTGTTGGTGAGATAACCCCGATAGCCCAAAGATCGAGGCGAAAAGGGAGTATTGCCATGACTTGTATAACGGATGTTTTTCAAGGTCGAGGTACATGATTTCGAGGATTTCTTGGTTATGTGTTGACGGATGGATACAAATGGATCTAGGTATTGTTAGTTTGGGTGATATATTTTGTGTCCCTGTATCCCCAACACCAGATTGCATAACCGTAAAGTTTCGGAGTTTATAGGTGGGAATTCTAGTAGCTTACGGGATATTCTTTCCGACGGATGTATGATTTGAGATTGGGGTTCAACGTCTAGTGGTCCGCCCATTCACGGTCGATTCACGTGGTCGCGAGACGCCTTAAAGAATCCTTGGCTATGCTGATTCGGGACGTCTTGTTTGTCATTCGTGACGTCCGCTATACGTCGTGTCCGTGTGGGCCCCACCACGAACACTTTGGGCGAAATCTCTATCATGTGTTTGTTCCGGCTCATTCTTGAAGCCAATCCTTTGTTTTTGTTTTGTTTTTTGTGGTATTCGAGTTGCTTCGAAGTCAAGTGTGGATTCCATACCTTATTCTAAATGGTGTTCTCATATTTCTATGTGAATACTAATCCTTCGTGATCATCGAGGTCGTCATGTTAATTCTTTTCCCAACCGGTGTGCTTCTCTTCAAGTGGATCCGATCATTTTCAACATCTGCGAGATCAATTCTAAGTTTTCTCAACGGTGCTTGCTTCATCCGTCCTAAGTTGCCTTTGTTTTCCCGCCCTCCCACCCTTTTTCTTCAAGGACTCAGATTTCTTAATCAAGTATCCATTTTATTGAGTGAAGTTTCTTCATTTTTTTTCCTTTAATGTTTTATCCGTGATTTCTCATGAAGACGCTAAGGAAGTTTCAACCTTATCATTGTTCCATTCTAATTTTCTTCTCCGTGGATTTAGTTCAAGATTTCGTGTTGATCTTATCCCTTTTCCTCTTTTCACAATGCTTTCTCATGCCGTGTATTTCCTAATCATTCACCTCTCGCTATTCATTTGTTCCAAGTGTTGAAGATATCTCTCAAGATTCAAGTTTCCATTCTCAATTCACTCAAGTTCTTTTGAGGATGCTATCTCATTCAACCCATTTAATTCAACCGGTGCAATCTTTATTTCAATCGTTCAACGGTGTTTCTTTTGAGTGGGCCCTAACCCACGTGTCTTTTCCCGTGATCTTACCCGACTCTTTTATTTTCCCGCGCTATTCCCAAATTCTTTGCAAAGTTTGACGAAGAATGAATTATCATCACCAAATGTCTTTCTCCAAGATCTTTCAAATTATTTTCATTGTTGGTTCAACCTTTCTAATTTTCATTCCGGAGTGCCTCAACAATTCATGGTGGTGTTTCTCGTCATCATTCTCGGATTTTGAAGACCGAAGAAGAGTTTCTCTTAAATCTCGCTCCATTCAATTCAAGATTCATGGTTCTAGTTTGATGCCATCCTCTCATAATTGTTTTAGATTGTGAGAATTATTTTCACCCATCCGGAGCAATTCAGGAGTCTTTTCAGTTTGATTCTTCGGAGCCCATCATCTCAGATTTATTCATTCCAGCTTTCAGCTCTCGTTCTCCAAATCTTACCGGTGCATCATTCAAGTTTTATCTAATCAGCTCGGGATCTCGGCGTTCATTTGTATCTAAATCCTCTCAAGTATCTTCGTTCATTTTCCAATTCTTCCCGGTGTTTCTTTATCTTTTCTTCGTTCATTTTCAATTCTTACGGTGGTTCGTTCAAGAGTGCTCTTCCTTCGTTATCATACAGATTCATTCGTTCTTTCCAATCCTACCGGCGGATCGTTGAAGACCTTCCCAAGTTGAGCAATATCTCTCTTCAATCCTTTCTACGAGAATAAGTAGTATGCCAAATCCATTGCTTGTCAACAATTTAATTGGTGAAGGATGAGCATAATGTAATTCTTATTCTTGTTTCATCGAGTAAGTTCAATTCCTTATTCCGGAGGTTCATCAAAATTCGTGATTTCAATTGTTCATCTATATTTCCGGAGTTCAAAGTTTTTCTCGGCTATATCATTTCAAAGCTTCATCTTATCACTGCAAGGCTTCACCTTGTATTTGCAACTTCTCTTTCTTTTATCATCCTTTTTCTTACCGGAGTTCATCATGGAGGCTCTACATGGTGCTTCCTCAAGGATTCTTTTCATTCATCAATTGTTCTTCAAGATTTTTCTCTCGGAGTTAAGATCCGCCAAGCTATACTCTAAAATAAGCATGGTGTTCAACACATGTTTTGTTTTGAGGCGTTCAAGCATTCTTCATCTTGCATTCCGAAGTGCAATTCTTTCTACCTTATCTCTTGAGATGGTGTCATGTCATTCTTGACAATTTTCCTTCATGCTTCATGATTCACATGTTGTCAAGAATGAGGTATTTTAAATCCATCAATCTCTTCGTTGGAGTTATCTTGGGCTATATTTCACCTAAAGCTTTCCCTAAGGTTTGTGGCTATTTATGGTGCTTATAAATGACCCAAGTTCTTCATTTGTCCTCCCGGTGAAATAAGTTTCTCGTCTCCTTGTGGATAGCAGTCCAATCATTTGTTTTTCGTTAGTGGCAGAATTTCACCTCAAGTGTTGAGATGTTTCCATAAGCCCACTACAAACTTATTCTTTTCGTTGTTGGTCATCCAACAACTTTGTTCTTCTTGCAAGGATGCTTTCCAAATTCAATTGTGGTAGGAGTTGTCATTTCCTTCTCCGTTCCCTTTATCACAACGATCTAGCTTCTATTCTTTCTTCCGGAGGCTTTGTGATGTTGCTCTCTTCACACATCTTCCCGAATTGAGGATCATGTTCTTTTCTTGCATTATCCATTTAACCGGAGTGTGGTGTCTTCTCTTCAAGTTCTTTTCATCTTATCAAGTTTTCCTTCTTCTTTTAGCCGGGGTGCTGCCCAAATTATATCATTCTTACTCCTTCTCTATCTTGTTTCAACCAGAGTGGTTCCAATTCCTTCTTGTCCATTGTACTCGTCATTCATAGCTTTGCAACCCCCAAGGTTCACATGGTGGTCCTTGTTTCTATTTTCTACTGGAATGCTCTCAATTTCGTTCAACTCTATTGTGTTATTCTTTCAAGTTTTCAACCTCTCGAGGTTCATTGGTTTCACTCGTTTGTCAAAGAAGCAACTTAGTTTTACCTCTTCCTCTTCCGCTTTTCTCTGGTGCCATCCTAGATCTCGGGACGAGATCCTCTCGTAGTGGTGGAGTGTTGTGACGCCCCAAGACCGGAGCTTCAGTTGCCTTCCAGGGTTTCCGAGTTTTGTCGTGTGATTTGTTTTGTTTTTGCTTTCATCATGTCATTATCTGCATTGCATTGGCACTCGTTGCTGTCATTGTTTTTAAAACTTGCATCCGCTCGTAGTTGCCGCTTCGCTTCTCTCCGCTATGCTTCGTTGACCGCTCCAGCCAATCGGTGTTCGCTCCCTCTTGACCGTGACCGCCTAACCCCTCTTTGCACAGTGTATAGACCCTCTCGCGTCCCAAAACCCCCTTGACCCAAACCGGACTGTCGCTACTGCTGTGTCCGGATCATCCCTAACGCCTACAAAACATCTCCGCTTTTGTTAATTGGGCTCCTAACTATTTTATTCGCGATCGTCAATTACGATCGTGAGGGACGAGCTAGCCCTACCCAAAAATCCACCGATCTGTATATATATATCATTCTAACCTAGTTTTTAGGACTCTGTCCCATCCATTCCATCCATGCAGCCGCTTACTCCATCGGTTCTCTCCTTCCACCTTGGGATCTTCCCAGATCCTCTCCCGATCCAAAAATCATTCCCTTGATTTCCGCCATCCAACCACAGCAAAGTTGCAGCCTCCTCGCTCTCGGATCAGCAGAGCCCGAGGCTTCGCCTCTGCTCGTTCCCGCCGTGCACGCCCCGTCCGCTTGGCGGAGGCCACCCCGACCTGCTCCTTCCACACCTCATGGCCGAGGGCCCCAACCCGGCGTCCGCGTCGCCGAGTACCTCGACCACCAAGCCTGCAGCCTCCTCCCACCTTGGGATCATCGACCGCCAAATCCCGCGGCCTCCACCTCGCCTCATCCCGCCATTCGTCGTCGCCAGAACCAGCTTGTCGGAGCAGAGCTCCTCCGTCGCCGCCCTTCCTGTTCCCGAACGGATCCGCCTTGCTCGCGCCTCCCGCTGCTTCCCTCATCTCCTCCCGCATGCCCGCCGCCTCTCTCTCGCTTTCCTCTCAATCCTCTTCGCTTTTCTTTCTTCAGGAGACATCCCGACCGCGCCATGGAGCTCCAAGTCCACCGGCTCGCCCCCACTTTGATCCGGCAGGGAACGGGGCCCCGGCGATCTTCCGCGACCGGATCTGGCCACCCCGACGCCCTATGCTCTCGGGCCCCGCCGGACCTCCTTCCTCCGCGCCTGGTCCATGTTGCTGCCTCTGTTCGAGAGGAGGACGACGCGGTCGACGCCCGCGTTGACTGCGCCTCGTCCGCAAACGACCGCCAGGTGGGCTCCAAGGCCCGGCCCCCCCCCCAGCCGGCCTCCCTCAGCTTCCAATCGGGCCAAGCCCATGGGTGAGGCCATCCCCAGCGCCCCTCCGTTTTTTTCCTTCCATTGGGCCAGATCCCAGATGCGGCCCGTGTTGTTTTTTTTTTCCTGCGCTGCGATTTAGCTATTATTCCTGAGACTGCAGCTTTGCAGAAAAACCCCTAAACATCATGCATTTAATAACTCACAAATGGTGCATCGGATTAAAATGTTTTATATATGTAAAATGCTCAGAAAATTGTGTAGATTAATAATATGCCACTTTCATCCCATGTTAAAATGTTTAACTTGCTGTTTATTTAAATTTGCTAATATGCCATGTTAAAATGCTTTAATTCATAACTAAATAACCGTAGCTCGGATTTAAATAAATTATATATGTAAATGGGGTAGAAAAATGCCTAGTTTAACTTGGTACACTTTATTTTGCTGTTTAACAACATTAAAATTGTGTTAGGGCAGAATAGTAGCAAATTCGAAATATGCATATGGGGATTTCCGGAATTGTTGTTTGTTATTTCCGGCCTCATTTAAATTTGCCTAAATAGTTTGTTTTATTATGCTTCACCTCTTGCCATGTTTAATAACATTTAATATTGTTGAGTACCTAACCGAGAGAGAACTAAATAATTGATATGGTGTTTTGTCAATATGCAACTCGTTGCATATTGAGCTCCATTTAACTTGTAGTTTTGTTTGTGCATATTGCCATGCCATGCTATTTAAACCGGTCATGCATCATATTTGTTTGTGCATCATGCCATGATTATGCTTGTGTGTTTACTATGTTGTTGCTTGTTTCCGGGTTGCTTCTCTTGTTAGCTTCGGCTTCGTTCCGGAGTTGTGAGGATTCGTTCGACTACGTCCGCTTGTCTTCTTCATGGACTCGTTCTTCTTCCTTGCGGGATTTCGCAAGATGACCATACCTCGAAATCACTTCTATCTTTGCTTGCTAGTTGCTCGCTCTTTTGCTATGCCTATGCTACGATGCCTACCACTTGCTATATCATGCCACCCACATTGCCATGTCAAGCCCCTAACCATCCTTTCCTAGCAAACCGTTGTTTGGCTATGTTACCGCTTTGCTCAGCCCTCTTATAGCGTTGTTAGTTGCGGTGAAGATGAAGTTCGTTCCTTGTTGGAACATGGAGATGTTGTTACTTGTTGGAACATGTTTACTTGTTGGGATATCACAATATATCTTATTTAATTAATGCATCTATATACTTGGTAAAGAGTGGAAGGCTCGGCCTTATGCCCGTGTTTTGTTCCACTTTGCCGCCCTAGTTTCCGCTCATACCGGTGTTATGTTCCCGGATTTTATGCTCCTTACACGGTTGGGTGATTTATGGGACCCCTTGACAGTTCGCTTTGAATAAGACTCCTCCAAAGAAGGCCCAACATTGGTTTTACCATTTGCCACCTAAGCCTTTTTCCCTTGGGTTCTGCAGACTCAAGGGTCATCTTTATTTTAACCCCCGGGCCAGTGCTCCTTCGAGTGTTGGTCCAAACCGTCAGCCGCCGGTGGCCACCAGGGGCAACTCTGGGTTCGCCTATCGGAAGTTTGGACAATCCGGTGTGCCCTGAGACCGAGATATGTGCAGCTCCTATCAGGATTTGTCGGCACATCCGGCGGCTTTGCTGGTCTTGTTTTATTGTTTGTCGAAATGTCTTGTAGTCCGGATTCCGAGATCGATCGGGTCTTCCGGTAGAAGGAATATCCTTCGCTGACCGTGAGAGCTTATAATGGGCTAAGTTGGGACACCCCGCAGGTATTATCTTTCAAAGCCGTGCCCGCGGTTATGAGGCAGATGGGAATTTGTTAATGTCCGGTTGTAGAAAACCCGGTTGATCTTAATTAAAATACACCAACAAGTGTGTAACCGTGATGGTCTCTTCTCGGCGGAGTCCGGGAATTGAACACGGTGTTGGAGTTATGTTTGACGTAAGTAGTTTCAGGATCACTTCTTGATCATAGTTGTGCGACCGTGCTTTTGCTTTCTCTTCTCGCTCTCATTTGCATATGGTAGCCACCATATATGCTAGTCGCTTGCTGCAGCTCCATCTCACTACCCTGTCCTACCTTTAAGCTTAAATAGTCTTGATCTCATGGTGTGAGATTGCTGGGTCCCCGTGACTCACAGATACTTCCAAAACCAGTTTGCAGGTGCCGATGAAACCGTGCAGGTGATGCATCCGAGCTCAAGGAGGAGTTCGATGAAGATCTTGTTCATTGTGTTATTTCGTTTCAGTTGATCAGTAGTGGAGCCCAGTTGGGACGATCGGGGATCTGTGTAGCATTTGGGGTAGTCTTCTTTTATTTTGGTTCCGTAGTCGGACCTTGATTGTATCTGTATGATGTAATGTTTTACTCATGTATTGTGTGAAGTGGCGATTGTAAGCCAACTATGTATCTCTTTTTCCCTTATGTATTACATGGGTTGTGTGAAGATTACCTCACTTGCGACATTGCTTTCAATGCGGTTATGCCTCTAAGTCGTGCTTCGACACGTGGGAGATATAGCCGCATCGAGGGCGTTACAGCCAGCAAGAGGGTGCTCTACAGCGTGACTAGAAAAACTAGAGCTAGCGGCGTTTCTAGCCATGTAGGAGACACCATAGCTTGTGACGTCTCTCACACAACAGAAACCTAAGATTTTGTTTCCCGACACTTTTCGCATGTAAAATTCACAAATAAAAAGATTGACCTTTTCAGTAGTAAATTTCACAAACTGAAGGAGTATGCTGACTCCCATAGGAGTTGTTGGGAATCCCACAAAGAGCAAGGGTGAAGTAGAATATCAACAAAGAATTTCCATCAGTTAGAGAACCAAGGTTATCAATCTAACGAAAAACTTCCAAGCTAACAACTTTGGCAACACTTGCACAAAAACAAAATACAAACTTGCACCCAACGAGGCAAGAGGGTTGTCAAGCCCATTGTCTTGCTAGTTACAAGATTAAAAGCGAATAATAGAGATAGATAGTAGCAAAATAGCATGGCTAATAAAATAGAAAATTGTGTAGAAGAATTCAGTAATGGAGAATAGACCCCGGTGCCATATGTTCACTTGTGGCATCTCTCTTGAAAACAACAAGTAGCATGGTAAACAAATTATAGCTGGGCAATTGACTGAATTGCAATATTCATGACTATGATCATTCATGGCATAATCTCATATAGTCAGTACATCCGTGATAAGTAGACCGTTAATCCAACTGCATCTACTACTAATACTCCACCCCAAAACTGCTATCGCATGCATCTCAAGGTATTAAGTTTGCAAGAAACAGAGTATCACAATAAGCAAGATGACATAATGTAGACAACAAGAAGTCAATCAATATGACAAAACCCCGTAGTTTTTATCCTTAGTGGCAACAATACAATACGTGCCTTGACCCTTATTGTCATTGGGTTAGAGCATGGCAAGATTGAACCCACTATAAAGCGCCACTCTCTCTGAAGAAAAACCCATCGAACTTAGCCAAACAATATAGATACACCGGAGAGCATATACAACTATTTAAATATGCAGCAAATAAACATCAAAAGATTTAATTGATTTCAATAAACAATCTGATCATGAAGTGACAATTAATCATGTCCAACAAACACACCACCGATTACATCGAATTGATCTCGACCATGTGAGAAGGCTCACGGGAACATGGTATTGAAAATCCAAAAAGAGAGAGAACCATCTAGACCTTTAGAGGGCAATTATTCATGAAGATTTAACTGATTGTAAGTCAACATGTCAAGCTCGTTGATGTAGGACTTGCATCGCCCCATCGAGGCGGTCGTTGATGCTTCAACGCTAGCCCATGTGTACGCTATAGTGGGATACACTCGCCACCACCGGCATAAGGCCACTCCCAAGATTGCAGTGGAGGAATGGTGACTGAATGACAAACAAAGATACGTTCCCACATCCAAACCCTCAGTGCTCGCACAAAACCACCAACGCATGAGGTCTGCTTCTGCCTCTAACACGCCTCCCAATCTGCAAATTCAAAAACATGTTAGATCATGATACACAATCATTAAGTTCATACAATGAACATGTATCCCATTAGTTAGATATTACATGACGGTGCTAGAAAGCTAGCCCAGCTGACGCCCTAACTCCACTTCACGTCCCAATTACGTAGCACGTCCAAGTGCATTCAGGATGCGGTGTCCCATGAACCATCTGGAAAGACCATCAAAGTCAAGAGGTTCCACAAGTACGCCCCGGCATACTGATCCACAGTCGCCTCACCGACATTCTCCGGGAAAATGAACCTCTATTGTTGTAGCTACGAGCACAACACACCAACCGATCCTTTTTGGTTGGGTGAGTCCACGGCCCAAGTTCAACATCAACCAATCCTGCCACCCATGGTCGCCACCCCTCGGACTTCACCTTCCCAGTACTTGCCTTTCCTCAGTTGGCAGGGTGGTGATCATCGCAAAGTCCTCCAAGGTGATTATCACCTCGCTAAGGGGTAGGTGGAAGGAGTGTGTCTCCAACCTCCAACGGTCCAAAAGGCGGTAATTGTGGAGTTCATAAAGGGCGACCTTCCTTTAAAGTTGAGAATAAATGGGAGAAGACCCAATCTTCCGTAATAGGGCTCATATTGACTATCATATTGCATTGCTTCATTAGGATTGTGATCCATCAAACGTAGAAGTGGTGGAACCTACAAAAAGCGAACAACTGGTTGCTTTCCTTTGTATTTGCAAGCAATAAGAAAAGTTGAACGATAGAGACGATTACTTCCCCTCTTTCAATGGCCCTTGCACAGTGCTTCGCTTCATAGGCACCATGGAGTCCATGGTACTTATCATTTTCAAACATTCTACATAATACATATAAACATATTAATACCAACTATCATAACATACATGTCCTACAAGTTAAAAAATAATACATACATCATATTAACAACGTCACCAATAATTTGAACAAGCATATATACAATCCCTAAAATAATTCTTATCTAAAGCCACATGCATATTTCATCTAAATATAAAACACATACATTCACAATCCTGAATTTGTACTCAAATAAATACATTTGAACAAGCATATATACAGTACCTACAAAACTTATATCTAAATTCACATAAATATTTCACCCAAAAAAAACCCATACATACACAATGCTTGCATTTCTATCTCTAAATCCATTAGTACACAATACAAAATACATTACCACAACAACTATATAGTTCTTCTCAACCCAATATAGCCCAAACAATCTCTTCAAACTAATAAGGAAAAGCAAATCTTAGGGTTCCACCAACTACCAAAATAGCAAGTTTTGACCCAAAAAATTAGAGGAATAGAGGGAGAATACCTCAAGCAACTTGGGGAGGAAGAACCCGTCGAGGTTGCGAGTGGGTTGGATCCCACCTGCGGCCACTTAAGTTCTCAGGTAAGAAACACCAAAGGCTTTGGCGTTGCTGGCCACACCGGCGAGTTCGGCGTTTCTGCTTGTCACGTAGGCTCCCAACGCCAAATCGAACATGACAGGGCAGGCCAAGTTTGGCATTTCTACTTCGGGCAGCAACAACAGAAGCCATGCCGTTTCCCAAAAGGGTCAAATCGTGCTAAAAATTTCGCGCGAGTTCATTTTGTGCAATTTTTTTGTCAAGGTTAGAATAGTGATTTCGTCCTCATATATAGAACCCCCAAACATCATAAGAAACAAAATCCTACCCATCAATTTATATACACTTTGGGAGTACCTAATATGACTTCCTTTGGGAGTGGTGGCTGCGCGCGAGAGCAGGCATTCCCATAGGCCGGGGCAACGGGGCGACCGCCCTGGGCCCCTGGGAGGTAGGGGCCCCGGCCCAGGTAGTAGTACAGTATACACATATTATGATATTTCTTCTTTAGATCCAGAAAAATAAGAGGAAAAAACAAGGCCCAAGCCCACCACGTAGCTAGCACTCAGGGACCGAAATAATCGATGGGTTCTCTACGCTGCTGCAGCATTCATCGACCTCCTCGGCTCTAGTCTCCTCGCTTCCTCGGCTCCTCCCCCAAATTTCTCCAAACCCTAGAGAATAGCGCCACTGCTCCCGTGCACTTGCAAATTTGAGGCGCTGCTCCTTGCATCCATTAGTGGAGATCAACAGTGATATTCCCTTCCCAATCATCTCTCTTTGCATCCTCACAATTCCCCATCAAGTAGACGTTTAAGGGATCATCATATCAGAGATGGTATGTCTACCTCCTTCCCCTAATCAAGTATTATTTTGATTTGCTGTTAAATAGCCCGGTGGTCCGCCTCTGATTGCTCCATCTGACATCTCCAATTCTTCTCTTCCTAGTTCCCACTCTTCTGTTGGCCTGTTCTTCAATGCTTCATTAGATCCAGGGATGAGAAGGGGGGGGGGGGGGACGGGAATGAGTGTTGCAGCCTTGTAGATCTGGGATGCTACATCAATAATTCGACATCAAGCCATATGCTGATATTCAGGTGCTTTTGATCCATGTATTGACTGTTTTTCTCCAATTTTTTGGTGACATATCTTCTCGAAAATGTTTATCAATGACAAAAGGAAGTGAAAAAAAATAGAGAGATGAACTGGAAGAACCCAGAAAGGTTCGATTGACATTTTTTTTAGAACAGGTAGTTCTACCAGAAATGTTTGTGCCATTGCGTGTTACGGTGGTTTGTTTGTTAGAGACATAGACTCTTGTCCAAATATATTAATAGCTTATCGAATTTTATTTACTGCACCAGTCAGTCATTGTAGCATAAGCTTAACACAGTTTCTCAAAAGTTCAAGTTATTGGGAAACTATTTGAAATCATCAATGTCACAGGAAAGGTTGAATGGTCTTGCTACATTATGCATTGAGAAAGAAAAGTTGGATGAAATAAATATTGAAGTGGTTATTGATTACTTTTCTTCCAGAAGTGTTATGAGAAACAACAAGATCTGATCATCATATTCAGGAAGCTTTGGAGACATTTTCTTTGGGTGAAGACATCGATTGACGAACAGATTGGAGAGAATAGAAACTGATGTAAGTTCTCATGCATTAACATTATATCTCATGATAACACAAACGCTTCAAGTTGCTATCAGTTTTGACAAGGTTTTCACACTTAGAAGAGCAAGACGATGGTCTCTTTGTGCCACTTACAAAAGCAATCTTTTGTAGAATTATATTGTTTCCATACTATTATGATATAGTAGTTCTATGGATCGTTACAAATAAATAATTTGTGGCATGTGCTTTTTAGTTCAAAGACCATCAATCTATGTTATCTACTAAATTGCTTTCGAAATACAATATATTCTAAATTTTTATTTGTCCGCAAGGGCCCCATTTTGTCGTCTCGCCACAGGGCCCCGAATATGTATGGACCGGCCTGTGCGCAGGAACTTCGACACTATTACAATTCTGTTGCACTGGAAGCTGTGGAAAGAGAGGAACTCAGAGTTTTTGACCAAGTGGCGAGCAGTGCTGAAAGAGTCCTGGACTTGATACGGGAAGACATAGCAGTATGGCGCTCAACAGGCTGCATAGCGGACCTTGGTTTCTAGCGAGTCATTGGCATTTGTACCGTGTTGTAATCGTTGTATTGCGGGGTTTGTCAGACTCTGGTTTTCAGATCTAGTTCGCCTAGACTGCTAACCGCGCTGTACTTTTTCTTTCTTTGGAATAAAGATCGGCCAAGGGCCCTTTGAGTAATATGACTTCCTTTGTGAATTATCTCAAAAAAAAGATACCGTTCGAAACAGAGCACAAATGGTAAAATCTCCAGAGGACACACGTGCACGGCCTACCAGAATCAGACACCGACAGGTGGGCACCACGAAACCGTCTCGAACCAGTAGGAGCCGCCGCGGGGTAAAATCAGGCCCACTCCTCCTCCTCTCCCGTCGTCTTCGAATTGGGGATCTCGCGTCCCAACCAAGCCCCGCAGAAAAGCCACACGAACCCAACCCGCTCCAAACCTAGGGTTTCGCCGTCCCGCCGCCTCGCAGACCGCTCGCCGGCGCCGGCGCCTCCACCGCCGCCATGTACAACGGCATCGGGCTGCAGACCGCGCGCGGGTCCGGCACGAATGGGTACGTGCAGACCAACAAGTTCTTCATCCGTCCCCGGACCGACGGGGCCGCCAAGGCGCCGCTCCACAACTACGACCACGGCCCCGACCGCGACAAGCTCTGCGGGATGCGGCCGCCCAACAAGGAGATCCTGGAGCACGACCGGAGGCGGCAGGTGGAGCTGCGGCTGGTCGAGCTGAGGGACACCCTCGAGGAGCAGGGCTACACCGAGGGCGAGATCGAGGAGCGCGTCGAGGAGGCGCGCAAGGAGGCCGAGCTGGAGGCTGCTGCTGCTGCCGTGGCCGCGGAGGCGGGTGGTCGCGCAGGCGGCAGGGGGCCAGCAGCGCGTCCGGCCGAAGGGTACGGATCTAAGAATTGCTCATACCCTTTTCTGTTTATATATCTCTGCATCTGTCAGTTATCCTTTTGCTATGTGAAAACTGTCAGTTATCCTTTTGGTATGTGGAACTGTTGGAGAGGAGGCCAGGAAAATACGTCCATGTGCAGTGCATAATCTGATTTCTTCATTTGGTGTTCGAGGATATTCCACATTGAAACATAATTGGTTCTTAAAGTTTGATTTAGTATGGAAATTTATCTACAGCTTATGTTGTTCCTAGTGAAGTATAAAACCCCGGTTCCTGCTCCTGCTTGTGCTAAGTGTTTTGTTATTTTACAGTTCATATGTTCAGTTGTTTGTTCTGTTGGTAGATTGTCAATAGTTTCTGACAAGACATGTGAAATCTTCTCAGGTTCACGGGCACACAGAGCCACCATGTCGCAGCACGGAAGGAGAAGCAGCTTGAGACGCTGAGGGCTGCTCTTGGGCTAGAAGCTGAGGTTGGAGAGAAGAACGCTGAAGTAGACAGTGATCCGGAGTCTGGCGAGCTTGTACCTGGGAAGGAGTCTGAAGAGATGGATGTTGATGTTCAGAACGATAGGAAGGCTTCAAAGGATGGTAAGAAGCATGCAAAGAAGGGAAAGAAGGAAAAAGGGAGTGATAGGAAGAGTCAGAGCAGAAGTTCGAGGAAGAGTAAGCACGGGTATGATTCAGAAGATGATTCTGAGTCTGACCATGATGAAATAAAGAGAAAGAAATACATAAAGAAATCCTTCTTAGATAGAGATGTTGATTCTAAGATTGTTCATAAGAAGGCAAAACAGGGAAAAGGTACACGCCATGATTCTGAGGCTGATTCAGACAGTGATCATGGCAAGAAGGCAAAATACACGAAAAGCAATCATGACGAGGGAAAGAAGGGGCCTGTGAAGAGCTCTCGTCATGACTCTAAAGATGAGAAGCCCAGAAGAAGCAAGTACAAGGATGATTCGTACAGTGACTCAGAGAGTGATGTCTCGTACAGTGATTCAGAGAGCGACTATGATCGAAAAAAGAAAAAATCCTCTCACCACGGTTCTAAAGATGATAAGCAGGCACCAAAAAGCAAAGAGAAGGAAGCCAGTTTGGTTAAGAATGTTGATAAGCGCAAGAGACATGATTCTGATTCGGATGGTTCTGCTCATGATAGGAAAATACACCTTGATGCAGCTGTTGCTAGGAAGGATCATTCCCGTGATAAACCGAAGATTGACCCAAGGAGTGGTGAATATAAAAACAAAAGGCCTGTGAAGACTTCTCGCCATGACTCTGAAGATGAGAAGCCACATGGCAAGGTCCCTCGGAAGGAAAAGTATGCCGAATCAGAGACTGACTCAGAGAGGTATACCAGTGAAAAGAAGAAGCCTGCAAAATCCTCTGTCCATGTTTCTAAAGTTGATAAGGAAGCACCAAAACATAAAGAGAAGGAAGGGAAGACTAGTAGTAAAAATGTTGATAAGCGCACGAGGCATGATTCTGATTCTGATTCTGATTCTGATTCAGATGGATGGCAAAGACACGTTGACACAAAGGTAAAAAAGATTGCGGAAGAGAAAAAAAAGGTGATTAGCTCAAGTGAGAGTTCATTTTACAGCAGCAGCAGCAGTGAATCAGATGTGAGCGATGAAAGCCGTGAGAACAGGAAATCTGACAGAGGATTGAAGAATGGTAATGGTCAGAACCATGCTAAAAGGGCTTCTTACAAGAATGAGTTAGAGGAAAGGAAAAAGGGTCAAGATGGGAGAAGGAAGGAAGAGAGAATGGAGCAGGAGAAACAAAAACAGAGGGAGGAAGAGAGGAAAGAGTTGGAGAAGCAAAAACGTCTGGAGGAAGAGAGGAAAGAGTTGGAGAGGCAAAAACGTCTGGAGGGAGAGAGGAAGGAGCTGGAGAAGCAAAAGCAGAGGGCGAAGGAGGAAGAGACACTGAAAGAGAAGGAACATGAACGGAGGAAAGGTGAGCATGGTGTGGAAAGGGACAGCAAAAGAAAGGTTGGAGAAGATAGGTACGACCCAAATTCAAACAGACTCAGCGATGATGAAAACAGGGACCGAAAGACACGTGAAGATTATGGTCGACAGAAAACTACAGATTCAGATAGGTATGACCCAAATTCAAACAGATACAGTGATGATGAAAACAGGGACCGGAAGAGGTATGGAGAGTACGGTCTACACAGAGCTAGATATTCAGATAGCCATGATTCAAAGAGGTCTAGATATGATGACTCTTATAACCACTCGAGGAGGGATTATGAAGAGCGCTATTCTAGAGATGAGCACAGAGACAGGAGGCATCGCTGAATGCAGAAGTTATCTTAAAATGTAAGTCTCAGTTTTTACCATTGCTTGTTAGTTTGCATCACTGGGAAGGAGTAAACACACATTTTTACCGTTTGTGTTAATGGTAATCTTTTAGTGGTTTGACCTTTAGTCCTAATATATACTTATATAATCTCTCAGATTATTTCACTTGGGTGATAAACGTTATAGCAGCTTTTGGCTTTTTTTGCACCCTTTTGTGTTCATTTCTTCATTCTAATGATGCTCTGTTGTCCCTCTGCAGGCAACTCATTTCTATGAAGCGAAGTGCAGCGCTGGTACATCTTGTTGAGCAAGGACAGTAACATTGGCGCCATTGAAGAAGGCTCAGTTGCCTAGCGCAAGATTTTGGCCATATGTTTACTGCTAGTCGTCATCCAGCAACGCTGTTTTGCCGCTGCGGTGAAGTTTTTGTTTGCTCATGTTTGTATGGACTTTCTCCTCTCTGTTTTGTCAGTCCTGAGTATGTAATGTGGAGGTTATATTGTTACACCGGTGGCATCATGTTGCCCAGCAACAATGTGGGAGATGTATCTAACCTATGTTTTTTTTTTTGTTGGAGATGATGAACCTTGCTAAAACTTTGTCTAAGGCCTTAGCTTGCCTTGATGCTCACTTTACAATTGCTTGATGTGACAAGGCTTGAATGCATCAGTTTGGCATCTGTTACCCACTCTGATTATTTCTGGTCGGAAGATGATGCTGGGTTCCTTTCTCGCTTCTTTTAACATGCAGAAAATGCCCTTCCTTGTGCTGCTGATTTTGTCTTGTTGCTGTAGTATTTTCTTCTGCAGCGAAGAAATAGCCATGTCATGGGCAATGGAATCATTACAAGCTCTTTTACAAAGAAACAACTTTAAACTTTAGGAAACTATAGTAAACAGAAGAAATTTGGCTTCACGGAAGTCAACGCCATATCTTGCTCGGGAGTCGTGGCATCAGTTTCGACAATGATTCGGTCCGTACCAGCAGCTGCAGCAAATTGGCACGACTGGCAAACTGGAATGGGGCAGCTGCAACAGTGATTTCAGTTTCAACAATGTTGGGAGCAAGGCTAGGAAACCCAATTCGGCTCCCAGGGAGGAAATTGCACAAATCACCTACTTTTGATGCTAGATGTGATAATTTGTTGCAAATAGGTTTAGATCATCATTTAGGTGTGTTGACATGATTTATGACAAGTGGGTCTGGTTTGTAAGTGCACCGTGGCATAAAAAACAGCCACATCAGTAGATTTTTTTTATTGTTCTCACGTGGGCCAAAAAATAGACAAAGTTTAAAAAAAACGGCCACATCAGCGAGTAGATCTTTTTATTGTTCTCACGTGGGCTGAAAAATACAAATAATAGACAAAGTAAAAAAAAATGGTTGAGCAAGTGGGTTGAAAGCCCAGATCCATACGCACGTGAACCGTCTCAGAAAAAGAAAATCTCACCTCTCTTTCTCCTCTGCTCGAGCGAGCCGTGACCTCGCACAGAATTCCTTCGCTGGCGAAGTGTCCGCCGGTGATGGAGCCCAGCTAGCCTTCCTCCGTCGTCGGGTAAGCCCGTCTCCTCGCCTCCCTCCCCACCCCCAAGGTCTGCTCGTCTCCCCCCTACCTCGGTGCGTGGATATTCCAATTCCATAGCGCCTCTGCACAGCATCAATGAGAGAAGTTATATTCATAGCTGGATCACTCCTGATCGCATCTTCATACTCCTTAGCAAGCCAAGTGCTATTAATCCTTGATGTGTCAGTGGTACTGCCACATGTGTGTGGTAGCATTATTTGACTGATGCAATGCGTCTTTTGTCCCTTTAATTATTTGAGATGAGCAAACCATGAGAGCACAAGTGCCACCCGAGCTGCAGCAAACAACCACCCTCTCCTGGTTATCTTTCAAATACGTGAAGTTTCTGATGTGAGCTATGTGATAATTCTCTAAAGCCTTCCTTAATTGCGTGACATCATGGAAGCACAAGTCCAACGCAAACTGCTCATGTGCATTGCTCTTGCTCTCATCATAGTAGGCATATGTGAGCTATGAGACAGAGTAAAAATTTACAGATATCATTTGGATGTGACTATGAACACATCAAAATTTTGTGAAGATTTTTTTTTGAGCTGAATTGGGTTTCCGGCAAGGCTAGCGCTTCAGCTTGAAGTGCATCCATCTGCTAGTGCTAGGTCTTCCTGTTGCCCCATTCCAGCTCCATGAATCTCTTCATCCATCCGTTAACGATTTCAGAGGAGCACTCATTGTTTAGCCGATTTGTTTGTGCAAGCGTTGTCTATTAAGCCATTCTTTGCTATGTGAACAAAATGGATTTGCTGCGACTGCGAGGGTTATCCAAAATAAGTACCCCAGGTGAGGTGAATGCTGATGGCCGGAGGGAGTATATGTAGGCCAGGGTGCTTCAAATCTTGCGCAGTCCTCCCATCCATATATATACCGCTTGTTCAGGTTGTGCAGTTCATCATTTTCTTTTTCAGGAACAAGCGACTTTTTGCCTGTTATTTTCATTGGTTAATTACATACTACTCCCTTCGTTCCTAAATACTCTCATTGATCCTATATATGGAGGTGCAGTATCAGTTTTTTTAGAGGTCTTAATATGAACTATATATGGATGTATATAGATGTATTTTAATGTTTAGATTCATTTATTTTGCTCCGTATGTAGTCCATATTGGAATCTCTAAAATGGCTATATTTAGGAATGGAGGGAGTATTATACAGGGAGGTGTTACGAGTTCTGACCCTGACCTGCCATCAGCCTAGCTTTGCTCCCAATCTCCTTCTCGAAGTAGGCTTTCCTCCCGTTTTATATATAAATCAACGAATTAAAGTACACGGCTGAACAATACAACATGGTGAAGAGACCCTCTTATAAAGCAGATTAAAAGATAAACATGAAGCCTAGAACAAGCCTAACACGTCGCCGAGTTCTGACCGGCCCATGAACCGCCAGTTAGCTGCCGCGCCACAAAATTGAAAGTGTCCAAAAATAGTTGAAAAACTTTTCTAAAATTAGCACTGCGATGATAACCATTATGGGAAAGGTTTAAACTTCTTTGTCAAACAGGTTAAAAATACAAGATTAACCCATTTTTGGTCAAAAATTGACTAAACAATGAAAGTGTCCAGAAAACTTTGAGACAAATTTGCAAAATCAACACTACCATGATGATCAGTTTATGGAAGTTTCAAAACATTTTGTCAAACAGATTAAAAAATAGGAGAAAAATAAATATTCAACCCCTTTTTGGTAAAAAAATGAAAGTGTCCAGATTTTTGAAATAAATATTACCATAATGATAATTATGGATAGTTTCAAACTTTTTTGCCAAACATATTAAAAATATACATACTTTCAAAAAATTTGATAACATTCTGTAAAATCAACACTAACATGGTGATAAGTATGGAAAAGTTAAAACTTTTATATGTCAATTTTTTTTAGAAATACAAGCAAAATACTGGGTAGTCAACTGGCCAAAACAACTTCAACCCACCAAAAACAGTCTAAGGAGAGGGCGGGGTTGAAACTTGATCGGTTTTGATAGTTCAGGATTCTAACTTGAGGATTTCAACATTCAGCGTTGCCTCTTAGACATTTGTGATAGTCCATGGCTGGATATGTTCTTCTCTCAAAATAATATCTATCACCAACAATACAAGACAACACACAAAGATAATTCCACATACACAACAACAACATCCCAACATTTTCAAAGTGCACAACAAGAAATCTAGCCATAAAGAGAGCAAGTTTACACATATAGCCAGGGCACAAAACTGTTGGTTAATAATCATTCCAATCATACTCATAGTCGTCGTCGTCATCATCGTCGTCATCACTTCTAAGCTCCTTCCTCCAGTTGTAGCGATTGTCTTCTTCTAATGCACTGTCAGGGATGTCCAAAGTTGACCAAGTCACCTTCACCTCTATAGTGACCATGTCGGGAATCTCGAAACTCACGGTCGAATCTCCATGCTTCTGAACATCAAAGAGATGAAAACGATAAACACAATCCGAGCCACCGCCACGGCCAACCTTCAATAATAAAACCAATATGGTGAGGCTCATCACAGCGAATACAAACTTGCTTAGGTCACATGGTGTCTCGCCCACAACGCCATCGAAGAGACGGGCCTGCTGTTGTAATGCGCTGCCAGAAGCCGTCAGACGCAAGCTCAAGCCACTGCCGCATGCTTCTGATATCCGAACCTATATTGTGGCCTCTGCTGCCTTGTACATACTCCCTCCGGCCTAAAATAAGTGTCTTAAGCTTAGTATAAATTTGTACTAGAGCTAGTACAAAATTAAGACACTTATTTTGGGACAGAGGGAGTATGTGCTAGATTTATGTCCACTGCCCCGCCCTCACCACATAGCCGTCGCGTGAAGGCCATGTTGATCGGCGAGTCCATGTCGCTGAAGCTGACAGCCCCGTCAATGAGCTGTAGGTCATCTTCTTCTCTTTCTCCAATCTTGATCCTCATGTCGAACTCAACCAGCACAGGAGATGTCATTTGAATGCCTCTCTTGGGGCCAGACATTTGTATCAACCAGGGCCAGACATTTGTATCAACCAATCATCATCCTGAACTATTTCCAATGGATCATCTCTGCCGCGGTTGAACAGGTAATTACGCCTTGGGTTCAGAATGTCCCGGGCAGCCAAGAATCCATACACCTGAACTGGGCCATCGAAGGAATCAACAGAAATATATGCTAGCTTCAGCCAGTATATCTGCATCATATTACAATATCCATGCATTTGGCAGACCCGCGAGTACGGCTGACAATTGGGTTTCTTTGACATCATGATTGGCTCCACAGAAGCTGAGAGCAGCAATAGAAACATTGTACACGCATTAATTTGATGACAACAAATGAAATTACTAAAGCATATACTTGTACGACAAAACAAGGTGCTTAATTTATACCTAGTGTTTCCTAAGGCTAGAAAAAAAATTAGGTATGATAATCTTCAGCGCTCAAAGAATGGCATCATAATCTTAAAATTTGGGTAAAAAAGCCACCTAATAAGCACAACAAACTCATATGACGCGCACACTACCGAAGTTAACTATCATTTGAATTAAGAATTCACGCATAGTTTTGGTGTACTCCCCAGCTCAATACATAAATCACAGTTAAAGTAACACAATTTCAATAATAGAATCCAATAAAAACATGTAAGTTTATGGCATCTGTCTAATTTAGCATAGAAAGGTAACCTTTTAGGATTTTAATATGGATAGAAACAAGATGAGATCAGACTTACTCTCGTCCGTGATGTTCACACGATACATTTTATGCCATCAACATGATTCACGCAGGATGGATCCATCAGAGTCAATTGCAAAAAACCACCACATTTGCGGCTAGGTTTGCAGGAAACCACCAACTCGCTAATCCGTTGCAGAAAACACCGGAAAATCTGTTAAGTCATTGCAAAAAGCACTGATCGAATGATTTAGCCCGTTTAATGACTTTCTTACAAGTGGGGCCAGATTGTAAGGAGTTGACATAGCAAAAAAATAACACACACCCCCCTAGATCTAAAAATCAAAAGCAATCAGACCCCCACCCTGCCCCCACACGCACGCGCCGGCCAGCGCCTCGGTGCGCTCGAGCCCGCTCCTCGCTGATCGACATCGGGGCCTCCACCTCCGCGGCATCATCCTCCTCCTCGGCGGCCTGCATCTCGGCAAGGAGCCCCGTGGACGCCGGCGAAGACGCCCCGGAGGACGACCCCTTCTTGTCCCTCCGCCTCGACTTCTCGAAGATCCGCTCCTGGATGGCCGTCATCGGCGCCGCCCACTGCGCCTGCTTGGCCGGCGCGACGGGGGCTCCGAGGTGCGCCGCCATGGCGTGCACGTGGCGCCTTGTAGACCAGTTTCGGGACGACACGCTGAAGGAGAGTGCGCGGGCGGCGTGGGAGCTTCACGGGGTCAACGGCGCGCCCGGCGCTCGGGAAGAGCTCGGAGATGGCCGCGGGCGCTAGCGCGAACTTCTGCGGTGGGCGCCTCATTCTCCCGCCATCCCAGCTTCTGCCGGCCGTGGCGCCGCCGCCTCCTCGTCCTCCCCGCGGCGTGGCCCTCTCCGTCGCCGACGAGGCCGCCGCCTCCTCCCTCCCATGGCGTGGCCTCTCCGTCGCCGACGAGGCCGCCGCCTCGCTCCTCCCCGCGGCGTGGCCTCTCCGTCGCCGACGAGGCCGCCGCCTCCTCGTCCTCCCAGCGCGTGGCCCTCTCCGTCGCCGACGAGGCCGGCCGCCTCCTCGTCTTCCCCCACGGCGTGGCCCTCTCCGTCGCCGACGAGGCCGGCCGCCTCCTCGACGAGGGCAGCAGCGCGGAGTGGGCAGGGCGTCGGTGTTCCACAGGGGGCTGATTGCTTTTGTTTTTTTATCTAGGGTGTATGTGTTTTTTTTTTGCTAAGTCAATTCCTTACAATCTGGTCCCACTTTTAAGAAAGTGATTAAACGGACCAAATCATCCGATCAGTGCTTTTTACAACGACTTAACAAAATTTTCGGTGTTTTCTGCAACAGATTAACGAGTTGGTGGTTTCCTGCAAATCTAGCCGCAAATGTGGTGGTTTCTTGCAATTGACTCGATCCATCACGATGCTTGCTGTCCACCAGGAGAGGCTTGATTGTCACGCCGCCGTCGGGACGGTGGGAGCCGTCCAATATTCTCTTCCGCGAAGGTACGCCGGGAAGGAGCGGCACGGGCCCGTCCGGATCACCGTGCGATCGGCTGTGCGCGTGGAGGAGCTACCGCTCTCCGCCGCCCCTCCCATCCGGTCGTCCGTCGGGATGGCCGTGCCGTCGGTGGTGCGCGTGCCACTCTCCATCCCTCCTCGATTTGATCGATTGAAGTTCAGCTTTCGGGTATACTTGATCCGTTTCCGGGCCAAGCTTCTTGTTTTATTCTGTTCTTTTACGGTCCTCTGTCAGGACTCGGAATCTCAGAATCTGATGAACAACTAGGGGACAAAGCCTCTGTCAGAAGGATAATGCTTCGGCAAGCACGGACGGCTAGGATGGGAAGTGACACGTGTGGATCGGCGGACGAAATCGCTCCTCCCTAACCAGTATTGGATTTCATTTGGCAGTTTTTTTTAATATCACTTTAATTAAAAAGAGGAATTTACTCTTTACAAATATGAAGCTATTTGTTTCATTGTAGGATCAAACAAAGGCTTTTTACTATGGGCCCTGATAGGCGCCGGTGCGCCGGCCGAAACTTTCGGCCGGTCATATCGCGCACATACGATCTGGATGGTTGTAACCGCACGATCTGCGTTGCGTCGTTGTAACTGCTTGGTTAACTGCTTGGTTCAGAAAAACAGGACAAAGAAAAATCCATGGCGCCTGTCACCCGCGTCCATGCCGTGATCCTTCAAGACGCCAGCCAGCTCGCCGGCCGTCCTCGCCCTCTTGCCGCCCTCGTCGCCGGCGGTCGTCCTCGTAACACCAACCTCCCTGGTTCACCGTTCCAGCAAGGATGTGTCGCCCCTGTAGCAAATCGTCGCTGCCTTCTAGCACGCCTGCCGTCTCTGTAGTTGCAGCACCTAGCCGCCCCCATTCATCATAGCACGTCGGTCGCCGCACAACCATGCTGCCGGCCGCAGCCCTCAACATCGTCGTTTGCACAAAAATCGGAACGCCGGTTGAAGCTTTTTCTCACGCAATGGAAGCTTTTTTTCCATGCCGGTTTAAGCTTTTTACATAGAATTGAAGCTTTTCCTGAAGCTGACTGAAGCTTTTTTCATTGCGGGTTGAAGCTTTTCCTAAGCCGTTTGAAACTTTTTTTCCACTGTTGAAGGTTTTTTTTTTTCACGTCCATCGGTGCCCGTCGCCCACCTGTTTGCAGCATTGCCGCGCACCGGGTGTATCAACTCCGTATGTCGCTTACAACATTGTAGGGTCGTCGGTTGACGCTTTCATATAAGAGTATGATTGTAGCTTTTTTAGTTCGCGGTGGTTCGATTAAAACTTTTTCAAACTATGGTTGAAACTTTTCATATAAATCGGTTGTAGCTCTTCGGTTGTAGAGTTGTCCAGTTGAAGCCTTGTATACTGCCGGTTGAAGCTTTTGAATTAAACGGTGGAAACTTTTCTCAAGAACGGTTGTAGCATCGTCTCAGCTATCAGACGCCATGGCTGGTCGTGACTCGTGAAACATCGACGGTTAACAGCGTCGTGCGCAAAACTCTTGCAACTCCCCTCGTGGCGACTTCTCCGGCCCTCGCCGTCTTCTCTGCCCTGTCATGGCTTGCCCTAACAGCTAAGGGGGCATCATGCATGTGCGTAGGGTGCCGAGATGGAGGAAAAGAACGGTTGCAACTACCCCCACGTCGTGAGGAAGAAGAAGTGCGAGAGAAGGAAGAAAAAACGACTCGGAGAAGTGCTTTGTGGCCTGTGCGACGCACGATCCAGACGGATCGCAAGGCTCGGGTGCGACTAGCCCAATCTTCGGCGGGCGCCCCGGCTCGAAACATTTTCCTTTTTACTATTTGGTTTGTAAGACTTTAAGTTGTGGTTACTTGGCCTCTGTTGGCTTTACTAATTTAAAGTCGGGTGCTTATTGTGTCTATTTTCGAAAAAAAGAGTTATGTCATATATGCATTTGTACCTCTACGTACTAAAAAGCATGTGGTTGTCGCTAGCATTGAACACATTGTTCCTTAATAAAAGATTCCATTATCTAAAAAAGTATGTGATTGTCGCTAGCATTGAACGCAATAATTTGATGTTACGAAAACCAACCAAGCAGCTGTGACCATGGTACAGTCTTGCTTTTGGTTCCGACCTGAACCTGAACCCCAAAAGTTCCGGCGCAATAATCGCGAGGTAAACAGTGTAAAAATCCGAACAAATTTTTGAGATAAATCATTAAAACATGCACCCGTATTATCTTGTTTGGCCAACTCCTCCGTCAAACAAGCAAACCAGAACGGTCCTTCACTGCCTCCCTCTCCTCGGCGAGAGATACACGTAGAGGGGGTGGAGCTTGTAGCCCATGAGCTGGACGGTGTCCACCTTGTCCTCGTCGCCCTCCTTGAGCGTCCACGCGAACTCCTGCACGAACCTCGCCATGGCGGCACACGAAATGGCCGTCGCCTGCGCGCTCCCGGCGCAGACCCTCCTCCCGGCGCCGAATGCAATGGTCTTGTACATGTCAGCGACGTCGAACCTGCCGTCGTTCAGGAACCTCTCTGGCCTCCACTCCTCGGGCTCCTCCCACTCTTTCTTGTCCATGTTGCACGCGTACACATTGACGATCACCTGGCAAGGGTCAAAACATACAAGTCATTTTTGTGAGCAGACAGCACTTGCATCAGTGTACGCCTTCCGTTATGATGAGTAGTGTCTTTAAAAGAAAAGATTACCTCTGTTCCGGCCTGAACCTCGTAGCCGGCGAGTGTGGTGGTCTCGTGGACGAACCTTGGAGGCAGAAGCGAGACAGGAGAATGGCGCCGCAGCGTCTCGTGGAACACGGCATTCAGGTACGGCAGCCGAGAAAGATGGTCCTCCGTGACCATGTCCTCGCCGCACACCTCCTGGATCTCCCGGTAGAGACGGTCCTGCCGTGGCGTGCCATGAGAAATCAGGTGTTAAAAATGCATCCCCGAGAGCAACAAGTTACTTATTACTACTCCCTCCGTTCCAAAATAGATGACTCAATTTTGTATTAACTTTAGTATAAAATTAGTATAAAGTTGGTTCATCTATTTTGAAACCGAGGGAGCAGAAGGGTAGCTCAGCTTGCCTGCTTTTCGGGGTTTTTGGCAAGCTCGTACATAGCCCACTCGGTCGTCACCAAAGTAGTATCTGCACCCTCTATGATTGCCTCCCACACAAGCATCGTTACTTGGTCATCTGTCAATGTGTTCTCTGCCAACAAAAAGTCCAGATAGGATGTCTTTGCCTGCATATCACAAATTGATTGCGCTATCATCACTTCATCAATGAACAAACATACGTCTGCTAAAAGCTACTTCATCTGTACACTAATGTAAGGCGTTTTTGCAGTTCAAATTAAACTGCAAAAACGTCTTATATTAGTGTATAGAGGTATTAGTATATAGGTAGATTGCTGCCACCTTGCCACGCGCAATTCTTTCCTTCTGTTGACCGATCAAGGCTCGCATCACCGTGGTTCGCCTAGATTCCGTGGTAGCAACTGTTGTATCAAAGCTCTTGTTTGGAATCCAGCTGAGGTACGGGAAGAAATCCCTCCAATCAATCTCAATGACGCACATCATCATGTCAGCCACAATGATCTGGTAGATTTCATCCTTCGAAATATCGCGCCCAAACTCCTTCACATAAACTGAACTTACATCCTCACCTAGACCCTGAAAGTGCAGCATGAACGCTAAATCATACCATCCTCACTGTTCAAATTCAGAAAGTATGGTGCTATAGTGTAGGAAGACTAATTAAATCATGGCGTTTGTAGAGAGACTAACCTGGATCAACGATAAGCGGAATAGCTCCTCCTTGAAAACTTCTCGAAAGTTCCGAGGAGCATGTGGGTCATCGGTCACCAATGTATGAAAAGTGCTTAACATGTTATCCATCATCATGTTTCTCGTCTCCCGAAATTGTCTCTGCAATCATCTCATTGTTAAATCTTAGTTAACTGAACTCGCAAGCGTATCTGGGAGGTGGTATAATAAATTGTATAATTTTGAAACTGTTTAGACTCATACCTGAGCAGAAGAACCCAACAAACCCGCCATAACAAAGCGCTTCACCATTTTGTGGAAGTCACCATAGTCACATGTAGCAACCATTGCTTTATCACGACTCAACACTGATAATGCTTTCGGTAACTTTCGAGTAGATATGGATGAGAATTTCGCAACCATTGCCTGCAAAATACGAGTCAAATGTGAGATATTTCTACCGTGATGCTATAATTTCTTCCTTTTGTATTACTTACTTTTGGCTATATGTATTACAATGATTGTGTTTTTAAACGGACGAAAGTTCCTGATGTTGTACATGTTATCTTCAAGGATACCAGTTGGATCCTTCGGTTGGAGGAGGACTGAGCGTCCATGGATTCTGGGTGAAATCTATGGAGATGGTAGCTAGTGTGTATTTAACCGATATGGATGACGGTCCGTTAATATAATATGGAATAAAGGTCTTCCCGCCTAGTCCCCGTTCCGGCGGTGCGTCTAGCATTGTTGGTGGGCGTGTGGAGATGTGTCTTCGGCAGATCTATCTTTGGTGGATTTGCTCGGATCTTGTCGTTGTTTGTCCACGTTCGTGTGTCTTCGGTTTGGATCCTTCCGATCTACGTTATTTTTCATCGGCGGCGGTTGCTGTTCTGGGGTGCTGGTTCTATGGGGCCTTAGCACGACGACTTCCTGACTTTCTACTACAACAAGTTGTGCCCGGCTCCGGCGATGGAGGGGCGATGACGGCGACGTGCCTTCGGCTCGCTTCAGTGCTTGTAGTCGTCGCTAGGTGGTCTAGGATCTGGATGTAATTTTTATTTCTGGTGTTCGTTGTACTGCCATGATTGAAGATGAATAGGTTGGAAGTTTTTTTGTAAAAAAAGTATATAATTAATGGGGCAGGAGGAATCATGTTGTATCCCGTGTGAGATGTTAGATGTCAAGGCCTCGCAATAATAGAAGGTTGTGCGCATCAATTGATGCATACGACAGAGGTTTTTACCGTATTTTTCTTTAAAAACAACAATGTTATCAACAAAAGAATATATGCATGTTCGGTATTTTAGTGTGTGTTGCCTTTAATCTGGGTAATTGTTTGAGGAAGGAGGTCAAGTAACAAATCACTTGTATGCTTTTCATGTGAGAATACTTGTTATAATCCTTATCTATCTCTAGAATGACAAAATGAGAGAGATCAAAATAACCTTCATATTAGCTGTAAACTTCAAGTACTGGAGTGAAAAAGAACTCTTGTAGCAATATTTAAATTTTATATTCCATTTAAGAGAAATATATGCTAAGATTATCATGGACTTAGCAATGAATGTTATAGAATTAACGGAGAGATAACTAGAATGCCAAAATGTACCAATTACCTAGATTTGCAAAAAGGATTTTATGTTTCTACAAAATAAAAATGCATTATCAATTTAATCTAGTAAGAAAGATGAAAATTACAATTTTAATATTACCTCCTTGGCTACTTCTGTTGAGTTGACCACAGCTACAGATGAAGCCCCAGTCCTTATTGTGTATATTGGCCCATAAGTATCAGACCATTTTGCAAAGGTTTTATGTGGCTTCTTTTCCGTCAGTTGAAGCAGGTTTCCAATTATAGGTAAACCAGGAACAACTGCATGTCAATGAAATAAAAAAGAGGATTAACTTTTTTTTCTTGATGTAGAATTAGTATTGTTCTTTTTGAGGGCAAGGATTGATATTTGAGATAAGTCAGCCTGACAATTAGTAAGCACAGATGATAACAGGCTGGAGACATGGAGATAACATAACCATGCAACATTTTCTTCTTCTTCTTTTCTCACGTATTTTTCATTAGTTACTGTTACACGAGGCTACAAATCATACAATTATAAAGCATACATAAATGGTTTGGAGTATAAATCTTTGAAAAGTAAAAAAAATACTTATTTTGAGGAGATGTATTGTAATTACACTAAGTATTCATGAATGATGAGAAGTACTACTTATGTTGATCCTTTAAATCTTCCCAATCTGATTGAGTTTGATCTTGAAATCTTACCATCCTACTGCACATAGTACTACAACATTGTAATGTTTTGAAACTTCTAAATGTACATGATTCCTATGGATGAGGATTAGCAATTATTGTTCACAATACAAAGAATGAAAGTTGAAATAAAGAGAAGTTATTCTGCGTGTGAGAGGTCCAAATTGATTTTCAGCGCATGAACTAGAAATTTATTGAGAATTCACTAGGGATATTATAAATTTTATAACTTGTCCAGGTGCATTATTGTTGGGGGTTAGGATCAGTAACTATTGTCATATTTAGAGCATTCACATTCCTAGCGCCTATTAGATACAAAGATGGATACATCAACTTTCTCTCTTCAACCCAATTCTAAGAATTTGTTGCTATATCTCTTTTTGACACCAATAAGTGTTAAGGACATTAAATAATGATATGTAACTAGATGATACCCTGTGGGTTGATGCAGTAATTGGTTGCTATATATGTCTATGAGATTTGGTTGTATGAAACATGGATATTTGGATAAATACTACTCCCTCCGTTCCTAAATATTTATCTTTTTAGAGATTTCAAATGGACTACCACATATGGATGTAAATAGACATATTTTAGAGTGTAGATTCACTCATTTTGTTCCGTATCTAGTCACTTATTGAAATCTCTAGAAAGACAAATATTTAGGAACGGAGGGAGTACATATTATAATTGGATCCGTAAATACATATAATTTATAATATTTGATTAATGCATAGTTTTAAAAAATAATTAATAGCTATAAATAGGATAAAAGAATAGAAACGACTCAGCTTTTCGTAAGTATGTTGTATGTTGAGGTGGATCTTTTCTCTACATGGTTTAAGGGTGAAGATGTTTGCACGCATGTATAGTGAAATAGATTAGTGAAGACCATCTATTTAGTTATGGAATTAGTGGCAACAAATGAACTAATCATTGAAGTAGTACTTAGCATATTGTGTGCTAACATTACGGTTTTGTTAAGCCTTTTATTAGCCGAGCGCCTAGTAATGGTGCTCGTCATTTTCTCTCACCTTTAACTTATGCTTAGTGTTTAGGGATGCGGATGCATCTCAATCAGAAGAAGTAAAAAATCGAAATAAAGGAACGTTATTCTGTGTGAGAGGTCTAAATTATAGATGTCGAAAACGTGAAGTGGAAATTTAGTGAGATTTTTAATGGATTATCCTCGTTCGCCATCAATTACAGCGTGTGATCAGCGGGGCCTGCGTCCGCGCGCGTTTGTCAGCTACTTCACAGCGAAAGAAGCGGCACATTAACAGCAACAGGACACGAAAAGATTCAGTGAGATCATGGCTACCTGGGGGCGTGTTGGCCCGCTCCTTGTTCCCCATCCGGACTCCGGCGACCGCGGCCGCCGCCGCCAGCCCTCCAACGGCGGCAGCAACAGCTCCGCCGCCACCCGCAGGGAGTGCAGCCAGGAGCGCCTCCATCGGTCCGCTGGCGTTAGCCTTGTCTTGCCGAGTTACTAGCCGGTGGGGAGCGGAGGAATTAGAGGCGGTGGTGGTGCACCGTGAGCCGGTTCAGTCTACATATATACTGAGCTAGCAGATACGGCGTGAACGCTTCAGTTTATGGCATGCAGATGCGGCGACGCAGTGTTAGCAGGGTCGATGGCATCTAATCCCCGAGCTGAACCACTCGATTCCGTCGTGGCGGACCTGTTCGTCCGCTCTCGCACTGAGAGCGTACGGCCGTGGTTGACGAAATCTGGGCCGGCCGCCATGGTCGATCAAGCCAAGTACCAGCCGACGAGCTCTGTGACGCGCGCGGATCACCGTGTTGCATCGCTCCAAAACCAGCACGCGGTTTGTATGTATACTCCAATTAGGCTGCGACGCTGTACGCAGGGTAACTAACATAGAGGTGGCGACATATGTGTTTTTTTAAAACGAAAGACGCTGGACGCGTCCGGCTTTAAATTAATAAAGCTCATAACTTAGACAGCGTAACAAACATAGTCATAGACAACAAACACGAGCACGGAGGGACAGGCCAATGTCGACGCGGAGTCTCGGGAGTTATCGAACATGCCAAAAAGTAGCACGCAGCAACACAGTTACACGGCTCGTAGCCTGAACGTAGAGCACACAGGCTCGCTCGCGTGCAAAACAAAAGGGCCACTTCATGGCGTAGAAGTAGCGGATGGCTCCCTAGCCATCGCGTAGACCTAGCGTAGATGATCTTGAGCGACCCCCTCCCACCCCCTCGTGTCGCCCTCCCCCCGGGTGGCGCCAGGGGCCCCAACCCTAGCGCCGCCAGCCCCTCCCTGCCACTCCCTCCTGCCGCCGCTGCCGCCGGCATGGGCCGCGGTGGCGGCGGTCCCGGTGCCAAAGCTCCTGGGCGGGTGGTTGCGGCGGATCGCATCTGAGGCGGCGGGGGCGGCCCTTCTCATGAGATCCAACGGCGGCGGCTAGGACGGAGAATCCGGGCTGTGCGGCGGGGGCCGAAGCACCATCGCCGGCGGTGCGGCGACTCTGCTTGGACGGCGGCGGTGGCAGCGCCCCATCCGGCGGGGAGGGCTGTCCTGGCCGCGATGGTGACGGCGGTTTATGCGGATCCAATGCCCCATTTGGATCCGTCGTGGGGAGGCCTTCCGCCGACCGGCGGCGCGTGGAGGGACCGGTGAGGAGATGCCGAATCTCCGGCGGAGTACTGACGGCGACATACGCCTTCGTGGCGAGGTTCCGCTCGGTTCCAGCCAGCAGCCACGAGGTCGGGAAGACGTGGCTTCCGGTGAAAATTGCGCCTGACTGCGGTCTTGTCGGACGATGGCGGCGTCTCAGACGTCGTTTCCTTCCGGAGGCATCGTCGTTGCAAGTCACATCAACCTGATCGGGAAGTTCCGGGGGAAACCCTAGATCTGGGTCTACCGGATCGGACGATGACGGTGCCATCGGTATCGTTCTCCCTCATGGGGGCATCGTTTTGGAGCAAGTGCTGGTTGGAGGGAACAAGCGGAGGAGCGGTGTTTCATCTGCTCCATTGATGACGACAGATCTCGGCGGCGTGGCGCAGTGGAGATTCGGTGCCTGATGAGCGGAGATGGACTCGCGCAGGAGGGTGACGCGGCCTGGCGTCGTGGTGGCGTCGGCGGCAGTTGGACCGGGCAAGGTTGATGCAACAGTACAGCTCTGAAGATAGATTGGTGGTAGGTGGCTGCGGCGGCCTCATACCCGGCAGGGGTCTTGGTTGAGAAGCACGCCGGACTGGTGGGTGCCCATACCCGGAAGGCGTCCTGGTTGGGACCTCAAATCTTAGATGTTAGGTTTGGATGCGTGGTCTGTTTGGTATTAGGCCCAGACTTTCAGCGCCCCTACATCAACTGGATAGGGACAGCGACAGATGTTGCTTTGTTTGGTGGCTTTAGACTTATTGTTGTATGACTTTGTAAGGTCTTGTGTCAATAGTTAATAAAATGGCCGTATGCATCGTCCAGATGCAGAGGCCGGGGGTCGTCCTCCTTTTCTAAAAAAAAGCATCCTTGCACCTCGCCAACGGACTCCACTGCTGCAGAAAAAGGTTGCATTTGTAGATGATGTTAGCAGGGTGGGTTGGGAAGATACTCTCGATCGCTAGTTTGTTCCTCGTAAGCCAGAGAGCCCAGGCCAAGGCTCCAATACAACTCCAAAGCACTCGATTGTTGCCTCCTTTAACTGAATCTACTATGGTCGCGAGGTCGGAGGCCGAGCGCGGGTTCCATGAGGTGTTGGTTGCGGCACGAACCGCACTCCAAGCGAAACGTGCGAGCGGGCAGCGGAAGAAAACGTGATTCGCGTCTTCCGAGACGTTACATATTGCACACAGGCCAGTCGACGGGCCATTGCGTTTGGCAACGTTAGCCGAAGTGGGCAATCTGTTACGAAACAATTGCCAAAAGAACACCTTAATCTTAAGCGGGAGGCGTGCGTTCCATAAGCCTTTCGGCACGGTACAGAGATTTTACCGAAAACTTGCCGGATGGGGTAAGGGACCAAGTCACGGTGTCCTCGGACGTTGATAACGACACCGGCGCGATGAGATCAAGCAAGACCGTTAGGTGTGCTTGTTCTGTTCCCGTTAACTCACACCGGAAATAGATCGCCGGGGAGGAGGAGGTGGCAAGTGTCGTGGCAACGTTTTTCTCTGGGCTGACCGCCAGGACATATAGGTCCTGGAAATCTGGCCATAGGGGTTGGGTACCCACCCAATGATCTAGCCAAAAACGGGTCGAGCGGCCATTACCAATGGAGAACTTGGCTCCCAGGGCGAAGGCCGGCCGGACTACTTGCAGGTCGTTCCAGAAAGGGGAACCCCTCGCCACTCCTTCGAAAAAATTCTCGGACGGGAAGTACTTTGCACGCAATAGATCAACCCACAGACCCGTCGCCCCCCTGTGAAAGCTTCCAAATCCACTTGCACATCAGCGCGATGTTTAGGATTCTGGTGTTCGTGATCCCTAGCCCTCCCTGGGCTTTGGGACGACAAACCGCATCCCATCTAACCATGTGGTACTTGCGCTTGGGTCCCGATCCTTCCCAAAAGAAACGGGACCGAGGTGTGTCCATCTTGACATGCACCCCTTCTGCCAGGAGGAACAGACCCATGGAAAATTGCGGCAACGAGGAGAGGCTCGCGTTCGTGAGCACCAACCTAGCTGCAGAGGAAAGGAACTTCCCCCTCCACGGGCATACCCGCCCTCCCACCTTGGTCCAGAGCGGAGCCCACCCGTCGATCGTTATGCGTTTGGCGTCCAACAGGAGACCCAAGTAAGTAAACGGGAGTTTGCCTAACTTGCAGTTCAGTAGGTCCGCAATGCGCCTACCCTCCTGTGCTTCCATACCCATAGACATCACTTCACACTTGTGGAAGTTGATTTTAAGTCCCGACATGAGTTCGAAGCTAATAAGCAAGGCTTTAACCGTTGCCACGCTGTGGAGGTCGGGTTGGAACATCAATTGTGTATCGTCCGCGTATTGCAAGTGTGATATCCCCCCTGGGATGAGGTGTCCCAGCACCCCTTTTATGTGCCCAGCCTCCACGGCTTTCCGCAGCATAGCTGCCATCGCATCGGCGACAAAATTGAACAAGAGCGGTGACATGGGATCACCTTGGCGCAAGCCGCGCTTGTTCTTGAAGAAGTCCCCTACTTCTCCATTTACCGAGACCGCAGTTTGCCCCCCCCCCCCGAGACCAGTTGCATGACTCGGTGCACCCACACTGACGAGAAGCCCCTACTGGTGAGGATCTGTCGGAGGAAATCCCAATTGACGCGGTCATAAGCCTTCTCGAAATCTAACTTGAGCAGAATCGCAGGTTCGTGCGTGCGTTTGAGCTCGTGTAGGGTCTCTTGCGATGCTAATGGCCCCTCCAGAATGTTTCTACCACGGATGAACGCCGACTGGGAGCGATTAATAGTACGATGTGTGATCGGCGTGAGCCGGGTGGCGCGGCCTTTTGCACAAATTTTGAACAGGACATTAATGAGCGCAATGGGTCTGTACTGGCAGATGTTGTCCGCGCCGGGCAATATCGGGATTAGCGAGAGTACACCGTAGTTAAGCCTAGCGATGTCCACCGATCCAGATGACTCTAAGTCTCAATCTGGATACATATTGAAAGTGGGAGCTATTAGCTATAGTAGCTCCGTGCAGAGCATTGTAGACGTAGAATATTTGTAAAATACATACGGCTCTGAATATGACAGACCCGTTGACTAAGCCTCTCTCACGAGCAAAACATGATCACACCTTAGTACTCTTTTGGGTGTTAATCACATAGCGATGTGAACTAGATTATTGACTCTAGTAAACCCTTTGGGTGTTGGTCACATGACGATGTGAACTATGGGTGTTAATCATATACAGATATAAATATTGGTGTTAAATCACATGGCGATGTGAACTACATTATTGACTCTAGTGCAAGTGGGAGACTGAAGGAAATATGCCCTAGAGGCAATAATAAAGTTATTATTTATTTTCTTATATCATGATAAATGTTTATTATTCATGCTAGAATTGTATTAACCGAAAACATAATACATGTGTGAATACATAGACAAACATAGTGTCACTAGTATGCCTCTACTTGACTAGCTCGTTGAATCAAAGATGGTTAAGTTTCCTAGCCATAGACATGAGTTGTCATTTGATTAACGGGATCACATCATTAGGAGAATGATGTGATTGACTTGACCCATTCCGTTAGCCTAGCACTTGATCGTTTAGTATGTTGCTATTGATTTCTTCATGACTTATACATGTTCCTGTAACTATGAGATTATGCAACTCCCGTTTACCGGAGGAACACTTTGGGTGCTACCAAACGTCACAACGTAACTGGATGATTATAAAGGAGTACTACAGGTGTCTCCAAAGGTACATGTTGGGTTGGCGTATTTCGAGATTAGGTTTTGTCACTCCGATTGTCGGAGAGGTATCTCTGGGCCCACTCGGTAATGCACATCACTATAAGCCTTGCAAGCATTGCAACTAATGAGTTAGTTGCGGGATGATGTATTACAGAACGAGTAAAGAGACTTGCCGGTAACGAGATTGAACTAGGTATTGAGATACCGACGATCGAATCTCGGGCAAGTAACATACCGATGACAAAGGGAACAACGTATGTTGTTATGCAGTTTGACCGATAAAGATCTTCGTAGAATATGTGGGAGCCAATATGAGCATCCAGGTTCCGCTATTGGTTATTGACCGGAGACGTGTCTCGGTCATGTCTACATTGTTCTCGAACCCGTAGGGTCCGCACGCTTAAGGTTTCGATGACAGTTATATTATGAGTTTATGAGTTTTGATGTACCGAAGGATTTCGGAGTCCCGGATGAGATCGGGGACATGACGAGGAGTCTCGAAATGGTCGAGACGTAAAGATCGATATATTGTACGACTATATTCGGACTTCGGAAAGGTTCCGAGTGATTCGGGTATTTTTTGGAGTACCGGAGAGTTACGGGAATTCGCCGGGGAGTATATGGGCCTTATTGGGCCATACGGGAATAGAGGAGAGAGGCCAAAAGGAAGGAGGCCTGCGCCCACCCTCTGGTCCGAATTGGACAAGGGGGCAGCCCACTTTTCCTTCTCCCTCTCCTCCTCTTTCCTTCTCCCTCTCCTCCATAGGCCGGCCGCCTCCCCCCTTGCTCCTATATATATGGGGGCAGGGGGCACCCCAGACACACAACAACAATTGATCCTTGAGATCTATTAGCCGTGTGCGGTGCCCCCCTCCACCATAGTCCTCCTTGATAATATTGTAGCGGTGCTTAGGCAAAGCCCTGCGACGGTAGAACATCAAGATCGTCACCACGCCGTCGTGCTGACGGAACTCTCCCTCGACACTCGGCTGGATCGGAGTTCGAGGGACGTCATCGAGCTGAACGTGTGCTAGAATTCGGAGGTGTCGTAGTTTCGGTGCTTGATCTGTCGGGCCGTGAAGACGTACGACTACATCAACCGCGTTGTTCTAACGCTTCCGCTTACGGTCTACGAGGGTACGTGGACATTACTCTCCCCTCTTGTTGCTATGCATCACCATGATCTAGCGTGTGCGTAGGAATTTTTTTGAAATTACTACGTTACCCAACACGCTGGGCCTCATCCATCTCCATCGGACTAATATAAAAGTCGTAGATGTGTTGGGAAATCTCCGATTGCTGAAGAAGAAGCCCATGCTCCGTCTGCAACCTAAGAATTGAGCATTTCCTGCGCCGGCCATTCGCATACGCGTGGAAATACTTTGTGTTCGCATCACCTTTGAGCGTCCACTTGAGGCCGCCCCTGCACCTCCAGTATTCCTCTTCGGCCCGCAGCAGCGCTTCGACTTGCCCCTCTAAGGCATATCGCCGCGCCCATTCTTGCTCAGAGAAAGGTCGAGTGTCCTCCTGGACGTCGAGGTGTGCTATCTCGTCAAGGAGCCTCGCCCTGAGGACCTTGTCGTCACGCCCCTGGTTCGCGCCCCACCCCTTGAGGCTTGCGCGGAGGCGGCCCCCAACCGCGATCCAGAACTCCATTGGGCCGCGTTGCTGGCCTGTGAGTTGAACACATCGCTGCCATCTCTCCCTAAAGATGGTGTCAAAGTCAGGGACCTCGAACCACGCGGTTTTAAAGAAGAAGCGCGGGCTACGTTGAACTCTATCTTCCCCGGAAGATAAGATTAGCGGAACATGGTCCAATCCGATCCTTGTTTCTGCAAGGAGCGAACATAAGGGAAACACAACTTCCCAGTCCGGAGACATGAAGGCACGATCCAGGACGGATCGCACCGGGGCTAGTTGCTTGTGTGTCCAAGTATACCTCGGGCTAGTTGCTTGTGTGTCCAAGTATACCTCGCCCCTGATCTGGCCACTTCCCTAAAACAAAGTACCGAGAACCCAATATGAAAATTAAAGTCAAAAAAATACTAGGAACAGTAAAAGGCAACTAGAATTTTTGGGTATCAAACGTGGTCGACCATTCTACTCCTGTGTGAAGTTTCATGATGAAATAACATCCGTGGTATTCTCCGTAAAAAGGGTTAAAAATTATTATATAAAAAATGTTTGAATGAATTGTAGGTCAGACAGTATTTTCTTCGCTAAGGATACCACCGGTACCATTTCTTCACAAAACTGGCGGGTCTCCGGTGATTTCAACCAAATATATTGGGCTAGGGACAACAATAGAGAAAATGTGGATCAAGGTCGCATTGTGCGCTTCAGGAATGCACTCAATGCTTGTGAGCTGAAGGAGATTCATCATGGAGCATGAGCGCGCTAACCCAACTTTGAGCAAGATTGATAGCTTCTTCTGCAATGTTTGGGACATCGAATTTGGCACCCACATCCTACACGCCCTCCTTTCATCACTTTTCTAACCACAACCCGCCTCTCCTTGCGAATGATAAGAGGTTGTCGAGAACATAGTTTTTTCGCTTTGAGAACTTTTGGATCAAGATGCTCGGCTTCCAGGAGGTGGTTCAGGAGGCTTGGAATGAAGGGATGCAACATACTGATCCTTACCATGTCCTTTTTCAAGTTCAAAACAACAAGTTAGAAGCTTAGAAAGTGGAGCAAGATGATCTTTGCCCATTTGAAAGTGCAAATTCACATGGCCCTCGAGATCATCCTATGGTTGGATGAGTGAATATTGCGGCGTTGGTGTCCACTCCGGCTTCACCAACGCCGTGCAGACCGCCTCCCACATCGTTCTGGCAAAGACACATGTTAGCAGCACATGGTCTATTGTCTCCTCCTCTTGGTCACAAAGTGGGCACTTGTCCTGGTGCGGCAACCCTCTTCTAGCAAGCATGTCTGACGTCCAACATCTGTTGCGCAAAACCAGCCACGTAAAGAACTTGCATTGCGACGGAGCTCTTGATTTCCACGTTAACTCTGCACTCGGAATCACCTCCCGGCCCCAAAACTTGGAAGCGTACGCTGATCGCATAGAGTATTGCCCACTTGCTTCCCAGGACCAAGTGAAAACGTCCTGCCCAGTCTCCATAGGTTCCCATGCCTGCACTCTTTGCCAAAGCTCCAAGAACTCCTGCAATGCATTTGGGTCCATGTCAGGTTTGATGCAGGAAGCCCAAGAGCCATTCGACATCACCTGCCCTAGCCGGCTCGTCCTCCTAACACGGCTTGGGACCAAGCTGTAGATGGTCGGTGCTACTTCCTGAATCCTCCGCCCATCAAGCCATCTATCCTCCCAGAAAAGCGCGTCCACACCATCATGCGGCGTGCACCTTGTTGCCGCTTGAAAGATTTGCATCGAGTCCCTAGGCACTTTGATCTGAAACTCACTCCACGGTCTATCCTTGTCCGTCCTTTGCAGCCAAGGCCATCTAGCTTGCATTGCCACATTCAACCATCTCAGGTTGGGCAACCCAAGGCCTCCTGCCCATTTAGGGGCACACACCACATCCCAAGCAACCGCACAGTTTCCACCATTTGCTTCCCCTTTCCCACACCACAAGAAACCTCGACACACCTTATTCATGGCTGTCACTGTCTTGATAGGAAGATCCAATGCCATCATAGCATGTATGGGCATCGCACATAAAACAGATTGCACCAATGTAAGCCTACCACTTTTAGGCATGAGGGAAGCCTTCCACTTTGGCAGCTGATTTGCCATCTGATCCACCAGATATTGTAGCTGTGTTGCTGATTGCTTTCTTATGGACAAAGGCAGCCCAAGGTAACGCACCGAAAGCTCCCACCGACAGCCAAGCTCCTCACTCGCCATAGCTATGCATTGTTCGAACACCGTATCGGAAGGGCAACTGACTTCCTCATGTTTATGCGCAAGCCTGAGCCTCACCAAAGATATCAAAGATGCATTTGCAGATTGCAAGATCCATTGGTTCTGGCTTGCTAAACAGGACTACATCATCCGCAAAGAATGAGAGCCTCTTCTTCATGCCCGATGGCCCCAACGGCTGCAAAAAAACCCCTGCTGGCTGCCCACTCGAAAAGCCTGTGTAGTGGCTCCATGGTGAGGATGAATAGCATCGGTGAAATAGGGTCCCCCTGGCGCAACCCCTTGCAGTTGAAAATTGTGCGACCCGGGTCGCCATTCAACATTATCCTGGTGGTGGACGTTGCCAAAATCCCACACACCCAAGATCTCCACCTCGAACCGAACCCAAACCGCTCCAAAACTTCCAAGAGAAAAGGCCATTGAACCGAGTCAAACGCTTTCGAAATGTCGAGCTTCAAAAGAACAGCGGGGTTCTTCAAAGCATGCAAACGACGAGCCATGCTCTGGACTAACATGAAGTTGTCGTGCAACGATCTACCTTTGACAAACGCACTTTGATGGTTCCCAACATGTTTTGGCAGCTCCACCACAAGCCGGGAGGCTAGAACCTTCTCAAAGATCTTAATAGCTCCGTGCACAAGATTGATAGGCCGGAAGTCTCCCACATCCAATGCCCCATCCTTCTTGGGCAGGAGAGAAACCAGCGATTTGTTGATTGTGGCCATTCCTCTCACATCTCCATTATAAAAGCATGCCATAGCTGCCATGAAATCCTCCCGAATGATATGCCAACACGTGGCATAGAAACGCCCCGTGAACCCGTCCGGCCCTGGTGCTTTGTCTTGTGGCATCGATTTTAGGACCTTCTCAACTTCTTCGTCGGTAAATGGCACCTCAAGATGCTCAAGATCAAGTTGCGGTAGCTGAAGAGCCTCCAGGTTTAGCGCATGTGTCCTTGCAGCACATAAGCCAAAAACTTGTCCAAAATAATCATCCACAGCGTCCGCCACTTCTTCCTGACCTGTGAACAGGTTGCCATTGTGTCGCACAACCCGAATAGTATTCTTTCTTTGCCTATGACTTGCTTGTTGATGGAACAGTCTTGTGTTGCCATCTCCTTCACGCAAGTGTAGCATGCGAGACCGCTGCCTAGCGATGGACCGTTCCAGAGAACACAGGCCTAGCAGTTTCCTCTTCAAACACTTGCGGAGCTCCACTTCCGCGGCCGACAGAGATCTGGTGTCCATGGCAACATCCAGTCTGTGAATCACCTCCAATGCTATACGGATTTGCAGTTTCACATTACCAATCCACCGATCGCTCCACTTTTGGAGAGCCATGGCCGTTGCTCTTAGCTTGTTGTGAAGTGTAAGATATACATTAGATGCCACAGGCTCCGAGTTCCATGCCACTTGCACCGTCTCCATAAAGCCGTCCGCCTTAACCCAGAAGGATTCAAACTTGAAGCGCTTACGAACGTGTACCTCCATGTTCATGTCCAGCATGAGTGGACAGTGGTCCGAAATTGCCGTCCCCAGTGCCGAAAGGAAGCATGAGGGGAATGCCTCATCCCACTCGTTCGAAACGAAGACGTGATCAATCTTCTCAAGAGTTGCATTCTGCCTTTCATTTGACCATATATATCTCCGACCGTTGAGATACAACTCCTTCAACTCCAGCGAATTTAGCTATGGTTGTCCACGCATCACTATGGTCGATCGATGCCCACCACCCCACTAGCTCTAAATCTGGGTCAGGCTTCCAAAGTGGCCTATATGCGGGCAACCGTCAACAGATCTCCTTTGATGCATACTACAAAATATTAGTTTAGCTGAGAGTTTTCTTTTTAGCTGAGAGCTCCTTAATTTGGGTGGATTCTGATGAAAAGTGGCCGTACTTCTTTCCAAACTCGAAAGATGAACAGGCCTAGAAATGTCCGCCATATCGGCCTAGACACGTCAACCCCACCCTAAAACCTCCCCAAATCAACCTCCCCCCTCCATTCGCCCGACACGGTAATCGTCTCTGGTCCTGCCTCCACCCGGAGCACCGCCCCCGGAAACATCCACCTCCTGAAACAAGAGGGCCAAGCAGGTTGCACATTTTCTCAAGACGCATCGAAAACTTCAAGGTCGAGAAATGCGTCAACAACTTCTCAATGATTTTGTGGAGCATTTCTGGAGACATCATTAAAACCAATAGATTCGTGTTATTGTTTGATTGTTTATGTTTGAACTATGTCCTCCGAATTTTACTTATGTCGAACTATTTATTTGTATTTTCAATTTATATCTTTTGACTATCCATTTTTTATTGAAAATAAAAATAAAAATAGGCTGGACGTATGAGAAGGGAAGAAACGGGGGGCGTCCTTGGGCAACCAGTATTTTTTTAAGCGCAAATGGGCTCTGTCCACGGACATACGGGGGTGAAATTTCAGGTTTATCCTTGGAGATGCCCTAATTAACCATGGAGGCCCGTACGGCTGTACGGATTGTGCCTCTGGCCGATCTTCAATCGTTAAGAAACTACGGAGGGAACATAATTTGGAACAACTGCGTAGGTGTACTCCATTGAGGGGGCACAATCTGGAGCACTACGTATGGTGCACTCAAATTAGGGAACATAATTTGGAGCAATTACGTATGGTGCTGCTCGAGTGGCAAGCCGCACAGGGACAAGCGGTCAATATTGATGGAGTAAGGCACTAGTTCAGCGCCAAGTGGATGATTTTGATGTGCTAACAAAATAGTACTAGCGGGACAAGGAGGATTGATCCAACGATCAAGCGGCAAGAAACCGAGTGATGTTCTGAAGATCGATTCGATGTTGATAAGTTTCCGCGCGACAGATTCTACAGGCGCTCATCATTCTTTGACCAATGCTGGATTGCTGGAAATCAGAGAGCTGGACGGATTTGGACGCATCGATCAATGGCCGTGGATCGACCAAAAGTTGCCGCCAGTCTTCCCGCGTCCAATTGGTGATAAATAAGTCGGCAAATTTAATACTACCAGTTGGCAGTTACTTCAAAAAAAAAAAAACAGTTGGCAGTGTTGACCGCGGTACGGATGTTCGGCCGTTGGAAAATCCGAAAGGGAAATTTACTTTGAAAATACACAACCTGGCACCTGCTAGGATAGCAGTACACATATATACAGTTTAAAAGAGATCTAGCTAACCTAGTACGCTGCATGTCATGTCCATTTAGACGCCTCAACCTTCGCTCTTCCATTGGCCAGGCCAACCGTACGTAGCTTTCCATGTCAAACCCGAAGGTAGCTGGGGTCTCGTCCGTGCTCCCGGCACATCGCCGGTACCGGTGTCGCCGCGGTTGGCTAGATGTGGCTTCCGCTGCGGCGCCGTCCTTGACGAGGCCTGGCTCGCACAATGACAGAAGAAACCAGCCTCTTGGTCTTGTTCTTGGCCTCACCTCCGGCAGTCATCGTCTTCTTCCTCCCCTCTACTCGACTCGCGTCAGGGCTCGGACGATGGTTCCTTCATGTGTCGGTAAGCGTGCGCCATATATAACTTTGCTTGTTTTCGTTTTCTCTCAAGGGTAACTATAAAAATGGGTAATAACAACATGGGTGCCATAGTGATAAATGTAAGATGAATATGTGGGTGACTGCGTGAATGTCATGAACTCATAACTATAGTTTGAACTCGGTAACAACATTCATGACATGGTTGTAACTCTAGGCAAAGAAGTTAAAAAAAACTAGATTATTGCTAAGATGCTAATAGTAACCTCTTGCTCGCAAAAAAAAGAAGAAGAGGTAATAGTAACCTCAACTTTAGCCCATGCATTCTCAAAATGCACAAATAACTGCATAAACCCAGTAAAAATAGGTATATAATGTTCTGACACTTGATTTCATGGCATTTTTAACTCATTTATTTTGCTTTAAATTGAATAATGTTCATATTTTACTAAGATTTTGTAGTGAGTGAAGTGTTAATTGCTTTGTGACACATATGTATCTCTTTTCTTAAAAATAGCAAATGGTGCGAGGACGTTTGTAGGAGAAAATGCAAGCCTGCAAAACATGGTATGTACATCAGTATTGATTGTTGTTTCTATTGAATTTTTGGGTCTTGTGTCTGTCATATGATTCTTTTCTCAACTAATTTAGGAACGGAAGGCAAGAATAAAGAAGCAACTCCTGGAACCCAAATTGTCGCCATCTTCGTACGACACCGCATGGGTGGCTATGGTGCCCTTACCGGGCTCATCTCAGGAGGTTCCATGCTTCCCGCAGTGTATTGAATGGATACTACAAAACCAACAGATCCATGGATCTTGGGGTCTTGCTCACATGGACTCCTCAATCAACAAGGCCACCCTCTCATCCACACTAGCTTGTGTGCTTGCACTTCAGAGATGGAATGTCGGGAGGGAACATATTAGGAGAGGTATAAAATTTGAGAATATATGAATTTACTTGCTAATGTTGTTTTAATCTCTCACATTTTAAAGTTTACAAGGGTCTTGATGCGATGATAATGATATACTCAGGAATACATTTTATCAGCAAAAACGTCTCCGTTGTCATGGATGAACAGATTGCTGCTCCTATAGGCTTCAATATCATTTTTCCTGGTATGCTTAGCGTTGCCATGGGGATGGGCTTGCAGTTTCCTGTTAGACAAACAAATGTTGATGGGATTCTGCATCTTCGGGAGTTGGAACTAGAAAGGTTTGTTGGTCACAATTGTGGCATGAGTTCCCCATAAAATGGTTATAGCATGAAATTTGTACTATTTCCTTTCCTGTCTAGTCCTAGGAATAGTTTTTTAATGTTAGATACTCAGTTTGCATTTTTTTTCCTTACCATTTTTGTTTGCATTGTTTTTTTTTCTTACCTTCTTTAGAAAATTAAAACTTCCTACAAGATGTTTGCCTTTTGAAAGTATTTATGAGAGCCATAATTCCTTCCAATAAGAATTAGAGTATTGCACATGTACTACCATGCAATGGAATTTTCAAATATGCTTACATATGACTTAATTCAGGCTTGCTTCGGATAAATCTTTTGGGAGAGAAGCATATATCGCTTATGTTGCTGAAGGACTAGGAAACCTATTGGACTGGGATGAAGTTATGAAGTTCCAGAGGAGGAATGGATCACTGTTCAACTCTCCTTCCGCAACTGCAGCTGCATTAATCCAAAATTATGATGAAAAAGCCCTCAAATATCTAAATTTGCTTGTCAGTAAGTTTGATGGTTCAGGTGGGTCTTTTTTACTTTCATCCTAATAATTCACAAGGGCGTACAATATTTTTAATGCCTAACAACATTAGAAATTTGCAGTGCCAACAGTGTACCCAACAAATATATATAGCCAGCTTTCAGTGGTGGATACTCTTGAAAAGGTCGGGATATCTCGGTATTTCTCAAGTGAGATAAAGAGCATCCTGGACATGACATACAGGTACTTGTGAGCTATGGTCATAAATAAAAAAATGGTATTTCTCTTTTGAAGCTTGTGCAAGCTATATCCACTTTGCAGTTGTTGGTTACAAAGAGATGAGGAAATCATCCTGGATGTATCAACATGTGCAATGGCGTTTCGTATCTTAAGAATGAAAGGATATGATATTTCATCAGGTACTTCCTTGTGCAGAAATTCCCTGTCTTTTTAATGTTATGATAGTCTTTTTTCAGTGTTATATTTGATTCATTAACTTCAATCTGATGTAGATGAGTTGTCCCATATCGATGAAGCCTCCAATTTCCATAATTCACTTCAAGGATATTTAAGTGATACAAAATCCGCAATGGAATTGTACAAGGCTTCAAGAGTTAGTGTATCGGAAAATGAACTAATACTCGATAATATAAGTTATTGGTCAGGGAACTTATTGAGGGAAAAGATATTTCATGATGACGTGCAAAGTAGGTCGATATTGGCAGAGGTGGTTGCATGAAATTTAAAACTCAGATAATGTATTGATTGAATATTGACTAGGTTACAACTTATGTTTACTTGTATACATTTATAATTTCAGGTGGAGTATGCTCTTAAATTTCCCTTTTATGCCACAATGGATCGTCTGGATCACAAGAGGAACATTGAAAACTTTGATTTGAGTGGTTCGCAGATGTTGAAGATAGAACACTGGTAAGAGTTGTACTTCTTGAAAAGATTTGTGATATTTGAATCATATAAATATAGAGGTTGGACATCAAATTCATTTTGGTGAATCAGGCCATGTTGTGTAAACCAAGATATTTTAGCTTTGGCTATTGAAGATTTCACCATCTCTCAATCTGTTTACCAGAGTGAACTCCAACTTCTTGAACGGTAATTTGACAAATATGCTCTCTTGTCTTAGTAACTTCCTTTCTTAGAGAATTTCCAATTTAATTTGTTTGTTGCAACAGTTGGGTGAAGGAGAACAAGCTAGACCAAGTACTGTTTGCACGACAGAGGACGACATATTGCTATCTCGCTGCTGCTGCTACCATGTTCCCTCCTGAATTGTCGGATGCTCGCATTTCATGGGCCAAAAATTCTATACTCGTAAATATTGTTGATGACTTCTTCGATGTTGCGGGGTCAAGAGAAGAATTAGAAAACCTTGTAGAACTAATCAAGAAGTATGATTTGTCAACTTGATTTATTTATATGTTCTTTCTTAGCACCACTGATGGCATCTTCTCTCTAAAGATGTTGTTTCTAACAAGTCATTTTGTGTAATTTGCTAATGTGTGTCTTAGGTGGGATGAGCACTACAAAGACGAATTCTACTCTGAGCAAGTAAAAATATTGTTTTATGCCATTTACACTTCAACGAGCCAGCTTGGGACAATGGCTTCTGTCGTACAAAACCGTGACGTCAAAAAGCACCTAGTAGAAACAGTGAGTTTCCTGCATGTTTGCCAGATTCTGAGTTTTTTTGTTCAGCAATGAAACATTGTAATTCATTTGTAGTGGCTACAACTACTAAGGACTATGATGACCGAGGCAGATTGGCGGATGACACAATATGTGCCAACAGTTGAAGAATACATGGAACTTGCAGTTGTGTCATTCACAGTAGCTCCCATTCTGCTCCCAGCATCATATTTTGTCAGGCAAGCACTCTTGGCTTGTGTTGTAAATGGTCAAGAGTACAACGAGTTGTTCAGACTAATGGGCACTTGTTGTCGCCTCCTGAATGACATCCAAGGCTTTGAGGTATTTCAACCCCCTTCATGGCTTAAAGTTTGTGTCTTTCAAGGTTTAGTATAGCTCTGTAAGCATATCATTTTTTACGTATGTGGCTTCACATATCTCTACATGAAAATTCTTTGTATACAATATTTGGTGAGACTACAGGCACCAAAGTAATCCTCACAAAAATCTAAATTCATGGACATTAATGATATTATTAAGAGCATATACGCTGTGACAATAAATCCCATGTTTGCTTTGGAAGTTTGATTCATTTACTATTGTCTATGCATCATGTGTATCCTATTTCTCATAGTTGATAAGATAATAGTAACTACTCATATCTTTGTCAGTCACTTTAGTCATTTAAGTCGTAATTGGGCTACTTTGACAGATTTTTTAATATACTATTGATACAGAGGGAGAGCAGCGAGGGAAAACTTGATAGTGTTTCACTATGTGTTCTCCACAGTGATGGTTCTACGTCCATTGAAGCAGCTAAAGATTCAATAAAGAGCTCCATAGCCTCATGTAGAAAAGACTTGCTAAGGTTGGTCCTTAAGAAAGATAGCATTGTTCCTAGGGCATGCAGGGAGTTATTTTGGAACATGTGCAAGATATGCCACTTGTTCTACTCTCACACTGATGCATTTACCTCGCCAAGTGAGATGGTCACCACAGTGAATGCAGTTATCAATGAGCCACTCAAACTCCAAATTAGCAATCCATCTTTTGATGCGCAATTAGATGAATAAGGATGTCATGTATTTTCACCATTTTCATATGGATCAACCGACCAGGTACACTTTTCAAAAATAAAAGGGATGAGATGATGGTGCACCAGAAACATATACTAGTTGGGTTCTGGTTGCGCTGATTTGAACATTCATCTTGGGTGAATATAGTTATATCCTACAATAGTTCGTGTCTCTTCTGTAAAGGTTGTGCTACTCTCCGAATTTGTACTTGTTGGTGGTACAATTTTCCTATCTTGGTCCACATCATTTCTTGTTGCATGTTTCGCAAAAGAAATGGTAGGACCAGTCTCTGTACGAATCTTGTCTTTAGTGCGATCAAATCAACTAATAATGGACAAGACACTATAAAGAGGTACACAATTTTTCTACAATGGGCAAAATATTATGTGAGGCCAAACAATAAAGATACAAGAATGAGATAAGCTTCCAATGGCAAGACCATCACAAGATGTAACCAAAAGAAATGCCTTCAAGATGAAGACGCATTCAAGTAGATCTATTACAACCAACATGGTTGTTTGTATTTCATTTCTTCTAAGCCGACGCCCTTCTTACAAGAGAAAGCACTCACTGAAATACTTACTGAATCTCATATTTCTCTTGGCGCCAAGAATTTTTTACATGTTCGGGTCGATTAGAGGTTTGGCTTGCTTCCCCCACCCTCGCCTATGAAATGGATAACCCTTGTTGGCATAGAAGTAGGATTTTAAGGGCTTCTGTCGAAGCGGAATATGAGGAAGTCATGCATTCTTTCAAGAATCTCCACCCCCTACCTTCTCTTCCTATCATATAAAAAGGTGGGACATTGTTGTGTTTACCATATGAAGGTTATAGACGAGCAGTGCCATTTATTTGAGGACAATCTCCCCAAAGACATGTTATATATTCTAGAATTTGCATATAATGAAGATATAATAGTATATGTCAAGATATTTGTTAGATGTAGCTCTATCTACAAGATATTTAAGACTGGTAAATTTACACGAACTTGTGTACCTACAATTTTTGAAGTGTTACAAAATGATCTGTGGAGCATGCAATTTCCCCCTTCTTTTTCTCAACTAGGGATTTTGGTTTAACTAAGATTTTAAGGGATAATGTATCCAAACAAACCGACATTACTTTCCTTGAAATATATGGCTTCAATTACTAAAAGGGTACTTGCAATGGTACATCTGAATTAAATAATGAAAGGAGATTTAGTGGTATTGTTGTGCGATTAATTTTGCTAAACAACAACAGAGATCCTAAGTTGAGAGATTGAGTTAGGAGCAAATATATTCTTTAGTATAAATAGCTAATGGAAATTTATACTTTGAAGCCTTAGAACTAGCCCCGATTAACAAACTATCCAAAAAATGTAATCACATAAAAGCAACTCAACCACACCCAAACCATCATGTTAGCACCTAATCTGGACACAGTTAAAATGATACAAAATTTAGATCATATATTTAACTCATGAACACCCAATCATGTAAATCTTCTTGCTTGGCATATCTATGCATACGAGTATGCAGAATCGTTGGATTCTTTATGAAGTTAATGAAAATTCATCACCTAATATGATACCATATCTTTTCGGAGCATCAGTTTTGGATGCAGAAAATATCTATAGTGCTGAATATTGTAGGTAGTTGAAGAAACTATATTATCAGAGGTGAGACAGCCGCCTCCAACTAAAGATTACAATAGTCACTCGTGTGGGATGTAAGTTGTGTTAATTTTTAACAACAAAATCATAATTCATAAATGTGTGAGTTAATCCAATGACAATAAATGTCAAAGCTTGTTTCCCGCCAATTTGTAACTTAAGGGAAAATGTAGCTGGACCTGAAACTCCCTTGACGGTATTTGTCACGCCCAATATGCGACCCTATCCAAAAGGAACTCGACGGTCCCACCAAGGATAGACCCGCATATTGGAACGCTTTTGCAAGGTGGATATCATTACATCAACATTACATAATAGTGGGATACATCCAATACATATAATGTCACAAGAATACATCAACATCATATACAAGATCAACATCCGACTACGGATGAAACATAAACAGAAACTCAAACAAAATCCACCCTGCTAGCCCAGGCTGCCGACCTGGAACCTATCCCCTGATAGAAGAAGAAGCAGAAGAACTCCAAACAAGCAAACATCGCTCTCGCGTCATGATCATCGCAAAACCTGTACCTGCAATTGTTGGTGTAGTAATCTGTGAGCCACGAGGACTCAGCAATCCCATTACCATGGGTATCAAGACTAGCAAAGCTTAATGGGAAAGGAAGGGGTAAAGTGGTGAGGTTGCAGCAGCGACTAAGCATATATTGTGGCTAACATACGCAAATGAGAGCGAGAAGAGAAACAAAGGAACGGTCGTCAACTAGTAATGATCAAGAAGTGATCCTGAACTCCTACTTACATCAAACATAACCCAGAAACCGTGTTCTCCTCTCGATCAACCCCGAAAAGAGACACTCACGGTTACGCACACGGTTGGTGTATTTTAGAAGAGTTTGCTTCAAGTTTACTACAACTAGATATCAACAAATTCCCATCTGCCACATAACCGCGGGCACGTCTCTCGAAAGTTTATACCCTGCAGGGGTGTCCCAACTTAGCCCATGATAAGCTCTCGCGATCAACGAAGGATATTCCTTCTCCCCGGGGAAGACCCGATCAGTCTCGGAATCCCGGCTACAAGACATTTCGACAGCAATAAAACAAGACCAGCAAAGCCGCCCGATGCGCCGACAATCCCGATAGGAGCTGCACATATCTCGTTCTCAGGGCAACACCGGATGAGTCTAGCTACGAGTAAAACCAATCCTCGGGTTGCCTCAAGGTGGCCCCAGTAGTTCGGTTCGAACCAGCACTTAGAGAAGCACTGGCCGGGGGGCTAAATAAAGATGACCCTCGAGAGAGCGACTCCCAAGGGAAAAGTAGGTGGTGGTGAGGCAAATGGTAAACCAATGTTGGGCCTTGCTGGACGAGTCTTATTCAAAGCGAACTATCAAGGGGGTCCCATAAATCACCCGACCGCGTTAGGGACGCAAAATCCGGGAACATAATACCGATATGACGGAAACTAGGGCGGCAAGAGTGGAACAAAACACCAGGCATAAGGCCGAGCCTTCCACCCTTTACCAAGTATATAGATGCATTAATTAAATAAGATATATTGTGATATCCCAACAAGTAAACATGTTCCAACAAGGAACAACATCTCCATGTTCCAACAAGGAACAAACTTCATCTTCACCTGCAACTAACAACGCTATAAGAGGGGCTGAGAAAAGCGGTAACATAGCCAAACAATGGTTTGCTAGGAAGGGTGCAAAAGGTTAGAGGCTGACATGGCAATTTGGGATGGCTTGATAAACAGGTAATAGGTAGCGCAGCATAGCGATAGAACGAAACAACTAGCATAGCAATGATAGTAGTGAGATCCAGGGTAGCGGCCATCTTGCCTGAAATCCCGCTAGGAAGAAGAACGAGTCCATGAAGAAGACGAACGGATGAAGCCGAACCAAGTGTAGACGAACGAATCCTCACGACCGCAACGAAACGGGAACTATCGAGAAGAAGCACACATAGTAAACACACCACACATGAACAAGACATGATGCACAACCAAATATGATGCATGACAACACTACATGAAGCTACTCATGGCAAGAGATGATGCAAACAAGAGCAACACATCAAAACAAGTTTAAATGAGGCCGGGAACAACATATAACGATTCTGGTAAGTCCTCATATGCAAATTTCGAAATTGGTCCAGATCTGAATAAACCTTATGTTCAAGTTGTTAAACAGCAAGTTAAGATGCATCAAGATGATCTACACGAAATTCTAGTCAAGTTACATATAAAGTTCATTAGATTCGGAGCTACGGCCTAGAAGATATGAGCAACACAAGATAAACATGGCATTGATGCAAAATGCCTACAAACATCAAGCAAACCCTCTCAAACCAAGGATGCAACATGATAATATGAAACTACATGCAATTCTAAGCAAGTTTCATATAGAGCACACTCAAAACGGAGCAACTGTTCAACACATACACCCTATATAAGGCATAACAACAATCTGTCCAAAACAGCAAGTAGGCATATTGCAAGCACCGAAACAACAAGCTACAGCACCTCAACATAAAAACAAAAGGCATGGGCATGATGTACAGGTAAAGCATGACAAAACATGAACACTGAGCTATCTCCAGAAATCACTAGAACATGCTCAAACACACATGGCAAGATTGCAAATAATAACAGTTTCAGACTTTGCAGAAAATAACATCAGGTTGCAATGTTTAGAGCTATCAAAAAACATGTTACAGGAACTTATTATGGCAAATAAAGGCATGGAATAAATCTACTAATTGCATAGAACAAAAGTCCTTTACTGACCATGAGCCAAAAAGGACCAGAAGATATGATGGCACCCATGTAAACATGGCAAGTTATATTACAGATTCATACATGGCAGGAACAACAATAAGTAGGCACGTTGGTGAGCTTGAACCACTCACCACAGAGTAATACATGGCATGGCAAGGCAACTCGCAGTAAGAAGACATGGCATAGAAGCTATACATGGCAAGAACAAAATCATAGCATACACGGATCAACTACAACAACCTTGACAAAATTAAATAACATGTAAACAACCTGTCAGGAAACATTTTATAGCAAAAGTAGAGCTCGATTGACTCAAGCTATGGCACTCCATAATTGCAAACAAGGGCATGGATGGATAGAGAATAACCATATGTTCAAAACATCCTTACTGAAGTATCTCAAAATAAGCATGGATCTCTCGGTAGCATCAATTTTACATGGCATAAAAATATCAGCAGAACAGGGGCTGAAATCAGCAACATCATGAAGCCTAGTTTGCATGCTTGTGCTAGTCACCACAGAGATCACAAAAATACATGGCATACACCCTTATAATATGGCATGGCATATTACAAAACACATGTAGGACTCAAGTTCATAGGATGCACACATCAATCATGGCAAAAATGACAAAAGTGCATGTTCTGATAAGAATCTGAAACTAACATCACATAGCCCTCTTCTAACAGAATTTCTGGCATCAAGATGAGCTAAAATGAAAATGATGCAATGAGTTGAAATGATGTACTCATCGAGACGAACAATTTGACATATTACACGCACAAAACGAAGCTATGGATGCAGAGTTATGATGCGATGAAAATGCATACAAAATACTGGAATCTGGGGGACTTAGTGGAATTTTCTACCGACGAAAACGGGACGACGAGATCCGGGAAGGGGCACGGGAGTTTGGTTCGGCGGTCATGGTCTGGGCTGGACGGGGCCGTCCCGATCTGGACGGGTCGCGGGTCAACGGCGGCCGCGCGACCGCTGGAGCTCCGGCGAGCGACGGGAGGGGCCGGGAGCGGCGGATCTGGCCGGAGCTCCCGGGTCTGGTCGGACTCGGCCAGGGCGGCGCCCGGCGAGAGGAGGCGGCGAGCAGGGCGAAGCGAGGCCGCGAGGGCGGGAAGGGCCGGGAGACGCGGGCGGCGGATCCGTCCGCCAGACCGATCCATGCGCGCGGCGGCGGCGACGCGCATCTCCGGCGAGGGAACGGCCGGGCGGAGGAGGTACGGCGGGGTCGGCGAAGCAGGCGGCGCGAGGCGCAAGGTGGCGGGGCTTAGGTCCGGCGGCGAGGGCGCGGCGCCGGCGGCGGCGGAAAAGCGCCGTGCCGAGGCGGCGGCGGGCGGCGCTAAAAGGTACGCCGGCGGCGAGCGAGAGGAGCGCTGCGGCGAAGAGGATGGCCGGCGCGGCTCGGCGGTGGCGCGATCTGGGCCGGCGGGCGAATCTAAACCCCATGGGCCCGCGGTGGAGGGGAACGGCGGCGGCGGATCGCCACTTGGCGGCGGCGCATTGGCTGCGGGGCGGCGCGGATAGCGACGTGTCGCCCGGATTGGCCGGGCGGCGAGGCGGCGGCGGGCGTGTCCGGCGGCGGGGTGGACACGTCCGTGTTGGGGAACGTAGTAATTTCAAAAAAATTTCTACGCACACGCAAGACCATGGTGATGGCATAGCAACGAGAGGGAGAGTATCCGTCCACGCCCTCGTGAGACCGAAGCGAAGCGTTATAACAACGCGGTTGATGTAGTCGTGCGTCTTCACGATCCGACCGATCCAAGCACCGAACGTCGGCACCTCCGAGTTCTGCACACGTTCAGCTCGATGATGATCCCGGACTCGATCCAGCAAAGTGTCGGGATGAGTTCCGTCAAGACGACGGCGTGGTGACGATGATGATGCTCCACCGACGCAGGGCTTCGCCTAAGCTCATGACGATATGACTTCTCCGGCGCGGGGCTTCGCTAAGCTCCGCGACGATATGACCGAAGTGGAATATGGTGGAGGGGCACCGCACACGGCTAAGGAACGATCCGTAGATCAACTTATGTGTCATGGGGTGCCCCTGCCCCGTATATAAAGGAGCAAGGGAGGAGGTGGCCGGCCTAGGAGGGGCGCGCCAGGGGGAGTCCTACTCCCACCGGAGTAGGACTCCTCCTTTCCTAGTAGGAGTAGGAGAGAAGGAAGGGAAGGGAAGAAGGGTGCGGCCCTCCCTAGTCCAATTCGGACTAGGCCTTGGGGCGCGCGCCTGCCCTAGGCAGCCCTCTCTTTCCCCGCAGGGCCCAATAAGGCCCAATACTTCTCCCGGCGAATTCCCGTAACTCTCCGTACTCAAAAATACCGAATCATTCGAACCTTTCCGAACTCCGAATATAGTCGTCCAATATATCGATCTTTACGTCTCGACCATTTCGAGACTCCTCGTCATATCCCCGATCTCATCCGGGACTCGAACTCCTTCGGTACATCAAAACTCATAAACTCATAATATAACCATCATCGAAACCTTAAGCGTGCGGACCCTACGGGTTCGAGAACTATGTAGACATGACCTAGAACTATTCTCGGTCAATAACCAATAGCGGAACCTGGATGCCCATATTGGCTCCTACATATTCTACGAAGATCTTTATCGGTCAAACCGCATAACAACATACGTTGTTCCTTTTGTCATCGGTATGTTACTTGCCCGAGATTTGATCGTCGGTATCCAATACCTAGTTCAATCTCGTTACGGCAAGTCTCTTTAGTCGTTACGTAATGCATCATTCCGTAACTAACTCATTAGCTACATTGCTTGCAAGGCTTATAGTGATGTGCATTACCGAGAGGGCCAGAGATACCTCTCCGACAATCGGAGTGACAAAACCTAATCTCAAATACGCCAACCCAACATGTACCTTTGGAGACACCTGTAGTACTCCTTTATAATCACCTAGTTACGTTGTGACGTTTGGTAGCACCCAAAGTGTTCCTCCGGTAAACGGGAGTTGCATAATCTCATAGTTACTGGAACATGTATAAGTCATGAAGAAAGCAATAGCAACATACTAAACGATCAAGTGCTAGGCTAACGGAATGGGTCATGTCAAATCAGATCATTCTCCTAATGATGTGATCCCGTTAATCAAATGACAACTCATGTCTATGGTTAGGAAACATAACCATCTTTGATTAACGAGCTAGTCAAGTAGAGGCATACTAGTGACACTCTGTTTGTCTATGTATTCACACATGTATTATGTTTCCGGTTAATACAATTCTAGCATGAATAATAAACATTTATCATGATATAAGGAAATAAATAATAACTTTATTATTGCCTCTAGGGCATATTTCCTTCAGTCTCCCACTTGCACTAGAGTCAATAATCTAGTTCACATCGCCATGTGATTTAACATCAATAGTTCACATCTATATGTGGTTAACACCCATAGTTCACATCGACATGTGACCAACACCCAAAGGGTTTACTAGAGTCAATAATCTAGTTCACATCGCTATGTGATTAACACCCAAAGAGTACTAAGGTATGATCATGTTTTGCTCGTGAGAGAAGCTTAGTCAACGGGTCTGTCACATTCAGAGCCGTATCTATTTTGCAAATATTCTATGTCTACAATGCTCTGCACGGAGCTACTCTAGCTAATTGCTCCCACTTTCAATATGTATCCAGATTGAGACTTAGAGTCATCTGGATCAGTGTAAAATGCTTGCATCGATGTAACTCTTTACGACGGGCTTTTTTATCACCTCCATAATCGAGAAATATTTCCTTAGTCCTCACTAAGGATGTTCTTGACCAATGTCCAGTGATCTACTCCTAGATCACCATTGTACTCCCTTACCAAATTCAGAGCAAGGTATATAATAGGTCTGGTACATAGCATAGCATACTTTATAGAACCTATGACTGAGGCATAGGGAATGACTTTCATTCTCTTTTCTATTTTCTGCCGTGGTCGGGATTTGAGTCTTACTCAATTTCACACCTTTGCAACACAGGCAAGAACTCTTTCTTTGACTGTTCCATTTTGAACTACTTCAAAATCTTGTCAAGGTATGTATTCATTGAAAAACATATCAAGCGTCTTGATCTATCTCTATAGATCTTGATGCTCAATATGTAAGCAGCTTCACCGAGGTCTTTCTTTGAAAAAACTCCTTTCAAACACTCCTTTATGCTTTGCAGAATAATTCTACATTATTTCCGATCAACAATATGTCATTCACATATACTTATCAGAAATGCTATAGTGCTCCCACTCACTTTCTTGTAAATACAGGCTTCTCCAAAAGTCTGTATAAAACCATATGCTTTGATCAAATCATCAAGCATATATTCCAACTCTGAGATGCTTGCACCAGTCCATAGATGGATCATTGGAGCTTGCACATTTTGTTAGCATCTTTAGGATTGACAAAACCTTCTGGTTGCATCATATGCAACTCTTCTTTAATAAATCCATTAAGGAATGCAGTTTTGACATCCATTTGCCAGATTTTATAAAATGTGGCAATTGCTAACATGATTCGGATAGACTTAAGCATCGTTACGAGTGAGAAAATTTCGTCGTATTCAACACCTTGAACTTGTCGAAAACCTTTTGCAACAAGTCGAGCTCTGTAGATAGTAACACTACTATCAGTGTCCATCTTCCTCTTGAAGATCCATTTATTTAACATGGCTTGCTGATCATAGAGCAAGTCAATCAAAGTCCATACTTTGTTCTCATACATGGAGCCTATCTCAGATTTCATGGCCTCAAGCCATTTCGCGAATCTGGGCTCATCATCGCTTCCTCATAGTTCGTAGGTTCATCATGGTCTAGTAACATGACTTCCGAACATGATTACCGTACCACTCTGTGCGGATCTTACTCTGGAAGACCTACGAGGTTTGGTAGCAACTTGATCTGAAGTTTCATGATCATCATCATTAACTTTCTCACTAATTGGTGTAGGAATCATCGGAACTGATTTCTGTGATGAACTACTTTCCAATAAGGAGAAGGTACAATTACCTCATCAAGCTCTACTTTCCTCCCACTCACTTCTTTCGAGAGAAACTTCTTCTCTAGAAAGGATCCATCTTAGCAACGAAAAACTTGCCTTCGGATCTGTGATAGAAGGTGTACCCAATAGTTACCTTTGGGTATTCTATGAAGACGCACTTTTCCGATTTGGGTTCGAGCTTATCGGTGAAAACTTTTCACATAAGCATCACAATTCAAACTTTAAGAAACGACAGCTTAGGTCTACTGTTAAACCATAGTTCATATGGTGTCGTCTCAACGGATTTAGATGGTGCCCTATTAAACATGAATGCAGCTGTCTCTAATGCATAACCCCAAAACGATAGTGGTAAACTGATAAGAGACATCATAGATCGCACCATATCAAATAAAGTGCGGTTATGACGTTCGGACACACCATTACGTTATGGTGTTCCATGTGGCGTGTGCTGTGAAACTATTCCACATTGTTTTAACTGAAGGCCAAACTCACAACTCAAATATTTTTCCTCTGCGATCATATCGTAGAAACTTTTATTTTCTTGTTACGATGATTCTTCACTTCACTCTGAAATTCTTTGAACTTTTCAAATGTTTCAGACTTGTGTTTCATCAAGTAGATATACCCATATCTGCTAAAATCATCTTTGTGAAGGTCAGAAAATAACGATACTTGCCACGAGCATCAACACTCATTGGATCGCATACATCGGTATGTATTATTCCCAATAAGTCAAGAGCTTGTTCCATTGTTCCGAGAACGGAGTTTTAGTCATCTTGCCCAAAAGGCACGGTTCGCAAGCATCAAATGATTCATAATCAAGTGATTCCAAAATCCATCGAGATGGAGTTTCTTCATGCGCTTTACACCAATATGACCTAAACGGCGAGTGCCACAAATAAGTTGCACTATCATTATTAACTTTGCATATTTTGGTTTCAATATTATGAATATGTGTATCACACGATCGAGATCCAACAAACCATTTTCATTGGGTGTATGACCATAGAAGGTTTTATTCATGTAAACAGAACAATAATTATTCTCTAACTTACATGAATAACCGTATTGCAATAAACATGATCAAATCATATCCATGCTCAATGCAAACGCCAAATAACATTTATTTAGGTTCAACACTAATCCCGATAGTATAGGGAGTGTGCGATGATGATCATATCAATCTTGGAACTACTTCCAACACTCATCGTTACTTCCCCTTCAACTAGTTTCTGTTTATTCAGTAACTCCTGTTTGAGTTACTAATCTTAGCAACCGAACACGTATTAAATACTCAGGGGCTACTATAAACACTAATCTCGATAGTATAGGGAGTGTGCGATGATGATCATATCAATCTTGGAACTACTTCCAACACACATCGTCACTTCCCTTCAACTAGTCTCTGTTTATTCTCAGAACTCCCATTTCGAGTTACTAATCTTAGCAACCGAACAAGTATCAAATACTCGGGGCTACTATAAACACTAGTAAAGCACACATCAATAACCTGTATATCAAATATACCCTTGTTCACTTTGCCATCCTTCTTATCCACCAAATATTTGGGGTATTTCCGTTTCATGACCATTTCCTATGCAGTGTAAGTACTCGGTCTCGGGCTTAGGTCTAGACTTGGGCTTCTTCACTCGAGCAGCAACTTGCTTGCCGTTCCTTTTGAAGTTCCCTTCTTCCCTTTGCCATTTTCCTTGAGACAAGTGGTCTTGTCAACCATCAACACTTGATGTTTTTCTTGATTTCTACCTTCGCGATTTTAGCATCGCGAAGAGTTCGAAAATCTTTTCGTCATCCCTTGCATACTATAGTTCATCACGAAGTTCTACTAACTTAATGATGGTGACTAGAGAATTCTGTCAATCACTATCTTATCTCGAAGATTAACTCCCACTTGATTCAAGCGATTGAAGTACTCGGACAATCTGAGCACATGCTCACTAGTTGAGCGATTCTCCTCCATCTTTTAGCTATAGAACTTGTTGGAGACTTCATATCTCTCAACTCGGTATTTGCTTGAAATATTAACTTCAATTCCTGGAACATCTCATATGGTCCATGACGTTCAAAACGTCTTTGAAGTCCCGATTCTAAGCCGTTAAGCATGGTGCACTAAACTATCAAGTAGTCATCATATTGAGCTAGCCAAACGTTCATAACGTCATATCGCTCATATTGAGCTAGCCAAACGCTCATAACGTCGCATCTGCTCCTGCAATAGGTCTGTCACCTAGCGGTGCATTAAGGACATAATTCTTCTGCAGCAGCAATGAGGATAAACCTCAGATCACGGATCCAATCCGCATCATTGCTACTAACATCTTTCAATACAATTTTCTCTAGGAACACATATAAAAACATAGGGAAGCAACAACGCGAGCTATTGATCTACAACATAATTTGAAAAATACTACCAGGACTAAGGTCATGATAAATTAAAGTTCAATTAATCATATTACTTAAGAACTCCCACTTAGATAGACATCTCTCTAATCATCTAAGTGATTACGTGATCCAAATCAACTAAACCATGTCCGATCATCACGTGAGATGGAGTAGTTTCAATGGTGAACATCACTATGTTGATCATATCTACTATATGATTCACGTTCGACCTTTCGGTCTCCGTGTTCCGAGGCCATATCTGTTATATGCTAGGCTCGTCAAGTTTAACCAGAGTATTCCGCGTGTGCAACTGTTTTGCACCCGTTGTATTTGAACGTAGAGCCTATCACACCCGATCATCACGTGGTGTCTCAGCACGAAGAACTTTCGCAACGGTGCATACTCAGGGAGAACACTTCTTGATAATTTTAGTGAGAGATCATCTTATAATGCTACCGTCAATCAAAGCAAGATAAGATACATAAAGGATAAACATCACATGCAATCAATATAAGTGATATGATATGGTCATCATCATCTTGTGCTTGTGATCTCCATCTCCGAAGCACCGTCATGATCACCATCGTCACCGGCGCGACACCTTGATCTCCATCGTAGCATCGTTGTCGTCTCGCCAACTATTACTTCTACGACTATCGCTACTGCTTAGTGATAAAGTAAAGCAATTACATGGCGTTTGCATTTCATACAATAAAGCAACAACCATATGGCTCCTGCCAGTTGCCGATAACTCGGTAACAAAACATGATCATCTCATACAATAAAATATAGCATCACGTCTTGACCACATCACATCACAACATGCCCTGCAAAAACAAGTTAGACGTCCTCTACTTTGTTGTTGCAAGTTTTACGTGGCTGCTACGGGCTGAGCAAGAACCGTTCTTACCTACGCATCAAAACCACAACGATAGTTTGTCAAGTTGGTGCTGTTTTAACCTTCGCAAGGACCGGGCGTAGCCACACTCGGTTCAACTAAAGTGAGAGAGACAGACACCCGCCGGTCACCTTTAAGCAACGAGTGCTCGAAGCGGTGAAACCAGTCTCGCGTAAGCGTACGCGTAATGTCGGTCCGGGCCGCTTCATCTCACAATACCGCTGAACCAAAGTATGACATGCTGGTAAGCAGTATGACTTATATCGCCCACAACTCACTTGTGTTCTACTCGTGCAAATGACATCAACGCATAAAACCAGGCTCGGATGCCACTGTTGGGGAACGTAGTAATTTCAAAAAATTTCCTACGCACACGCAAGACCATGGTGATGGCATAGCAACGAGAGGGGAGAGTATCCGTCCACGTACCCTCGTAGACCGAAAGCGGAAGCGTTATAACAACGCGGTTGATGTAGTCGTACGTCTTCACGATCCGACCGATCCAAGCACCGAACGTACGGCACCTCCGAGTTCTGCACACGTTCAGCTCGATGACGATCCCGGACTCGATCCAGCAAAGTGTCGGGATGAGTTCCGTCAAGACGACGGCGTGGTGACGATGATGATGCTCCACCGACGCAGGGCTTCGCCTAAGCTCCGCGACGATATGACTTCTCCGGCGCGAGGCTTCGCTTAAGCTCATGACGATATGACCGAAGTGGAATATGGTGGAGGGGGCACCGCACACGGCTAAGGAACGATCCGTAGATCAACTTATGTGTCATGGGGTGCCCCTGCCCCGTATATAAAGGAGCAAGGGAGGAGGTGGCCGGCCTAGGAGGGGCGCCAAGGGGGAGTCCTACTCCCACCGAGTAGGACTCCTCCTTTCCTAGTAGGAGTAGGAGAGAAGGAAGGGAAGGGAAGAGGTGTGGGCCCTCCCCTAGTCCAATTCGGACTAGGCCTTGGGGGCGCGCTGCCCTAGGCAGCCCTCTCTCTTTCCGCAGGGCCCAATAAGGCCCAATACTTCTCCCGGCGAATTCCGTAACTCTCCGTACTCGAAAAATACCGAATCATTCGAACCTTTCCGAACTCCGAATATAGTCGTCCAATATATCGATCTTTACGTCTCGACCATTTCGAGACTCCTCGTCATATCCCGATCTCATCCGGGACTCGAACTCCTTCGGTACATCAAAACTCATAAACTCATAATATAACATCATCGAAACCTTGTTGTGCGGACCCTACGGGTTCGAGAACTATGTAGACATGACCTAGAACTATTCTCGGTCAATAACCATAGCGGAACCTGGATGCCCATATTGGCTCCTACATATTCTACGAAGATCTTTATCGGTCAAACCGCATAACAACATACGTTGTTCCTTTTGTCATCGGTATGTTACTTGCCCGAGATTTGATCGTCGGTATCCAATACCTAGTTCAATCTCGTTACCGGCAAGTCTCTTTACTCGTTACGTAATGCATCATTCCGTAACTAACTCATTAGCTACATTGCTTGCAAGGCTTATAGTGATGTGCATTACCGAGAGGGCCCAGAGATACCTCTCCGACAATCGGAGTGACAAAACCTAATCTCGAAATACGCCAACCCAACATGTACCTTTGGATACACCTGTAGTACTCCTTTATAATCACCCAGTTACGTTGTGACGTTTGGTAGCACCCAAAGTGTTCCTCCGGTAAACGGGAGTTGCATAATCTCATAGTTACAGGAACATGTATAAGTCATGAAGAAAGCAATAGCAACATACTAAACGATCAAGTGCTAGGCTAACGGAATGGGTCATGTCAAATCAGATCATTCTCCTAATGATGTGATCCCGTTAATCAAATGACAACTCATGTCTATGGTTAGGAAACATAACCATCTTTGATTAACGAGCTAGTCAAGTAGAGGCATACTAGTGACACTCTGTTTGTCTATGTATTCACACATGTATTATGTTTCCGGTTAATACAATTCTAGCATGAATAATAAACATTTATCATGATATAAGGAAATAAATAATAACTTTATTATTGCCTCTAGGGCATATTTCCTTCAGTCCGGTGGCGTGCGGGGGGATTTTTAGGGTTTGATCTGCGCGAGAAAACGGAGGGAGACACATATTTATAGGTAGAGGGAGCTAGGAGAGTCCAAATGAGGTGCGGTTTTCGGCCACGCGATCGTGATCGAACGACGGAGAGCATGGCGGGGAGTTTGCTGGGTTTTGGGCCACTTTGGAAGGGGTGTTGGGTTGCAACTCAAAAGAGGCTTTTGCGGTTACCCGGTTAACCGTTGGAGTATCAAACGACCTCCAAATGGCACGAAACTTGACAGGCGGTCTACCGGTGCTATACCAAGGCCGCTTGGCAAACCTCGGTCCATTCCGAGACCGTTTAACACCCGCACATGAAAAGAGGTAAAAGGGAGCGCCGGGAGACATAGGAGTGCCGGATTGCAAAACGGACAACGGGGAAAATGCTCGGATGCATGAGACGAACACGTATGCAAAAGCGATGCACATGATGACTCGATATGAAATGCAGATGATGACATGGCAAAGTGCAACACGCAAGCAAATGACATGGCAATGACGGCAAATAACAGGAAGACACCTGGCGCATCGAATCCGGGGCGTTACAACACTCCTCCACTAACAAGAGATCTCGTCCCGAGATCTTAGGACCGAGACGGAAGGGAAAAAGGGATGAGGTGAAACAAGAAACACAAGAGTGAAGAGGCAAAGAATCGAAAGCACTCGAGAAGAAGAGAGGAATGACGAGAATTGAAAGCTCACGGAATCAGATAGACTATGAAACCACTCGTTCTAACCGGAGTGGTTAGAATGAGAAAAGAAACGAATAGGACTGAAACGATTTAGGTAGCACTCCGGCTGAAACATGGAAGGAATAGAATCTGAACTTGAGAAGATGGAATGACACTTGATGAGCTCTTGAAGAATGAATTAAATCATGAAGAACCACCATGAAGAACTCCGTTGACAAAAAGGATGATGAGATAGAATGAAAAGATGAAAGAATACGATGAGCCTTGCGATGATTTAGATGGAGGTTTCCGACGAGATGATCGAGTAAATTTGAACTCCGGAAAAGAATAGATGAAAACACTTGGAACTAGAATTTATTCATCAAGAACAACTCTGAAGGAAAAGGATTAATCACTCGGATGAAATAAGAATAAGATTTATTGTATGCTTATCCTTCCTCAAATTAAATTGATGACCAACAATGGATTTTTCATACTACTTATTCTTCTTGAAAAAAAAGGATTGAGAAGTGACATATCGCAAACTTGAGAAGGTCTTCATGAACCACCGGTAGGATTGAAAAGAACGAATGAATAAAAATGATAATCAAGGAAAAGAATCTTGAACAAACCATCGTTAGTAATGCAAATGAACGAAGAAAAGAGAAAGAATCGCCGGGAAGAATTAGAAAAGCACGAAGATACTTGAGGGAATTTAGAGAAAAGAGATCGAAGAGATCGCGAACTGATTAACGAATGCTTGAACGCAGTACCGGAATAATATTGAGACGAACGAAGGGGCACGGATATAGAATACTTGGAGAACGACTTTGAAAACTTGGAACGAAGAAATCTTCCGAAAAGATGGCCTTCGGATGATTGAGACAGAAAGTAACTCCTGAAATACTCCGGATGATTTAAAATAATTGCGCGACTGGAAACAATTTGATAGGATAACATCGAGCTAGCACCGCAAATCTTCGGGAGAACGGACAAGATTTAAGAGAAATTCTTCTTCGGTCTTCAAACGACGAAAAGAAACACCATGCAGAACGTTGAGGTACTCCGGGAGAATGAAATACAAAGAGGTTGAGCCGACGATGAAAATGATTAGAAATTGATCTTGGAAAAGATCTGACTGATGAAAATCATACTTACGTCAAACTTCGAAAAGAATTAGGAATGGCTCCGGAATAATTAGAAGAGACAGGTAAGATCCTGGGAAAAGACCTGTGGGTTAGGGCGCACTAAAAGAAAACACCGTTGAAAAGGATTGTTGAACAGATAGATGATGCACCGGAACAATTGAAATATTGGACTGAGGTGACAACCTCGAATTAATTCGAACACAGACGAATCTCTGAGATGTCTTCCGAACTCCGTAATGATAAACTGGCGAGAGGCGAACGAGCAAAGAGAACACTTCGAAGGAAAAGGATATGATTAACCCAAAAAACTTGAATTGAGTCCACCGGAGAAGAAAGAGAGATGAAGAATGTCGAACAAGACGAGAATTCACCGGTTGAAATGATTGATGGAAGACTGAAGAAGCTCCACACGAATGGAATTGATGGTCGGAAGAAACTCGAACTCCGGGAATAATAGGGTGGGAGGTCGGGAAAACAAAGACAACTTGGAAGGGGAAACCGACGAATATCTTGAAGAGAAAACACCGGTTGAAAACATTGAGGAAAGAAAGCAAAGACTTCGCACGAGTAGGATGGATACTCAATTACGGACTCGGGTTCCGAGAGGAAGAAGGGAGGGTGGGTGGGAAAAACAAGGATAACTTCGGACAAGGAAAAAAAACAACGACGTCGGAGAAAGAACTGAGGATTGAACTTGGCAAAGATGAAGATGGTCGAGTCGATTTGACGAGAAATGCACCGGATAAAAGAGCTGAGGAACAACTACCGGAAAACCAACTGCGTGAACCTAAAGAAAAATTTGAACGGGAAGAGGAGTAATTCAAAACACCTACGTCAAGATTCCTCACCAGAGCGATGAAGGGGCAGAGGAGTAAAAAGAATTCCTACTCTCCGATATACCTAGACTCCGAAAAGTTTTTTAGTCTAGACTCAACTGCGGCCAAACTACACGATCAATCAAGGGGGCTCCTAAGGTCGGTCGAGGCTCTGATACCAACTTGTCACGCCCAATATGCGACCCTATCCAAAAGGAACTCGACGGTCCCACCAAGGATAGACCCGCATATTGGAACGCTTTTGCAAGGTGGATATCATTACATCAACATTACATAATAGTGGGATACATCCAATACATATAATGTCACAAGAATACATCAACATCATATACAAGATCAACATCCGACTACGGATGAAACATAAACAAAACTCAAACAAAATCCACCTGCTAGCCCAGTCTGTCGACCGGAACCTATCCCCGATCAAGAAGAAGCGGAAGAAGAACTCCAAACAAGCAAACATCGCTCTCACGACATGATCATCGCAAACCTGTACCTGCAACTGGTGGTGTAGTAATCTGTGAGCCACGAGGACTCAGCAATCCCATTACCATGGGTATCAAGACTAGCAAAGCTTAATGGGAAAGGAAGGGGTAAAGTGGTGAGGTTGCAGCAGCGACTAAGCATATATTGTGGCTAACATACGCAAATGAGAGCGAGAAGAGAAACAAAGGAACGGTCGTCAACTAGTAATGATCAAGAAGTGATCCTGTACTCCTACTTACGTCAAACATAACCCAGAAACCGTTTTCTCCTCTCGATCAACCCCGAAAAGAGACACTCACGGTTACGCACACGGTTGGTGTATTTTAGAAGAGTTTGCTTCAAGTTTACTACAACCGGATATCAACAAATTCCCATCTGCCACATAATCGCGGGCACGGCTCTCGAAAGTTTATACCCTGCAGGGGTGTCCCAACTTAGCCCATGATAAGCTCTCGCGATCAACGAAGGATATTCCTTCTCCCAGGAAGACCCGATCAGTCTCGGAATCTCGGCTACAAGACATTTCGACAAAATAAAACAAGACCAGCAAAGCCGCCGATGCGCCGACAATCCCGATAGGAGCTGCACATATCTCGTTCTCAGGGCAACACCGGATGAGTCTAGCTACGAGTAAAACCAATCCTCGGGTTGCCTCAAGGTGGCCCCGCAGGCAGCTCGGTTCGAACCAGCACTTAGAGAAGCACTGGCCCGGGGGGGGCTAAATAAAGATGACCCTCAAGAGAGCGACTCCCAAGGGAAAAGTAGGTGGTGGTGAGGCAAATGGTAAAACCAATGTTGGCCCTTGCTGGACGAGTCTTATTCAAAGCGAACTGTCAAGGGGGTCCCATAAATCACCCGACCGCGTTAGGGACGCAAAATCCGGGAACATAATACCGATATGACGAAAACTAGGGCGGCAAGAGTGGAACAAAACACCAGGCATAAGGCCGAGCCTTCCATCCTTTACCAAGTATATAGATGCATTAATTAAATAAGATATATTGTGATATCCCAACAAGTAAACATGTTCCAACAAGAACAACATCTTCATGTTCCAACAGGGAACAAACTTCATCTTCACCTGCAACTAACAACGCTATAAGAGGGGCTGAGCAAAGCGGTAACATAGCCAAACAATGGTTTGCTAGGAAGGGTGCAAAAGGTTAGAGGCTGACATGGCAATTTGGGATGGCTTGATAAACAGGTAATAGGTAGCGCAGCATAGCGATAGAACGAAACAACTAGCATAGCAATGATAGTAGTGAGATCCAGGGTAGCGTTCATCTTGCCTGAAATCCCGCTAGGAAGAAGAACGAGTCCATGAAGAAGACGAACGGATGAAGCCGAACCAAGCGTAGACGAACGAATCCTCACGATCGCAACGAAAGGGGAACTATCGAGAAGAAGCACACATAGTAAACACACCACACATGAACAAGACATGATGCACAACCAAATATGATGCATGGCAACACTACATGAAGCTACTCATGGCAAGAGATGATGCAAACAAGAGCAACACATCAAAACAAGTTTAAATGAGGCTGGGAACAACATATAACGATTCCGGTAAGTCCTCATATGCAAATTTCGAAATTGGTCCAGATCTGAATAAACCTTATGTTCAAGTTGTTAAACAGCAAGTTAAGATGCATCAAGATGATCTACACGAAATTCTAGTCAAGTTACATATAAAGTTCATTAGATTCGGAGCTACGGCCTAGAAGATATAAGCAACACAAGATAAACATGGCATTGATGCAAAATGCATACGAACATCAAGCAAACCCTCTCAAACCAAGGATGCAACATGATAATATGAAACTACATGCAATTCTAAGCAAGTTTCATATAGAGCACACTCAAAACGGAGCAACGGTTCAACACATACACCCTATACAAGGCATAACAACAATCTGTCCAAAACAGCAAGTAGGCATATTGCAAGCACCGAAACAACAAGCTACAACACCTCAACATAAAAACAAAAGGCATGGGCATGATTTACAGGTAAAGCATAACAAAACATGAACACTGAGCTATCTCCAGAAATCACTAGAACATGCTCAAACACACATGGCAAGATTGCAAATAATAACAGTTTCAGACTTTGCAGAAAATAACATCAGGTTGCAATGTTTAGAGCTATCAAACAACATGTTACAGGAACTTATCATGGCAAACAAAGGCATGGCATGAATCTACTAATTGCATATAACAAAAGTCCTTTACTGACCATAAGCCAAAAAGGATCAAAAGATATGATGGAACCCATGTAAACATGGCAAGTTATATTACAGATTCATACATGGCAGGAACAACAATAAATAGGCACGTTGGTGAGCTTGAACCACTCACCACAGAGCAATACATGGCATGGCAAGGCAACTCACAATAAGAAGACATGGCATAGAAGCTATACATGGCAAGAACAAAATCATAGCATACACGGATCAACTACAACAACCTTGACAAAATTGAATAACATGTAAACAACCTGTCAGGAAACATTTTATAGCAAAAGTAGAGCTCGATTGACTCAAGCTATGGCACTCCATAATTGCAAACAAGGGCATGGATGGATAGAGAATAACCATATGTTCAAAACATCCTTACTGAAGTATCTCAAAATAAGCATGGATCTCTCGGTAGCATCAAGTTTACATGGCATAAAAATATCAGCAGAACAGGGGCTGAAATCAGCAACATCATGAAGCCTAGTTTGCAATCTTGTGCTAGTCACCACAGAGATCACAAAAATACATGGCATACACCCCTGTAAAGATGGCATGGCATATTACAAAACACATGTAGGACTCAAGTTCATAGGATGCACACATCAATCATGGCAAAAATGACAAAAGTGCATGTTCTGATAAGAATCTGAAACTAACATCACATAGCCCTCTTCTAACAGAATTTCTGGCATCAAGATGAGCTCCAATGAAAATGATGCAATGATATGAAATGATGTACTCATCGAGACGAACAATTTGACATATTACACGCACAAAATGGAGCTACGGATGCAGAGTTATGATGCGATGAAATTGCATACAAAATACTGGAATCTGGGGGACTTAGTGGAATTTTATACCGACGAAAACGGGACGACGAGATCCGGGAAGGGGCACGGGAGTTTGGTTCGGCGGTCGTGGTCTGGGCTGGACGGGGCCGTCCCGATCTGGACGGGTCGCGGGTCAACGGCGGCGGCGCGACCGCTGGAGCTCCGGCGAGCGACGGGAGGGGCCGGAGCGGCGGATCTCGCCGAGCTCCCGGATCTGGTCGGACTCCGGCAGGCGGCGCCCGGCGAGAGGAGGCGGCGAAAGCAGGGCGAGCGGAGGCCGGCGAGGGCGGGAAGGGCAGACGCGGCGGCCGGATCCGTCCGCCCGGCGGATCGGTCCGCCCGACCGGATCCGCGGCGAGGCGGCGGCGCACGCGCATCTCCGGCAAGGGAACGGCGGGCGGAGGAGGTACGGCGGCGGGTCGGCGGCGGGCGGCGCGGAGGCGCAAGGTGGCGGGGCTTGGGTCCGCGGCGGAGGGCGCGGCGCGGCGGGGCGGCGGAAGGCGCCGTGCCGAGGCGGCGGAGGGCGGCGCAGCGAGGTACGCCGCGACGAGGCGAGGAGCGCCGTGGCGGAGAGGATGGCCGCGCGGCTCGAAGCGGTGGCGGATCCGGGCCCGCGGGCGAATCTGGCCCCGTGGGCCCGCGGTGGAGGGGAACGACGGCGGGGATCGCCACGTGGCGGCGGCGCATTGGCTGCGGGGCGGCGCGGAGGTGACGTGTCGCCCGGATTGGCCGGGCAACATGGAGGCGGCGGCGGACGCGTCCGGCGGCGGGGTGGACACGTCCGGTGGCGTGCGGGGGGATTTTTAGGGTTTGATCTGCGCGAGAAAACGGAGGGAGACACATATTTATAGGTAGAGGGAGCTAGGAGAGTCCAAATGAGGTGTGGTTTTCGGCCACGCGATCGTGATCGAACGGCGGAGAGCATGAAGGGGAGTTTGCTGGGTTTTGGGCCACTTTGGAAGGGGTGTTGGGCTGCAACTCAAAAGAGGCTTTTGCGGTTACCCGGTTAACCGTTGGAGTATCAAACGACCTCCAAATGGCACGAAACTTGACAGGCGGTCTATCGGTGCTATACCAAGGCCGCTTGGAAAACCTCGGTCCATTCCGAGACCGTTTAACTGTTGGGGAACGTAGTAATTTCAAAAATTTTCCTACGATCACGCAAGACCATGGTGATGGCATAGCAACGAGAGGGAGAGTGTCCGCCCACGCACCCTCGTGAGACCGAAAGCGAAGCGTTATATTAACGCTGTTGATGTAGTCGACGCGTCTTCACGATCCGACCGATCCAAGCACCGTTACTCGGCACCTCCGAGTTCTTGGCACACGCTCAGCTCGATGACGATCCCCGAGCTCCGATCCAGAAAGCGTCGGGAAGGAGTTCCGTCAAGACGACGGCGCAGGACGATCTTGATGTTCTACCGTCGCAGGCTTCGCCTAAGCACCGCTACAATATGACCGAGGTGGAATATGGTGGAGGGGGCACCGACACGGCTAAGGAACGATCCGTAGATCAACTTGTGTGTCCTAGGGTGCCCCCCGCCCGTATATAAAGGAGCAAGGGGAGGGCGGCCAGCCCTTGGGCGCACCAAGGAGGGGGGAGTCCTCCTCCTAGTAGGAGTAGGACTCCCTTCCTAGTCCTACTAGGAAGAGGAAGGGAAGGAAAGAGAGGAGAGGAGAGAGGAAAGGGGGCTGCGCCCCTCCCTAGTCCAATTCGACTCCCCATGGAGGGGGGCGCACCACCTCTTGGTGCAGCCCTCTCTCCCCTCTTGGCCCAATAAGGCCCATAACTTCCCGGGGTTCCGTAACCCTCCGGCACTCCGGTTTTCTCCGAAACTTCCGAACCTTTCCGTGTCCGAATATAACCATCCAATATATCAATCTTTATGTCTCGACCATTTCGAGACTCCTCGTCATGTCCGTGATCACATCCGGGACTCCGAACTCCTTCGGTACATCAAAATACATAAACTCATAATAACCGTCATTGAAACCTTAAGCGTGCGGACCCTACGGTTCGAGAACTATGTAGACATGACCTAGAACTATTCTTGGTCAATAACCAATAGCGGGACCTGGATGCCCATATTGGCTCCTACATATTCTACGAAGATCTTTATCGGTCAAACCGCATAACAACATACGTTGTTCCTTTGTCATCGGTATGTTACTTGCCCGAGATTCGATCGTCGGTATCCAATACCTAGTTCAATCTCGCTACGGCAAGTCTCTTTACTCGCTCTATAATGCATCATCCCGTAACCAACTCATTGGTCACATTGCTTGCAAGGCTTATAATGATGTGCATTACCGAGAGGGCCAGAGATACCTCTCCGACAATCGGAGTGACAAAACCTAATCTCAAATACGCCAACCCAACATGTACCTTTGGAGACACCTGTAGTACTCCTTTATAATCACCCGATTCGTTGTGACGCTTGGTAGCACCAAAGTGTTCCTCCGTAAACGGAGTTGCATAATCTCATAGTTACAGGAACATGTATAAGTCATGAAGAAAGCAATAGCAACATACTAAACGATCGGTGCTAAGCTAACGGAATGGGTCATGTCAATCAGATCATTCAACCAATGATGTGATCCGTTAATCAAATAACAACTCTTTGTCCATGGTTAGGAAACATAACCATCTTTGATTAACAAGCTAGTCAAGTAGAGGCATACTAGTGACACTCTATTTGTCTATATATTCACACATGTATTATGTTTCCGGTTAATACAATTCTAGCATGAATAATAAACATTTATCATGATATAAGGAAATAAATAATAACTTTATTATTGCCTCTAGGGCATATTTCCTTCAGTCTCCCACTTGCACTAGAGTCAATAATCTAGTTCACATCGCCATGTGATTTAACATCAATAGTTCACATCTATATGTGGTTAACACCCATAGTTCACATCGACATGTGACCAACACCCAAAGGGTTTACTAGAGTCAGTAATCTAGTTCACATCGCTATGTGATTAACACCCAAAGAGTACTAAGGTGTGATCATGTTTTGCTTGTGAGATAATTTTAGTCAACGGGTCTGTCACATTCAGAGCCGTAAGTATTTTGCAAATTTCTATGTCTACAATGCTCGCACGGAGCTACTATAGCTAATTGCTCCCACTTTCAATATGTATCCAGATTGAGACTCAGAGTCATCTAGATTAGTGTTAAAACTTGCATCGACGTAACCCTTTACGACGAACCTTTTTTCACTTCCATAATCGAGAAACGTATCCTTATTCTACTAAGGATAATTTTGACCGCTGTCCATTGATCTACTCCTAGATCACTATTGCACTCCCTTGCCAAGCTTAGTGGTAGGGTATGCAATAGATCTGTACACAGATGACATACTTTATAGAACCTATGGCTGATGCATAGGAATGACTTTCATTCTCTTTCTATCTTCTGCCGTGGTCGGGTTTTGAGTCTTACTCAATCTCACACCTTGTAACACAGGCAAGAACTCTTTCTTTGACTGTTCCATTTTGAACTACTTCAAAATCTTGTCAAGGTATGTATTCATTGAAAAACTTATCTAGCGTCTTGATCTATCTCTATAGATCTTGATGCTCAATATGTAAGCAGTTTCACCGAGGTCCTTCTTTGAAAAACTCCTTTCAAACACTCCTTTATGCTTTGCGAATAATTCTACATAATTTCCGATCAACAATATGTCATTCACATATACTTATCGAAATGTTGTAGTGCTCCCACTCACTTTCTTGTAAATACAGGCTTCACCGCAAGTCTCAGATAAAACTATATGCTTTGATCAACTTATCAAAGTGAGTATTCCAACTCGAGATGCTTGCACCAGTCCATAGATGGATCATTGGAGCTTACACATTTTGTTAGCACCTTTAGGATTGACAAAACCTTCTGGTTGCATCATATACAACTCTTCTTTAAGAAAACCATTAAGGAATGCAGTTTTGACATTCATTTGCCGATTTCATAAAATGTGGCAATTGCTAACATGATTCGGACAGACTTAAGCATCGATACAAGTGAGAAAATCTCATTGTATTCAACATCTTGAACTTTGTCTAAAACCTTTTTCGACAAGTCTAGCTTTGTAGATAGTAACACTACTATCAGTGTCCATCTTCCTCTTGAAGATCCATTTATTTAACATGGCTTGCTGATCATAGAGCAAGTCAATCAAAGTCCATACTTTGTTCTCATACATGGATCCTATCTCAGATTTCATGGCCTCAAGCCATTTCGCGAATCTGGGCTCATCATCGCTTCCTTATAGTTCGTAGGTTCATCATGGTCTAGTAACATGACTTCCGAAACATGATTACCGTACCACTCAGTGCGGATCTTACTCGAAGACCTACGAGGTTTGGTAGCAACTTGATCTGAAGTTTCATGATCATCATCATTAACTTCCTCACTAATTGGTGTAGGAATCACTGGAACTGATTTCGTGATGAACTACTTTCCAATAAGGAGAAGGTACAATTACCTCATCAAGTTCTACTTTCCTCCCACTCACTTCTTTCGAGAGAAACTTCTTCTCTAGAAAGGATCCATCTTAGCAACGAAAAACTTGCCTTCGGATCTGTGATAGAAGGTGTACCCAACTTTTCCTTTTGGGTATTCTATGAAGACGCACTTCTCGATTTGGGTTCGAGCTTATCGGTGAAAACCTTTTCACATAAGCATCACAACTCCAAACTTTAAGAAACGACAGCTTAGGTTTATCGCTAAACCATAGTTCATACGGTGTCATCTCAACGGATTTAGATGGTTGCCCTATTAAACGTGAATGCAGCTGTCTCTAATGCATAACCCCAAAGCGATAGTGGTAAATCGGTAAGATACATCATAGATCGCACCATATCAAAATAAAGTACGATTCTGACGTTCGGACACACCATAATGTTGTGGTGTTCGGTGGCGTGAGCTGTGAAACTTATTCCACATTGTTTTCATTGAAGACCAAACTCGTAACTCAAATATTCATCTCCACGATCAGATCGCAGAAACTTTATTTTCTTGTTACGATGATTTTCCACTTCACTCTGAAATTCTTTGAACCTTTCAACTATTTCAGACTCATGTTTCATCAAGTAGATATACCCATATCTGCTCAAATCATCTTGTGAAGGTCAGAAAATAACGATACTTGCCACGAGCATCAACACTCATTGGATCGCATACATCGGTATGTATTATTCCCAATAAGTCAGTAGCTTGTTCCATTGTTCCGAGAACGGAGTTTTAGTCATCTTGCCCAAAAGGCACGGTTCGCAAGCATCAAATGATTCATAATCAAGTGATTCCAAAAGTCCATCAGCATGGAGTTTTCTTCATGCGCTTTACACCAATATGACCTAAACGGCAATTGCCACAAATAAGTTGCACTATCATTATTAACTTTGCATCTTTTGGTTTCAATATTATGAATATGTGTATCACTATGATCGAGATCCAATGAACCATTTTCATTGGGTGTGTAACCATATAAGGTTTTATTCATGTAAATGAACAACAATTTATTCTCTTACTTAAATGAATAACCGTTTTGCAATAAACATGATCAAATCATATTTATGCTCAACACCAAATAACACTTATTTAGGTTCCACACTAATCCCGAAAGTATAGGGAGTGTGTGATGATGATCATATCAATCTTTGGAACTACTTCCAACACTCATCGTCACTTCCCTTCAACTAGTCTCTGCTTATTCTCAGAACTCCTGTTTGAGTTACTAATCTTAGCAACCGAACAGTATCAAATACTCGGGGCTACTATAAACACTAGTAAGGCACACATCAATAACCTGTATATCAAATATAACCTTGTTCACTTTGCCATCCTTCTTATCCACCAAATATTCAGGGTAGTTCGCTTCCAAAGGACCAGTTCCATTGCAGCAAAAGTACTCGGTCTCGTGCTTAGGTCTAGACTTGGGCTTCTTCACTCGAGCAGCAACTTGCTTGCCGTTCCTTTTGAAGTTCCCTTCTTCCCTTTGCCATTTTCCTTGAGACTAGTGGTCTTGTCAACCATCAACACTTGATGTTTTTCTTGATTTCTACCTTCGTTGATTTCAACATCACGAAGAGCTCGGGAATCGTTTTCGTCATCCCTTGCATACTATAGTTCATCACGAAGTTCTACTAACTTGGTGATGGTGACTAGAGAATTCTGTCAATCACTATCTTATCTGGAAGATTAACTCCCACTTGATTCAAGCGATTGAAGTACCTGCACAATCTGAGCACATGCTCACTAGTTGAGCGATTCTCCTCCATCTTTTAGCTATAGAACTTGTTGGAGACTTCATATCTCTCAACTCGGTATTTGCTTGAAATATTAACTTCAACTCCTGGAACATCTCATATGGTCCATGACGCTCAAAACGTCTTTGAAGTCCCGATTCTAAGCCGTTTAAGTATGGTGCACTAAACTATCAAGTAGTCATCATATTGAGCTAGCCAAACGTTCATAACGCCTCGCATCTGCTCCTGCAATAGGTCTGCACCTAGCGGTGCATCAAGGACATAATTCTTACAGTGCAGCAATGAGGATAAACCTCAGATCACGGATCTAATCCGCAATTTTGCTACTAACATTTTTCAATACAATTTTCTCTAGGAACACATATAAAAACATAGGGAAGCAACAACGCGAGCTATTGATCTACAACAAAATTTGCAAAATACTACCAGGACTAAGTTCATGATAAATTTAAGTTCAATTAATCATATTATTAAAGAACTCCCACTTAGACAGACATCTCTCTAGTTATCTAAGTGATCACGTGATCCAAATCAACTAAACCATAACCGATCATCACGTGAGATGGAGTAGTTTTCAATGGTGAACATCTTATGTTGATCATATCTGCTATATGATTCACGTTCGACCTTTCGGTCTCCGTGTTCCGAGGCCATATCTGTATATGCTAGGCTCGTCAAGTATAACCTGAGTATTCTGCGTGTGCAAATACTGGCTTGCACCCGTTGTAGATGGACGTAGAGCTTATCACACCCGATCATCACGTGGTGTCTCGGCACGACGAACTTTGGCAACGGTGCATACTCAGGGAGAACACTACTTGATAATTTTTTAGTGAGAGATCATCTTATAATGCTACCGTCAATCAAAGCAAGATAAGATGCATAAAGGATAAACATCACATGCAATCAATATAAGTGATATGATATGGCCATCATCATCTTGTGCTTGTGATCTCCATCTCGAGCACCGCCATGATCACCATCGTCACCGGCGCGACACCTTGATCTCCATCGTAGCATCGTTGTCGTCTCGCCAACTATTGCTTCTACGACTATCGCTACCGCTTAGTGATAAAGTAAAGCAATTACATGGCGTTGCATTTCATACAATAAAGCGACAACCATATGGCTCCGCCGCGATTGCCGATAACTCGGTTACAAAACATGATCATCTCATACAATAAAATATAGCATCACGTCTTGACCATATCACATCACAACATGCCCTGCAAAAACAAGTTAGACGTCCTCTACTTTGTTGTTGCAAGTTTTACGTGGCTGCTACGGGCTGAGCAAGAACCGTTCTTACCTCGCATCAAAACCACAACGATATTTCGTCAAATAGACTCGCTTTTAACCTTCTCAAGGACCGGCGTAGCCACACTCGGTTCAACTAAAGTGAGAGAGACAGACACCCGCCACCACCTTTAAGCAACGAGTGCTCACAGCGGTGAAACCAGTCTCGCGTAAGCGTCTGGCGTAATGTCGGTCCGGGCCGCTTCATCTCACAATACCGCTGAACCAAAGTATGACATGCTGGTAGGTAGTATGACTTGTATCGCCCACAACTCACTTGTGTTCTACTCGTGCATATGACATCAACGCATAAAACCAGGCTCGGATGCCACTGTTGGGGAACGAGTAATTTCAAAAATTTTCCTACGATCACGCAAGACCATGGTGATGGCATAGCAACGAGAGGGAGAGTGTCCGTCCACGCACCCTCGTGAGACCGAAAGCGGAAGCGTTATATTAACGCTGTTGATGTAGTCAGACGTCTTCACGATCCGACCGATCCAAGCACCGTTACTCGGCACCTCCGAGTTCTTGGCACACGCTCAGCTCGATGACGATCCCCGAGCTCCGATCCAGCAAAGCGTCGGGAAGGAGTTCCGTCAAGACGACGGCGTGGTGGCGATCTTGATGTTCTACCGTCGCAGGCTTCGCCTAAGCACCGCTACAATATGACCGAGGTGGAATATGGTGGAGGGGGCACCGCACACGGCTAAGGAACGATCCGTAGATCAACTTGTGTGTCCTAGGGTGCCCCCTGCCCCGTATATAAAGGAGCAAGGGGAGGGCCCAGCCCTTGGGGCGCACCAAGGGAGGAGTCCTCCTCCTAGTAGGAGTAGGACTCCCTTTCCTAGTCCTACTAGGAAGAGGAAGGGAAGGAAAGAGAGGAGAGGGAGAGGGAAGGGGGCTGCGCCCCTCCTAGTCCAATTCGGACTCCCCATGGAGGGGGCGCACCACCTCTTGGTGCAGCCCTCTCTCCCCTCTTGGCCCAATAAGGCCCATAACTTCCCGGGGTTCCGTAACCCTCCGGCACTCCGGTTTTCTCCGAAACTTCCGGAACCTTTCCGGTGTCCGAATATAACCATCCAATATATCAATCTTTATGTCTCGACCATTTCGAGACTCCTCGTCATGTCCGTGATCACATCCGGGACTCCGAACTCCTTCGGTACATCAAAATACATAAACTCATAATAACCGTCATTGAAACCTTAAGCGTGCGGACCCTACGGTTCGAGAACTATGTAGACATGACCTAGAACTATTCTTGGTCAATAACCAATAGCGGGACCTGGATGCCCATATTGGCTCCTACATATTCTACGAAGATCTTTATCGGTCAAACCGCATAACAACATACGTTGTTCCCTTTGTCATCGGTATGTTACTTGCCCGAGATTCGATCGTCGGTATCCAATACCTAGTTCAATCTCGTTACCGGCAAGTCTCTTTACTCGTTCTATAATGCATCATCCCGTAACCAACTCATTGGTCACATTGCTTGCAAGGCTTATAATGATGTGCATTACCGAGAGGGCCCAGAGATACCTCTCCGACAATCGGAGTGACAAAACCTAATCTCGAAATACGCCAACCCAACATGTACCTTTGGAGACACCTGTAGTACTCCTTTATAATCACCCGATTCGTTGTGACGTTTGGTAGCACCCAAAGTGTTCCTCCGGTAAACGGGAGTTGCATAATCTCATAGTTACAGGAACATGTATAAGTCATGAAGAAAGCAATAGCAACATACTAAACGATCGGGTGCTAAGCTAACGGAATGGGTCATGTCAATCAGATCATTCAACCAATGATGTGATCCCGTTAATCAAATAACAACTCTTTGTCCATGGTTAGGAAACATAACCATCTTTGATTAACAAGCTAGTCAAGTAGAGGCATACTAGTGACACTCTATTTGTCTATATATTCACACATGTATTATGTTTCCGGTTAATACAATTCTAGCATGAATAATAAACATTTATCATGATATAAGGAAATAAATAATAACTTTATTATTGCCTCTAGGGCATATTTCCTTCATTAACACCCGCACATGAAAAGAGGTAAAAGGGAGCGCCGGGAGACATAGGAGTGCCGGATTGCAAAACGGACAACGGGGAAAATGCTCGGATGCATGAGACGAACACGTATGCAAAAGCGATGCACATGATGACACGATATGAAATGCAGATGATGACATGGCAAAGTGCAACACGCAAGCAAATGACATGGCAACGACGGCAAATAACTGGAAGACACCTGGCGCATCGAATCCGGGGCGTTACAGTATTATAGGACATTTGCATGGCTGTTGGTGATGGATTATTAGTAATACTAGATCATTGATGGCGCGCGTTGCTGCACCCGTCTGTTTCTACGGTATAAATGTTTGTGATTGATGCATATATATGGAGGGATTTACTTGTCAACATGCTACCTAACATATCATGGCGGTGTACAGATTCCATCTACGGATTAGATGGTTTTATTGGAATGTTTATATGTACTATATTTGCTGGGGTTAGAAACCCTAAACCCTACTTCCATGAAACATTAAAAGAGCTCCATGATCTACATCGGTGCCGAAGGCGTCTATAAATGACTCATATGGGTTGTGTGTATTGGGGCAGGGACCATGGGCTTCGATCGCGCAGACCATTGTATTTCAAGAATTTAAAAGAGATCTAACTAAAAGTGCAAATATCAACATACCAATATCAACATAAATGTTATTCAATAAACATCAAGAACGATTTTGGTGCTCACCTCGAATTATAGGTCAATATGACAATGGATACACTTATGGCTAGCTAGTCTCGTTTTAATTCATGGAGCAATTACCTTATGGTAAATCAAACATCAGGCCGCAACAAAATTCAAATTTGACATACTGAGGATAAAATAACAAAAGTATCCACAAACATAATTGTACCATTTTCTAGAAGGTTGTGGCTCTTAGTTTCTATAGCCTTTCCTCTCCTATCCTGGACATGGATTGGTCCTTAGGGTGGCTCACAGGTTTTGGCATTCTTCAGTTGCTCTTGTGCTCGCCATTCTTGACCGTATTTTCCTTCACTGGTGCCACCTCCAACTCCTTCTCAACATCATTGTCTTTCAGAATTTGATATCCAATTGTTTCTTCTAATTTACGTGAAAAACAAAATTGATGCAACCTTTATAGTGTAAATCACACACATCAATGGTGATAGTCATAATTAATGAAACAAATAAAATCTAAGGTGCTCATAAAAGGTTGTTGACTTTGCCTTTCTCCTACAAAAAGCAAACAAGTAATGCTTGGTAAGTATAAATTTAGGAATATTATAAGGCACCATGGCCATTGGGCTAAGTGTACGACAAGGTATCAATTGTTCATCTGGACTTCTGGAGGATGATGATATTTGTTACTTATTAACAACTAATGCATGCTTTCTGAAAGTAATCTGAGAATCATAGAAAAAAATCCTTTGTAAAACATGAGAAGTTCAGGATCATCATAGGAAATGCAAACCCATCACGCACAATCCATTGTTGCAACATTCCATAGATACACTGCATGCCTTACCTAACATTGCCTTCCTTAAGCAAGCCATAGATAACAGTGTTATATGCCACCATTTAACAGGAAAACAAATAATTGTGTTACTAAGGCTAGCTTGTCAGGTTTAATAACTTTTTGTGCGGGATAGCTTGGCGTGACATCGAGAAAATCATATTAGGATTCTGTAACCGGGTAAAAATGCAGGCACTCACAAATAAGAAATATTTGTGCGACTGAGGCTAGCTTGTAAAATTTAATAATATTTTGTGTGTGATAGCTTGGCAGGACATTGAGAAAATGATATTACGATTCTGTAACCCAGTAAAAACACAACCACTCACAATTAGAGAGGAAAAACCAGTGGTATCTAATGCATTACCTTCATGTAGTACTACACAATAGGGAAAGTATCGAGTGCTCCCAGCCTTGGGGTACTCCCAGTGCTCCAATGAGAAAATAAATTTTTAAATGTTTCAAAAAATTCTGTAAAAAATAAGAGTGTTCATAAGGAATGTCACTACATCCCCTAAAAATTTCAAGTCCAAAATCGAAATTTACATTGAGAAACAAAAAGAGAAATCCAGATCTGAATAGTGTCAATGTTGCTTTTGTCTCTTCTTTACACTATTTATGCTAGATTTCACATTTTTGTTTCTCAATGTGTGTTTCGAGTTTGGACCTGAAATTTTTAGGTCTTGTAGTCACATTCATTGTGAACATTCACAATATTTTTCAAAATAATTTGACACATTAAAAAAATGTTATTTTGACATTGGAGCACCGGGAGTACCCCAAGGCTGGGAGCACCGGATACTTTCCCTATCTAAAAATGTTCCACATGATTGATGATTCAAAGGAAGATAATATGTATGATCGGAACAAGAAAACTACGGATGACAATAAATACAACATAAATTTAAGATGCTGATAGGCTCCTGTATATTGTACTTGATAGTTTGCTGACCCCTGCATATATAGCCATTGGTTTGCTTTTACTGACTTAATCTGCTGCAGAGAAAAAAATGCAGGAAAATGGCATATGGTAAATAAAAGAGCATATTGTAAATACTGAAAGTACACCATAGAAACTACTTGAGGTACATATAAAATATAAAAAAAGTTTGCATGTTGTCGAGTACTCACTAAAGTTAATATAAAGTTGAGTCACTTATTTTTGGGACAGAGGGAGTAGATGATTTAAAGGCTATGCTTCTGCAAATCTAGGCTTTCCTTCGGCAAAAGAAAGTGAGGGGAAATACAAATCCCGATTAGTTACGAGCTAGACTGCATATGAATTGTTGCTACCTGAAAACCAAAAAAAAGGGAAATAAACGAGACAAATATATGGTACTACGATCAATAGGTTCAGCGATTTACTGCAGAATCCAAAAACATCGACGTACGTGGATGAAATGTCAAGCTATGTTAGAAGTACACTGAACAAACAATTTAGTTTCAACGCTCTCAAGTAAGTAAATGGTACTCTCCATTCTTGGTTTCCTCTTCTCAATCAAATGGCACCTGTACACAAAATAAGCATTCTACAACCTTTAAACATGAGAACTGAATGGATATGGCAATAGCACTGTTAACTAATATCAGAAGGCAAGTTGTTTCGTTGTTCTTACATGCCCACTTCATGGAGATTAGCATGTCCATCATTACAGCTCTAAACAGGTCAAAAACATGAAGAGAAGTACTACAGGAAAACTTGACCTCTTCGGCTCACTGGTCTTTTTTCTGCAGAATGAGAGCTTTGTTTGTTATCCATTAAGAAATCAAAGAAGAACGGAAGTACAAAATGGTTACAACACTAAAGCCTTGTGCTCTCCAGATGATCTACTCTACCACAGCAACGATTACTCGTGGATACTGTTTACACTGGCCTCTGTTTAAGGTTAATTAATTTCATTTTATGCAGTTAATTCGCATTCATATTATATTAGTTTAGTGACTATGTATGTGGAATTTCAGGCCACTTTTGCCTTGTCGGACCTTACACTAGTAGAAAAGGACCTTATGCGAGACACATTAATCCCGGTTCGAACTGCTATGCATTAATGCCGGTTCGTGTTGAACCTTTAGTATCGGTTCGTGCACGAGCCCCCCTTTAGTCCCGGTTCGTGGCACAAACCGGTACTAAAGGTCCCTTTAGTACCGGTTGACGCCACGAACCGGAATTAAAGGCGTCTGATCTATAGTCCCGGTTGGAGACACAAACCGAGACTATAGGTCAATTTTCAAACTCTACCCCCGGTGTATCGCCATTTCAGTTAAAAAAAACAAAAAAAATGATAAAAACTTCAAAAATTAAAATCCTTCGAGATGTAGTTATGTTACTACATCTACAAGTTAGGAAAATTTAAAAACTTAAATTTGGACATGTTTTGCAAAAAAGTGTGATGAAAAAGTAAAACAACTATATTTTTTGCATACGATGTCAAAAAAAAGCGTATAATATATCAAAATGTTCAGAACGAAAATCCGCATCCGATTTTGACAGCCATAAGCTTGTTTGCAAAATTTTAGAATCCTCAAATTCTAAAAGGAAAAAAGATATGCTCAAATTTCAGTTTTTTTGAATTTTGGTCAAACTGTGGTCAAACTACTTATTCAAGAAATATTAGTGTTACTAAATAATTATTCAAGAACATTAGTATTACTAAATAATTATTTCAGTTTTTTGAATTTTGGTCAAATCTGGTCAAACTACTTATTCAAGAAATATTAGTGTAACTAAATAATTACTGTTTTTTAGAATAATAGTTCCAAACTCAAATGGTGAAACGTGTGACCTAATGCTCAAGCTAAACTCCTGAGGGTTAATAGGATTGACAGCTTACATTTGTCAGGAGAACACTAAATGTAGACTTGGAAAGTAGGGGGAATAGAACTCCGAAGTTAAGCGTGCTCAGGCTTAGACGATTTGGAATGAGTGATCCATACTTGAGCAGTTAAGAGGGGTGATTAGAGAATAATTCAGAAAATCAAAAATAAAAAAAATCAATTTTTTCTAAAATTTTCAAAATAATAAAAAAACCTTTAGTACCGGTTGGTGTTACCACCCGGTACTAAAGGTCCCCCATACCATGGTGCGAGCTCACGCCATGTGGTGGGCCTTTAGTGGCGGTTCGTGCCCAACCGGTACTAGGGAAGGGGGGGGGGGCTTTAGTCTCCACCCTTTAGTGCCGCTTGCAGAACCGACACTAAATGCCCTTACGAACTGGTAATAAAGCTATGTTTTCTACTAGTGTTAGTACTAATTTTTCAAAAAGGAAAGTAAGATTTACGCTAAAATACAAGCACAATATGCAGAAATTTTCAGGCAGAAACTGAAGGAATTAAAGACAAAAAAATGCAGCGTCAATTTAATACCCATATATCTCCAACAGAATCATCTAATCAGCATGGATACTTTGTGGCCACGTGTGTTGCTAGTTTTTACTGGAATTCGGATACCTAGAATTGGAGCGCTTGCATTCATTCTCCACATGCGCCGCCTCCATGATGCAGGGGCGCAACTCCTTGCGCTGCCTCCTGAACAGGGAGATCGTTCTCCCTCGCCTTGTCTCCCTGGCAGCCTGGTCGCTCCAGCGGGCACGTTCATTACACCATAGAAAAAGGAGAAGGGATCGAGGAGAGGAATACACCGCTACACCTAGCCAGATGCGATGTAGGAGGAAGGACTACCAGAACCAAGATGAGAAGAGCAACCTAATCGGTCAGCCATGGCTGCCTGAGACAGTATTTGCCGAAGCATGGAGGAGGGTGAGGAAGGAACAACGGGACTGTCGGGATGGTAGAGATTATATGGAAAGCAGGCAGGAGTGGAAGAGCAAGGAACGCCATGATAACGGGCCTGCAATTATTGGCTGAGGCGAACACGGCGCATCCATTGCTATTAACGCTTCCTCAATCCCTTAATATTAATATACTCATACATATCAAGTGACATTGGCAACCTTTTTTACCATCAAATTCTCACACACACTCTCTCTCCCCCCTCTTCCACACTCTCTCTCCCCCTCTCCCCTCTCTCTCTCTCTAACACACACACACACATATCCATCTTATTGGATACGCGACGATAATCCATCTATTTCACACACACGCGCTAGTGCATAACAATATGGATTATATGTATTATATTTGCCGCCACAACTGAGGAAATTAATTTCATGTAAATGGGTCAGCCACAGCTCCAAGAATACGTGGAGGAGGTGGCACGGGTCGGCATCGACGCCGTCCGGCGCACGCCATGGGCCCGCTTCCAAGTGCGTCTGCGCACCGGCCACCCACGCCGGATCCTTCAAGTGCCGCTTCCACCGCACCAACTCCCAGGGCCAGGGAAGCCGCCCTTCTTCGCCCCCTTCATGGCCGCGGCCAACGCGGTGCCGCGGCACCCGGCCTCGCCGTCCTAGTCCCTCGGCACCGTCGCGACCCAGTGACGCAGCCCAAGCATCGGCCTCGAGAATCAAGAACGCTCGACAACGGAGAGGGAAGGGAAGATCATATACATGTCATAAGAAAGAGAGTTTATTTACTGCTCCCTCGATGTATTGTTTCCTTTGTTTGGAGATTGATTACCATCCGTGAGTTAAGGTAAGGTTAATGTGATTGAGCGACTTTTCTGAAAATCAATTATTTGTTTTCTAATTAATGTGATTGAGTGATTTAAGGTAAGGTTAATGAATTTAGATTTGATCTTTAAAGATTGTTCGTGATTGATTCTACATTACCAAATAACTTGCGCCAGTATGGAAAGTTTTGATCTTTTCAGATTTCTTTCATTGTGTGAGAGGGTGACGCGAAAATAAACCGATGAAGTGGGAGGAGGGGACGAAAAAAATCTACAAAAAAAACCAGCGAAGGTGGGAGGAGGTAGCAAAAAATTCATAGGAGGTGGGACGAATGACATAATTAGTAAACAATTTCAGCGACAAAAGGATAAACAAATTGGATTTTAAAACAAAACCTACACCTGCACAAGTGGCTCACTCTTCACTTTTGACAAAAACTTCCGAATAGCAATCTTGGTGAGTGATCTCGACCGGGTTCGATCGGCATGGCGTGTCGTTCCTCCAGGAGTGGGTGCTGAGAGGAAGGATGGTGAACCACCATTATCAATCGGCCGGAGCTGCATCGTCATTTGGATCAGAGCATGGACGAAATCGAGATGGTAGAGGTTGAGGAATTTGTAGGACGTGAGGGTTTAGGGTGGGCATCACGAGAACTCACCCATATCTTGGGAGACGGCAGACCCGAGGTGCAGTCGTGTTCGTGCTTCAGGGGCTGCCACGTGCTGTCCTCGCCGGCATCGCCTGTCGATGCCACTTCAGCGCCACGAGCATGGGACTGAGGGACGGAGGGAAGAGAAGGGAAGGAAGCGAGCTAATGACGTAACTATGTTTGGTATGTAATACCCTTCATTAAGAGTAGATATTTTCTTAAAATCGGTTATTGTGTTTCCTAATTAATGTGATTGAGCAATTCAAGGTAAGGTTAATTAATTTAGATTTGATATTTAGAGATTGATCGTGATTTATTCTTTCACATAAAGACATTACTAAAAATAACTTGCACCGGCATGGAAAGTTATGATCCGTTAAGATTTTTTTCGTTGTGTGAGAGGGTGACGCGAAACTAAACCGGTGGGGTGGGGGAGGGACGAAAAAAAACCAGCGAAATAAAACGGTTGAAAGTGGAGGGACGAAAATAAACCGTACGAGGCTACCAACTGCTCCATTAGGAGTAGATGTTGGGGAACGTTGCAGAAAATTAAAATTTTCCTACGGTTTCACCAAGATCCATCTATGAGTTCATCTAAGCAACGAGTCAAGGGAGTGAGTTTGCATCTACATACCACTTGTAGATCGAGTGCGGAAGAGTTCAAGGGGATGGTGATGATGGAGTCGTACTCGCCGTGATTCGGATCACCGATGACCAAGTGCTGAACGGACAGCACCTCCGCGTTCAACACACGTACGGTACGGACGACGTCTCCTCCGTCTTGATCCAGTAAGGAGGAAGGAGAGGTTGAAGAAGACAGCTCCAACGGCAGCACGACGGCGGGGTGTTGTTGGTGCAGCGGTACTCCGACAGGGCTTCGCCAAGCACGTACGGAGGAGGAGAGGTGTTGGGGTGGGGAGGGGCTGCGCCTTGGCTTGTGTATGCAGCCTCCCTCACCCTCTATTTATAAGGGAAGGGAGAAGGGGTCGGCCCTCTAGATGGCATCTAGAGGGGGCGGCGGCCAGGAGGTGGCTTGCCCCCAAGCAAGGGCGCCCCTCTAGGTTCCCCCAACCCTAGGCGCATGGGCCCAAGGGGGGGGGGCGCGCCCAGCCCACCAGGGGCTGGCTCCTGCCCCATGCAGCCCATGTGGCCCCCGGGAGGGGTGGCCCCTCCCGGTGGACCCCCGGAACCCTTCCGGTGGCCCCGGTACAATACCGATACACCCCTGAAACTTTCCGGTGTTCGTTTGACAACTTACCATATATAAATCTTTACCTCCGGACTGTTCCGGAACTCCTCGTGACGTCCGAGATCTCATCCGGGACTCCGAACAACATTCGGTAATCACATACAAGTCTTCCTAATAACCCTAGCGTCACCGAACCTTAAGTGTGTAAACCCTACGGGTTCGGGAGACATGCAGACATGACCGAGACGCTCTCAGGTCAATAACCAACAGCGGGATCTGGATACCCATGTTGGCTCCCACATGCTCCTCGATGATGTCATCGGATGAACCACGATGTCAAGGATTCAAGCAACCCCGTATACTATTCCCTTTGTCAGACGGTATGTTACTTGCCCGAGACTCGATCGTCGGTATCCCAATACCTCGTTCAGTCTCGTTACCGGCAAGTCACTTTACTCGTACCGTAATGCATGATCCGTGACCGCACACTTGGTCACTTTGAGCTCATTATGATGATGCACTACCGAGTGGGCCCAGTGATACCTCTCCATCATACGGAGTGACAAATCCTGTTTCGATCCGTGTCAAACCAAACAGACACTTTCGGAGATACCTGTAGTGCACCTTTATAGTCACCCGGTTCGTTGTGACGTTTGGTACACCCAAAGCACTCCTACGGTATCCGGGAGTTACACGATCTCATGGTCTAAGGAAGAGATGCTTGACATTGAAAAAGCTCTAGCAAAACGAACTACACGATCTTGTGCTATGCTTAGGATTGGGTCTTGTCCATCACGTCATTCTCCTAATGACGTGATCCCGTTGTCAATGACATCTGATGTCCATAGTCAGGAAACCATGACTATCTGCTGACCAACGAGCTAGTCAACTAGAGGCATACTAGGGACGTATTGTAGTCTATGTATTCACACGTGTATTACGGTTTCCGGATAATACAATTATAGCATGAATAAAAGACAATTATCATGAACAAGGAAATATAATAATAATGATTTTATTATTACCTCTAGGGCATATTTCCAACAGTGTCCCACTTGCACTAGAGTCAATAATCTAGTTACATTGTGATGAATCGAACACCCATAGAGTTCTGGTGTTGATCATGTTTTGCCCGCGGAAGAGGTTTAGTCAGCGGATCTGCGACATTCAGATCCGTATGCACTTTACAAATTTCTATGTCTCCATCCTGAACATTTTCACGGATGGAGTTGAAGCGACGCTTGATGTGCCTGGTCTTCTTGTGAAACCTGGGCTCCTTGGCAAGTGCAATAGCTCCAGTGTTGTCACAGAAGAGTTTAATCGGCCCCGACGCATTGGGTATGACTCCTAGGTCGGTGATGAACTCCTTCACCCAAATTGCTTCATGTGCTGCCTCCGAGGCTGCCATGTACTCCGCTTCACATGTAGATCCCGCCACGACGCTCTGCTTGCAGCTGCACCAGCTTACTGCTCCACCATTCAACATATACACGTATCCGGTTTGTGACTTAGAGTCATCCAGATCTGTGTCGAAGCTAGCGTCGGTAACCCTTTACGACGAGCTCTTCGTCACCTCCATAAACGAGAAACATGTCCTTCGTCCTTTTCAGGTACTTTAGGATATTCTTGACCGCTGTCCTGTGTTCCTTGCCGGGATTACTTTGGTACCTTCCTACCAAACTTACGGCAAGGTTTACATCAGGTCTGGTACACAGCATGGAATACATAATAGATCCTATGGCTGAAGCATAGGGGATGACACTCATCTCTTCTTTATCTTTTGTCGTGGTCGGGCATTGAGCCGAGCTCAATCTCACACCTTGCAATACAGGCAAGAACCCCTTCTTGGACTGATCCATTTTGAACTTCTTCAAAATCTTATCAAGGTATGTGCTTTGTGAAAGACCTATGAGGCGTCTCGATCTATCTCTATAGATCTTGATGCCTAATATATAAGCAGCTTCTCCAAGGTCCTTTATTGAAAAACACTTATTCAAGTAGGCCTTAATGCTGTCCAAGAATTATATATCATTTCCCATCAAAAGTATGTCATCTACATATAATATGAGAAATGCTATAGAGCTCCCACTCACTTTCTTGTAAACGCAGGCTTCTCCATAAGTCTGCATAAACCAGAACGCTTTGATCATTTCATCAAAGCGAATGTTCCAACTCCGAGATGCTTGCACCAGCCCATAAATGGATCGCTGGAGCTTGCATACTTTGTTAGCATTCTTAGGATCGACAAAACCCTCCGGCTGCATCATATACAGTTCTTCCTTAAGATGCCCGTTAAGGAATGCCGTTTTGACGTCCATCTGCCATATCTCATAATCATAGTATGCGGCAATTGCTAACATGATTCGGACGGACTTAAGCTTCGCCACGGGAGAGAAAGTCTCATCATAGTCAATCCCTTGAACTTGCCGATAACCCTTAGCGACAAGTCGAGCTTTATAGATGGTGACATTACCATCCGCGTCCGTCTTCTTCTTGAAGATCCATTTATTTTCTATGGCTCGCCGATCATCGGGCAAGTCAGTCAAAGTCCATACTTTGTTTTCATACATGGATTCTATCTCGGATTTCATGGCTTCAAGCCATTTGTTGGAATCTGGGCCCGCCATCGCTTCTTCATAGTTCGAAGGTTCACCGTTGTCTAACAACATGATTTCCAGGACAGGGTTGCCGTACCACTCTGGTGCGGAACGTGTCCTAGTGGACCTACGAAGTTCAGTAGCAACTTGATCCGAAGTACCTTGATCATCATCATTAATTTCCTCTTCAGTTGGTGTAGGCATCACAGGAACATTTTCCTGAGCTGCACTACTTTCCCGTTCAAGAGGTAGTACTTCATCGAGTTCTACTTTCCTCCCACTTACTTCTTTCGAGAGAAACTTTTTTTCCAGAAAGGATCCGTTCTTTGCAACAAAGATCTTGCCCTCGGATCTTAAGTAGAAGGTATACCCAATGGTTTCTTTAGGGTATCCTATGAAGACACATTTTTCCGACTTGGGTTCGAGCTTTTCAGGTTGAAGTTTCTTGACATAAGCATCGCATCCCCAAACTTTTAGAAACGATAGCTTAGGTTTCTTCCCAAACCATAATTCATACGGTGTCGTCTCAACGGATTTAGACGGTGCCCTATTTAAAGTGAATGTAGCTGTCTCTAGAGCGTATCCCCAAAATGATAGCGTAAATCGGTAAGAGACATCATGGATCGCACCATATCTAATAGAGTGCGATTCGACGTTCGACACACCGTTATTACGCTGAGGTGTTCCAGGCGGCGTGAGTTGTGAAACGATTCCACATTTTCTTAAGTGTGTACCAAATTCGTGACTTAAATATTCTCCTCCACGATCCGGTCGTAAGAATTTTATCTTTCGGTCACGTTGATTCTCTACTTCATTCTGAAATTCCTTGAACTTTTCAAAGGTCTCAGACTTGTGTTTCATTAAGTAGACATACTCATATCTACTCAAGTCATCTGTGAGAGTGAGAACATAACGATATCCTCCGCGAGCCTCAACACTCATTGGACCGCACACATCGGTATGTATGATTTCCAACAAGTTGGTTGCTCGCTCCATTGTTCCGGAGAACGGAGTCTTGGTCATTTTGCCCATGAGGCATGGTTCGCATGTGTCAAATGATTCATAATCGAGAGACTCTAAAAGTCCATCAGCATGGAGCTTCTTCATGCGCTTGACACCAATGTGACCAAGGCGGCAGTGCCACAAGTATGTGGGACTATCGTTATCAACTTTACATCTTTTGGTATTCACGCTATGAATGTGTGTAATATTACGCTCGAGATTCATTAAGAATAAACCATTGACCATCGGAGCATGACCATAAAACATATCTCTCATACAAATAGAACAACCATTATTCTCGGATTTAAATGAGTAGCCATCTCGTATCAAACGAGATCCAGATACAATGTTCATGCTCAAACTTGGCACCAAATAACAATTATTAAGGTTCAAAACTAATCCGTAGGTAAATGTAGAGGTAGCGTGCGACGGCGATCACATCGACTGAACCATTCCCGACGCGCAAGATCGTCACCTCGTCCTTCGCCAGTCTCCGCTTATTCCGCAGCTCCTGCTGTGAGTTACAAATATGAGCAACGGCAGCGGTATCAAATACCCAGGAGTTACTACGAGTACTGGTAAGGTACACATCAATTACATGTATATCAAATATACCTTTGGTGTTGTCGGCCTTCTTATCCGCTAAGTATTTGGGCAGTTCCGCTTCCAGTGACCCATCCCCTTGCAATAAAAGCACTTAGTCTCAGGCTTGGGTCCATTCTTTGACTTCTTCCCGGCAACTGGCTTACCGGGCGCGGCAACATCTTTGCCGTCCTTCTTGAAGTTCTTCTTACCCTTGCCCTTCTTGAACTTAGTGGTCTTATTGACCATCAACACTTGATGTTCTTTCTTGATTTTAACCTCTGCTGACTTCAACATTGAGAATACTTCGGGAATGGTCTTCACCATCCCTTGCATATTGTAGTTCATCACAAAGCTCTTGTAGCTTGGTGGGAGCGACTGAAGGATTCTGTCAATGACCGCCTCGTCCGGGAGGTTTATGTCCAGCTGGGACAAAGGTTGTGCAACCTGGACATTTTGAGTATGTGTTCACCGACAGAACTGTTTTCCTCCATCTTACAACTATAGAACTTGTCGGAGACTTCATATCTCTCGACCCGGGCATGAGCTTGGAAAACTAGTTTCAGCTCCTCGAACATCTCATATGCTCCGTGTTGCTCAAAACGCTTTTGGAGCCCCAGTTCTAAGCTGTAAAGCATGCCGCACTGAACGAGGGAGTAATCATCAGCACGAGACTGCCAAGCATTCATAATGTCTTGGTTCTCTGGGATGGGAGCGTCACCTAGCGGTCCTTCTAGGACATATTGTTTCCTGGCAGCTATGAGGATGATCCTCAGGTTCCGGACCCAGTCCGTATAGTTGCTGCCGTCATCTTTCAGCTTGGTTTTCTCTAGGAACGCGTTGAAGTTCAAGTTGACATGAGCGTTGGCCATTTGACCTACAAGACATATTATGCAAAAGTTTTAGACTAAGTTCATCTAATCAAATTATTTGAATGAACTCCCACTCAGATTAGACATCCCTCTAGTCATCTAAGTGTTACACGATCCGAGTCGACTAGGCCGTGTCCGATCATCACGTGAAACGGACTAGTCATCGTCGGTGAACATTCTCATGCTGATCGTATCTCCCATACGACTCGTGTTCGACCTTTCGGTCTCCGTGTTCCGAGGCCATGTCTGTACATGCTAGGCTCGTCAAGTTAACCCTAAGTGTTTTGCATGTGTAAAACTGTCTTACACCTGTTGTATGTGAACGTAAGGATCTATCACACCCGATCACCACGTGGTGCTTCGAAACGACGAACTTTAGCAACGGTGCACAGTTAGGGGAGAACACTTCTTGAAATTTTTGTAAGGGATCATCTTATTTACTACCGTCGTTCTAAGTAAACAAGATGCATAAACATAATAAACATCACATGCAATTATATAATAGTGACATGATATGGCCAATATTATAAAACTCCATTGATCTCCATCTTCGGGGCTCCATGATCATCTTGTCACCGGCATGACACCATGATCTCCATCATCATGATCTCCATCATCGTGTCTTCATGAAGTTGTCACGCCAACGACTACTTCTACTTCTATGGCTAACGTGTTTAGCAATAAAGTAAAGTAATTTACATGGCGTTCTTCAATGACACGCAGATCATACAAAAAATAAAGACAACTCCTATGGCTCCTGCCGGTTGTCATACTCATCGACATGCAAGTCGTGATCCTATTACAAGAACATGATATCATACATCACAATATGTCATTCATCATTCATCACAACTTGGCCATATCACATCGCATGACAATTGCTGCAAAAACAAGTTAGACGTCCTCTAATTGTTGTTGCATCTTTTACGTGGCTGCAATTGGGTTCTAGCAAGAATGTTTTCTTACCTACGAATAACCACAACGTGATTTTTTCAACTTCAATTTACCCTTCATAAGGACCCTTTTCATCGAATCCGCTCCAACTAAAGTGGGAGAGACAGACACCCGTGCGCCAGCCACCTTATGCAACTAGTGCATGTCAGTCGGTGGAACCGGTCTCACGTAAGCGTACGTGTAAGGTTGGTCCGGGCCGCTTCATCCCACAATACCGCTGAAGCAAGATAAGACTAGTAGCGACAAGTAAGTTGACAAGATCCACGCCCACAACAAAATTATGTTCTACTCGTGCAATAGAGAACTACGCATAGACCTAGCTCATGATGCCACTGTTGGGGAACGTTGCAGAAAATTAAAATTTTCCTACGGTTTCACCAAGATCCATCTATGAGTTCATCTAAGCAACAAGTCCAGGGAGTGAGTTTGCATCTACATACCACTTGTAGATCGAGTGCGGAAGCGTTCAAGGGGATGGTGATGATGGAGTCGTACTCGCCGTGATTCGGATCACCGATGACCAAGTGCTGAACGGACAGCACCTCCGCGTTCAACACACGTACGGTACGGACGACGTCTCCTCCGTCTTGATCCAGCAAGGAGGAAGGAGAGGTTGAAGAAGACAGCTCCAACGGCAGCACGACGGCGTGGTGTTGTTGGTGCAGCAGTACTCCGACAGGGCTTCGCCAAGCACGTACGGAGGAGGAGAGGTGTTGGGGTGGGGAGGGGCTGCGCCTTGGCTTGTGTATGCAGCCCTCCCCTCACCCCTCTATTTATAGGGGGAAGGGAGAAGGGGGCCGGTGAAGGAAATATGCCCTAGAGGCAATAATAAAGTTATTATTTATTTCCTTATATCATGATAAATGTTTATTATTCATGCTAGAATTGTATTAACCGGAAACATAATACATGTGTGAATACATAGACAAACAGAGTGTCACTAGTATGCCTCTACTTGACTAGCTCGTTAATCAAAGATGGTTATGTTTCTAACCATAGACATGAGTTGTCATTTGATTAACGGGATCACATCATTAGGAGAATGATCTGATTGACATGACCCATTCCGTTAGCCTAGCACTTGATCGTTTAGTATGTTGCTATTGCTTTCTTCATGACCTATACATGTTCCTGTAACTATGAGATTATGCAACTCCGTTTACGGAGGAACACTTTGGGTACTACCAAACGTCCAACGTAATCGGGTGATTATAAAGTAGTACTACAGGTGTCTCCAAAGGTACATGTTGGGTTGGCGTATTTGAGATTAGGTTTTGTCACTCCGATTGTCGGAGAGGTATCTCTGGGCCCTCTCGGTAATACACATCACATAAGCCTTGCAAGCATTGCAACTAATAAGTTAGTTACGAGATGATGTATTACGGAACGAGTAAAGAGACTTGCCGGTAACGAGATTGAACTAGGTATTGGATACCGACGATCAAATCTCGGGCAAGTAACATACCGATGACAAAGGGAACAAAGTATGTTGTTATGCGGTTTGACCGATAAAAGATCTTCGTAGAATATGTAGGAGCCAATATGGGCATCCAGGTTCCGCTATTGGTTATTGACCAAGAATAGTTCTAGGTCATGTCTACATAGTTCTCGAACCCGTAGGGTCCGCACGCTTAAGGTTTCGATGACAGTTATATTATGAGTTTATGAGTTTTGATGTACCGAAGGAGTTCGGAGTCCCGGATGAGATCGGGGACATGACGAGGAGTCTCGAAATGGTCGAGACGTAAAGATCGATATATTGGACGACTATATTCGGAGTTCGGAAAGGTTCCGAATGATTCGGGTATTTTTCGGAGTACCGGAGAGTTACGGGAATTCGCCGGGGAGAAGTATTGGGCCTTATTGGGCCCTGCGGGAAAGAGAGAGGGGCTGCCTAGGGCAGGCCGCGCGCCCCCCCAAGGCCTAGTCTGAATTGGACTAGGGGAGGGGGCCGCACCCCTTCTTCTCCTCCCCTTCCTTCTCTCCTACTCCTACTAGGAAAGGAGGAGTCCTACTCCCGGTGGGAGTAGGACTCCCCCCTTGGTGCGCCTCCTCCCTTTGGCCGGCCACCTCCTCCTTGCTCCTTTATATACGGGGGCAAGGGGGCACCCCATGACACACAAGTTGATCTACGGATCGTTCCTTAGCCGTGTGCGGTGCCCCCTCCACCATATTCCACTTCGGTCATATCGTCATGAGCTTAGGCGAAGCCCTGCGCCGAGAAGTCATATCGTCGCGAGCTTAGGCGAAGCCCTGCGTCGGTGGAGCATCAACATCGTCACCACGCCGTCGTCTTGACGGAACTCATCCCGACACTTTGCTGGATCGAGTCCGGGATCGTCATTGAGCTGAACGTGTGCAGAACTCGGAGGTGCCGTACGTTCGGTGCTTGGATCGGTCGGATCGTGAAGACGTACGACTACATCAACCGCGTTGTTATAACGCTTCCGCTTTCGGTCTACGAGGGTACGTGGACAGACACTCCCCTCTCGTTGCTATGCCATCACCATGGTCTTGCGTGATCGTAGGATTTTTTTTTTGAAATTACTACGTTTCCCAACAGTGGCATCTGAGCCTGGTTTTATGCGTTGATGTCATATGCACGAGTAGAACACAAGTGAGTTGTGGGCGATATAAGTCATACTGCTTACCAGCATGTCATACTTTGGTTCAGCGGTATTGTGAGATGAAGCGGCCCGGACCGACATTACGCGTACGCTTACGCGAGACTGGTTTCACCGCTCCGAGCACTCGTTGCTTAAAGGTGACCGGCGGGTGTCTGTCTCTCTCACTTTAGTTGAACCGGGTGTGGCTACGCCCGGTCCTTGCGAAGGTTAAAACAGCACCAACTTGAAAAACTATCGTTGTGGTTTTGATGCGTAGGTAAGAACGGTTCTTGCTCAGCCCGTAGCAGCCACGTAAAACTTGCAACAACAAAGTAGAGGACGTCTAACTTGTTTTTGCAGGGCATGTTGTGATGTGATGTGGTCAAGACGTGATGCTATATTTTATTGTATGAGATGATCATGTTTTGTAACCAAGTTATCGGCAATGGCGGGGAGCCGTATGGTTGTCGCTTTATTGTATGAAATGCAACGCCATGTAATTGCTTTACTTTATCACTAAGCAGTAGCGATAGTCGTAGAAGCAATAGTTGGCGAGACGACAACGATGCTACGATGGAGATCAAGGTGTCGGGCGGTGACGATGGTGATCATGACGGTGCTTGAGATGGAGATCACAAGCACAAGATGATGATGACCATATCATATCACTTATATTGATTGCATGTGATGTTTATCCTTTATGCATCTTATCTTGCTTAGATTGACGGTAGCATTATAAGATGATCTCTCACTAAAATTATCAAGACGTGTTCTCCTCGAGTATGCACCGTTGCCAAAGTTCGTAGTACCCGGACACCACGTGATGATCGGGTGTGATAAGTTCTACGTCCATCTACAACGGGTGCAAAACAGTTGCGCACGCGAATACTCAGTTAAACTTGACGAGCCTAGCATATAACAGATATGGCCTCGGAACACGGAGACCGAAAGGTCGGCGTGAATCATATAGTAAATATGATCAACATAGTGATGTTCACCATTGAAACTACTCCATCTCACGTGATGATCGGACATGGTTTAGTTGATTTGGATCACGTAATCACTTAAGATGACTAGAGATGTCGGTCTAAGTGGGAGTTCTTAAATAATATGATTAATTGAACTTAAATTTATCATGAACTTAGTCCTGTAGTATTTTGCAAATTATGTTGTAGATCAATAGCTCGCGTTGTTGCTTCCCCGTGTTTTTTATATGTGTTCCTAGAAAAATTGTATTGAAAGATGTTAGTAGCAATGATGCGGATTGGATCCGTGATCTGAGGTTTATCCTCATTGTTGCGCAGAAGAATTATGTCCTTAATGCACCGCTAGGTGACAGACCTATTGCAGGAGCGATCGACGTTATGAGCGTTTGGCTAGCTCAATATGAGCGATCTGAGGCGTTATGAGCGTTTGGCTAGCTCAATATGATGACTACTTGATAGTTTAGTGCACCATGCTTAACGGCTTAGAATCGGGACTTCAAAGACGTTTTGAGCGTCATGGACCATATGAGATGTTCCAGGAATTGAAGTTAATATTTCAAGCAAATACCGAGTTGAGAGATATGAAGTCTCCAACAAGTTCTATAGCTAAAAGATGGAGGAGAATCGCTCAACTAGTGAGCATGTGCTCAGATTGTCCGAGTACTTCAATCGCTTGAATCAAGTGGGAGTTAATCTTCCGGATAAGATAGTGATTGACAGAATTCTCTAGTCACCATCACTAAGTTAGTAGAACTTCGTGATGAACTATAGTATGCAAGGGATGACGAAAAAGATTCTCGAGCTCTTCGCGATGCTAAAATCGCGAAGGTAGAAATCAAGAAAAACATCAAGTGTTGATGGTTGACAAGACCACTAGTCTCAAGGAAAATGGCAAAGGGAAGAAGGGAACTTCAAAAGGAACGGCAAGCAAGTTGCTGCTCGAGTGAAGAAGCCCAAGTCTAGACCTAAGCACGAGACCGAGTACTTTTGCTGCAATGGAACTGGTCACTTTGGGCGAACTACCCTGAATATTTGGTGGATAAGAAGGATGGCAAAGTGAACAAGGTTATATTTGATATACAGGTTATTGATGTGTGCCTTACTAGTGTTTATAGTAGCCCCGAGTATTTGATACTGTTCGGTTGCTAAGATTAGTAACTCAAACAGGAGTTACTGAATAAGCAGAGACTAGTTAAAGGGAAGTGACGATGAGTGTTGGAAGTAGTTCCAAGATTGATATGATCATCATCGCACACTCCCTATACTTTCGGGATTAGTGTTAAACCTAAATAAATGTTATTTGGTGTTTGCGTTGAGCATGAATATGATTTGATCATGTTTATTGCAAAACGGTTATTCATTTAAAGTCAAAGAATAATTGTTGTTCTGTTTAAATGAATAAAACCTTCGATGGTCATACACCCAATGAAAATAGTTTTCAAAACGGTTATTCATTTAAAGTCAAAGAATAATTGTTGTTCTGTTTAAATGAATAGAACCTTCAATGGTCATACACCCAATAAAAATAGTTTGTTGGATCTCGATCGTAGTGATACACATATTCATAATATTGATGCCAAAAGATGCAAAGTTAATAATGATAGTGCAACTTATTTGTGGCACTGCCATTTAGGTCATATTGGTGTAAAGCGCATGAAGAAACTCCATGCTGATGGATTTTTGGAATCACTTGATTATGAATCATTTGATGCTTGCGAACCGTGCCTTTTGGGCAAGATGACTAAAACTCCGTTCTCGGAACAATGGAACAAGCTCTTGACTTATTGGGAATAATACATACCGATGTATGCGATCCAATGAGTGTTGATGCTCGTGGCAAGTATCGTTATTTTCTGACCTTCACAAGATGATTTGAGCAGATATGGGTATATCTACTTGATGAAACATAAGTCTGAAATAGTTGAAAGGTTCAAAGAATTTCAGAGTGAAGTGGAAAATCATAGTAACAAGAAAATAAAGTTTCTGCGATCTGATCGTGGAGATGAATATTTGAGTTACGAGTTTTGTCTTCAATGAAAACAATGTGGAATAGTTTCACAGCTCACGCCACCTCGAACACCACGACGTTATGGTGTGTCCGAACGTCGTAGCCGTACTTTATTATGATATGGTGCGATCTATGATGTATCTTACCGATTTACCACTATCGTTTTGGGGTTATGCATTAGAGACAGCTGCATTCACGTTTAATAGGGCACCATCTAAATCCGTTGAGATGACACCGTATGAACTATGGTTTAGCAAGAAACCTAAGTCGTCGTTTCTTAAAGTTTGGAGTTGTGATGCTTATGTGAAAAGTTTTCACCGATAAGCTCGAACCCAAATCGGAGAAGTGCGTCTTCATAGAATACCCAAAAGAAACTGTTGGGTACACCTTCTATCACAGATCTAAAGGCAAAACATTCGTTGCTAAAATGGATCCTTTCTAGAGAAGGAGTTTCTCTCGAAAGAAGTGAGTGGGAGGAAAGTAGAAACTTGATGAGGTAATTGTACCTTCTCCTTATTGGAAAGTAGTTCATCACGAAATCAGTTCCATGATTCCTACACCAATTAGTAAGGAAGTTAATGATGATGATCATGAAACTTCAGATCAAGTTGCTACCAAACCTCGTGAGGTCTTCCAGAGTAAGATCCGCACTGAGTGGTACGGTAATCATGTTCTAGAAGTCATGTTACTAGACCATGATGAACCTACGAACTATGAGGAAGCGATGATGAGCCCAGATTCCTCGAAATGGTTTGAGACCATGAAATCTGAGATGGGATCCATATATGAGAACAAAGTGTGGACTTTGATGGAGTTGCCCGATGATAGGCAAGCCATATTATATAAATGGATCTTCAAGAGGAAGACAGATACTGATAGTAGTGTTACTGTCTACAAAGTTCGACTTGTCGCAAAAGGGTTATCGACAAGTTCAAGGTGTTGACTACAAATGAGATTTTCTCAACTGTAGCGATTCTTAAGTCTGTCCGAATCATGTTAGCAATTGCCACATTTTATGAAATCTGGCAAATGGATGTCAAAACTACATTCTTTAATGGATTTATTAAAGAAGAGTTGTATAGGATGCAACCAGAAGGTTTTGTCAATCCTAAAGGAGCTAACAAAATGTGCAAGCTTCAGCGATCCATCTATGGACTGGTGCAAGCATCTTGGAGTTGGAATAAACGCTTTGATAGTGTGATCAAAGCATATGGTTTTATACAGACTTTTGGAGAAGCCTGTATTTACAAGAAAGTGAGTGGGAGCACTACAAGATTTCGATAAGTATATGTGAATAACATATTGTTGATCGGAAATAATGTAGAATTATTCTGCAAAGCATAAAGGAGTATTTGAAAGGAGTTTTTCAAAGAAAGACCTCGGTGAAGCTGCTTACATATTGAGCATTAAGATCTATAGAGATAGATCAAGACGCTTGATAAGTTTTTCAATGAATACATACCTTGACAAGATTTTGAAGTAGTTCAAAATGGAACAGTCAAAGAAAGAGTTCTTGCCTGTGTTACAAGGTGTGAGATTGAGTAAGACTCAAAACCTGACCACGGCAGAAGATAGAAAGAGAATGAAAGTCATTCCTATGCATCAGCCATAGGTTCTATAAAGTATGTCATGTTGTGTACGGATCTATTGCATACCCTACCACTAAGCTTGGCAAGGAGTGCAATAGTGATCTAGGAGTAGATCAATGGACAGCGGTCAAAATTATCCTTAGTAGAATAAGGATATGTTTCTCGATTATGGAAGTGAAAAGGTTAGTAAAAAAGGGTTACGTCGATGCAAGTTTTAACACTAATCTAGATGACTCGAGTCTCAATCTGGATACATATTGAAAGTGGGAGCAATTAGCTAGAGTAGCTCCGTGCGAGCATTGTAGACATAGAAATTTGCAAAATACTTACGGCTCTGAATGTGACAAACCCGTTGACTAAAATTATCTCACAAGCAAAACATGATCACACCTTAGTACTCTTTGGGTGTTAATCACATAGCGATGTGAACTGGATTATCGACTCTAGTAAACCCTTTGGGCGTTGGTCACATGTCGATGTGAATTATGGGTGTTAACCACATATAGATGTGAACTATTGATGTTAAATCACATGGCGATGTGAACTAGATTATTGACTCTAGTGCAAGTGGGAGATGAAGGAAATATGCCCTAGAGGCAATAATAAAGTTATTATTTATTTCCTTATATCATGATAAATGTTTATTATTCATGCTAGAATTGTATTAACCGGAAACATAATACATGTGTGAATACATAGACAAACAGTGTCACTAGTATGCCTCTACTTGACTAGCTCGTTAATCAAAGATGGTTATGTTTCCTAACCATAGACATGAGTTGTCATTTGATTAACGGGATCACATCATTAGGAGAATGATCTGATTGACATGACCCATTCCGTTAGCCTAGCACTTGATCGTTTAGTATGTTGCTATTGCTTTCTTCATGACCTATACATGTTCCTGTAACTATGAGATTATGCAACTCCGTTTACGGAGGAACACTTTGGTACTACCAAACGTCACAACGTAATGGGTGATTATAAAGGAGTACTACAGGTGTCTCCAAAGGTACATGTTGGGTTGGCGTATTTCGAGATTAGGTTTTGTCACTCCGATTGTCGGAGAGGTATCTCTGGGCCCTCTCGGTAATACACATCACATAAGCCTTGCAAGCATTGCAACTAATAATTTAGTTGCGAGATGATGTATTACGGAACGAGTAAAGAGACTTGCCGGTAACGAGATTGAACTAGGTATTGGATACCGACGATCAAATCTCGGGCAAGTAACATACCGATGACAAAGGGAACAAAGTATGTTGTTATGAGGTTTGACCGATAAAAGATCTTCGTAGAATATGTAGGAGCCAATATGGGCATCCAGGTTCCGCTATTGGTTATTGACCAAGAATAGTTCTAGGTCATGTCTACATAGTTCTCGAACCCGTAGGGTCCGCACGCTTAAGGTTTCGATGATGTTATATTATGAGTTTATGAGTTTTGATGTACCAAGGAGTTCGAGTCCCGGATGAGATCGGGTACATGACGAGGAGTCTCGAAATGGTCGAGACGTAAAGATCGATATATTGGACGACTATATTCGAGTTCGGAAAGGTTCGAATGATTCGGCATTTTGAGTACCGGAGAGTTACGGAATTCGCCGGGAGAAGTATTGGGCCTTATTGGGCCCTGCGGAAAGAGAGGGGCTGCCTAGGGCAGGCCGCGCGCCCAAGGCCTAGTCCAAATTGGACTAGGGGAGGCCGCACCCCTTCTTCTCCTCCCTTCCTTCTCTCCTACTCCTACTAGGAAAGGAGGAGTCCTACTCCGGTGGGAGTAGGACTCCCCCTGGTGCGCCTCCTCCTAGGCCGCCACCTCCTCCTTGCTCCTTTATATACGGGGGCAAGGGGCACCCCATGACACACAAGTTGATCTACGGATCGTTCCTTAGCCGTGTCGGTGCCCCCTCCACCATATTACACTTGGTTATATCGTCATGAGCTTAGGCGAAGCCTGCGCCGGAGAAGTCATATCGTCGCGAGTTTAGGCGAAGCCCTGCGTCGGTGGAGCATCAACATCGTCACCACGCCGTCGTCGGTTGACGGAACTCATCCCGACACTTTGCTGGATCGAGTCCGGGATCGTCATCGAGCTGAGCGTGTGCGTAACTCGGAGGTGCCGTCGTTCGGTGCTTGGATCGGTCGGATCGTGAAGACGTCGACTACATCAACCGCGTTGTTATAACGCTTCGCTTTCGGTCTCACGAGGGTGCGTGGGCGACACTCTCCCTCTCGTTGCTATGCCATCACCATGGTCTTGCGTGATCGTAGGAATTTTTTTTTGAAATTACTACGTTTCCCAACAGCCGGCCCCTCTAGATGGCATCTAGAGGGGGGGCGGCGGCCAGGGAGGGGTGGCTTGCCCCCCAAGCAAGGGGGGCGCCCCCTCTAGGGTCCCCCCAACCCTAGGCGCATGGGCCCAAGGGGGGGGGGCGCCCAGCCCACCAGGGGCTGGCTCCTGCCCCATGCAGCCTATGTGGCCCCCCCCGGGAGGGGTGGCCCCTCCCGGTGGACCCCCCCGAACCCTTCCGGTGGCCCCGGTACAATACCGATATACCCCCGAAACTTTCCGGTGTCCGTTTGACAACTTCCCATATATAAATATTTACCTCCGGACTGTTCCGGAACTCCTCGTGACGTCCGGGATCTCATCCGGGACTCCGAACAACATTCGGTAATCACATACAAGTCTTCCTAATAACCCTAGTGTCACCGAACCTTAAGTGTGTAGACGCTACGGGTTCGGGAGACATGCAGACATGACCGAGACGCTCTCAGGTCAATAACCAACAGCGGGATCTGGATACCCATGTTGGCTCCCACATGCTCCTCGATGATGTCATCAGATGAACCACGATGCCAAGGATTCAAGCAACCCCGTATACTATTCCCTTTGTCAGACGGTATGTTACTTGCCCGAGACTCGATCGTCGGTATCCCAATACCTCGTTCAGCCTCTCGTTACGGCAAGTCACTTTACTCGCACCGTAATGCATGATCCCGTGACCGGACACTTGGTCACTTTGAGCTCATTATGATGATGCACTACCGAGTGGGCCCAAGATACCTCTCCGTCATACTGGTGACAAATCCTGTCTCGATCCATGTCAACCCAACAGACACTTTCGGAGATACCTGTAGTGCACCTTTATAGTCACCCAGTTACGTTGTGACGTTTGGTACACCCAAAGCACTCCTACATTATCCGGGAGTTACACGATCTCATGGTCTAAGGAAGAGATACTTGACATTGAAAAAGCTCTAGCAAAACGAACTACACGATCTTGTGCTATGCTTAGGATTGGGTCTTGTCCATCACGTCATTCTCCTAATGACGTGATCCCATTGTCAATGACATCTGATGTCCATAGTCAGGAAACCATGACTATCTGCTGACCAACGAGCTAGTCAACTAGAGGCTTACTAGGGACGTATTGTAGTCTATGTATTCACACGTGTATTATGATTTCCGGATAATACAATTATAGCATGAATAAAAGACAATTATCATGAACAAGGAAATATAATAATAATGCTTTTATTATTGCCTCTATGGCATATTTCCAACAGTAGAGATAACGACGGGAGTTTGGGCGTGTGCGGGACTCGATCGCGGGGTTTTTCTTGGTTTTTCACAGCTGAGGGGGAGGTGGGAGGAAGTACCAAAGAAGTACCAAAAAAGACCGGGTGTGGTGGGACGAAAATAAAATCCGGAACGCGACCTACCAACTGAGACATTAGGAGTAGAGATGCGACGGTTCTCTGCGCCGTCGCCGCCCCTTGCCATCGCGCCCGGCAAGGCCTCCGCGGAGCGTGTGACGGATGCCTTTTTTCCAATTCGAAAAAAACCATATGGCTGACTCGAGGCCCAGTAGGCCCAATTAACAGCAGACCGAGAACTTTGTTGCCAGAGCAGCGGCCCAGCCCATGTAGCGTGAACAGTGCGGCAACAGAAGCCCAAGCGAGAATGAAAGGAGATCTAATGGTCAAAAACTCACACAAGTACAAATCCGACGATTGAAAATGTTAATGGCCTGGGAGGGCTGGAATAGTGCATGGTTGTAATGTCTTTAAATGGGGGTTTGGGGCTGTCATAAATTGTGGTTCTGGTGAGGGAGCAACAGTCTCGGTCTTGTTGGAATCATCTTCATCCAATAAAAATTCATGTCTTGCTTGCAATGGCGATGTCTGTTCCACGGTTCTTTGCACGCAGCATGATTTATTTTCCCAAGGTGCTATAGTTGCTTGTCCTTTCTCAACATTAGCCCCTATTAACTGAATTTGAGGGAGGGGGGACATTGAAACTACACTGGATGTGCTCTGGATCTCTGAAACTAAGGTTGAGATTAGCAACTCTCCACAACAGCTGCTTTCTCATGCAATTTTCCATACCAGTAAATAGAGATCGTACCAATAGGTATTTGTGCACTCACTCCGTGCTTGATTATTGGTTTTAGACCAAGGAATGCCAAGTTTCTTTAACCAGGTACAGGCTCTTCCAGTGAAGTGTCCAATAGCTAATTTCATCCACTGGTTGAAGGGAGTGCCAAACATGCCAAAGAAATTTTCACAAATGATTTACCAACTAATTGATTTCCCACCTAGAAGGTATGGATTTCCAACCGAGAACCTTTCAAAACAGCCTCTGCACAAAGTAAGAAGTGCCTCTACTTCCACCACTAATTGATTGTGAGTGTTGTACGGAGTGTGAACACCTATGTGTGCTTGCTAATGAACAAGAGAGGCTGCAGTGGAGGTGTTTGATAGTACCAGCATGTGATGAGGTTGTAATGTAATGTAATGGGGAGTGGAGGGTAATACTTCTAGGAATGCCATAGCGTCCCAGATCAAAGAAATGTTTGTATAAAGTGAGCATGAGGAGGTGGAGGTGTAGCGTGAGGTGCATAAGGCTAGCCCATATTGACATTGGTATATTGTTGAATCTTACATGAGGAGGGGAAAACTCTGGGTTGAGTGGGTTAGGGTGCAATGTTATGAGTTACCATGCAAGCTAGTACTGTCATTGTAAATTGTAACATGGGAACTAGAAGTTATGGTCATAGGCACAATAACTCAAGGTGCAATAACCGAAGGAACATCAAAGACATAGAGCATAGTTTGTGGTTTTATATTGACTGTCGCTGGTGCGAACGAAAATCTCGGCAGCTTGGTGGTGGAAGGGTATTGCTCCGGGTTGCACAAAATCGAGTTACAGTCAGAAGAAGGGTCTTGCTTTGCCAGGAGTTGCACCATTATATCTTCTAAATTATTCAGCGACGTCTACAACTTGTCCACCACGACTGGTAGGGGACGATGGTCCCATAAGCTCGTGCGGTCCTTCAATAGCAGTGCTAGCATCAAAATTGTTGTTCTCCTCTGCCACCATTTTGCCTAGTCTTCACCATATGTTCGATCATGTAAATCGAACAGGAACATGAACAACTCAATGGAATACCAGGTAATTAACCTCTCACCTAAAATCCTGAACCTTTGGCCAACAACAAAGCATTAGTTTGACATTCTTAGGGATTTTACACTGAAACACAAACTTGAGCTGCCCAACAAACCGATGCACCACCAGTGAACACAATTGAGTAGAGTGGTTGGGACTTTACACTGGGAATCTAGAGACGACCACCAACCTTTGCCACAATCGATTTGAACACCCTTCGCCGCCAATGAACCGTGGTTGATCATAGAGCAGTCATGTAGCCACCGCAAATCGCGCGAGGGGGTTTACGAGAGATCTGAACCTTCCGACCTCGCTGATTTAACCTCATCGTCGAGGATTGAACCGATGCTCTTGTTCCCTAGTCAAGCTCTGGTCGAGAGTGTCGCTTTGGGGGAAAACGGAGGAGAATCGGGAATCGTTTGAAGTCAGATTTGTGGTTTGCGGACGGAGCAGGTAAAGAGCAGGACGCCGCTACAAGTAACAGTAGAGATACGATTAAGTAAACATAACACCTGGGGGATGGCGTCTTGGAGCCAAGACTCATAAGCTGATATGCACCCTGCATGAACAGCAAATTCAAAACCAAACAAAGAAAACTGACTTTTTTTTTAAACGAGGCAAAAAACTTGCCATTTTCATTGATTAAGAAGAAGTGAGAATTGCCCGATTAATTGACGGAAAACCGGGCTAAAACCGATATAACCCAACCCATATAACATGGGCACCAGCGGCCAACCTGGCCACCGACATGAAACATGAGCTGCAAAGAAGAAAAGACATCCGTCGGGGAGTCGCAAGCGTCATCGTCATCACCGGTTACCTCTGAACGGGCGACTCCGACTTCACGATAGAGCTCCACCAACGAAGCCGCCCCCACAAACAGCTACACAGAAGCAATGACGGCACATGCCAACAGATGGCCACACGCGCCAACAACCGACAACTCCGACTTTGACGACGAACCTCACAAGGGAAATATGCAGGACTTGCGCCGATCGTGCCCTAAAGAGCACCTCGGGCACGCCGGGAAGATCCGACTACCGAAGCCCGAGCTGCGACCCAAGCTCCTCTTGACGCCATCATCGTTGCCAAGCAGAAATCGGCGCCCCCAAAACGGCCGCCTCAGCAAACCACGCGGCGAAGATGCCGCCATCCCACGCGGCGAAGATGCCGCCATCCACCAGGTCTCAGGTTGTAGCCGGCTCCAAGACGATGCCCCCAAGGAGGAAGAAGACGTGAAGACGCCTTCATCGCCCGATCCCGCGGATCAGAGGTTTCCCTCCGGAGCCAAGGCCGCGGGGTGAGAGGTGGAGCACCATACATCAGCGGCGCTTCCAAGAAAGAGCGCGACGCTCGGAGGCGCCGCTGTCGCCAGCTACGGCAAAGGCCGGAAGAAGGATTTCTCCGTGAGATGCTCGACCACCACCAACCCGTACCCGCCAGCCACAAACCTCCACCAAACCTCCACCAAACCAGCACCGCAGAGCACCGAGGGGAGCTTCCCGTCAGCGCCCGCCCCTGCCAAGGCCATCCCGCGCGCCCGCCCGACCAGCAGCAGCCGTACTGCCGGGCCCTGGATGCACACCGCTGTCACCGCCAACGGGCCGACCGCACGCCGCCGCCCTCACGAGCTCGGGCGGAGGTCACCGCCGCCACGCCGCAGCCTTCGCACCACGTGGAGACAATGAACATGCTGCAGCAGAAAACCCCAAAGACCGCCCGGATCCAGCCATGCCCGGCCAGATCCAGCGTCCGCCAGCCTCCCCGCCGGCCACCGAGGCTCCCGCGCCGCCCAACCGAGCAGAAACGGAGACCCAACGGGGAGCGCCGAGTTCCGGAGCACCACGCCCCCGAAGCCGAGCGCCACCAAGGGAGAGGCAGGAGCACCACTGGGCCCGCCGCCCGCCCCGCGGCGCAAAGCAGCCGACAACCGCAAGACCGGGCCACCACGAGATCGATGCCGCCAAGCGCCACAAGGGCTGGGAGAGAGAGCCCCGCCGCCGCCGTCCGCTGCGCGGGCTTAGCCCGGCCGCGTCATTCGGCGGCGGCGAGGGGAGGTGGAGGGGGCGGGGTGGGAGGAGATGCCGGCGGTGCTGGGCTCCGCCCGAGCCGCCCATAGGTGACGCGGGGATGGGAAACTATCTATTCAGATGCTGTGATAAAGTTACTTTTGTTTTCTGGGTACCGGAGATGATCGAGTATGCTAGAAGCCTGCAAATTTTTGTGGTGAAGTGACATTTGAGGAGCTCTAGACAAAAGATAATCCCACGCTCATCTTTTCTTATTCGGAACATTTGAAGTAAAGCGCTGCTTTGAGTAGGATCCACTATTGCCAGGATGATTCTCAGCCGTTGGATGGGAGCTGTCTAGACCGTCAGATAACTGAACTGGTTCCAGTGTTCATTCAGGAATCAGAAGAGGAGATTCAGCTCCTGACATCTGACAATTCGCCGCCCTCTGCATCTGTCACTCGTCCCTCTCCCTCACCGCTTCCCTCGCTGCGCCGCGGGGTTGTCTGCCGCCGGAACGCCCACCCCGCCAATGCCGGTGAACTCGTTGGCCTCCGACCCTTCCTCGTCGATTCTTCATGCCAGAAGGTGCCCGACCACGCGTGGACGGCGGCTACGTCATCGGAGCGACCTCCCGGGCGGCACAGCGTGGATGTAGATGGTTTCTTCCCCAACTCCGGCTGGTGACAACGGCATTTCCATCTTCTCATCCGGTAGGCTGTCGCCGATAGGTCGTATGCGAATGACCCCCCTGTCCCTCCGCCTACAGAAGTATTGACCTGCTGGTCCTCATCGCCCCAACCCTGCCCAGGTCTGAGTTCCGACTTCCGAGTGGCTCTGCACTATTTTCTCTCTTGTTAATAGTTAGGTTAAATTAGCAGCGCCATTTAGTTATTTGTACAAATGGTAGTATCGATGTGGTGGATCGTATTTCTTGTAGCAGGTTTAGCGGTCGTATTTTGTTAATTTTAATAGCAATCTTCTTGATTCTCAGATCCATGTCGTTTAAGCACTGCCACATTGGTTCATCTTTATTTTCTAGATTATCCTGAGGTTTATGTAAGATCAGCATTTCTAACTTTCTAAGCACTTTTTATCAGTATAATATCGCAGCATTTGTGTTTGCTAATTTTATCCTTGTTCATTGCAGCATTACTATTCCATTAAGCTCACACCTGGTGTCTCCACCATCTTATAATTGCAGGTGTGTTCACCTCATCTGGTATAACATTAGCATCCCAGTTAGAGTTAGTTGACCATGCACTTTTCGGTTGTATTTGCTGATGCAACATACTGTCAGTTTTCTAATCAAGGTACCTATCATTTCCTACATTGCAGATGTATAATCTTTTTCCTTTGTGGAGATTGCTGATATTAAGTTTGTCACTCCGCAAAACATTTCTGATCCTAATAAATAATCAGATTATTGTGTTCACAGTTTTGCTTCTCTTAACTAGGATCTGGATGTGGTGCAGGCCAAACACTGCCCGGAAGAGGACGTCAGGGTTGTTATTGACTGGGAGGAGCAGGATGCGGCAGGAGAGGCAGTAAGCACCTCGACGATCGCAGCTGTGACCCAGCTTATTTGATTATCCTTCATATGTCGCCTAGGTTGGTTTGTGGGAATTGACATGCATTGTTCCATTTTACTGATTTATTTGATAAATATATGCGACCATTTGAGTAACCTATCGTTTGTTTTGGTACTACCAGATACTGAGTTCCTATTTAATGGGGAATTGCCTATCTATGATTCATGCTAGAATAATTGTTTTCTACTAATGATTGAAATTCGACTGTATGATTTATTCAGGGTCTGAATTTATTTAGATTTGTGAACCCCATACTGCTTTTTGAACAAGGTGTTGATGTCTTCACAAAAAACTGCTCAGAAAAAAATCAACTATGTGTTCTCTATTAGTGCTTTTGTTGCGGTACAGATCTTTTATGTCTTTGGTTTGCTCCCTCGAATTGTTGAAAAGATGGCGAACCTATTTGTTCCTTCGGATGATACATAAGAACTGATAATGGTAAGTTGTAGCCTTGCAAGATGCATTTTGATGTTCATATGTGGTGTCTGTTTGATGAGAAAAAAATACAACAATACATGTGGTGTCTGTTGCTTGTTATAGTTTGGCAAAGAGGGTTTAGGAAGGGGAAATAGCTGCCTGTTATGGCATGGTTTTCATAGTTGGTTATCTGTTGGAAAAGGTTAAACTTGTTCGTTCCTTGCCAGTCTTGAAGATCTTTCGTTGCTTGTGGTCCTTTTCCATAGTTATTTGTCAGATAATATTACAATCTGTTCGTTTTACATGCGTCGATTGATCGTTTAAGGTGGTAATAATAATAAAAAAATGGCATGAAAGGCAAGGATGCAACACAAATGGAAAATTTGATGTCAAACTCGGAAATACATTGTAAGAATTTTCTTTAAGAAATGGTGTGAAAAAAACTGAATATATTCTGCTATTTGTAAATATGTAGGAGAATGATATATACATTTATAGAGTATATGATTCACTAAAGTTAGCAGCGAAATACATAATACATGTTAGTGTGGAAAACAGAAAGGGAAATTAAACTACCTCTACTTGTCCTGCTATTTGCTTTTGTGAATTATGGGTCAAGAATAAAATATATTCTTTCATACATTATGTATGTTAAGAAACAAAACTATAAAGCGAGTCACACAATAGTTGCAATATAATCTCAAAGAGTCTTCTTTTCTCCTACATTCTCTAAAGCATTTCATCTTGCTGACACAGGCACCGGGGACAGCGGGGATGAAGCGTCACAAATGTCATCTCTGCTAGTTGTCTCAGAACTGGCTTCTGTGTCCATTGCACTTTCCAAGATCTTCACGACCTGTGACATGGCTGGTCGCTTGGTGCACTCACGCTGCAAGCACCAGACTGCAAGCTTGATTACTTCTATCATCTCTGCACGATGTAACTGAACGTCTTCATTCTGATTCTCCACTATATCCAGGACTTGCCCAATCTTGATTTTCTCTTGCAGTAGGTTAATCAGATTGGTGCTCCCTTCAGGCTTAGTATCATCCAGTATTTTCCTCCGGCTCACGATTTCCAGCACAACAACACCAAAGCTGTAGATATCGGCCTTTTCAGTAATTGTTGATGTCAACCACTCTGGTGCTAAGTAGCCCCTTGTTCCTCTAACTTTGGTCATGACTTGGCTTTGATCCCTATCAATGAGCTTTGCTAAACCAAAATCAGATATCTTTGCATTAAACTTGTCATCAAGGAGGATATTCCCAGGCTTGATATCAAGGTGAACAATCTTCTGTCGGCATTCTTCATGAAGATAGGCTAAGCCCTTGGCAACGTCAAGGATAATCCTGTATCGAGATGTCCAACTGAGTGAATCACTTTGATTTTTTCTGAAGATCCATTTATCCAGAGAACCATTGCTCATGTGCTCATAAACGAGGAGCCTATGCAATTTGTCAGAGCAGTAACCTATCAATCTAACAAGATTTATATGATGAATGCTGCCAATTGTCATGACTTCGGCCATGAATTCTTCCTTCCCATGTCCAATGTCCTGCAAGCGTTTAACGGCAATTTTGACACTTCCAAGCTTTCCTTCATATACTGGACCAAATCCTCCTTGCCCAAGCTTTTTGCTGAAGTTATTTGTTGCTTCTTTCAGCTGTTTGTAGGAGAACCGTGTTGGCATCCCAGGAATCCCTTTAAATGGATCGTCCTCTTGCATCCTCTTTGCTATTGCTCTTTTGATGAAGAGAAGGAGCACACAGATGAGCACTACTAGAACAGGAACACCAACATGGTAAGCAGTTGCATTCAAACCTTTACTCGACGGTGGTGGAGGTAACATCTGCACTTTGATGTATGCAGATAAATTATATCCAATGGTTCCTGGTTCGTAATGCATAAGTGAAAAAATCTTTGGCATCAGATAACAAGAACCATAGGAGTCATTTTGTTGTCGGAAGAAGACAGCTTTGCATGAACAGGCCTTCAAGCATGCGCTCATGCAGCTCTCTTCATCAGTAGTCCAATCATGTGCAAAATTGAAATATGTGACATCTGGGAGAGGCAAAAGCCGTTGATGCTGGATCAAGTCACAAGACAGTGGAGTTGCTGGGAAACAGCCCAGATTAGGTTGTCGGTTATCCAGCTGACGGAAAAGTATGTCTCCAGAATTTCCAGTTGGGCAACTACATTGTCCCTCTGAACAAATCCCATACTCACCACACACTGTTGGATATGCACATTCCTCTGGATCCACATTCAGAACATCAGCCAAATACTTCCATGAGAGACCGTTCCAGCCATAAAGACGCAGGTGCCCATCATCCTCGAGACTCATGAGCTGTGCTGAAGATGGCCATGGCAGTGATATATTGAATAACTTGATGCGTGTGCTGCTTAAGCTGGCAAATGCTGAGAGGCTGCCTCGTAACAAGGAAATGTAGGCGGTGCCATTCTTTGCTTCATCAGAGGAAATGTTCATCTTTGATTGAACAACTGCATCGGTGACATTAAATCTTTTCTGATAGTAAGACTGCGGAGTATCTGCATCGACGAAAGCATAGAGGCCATGGTCAAGCACGGTGAGGTAGAACTGACCTTGAGTCAAGTTTGAGGAAGCTGCAGTAAGCCTCTTCCTTTGCCTCAGCGACTGCCCAATAAGGAGTGTGTCGGTAGGGTGCTCAAACGACTCCCACACCGTCTTCCCCATCACATCGAAGAGGATCAGGTTGCCGGTGTCAGCCAGATTCACACCGACGACGGGGCCGCGCAATGTATTTGTGGACCAGACCAGCGAACCATCAAAGTCTCGGAGTATGAGATTGCTATCCTTGGTGAGCTGGACCGATGCATTCTCCTTCACCGGATGGTGCCTGTTGGCCGCCCACACGACCCTCGGTGCGGCTGTGGCATTGGCTGGGGCGCTGGTGCCGGAACCGCCAATGGACACGGAGAAGACTGCGAAAAGGAAAGCCCCGTCGCAGGGAGCGGCGCAGATGAAGCCGCAGGCGAAGGACGGGGCATACCCGGCGGGGTTTTGCCTGACGAGGATGGCCCTGATCGTCGAGCCGTCGGCGTATGTCACATTGTAGGGGATGGTGGCGTTGTTGTTGGTCCAGTGGGAAGGAACGTTGGCGATGGGGCTCGGATAATCGACGGACCAAGCTTGGGAGGAGGGGGGAATGGATAGCGCGAAGAGGAGGAACAGGAGCATGGTTTCAGCCCAGGACATGGCTGCTGGATCGTGAGTTCTTGGATGGAAGATAGTGTGATCTTTGGGTCTGAGCAATGGAAGATTGTAGAGGTAACCTGAGGGAGAGGGACAAGGAGTTTAGATATTGTTTAAGGAAGGATACATTGCACAATGATAGGCGGCGTTGGACAGTTGATGTTTTTCCTGAGGGCTGGACGTTAGTCATGGAAAGCACTAGCTTTGAGATAACTTGAAGAAAAAAGGGGTCATGCAGAGCACTCATGGAGGGTCAACGTAGTAGTACTTCCTCGCCGACAGACACGGCGAGTGGGTCGCACGCACGTATACCAGCAGTGTCGTCATTGGTATACTTCTACTCCCTCCGTCCCATAATATAAAGGGCGATGATAGGCGCCGGTGCGCCGGCCTAAACGTTTCGGCCGGTCGCGTCCCAGCCGCCCGATTGGCCCACCATAAGCCATTGGATCCTCATTCATCTGGGTCGTTCTTCTTCCTTCCCCCACTCTGTTATTCGCGTCCTGATCCACTCGTAGGTCCCCGCATGGTGGCCACCCCCTCTCCCCCTCGCCCCACAGCGGGTCTTCAGGGTCGTCCCTGAAGCTCGCCGGACCACCGCCGCTCGTCGGATCGTCGTCGTTGGCCGAGTCGCCGTCGTTGGCTTCGGTTGTCACAGCTTTCGAAATACTGGTTCCAGCAAAACTAGATGCTGGTTGAAGCAAAATTTCTTGTCGGTTGTAGCAAAAATTGCTTGGCGATCCCAATGAAGAAAAAATGCTCTGCATCTCTAGAAAACACATGGGCTCTAGCAAAAAAAGATATTGGTTGAAGCAAAACTGCTCGCCGGTTGTATCAAAAATGACATGCCGATCCCAATGAAGAAAAATGCTTCCGTACTCGCATCCATGAAAATCCTGGTTCCGGCAAAAATGTTGGATAATTCCAGCAAAAACAATGGCTGGTTGAAGCAAAAAACAGAGTTGTGGGGGTCACATGTCATGGAGATTGATATAGCAAAAATCCACAAACGTCGGTAGTAACAAAATAACAAAAACCAAAACGGTTGTAGCAAAATGATTCGCCGGTTCCAGCAAAGATCACCATGGTAGCAGATTTTGGGTGGGTGAGTGGCAGCAAAAACATGGGCTAGTTCCAGCAAAAACAAACATGTTTGTAGCAAAATTCTGCTGCGGCGGCCATGGAGAGCAGCGCAGCTGCGGGCGGCCATGGCGACGAGCGTTGGTTCGCATCCTAGCATCGTCGCGACGCCGGCGAGCCCCCCGCGTCATCTCCACTAACCAGGGGACACCCTGCATCAACGCTTGGTGCTTTCGGCATGCCGATTCCTGGCGATGCGCGCCTCGGGATGAATCTGCGCCATGGCATTAGGCCAAAGGAGGGAGGATGTGTCGGTGGCCATGAATCGGTGGTGGTGGCTGGGATAGTTGAGGGGATAAACTGGGTGAGAGGTGAGAGAGAGAAGAGATAGAGGAGAGAATGAATGGCTGTAAGGGAGAGACGGAAGAGATAAGGCAAATGAAAAGCGGTGCGTTCGTGGATAGAGCGAAGCGATGAGACCGGCTCAACTTTCGGTCGGTGCGCCGTTCCCAAGCATTTCCCTAATATAGAAGCATTTTTTACACTAGTGTAGTGTCAAAAACGCTCTTATATTATGAGACGGAGGGAGTATTCAAATACTCCACGGTCCACCCACACGCCCCAAAATATGCGTCAGTATCGCCTGCGTGCCTGAAAGTGAAAATTCCACGTACCGGCACGTCTGTCGCCGCCGGTCTCCGCGTGAAGATTGGTGCCGTGTTTTCTGTTTTTTTTTTTGACAATAATACGACTTTATTTTTCAAATAATAGATAGGTCATTTACAAGCATATAGTATATGAGAAATAGAGTCAGGAGGGCCGTGGTTTGCTGCATTAACGGCTGCGAAACGTTTGTTCGAACGGTTTTGGTTTTAGCTTACCATCATTCACCTGTCTAGCCGTAGGATTAGTTTTTTAAGTGTACGCTGTAGGACTAATTAGTAGCAGTGGACATCTGCGCCTGCTAAAGTTTAGTGGCTAGTTTTTTTTTTTTTTGGCTAGGTTGTTGGTCGCTCACAGAATAAACATGTGCTACTTTTCAGGCCGCCATTAGAGCCTACGAGTGGTAGCAACGAACAATTTGAAAAATCCTTCCTCACTGGCATTTATGGTTTTCTTCCTCCATTTTATATTTTTTCGTTTTATTTTGTATGTATTTTTTTCATTTAAAATTTCAAATACTTTTATGTGTTATTTATTTATCTTTTGTTTCCTTTTTCTTCAATTTTTTATTTACTTTTTTGCTATCTTTTTCATATTTAATTTTTGTATTTTTGTGTTTATTTTTATGTGTTAATGTTTTTCATAATTATTTACTAACTAACTTGAAAACATGCCACTTAGACCCGTCTTTTTATGTGTTAAAACATCTTTTTTTTGAATTATTCAAATGGGTTGTAACAGTAAGTATTCAAGTCGGGGTTGCAACTGCAAGTTTTCAAGTCGGGACGCAACTACAAGTCTTCAAATAGGGTCATAACTGTAAGGTTGTAATTGCAAGATTTCAAAGTGGGGCTACTGTTGTAAATATGCCCTAGTTATTACTATATTTTCATATTCATAATTAAGTGTTTATATTTCATGCGATTTAGTGGAAAACTCATACGCACGTGTGAACTGATGAATGGATAAAATAAAGGTTAATAGTCTCGCCTCTAAAACTAGCTCAAGTGTTGTTGGTGATCATGTTTTTCGGATTTAGGATATTGTAAGTGTAACGATAGTCCTGAAACAACATTGAGATTATGATGTTGGAAGAACGATCATATTGAATTGACCCAAACTTGTCTGTTGTAAATTGAATTAATATCATCTGTATTAATTATAATAACACGGAGTGTTAACGTGTGACTTTGCTCCTTAGACCACTAGAGTATCGTAGTCACTTCTTACCGTACGGTGGACTTTGGTGTTGCTCAAACGTTACCTGTAATAAGGTGATCATAAGACAACTTACAGGTTCATCGGAAAGTTTGACAAGGGACTAGATAGCTCGAGAGTGGGATTTTCTCCTCCGACGATGGAGAGATATTCTTAGGGCCCTCTTGGTGTGACGGCATCAATCATCGTCTGGCCAGACACATGTGACTTTGTCACGGGAATGTCGGAACATAATAACAAAAAAGAAGAACAAAACCGATAACGAAATAATGAGTGTGATGATGACTTAGGAGGATATCGATGCATCCCGGGTTTTGTGAAGTATCGTGAAGCAAAGGGAAAATCACATGATAACCAAAGGTTCACTTGAATATCATTCGTGTGCTCATAGGGATCGATATATATGTCCACGGTCCCGCTGACGGTCATTGAAGGAACAGTTTCATTCATGTCTATGAGTTACCGAACCTAGGGGGTCACAAGCTTAAGGCAATAACGATCTACTGTGTGTTGGTAGGACGGGAGTGATGAGAATATATTTGTGAAATTGTTTCATTAATATTCAGAATAGTTTCGAGAGGATCCGGAAGCGTTTCAGGGTAACCGAAAGGGTTTCAGTGAACATTGAATAATAATAATAAATTATATATAGGTGGAAATTGTTTCCGGGGATGTTAAATTTTATATAAAATGGTCTGAAAGTATTTAGAATGATTATATATTTAATTTAATATCAACGGGTCTAAAAAGGCCAAGAGGAGGAAATCAACTTGGGCCAAAAAGGCCCAATTAGTGGGAAATAGCCGAATTGGGGAAGGAGTCCTACTCCTCCTCCCCTGCCGGTGCACCCAGGAGAATCCTTCCTTCTTGGTGGCAGCGCTCCCTCTCCCCTCTAACCTATATATACTAGAGAATTTCCATCCTTTGAAACACAAGTTTTGGATTCTTCTCTAGTTCTAGTTCTAGTTGGTCCTAATTGACTAATTAGAGTTAGGCTAATCCTCTTGTCCTCATAATTAGAAGCCCCGTGTGGTTCTAATCTCCTCCCTCTAATTCTCCGGTGACAACTAGCTCTGGATGACGAAGCGCTACCGGGTCGTGAAGGCTACACACTTGCAACCAAGTAGAGAGGTTGTGCTTTTGGTCTTCGGTTAAAGGGACTCAAAGTACGATCTACACTGACACATTCTTCATCTGCTGCAACTCGGTGACGGTAACGAGCATGATCCCAGCCCTTTATGCATCTTCATATTGATCTTGGGTGATCGCAGGCGTGATTTTTCTTTTCTACTACGTTTCTCAACAGTCACTACTGCAAGATTCTAAGTGGGATTGCAACTGCAAGCTTTTAAGTGCACTCGCAAGTGCAAGTCTTCAAATAGGGTCACAACTGTAAGTTTACAAGTCGGGTCCAACTGCAAGATTTTAAAGTGGGGTCGCAACATCAAGTTTGCAAATCAGGTCACAACTGCAAGTTTCAAACTAGGGTCACAACTATAAGATTTCAAGTGGGGACACAACTGCAAGTTTTTAACTGGCGTCACCACTGCAGATTTTTCAAATGGGGTCGCAACTCCATGTTTCAAGTTGGGCCGCAATTTTTTTCTCTAAATATTGTTACTAACTTTTTCTACAAAAAATCAAATTAATATAAATAGGGTGCAGTACTTCTATTGGACATAATAGTTCGTAGTCAGAGCAGCTAAAGGTAACCAGCCATTTACTCGCAAAAAGGGTAACAAACCATTCAGCAAGGTCGTGGAATGCGACACGTTGCAACGGCACCAGATAAAGAATATTGGGCCAGGTAGTGCGAGGTACAAAACAACAACAGGAAAAATTGACATGTCAGCCCAACAAACAAACCGGCTAACTACATAATACAATGACATCAAAATATGAATGAGACCAAATTAAATCTTAGCTAGCTGAGTTCTAAGCGCTCCCTTGGAAAGATGCATGCAATACATATTGACATGCACAAATTTTTGTGAGATGATTGCTAGGGAAGAAAAAGAGAGTGCAGAGACGTGCGGTGGGGTGCATGCACACAAAGACTCTCTACAAACAGAAGACTTGTGTTTTATTTTGTTGTGAAATTTTACAATTCCTCATAACTTTTGAACCACATCCCCCTTTTTTTAAAAAAATAAATACATATTTGAATTTAGGTCGACAAGATCTTTAAGCAAGACCAATCTTTGATATGACTAATTTGAATTTCCAATCATATTTCAGTTTCACTATATTCAAAACAAAGATTTCAGCCATTTCAAAGAACTAGTTTCACTCGTTACAATAAACCGGTTTCACTCATTCCAGCATACTGGTTTCACCCATTTCAAAGAATTGGTTTCGGTCATTTTAGAAAAATGATTACAATCATTTCAATCTATAGCCAGGTATCAACTGATTCAAAAGTTGATTTCACTTATTTCAGAAACTAATTCATTCAATTTTTTGAAATTGATGTTTGTGAAATAGAACATATTTCACTTATTTCAAAACACCGTCTAAAAGATCCATTTTAGTTTTTCAAAGGATCCATTTCAGTTTTTTAAAACGTCACTTTCTGTGAAAAATGTACAAAACACTTTTTTGAAATTAACAAAAAATGTTCTTGTAAAGCTGATGCGTGAAACTGATTGTTTCACATTTTGTGACACTGGTCATTTAAAAGAGTTGAAACTCATTATTTATGTTTAATTTATATTTCACACATTTCAAATAACAATTTCAATAATTTCAAAATCATTGATTTCATTTAATTCAACACATTCATTTCAACACAGTGGTTTCACTCATTTCAAAGAAATAATTTCACCCATTTAAAAAATAGTCATTTCAATTGAAGCCAGGTTTCAATTAATTCAAAAGCTAGTTTTACTCATTTCAAACACTATTTTCACTCAAAATCAATGAACCTTAGCAAATTTTGAACTTATTTTTTCATATTCGTGAACTTTTTTGAGGTTTGTGACCTTTTTCAAATTATTTGAACATTTTTTTATTCAAGATTTTTTTTATTTTTCGTTGGATTTTTAAAAAATGTATTTATTCAAAAGTCAATGGTTGACCAATGAACTGGTCAACCGTCGACCGGTGAGCCATTGACTGATAAACCAAATAAGCCCTAGCAAGGGACTGCGTCGCGAGTGGTTAATGGACCGAGCCAATTGGCGCTATAAGTCCTACCCGGTGTATAAGAGCAACTCTAGCAGACCCCACATCTCGCCCCGGCCTGCAAAATAACCGCCAATTTGCGGGTCGGGACCGAAAAAGCAGCCCGATCAGACCCCACATCCCGCCCCGGCCCGCAAATTTTTTTGCGGGGCGCGGCAAATCTTCTCCCCAACCTCTATCTTCACGGGCTGAGAGGCCGACCCGAGCTCAACCCCTATCCGACGCGACATTTGGCGGGAGGGACATTTCTGCGCGCCCTTTCCCGCTCCCCGCACCCTCCGCCACCATTGCCCCCCCCCCCTCTACAAGCTCCGGCTGCTCCTCCCCTGCCGTCCCTCACCGCCATGGACGACCCATGCTGTCCCCCGTCACCATTGAGGTCGCGCACGCCCCTTCCCCTCGTGGCCAGCCATGTTGGCCCTGCCGGCGTCGCCCAAGCACACGACGCGCCTGCCCGCAAGCGGCGGGGCAACGTGGTTGTGCAGGGAGGGAATCCGGCTGCCCCCGCCGCGATGGCCCGCGCTCCGGGCGCCAATGCCGCAATGCGATCCCAGCCGGCGGCGGATAAGGCTGGCAAGGCCGCGGGCGCAAAGCGGAGGAAGATTCCGACTTCAAGGAAGCCATCTTCTTCAACCTCTCACTCCATCCCCCCGCAAGGAGGTTCTCCGGCGATGCCGTTTAACGGTGTCGCTCCCCCCGCGAGCGAGGTGTTCGACGAAATGGCCGGAAGGTATATCTCTTCGGTCTTCGGCGATTCTCTTTCATTTTTCGCCATTGTTCTCGATAGCTCGTGACTTGTTATCGTTCTCTATAGCGGTGGTTCGAACAATGCAACAACCGAGTTCGTGAACTTGTTGGACACGAACGCGGTTGACATTGATCAAGCCCCTTTCGAACCATTCGACTACAATGAAACGGAGGGTGGCGTAGACGATCATGGTTGTGCGGATGAGTTGGAGGAGATTGAAGCGGAAGCGTTTGAGCAATCACAAGCAAAACCTGGGAAAAGAAAAAGATCGAAGAACTACACGATCTTGGAAGATCAAGCTTTGATCAAAGCATGGAGTGCGGTGTCTCTTGATGCATGCACGGGTACTTCTCAAACCGCCAAGAGATATTGGCAAAGGATCGAAGATCAATACTTCCGCATTATGAAACCCCAATAGGACTCCACGCACATTTCAGTCGCTTCAAGGTCGTTGGGAGAACATCAAGCCTATGTGCAGCCGTTGGGCAGCTTGCTTGGAGCAAGTACGCAATGCACCTCCAAGTGGCACCGAGGAGTCCGACTATGTGAGTTTGCTTTGCCTTTGTTCAAGTTGTGCATCATCATAATGTATCAGGAGAAATGATTGCATCACTTTGTTCACATTGTGTAGGACAAGATTGCTCAACATAGATACAAGGACACGGAAGCTTCGGAAGGCAAATTCTTCAAATTAGTGTTGGGGAACGTAGTAATTTCAAAAAAATTCCTACGCACACGCAAGACCATGGTGATGGCATAGCAACGAGAGGGGAGAGTGTATGTCCACGTACCCTCGTAGACCGAAAGCGGAAGCGTTATAACAACGCGGTTGATGTAGTCGTACGTCTTCACGATCCGACCGATCCAAGTACCGAACATACGGCACCTCCGAGTTCAGCACACGTTCAGCTCGATGACGATCCCCGGGCTCCGATCCAGCAAAGCGTCGGGGATGAGTTCCGTCAAGACGACGGCGTGGTGGCGATGATGATGCTCCACGGCGCGCAGGCTTCGCCTAAGCTCATGACGATATGACTTCACCGGCGCAGGGCTTCGCCTAAGCTCATGACGATATGACCGAAGTGGAATATGGTGGAGGGGCACCGCTGCACGGCTAAGAACGATCACGTAGATCAACTTGTGTGTCATGGAGTGCCCCTGCCCCGTATATAAAGGAGCAAGGGAGGGCGGCCAAGGAGGAGGCGGCGCCAAGGGGGAGTCCTACTCCCACCGGAGTAGGACTCCTCCTTTCCTAGTAGGAGTAGGAGAGAAGGAAGGGATGCGGCCCTCCCCTAGTCCAATTCGGACTAGGCCTTGAAGGCGCGCGCCTGCCCTAGGCAGCCCCTCTCTCTTTCCCGCAGGGCCCAATAAGGCCCAATACTTCTCCCCGGCGAATTCCCGTAACTCTCCGGTACTCCGAAAAATACCCGAATCACTCGGAACCTTTCCGAACTCTGAATATAGTCGTCCAATATATTGATCTTTACGTCTCGACCATTTCGAGACTCCTCGTCATGTCCCCGATCTCATCCGGGACTCGAACTCCTTCGGTACATCAAAACTCATAAACTCATAATATAAGCATCATCGAAACCTTAAGCGTGCGGACCCTACGGGTTCGAGAACTATGTAGACATGACCTAGAACTATTCTTGGTCAATAACCAATAGCGGAACCTGGATGCCCATATTGGCTCCTACATATTCTACTGAATATCTTTATCGGTCAAACCGCATAACAACATCGTTGTTCCTTTTGTCATCGGTATGTTACTTGCCCGAGATTCGATCGTCGGTATCCAATACCTAGTTCAATCTCGTTACCGCAAGTCTCTTTACTCGTTACGTAATGCATCATTCCATAACTAACTCTTTAGCTACATTGCTTGCAAGGCTTATAGTGATGTGCATTACCGAGAGGGCCCAGAGATACCTCTCCGACAATCGGAGTGACAAAACCTAATCTCAAATCGCCAACCCAACATGTACCTTTGGAGACACCTGTAGTACTCCTTTATAATCACCCGATTCGTTGTGACGTTTGGTAGCACCAAAGTGTTCCTCCGGTGAGCGGAGTTGCATAATCTCATAGTTCTTGGAACATGTATAAGTCATGAAGAAAGCAATAGCAATATACTAAGCGATCAAGTGCTAGGCTAACGGAATGGGTCATGTCAATCACATCATTCTCCTAATGATGTGATCCCATTAATCAAATGACAACACATGTCTATGGTTAGGAAACATAACCATCTTTGATTAATGAGCTAGTCAAGTAGAGGCATACTAGTGACTATATGTTTGTCTATGTATTCACACATGTATTATGTTTCCGGTTAATAAAATTCTAGCATGAATAATAAACATTTATCATGATATAAGGAAATAAATAATAACTTTATTATTGCCTCTAGGGCATATTTCCTTCAGTCTCCCACTTGCACTAGAGTCAATAATCTAGTTCACATCATCATGTGATTCAACACTAATATTCACATCTGTATGTGATTAATACCCATAGTTCACATCGTCATGTGACCAACACCCAAAGTGTTTACTAGAGTCAATAATCTAGTTCACATCGCTATGTGAATAACACCCAAAGAGTACTAAGGTATGATCATGTTTTGCTCGTGAGAGAAGCTTAGTCAGCGGTCTGTCACATTCAGAGCCGTATGTATTTTGCAAATATTCTATGTCTACAATGCTCGCAAGGAGCTACTCTAGCTAATTGCTCCCACTTTCAATATGTATCCAGATTGAGACTTAGAGTCATCTGGATCGGTGTAAAAAGCTTGCATCGATGTAACTCTTTCTGACGGGCTCTTTTATCACTTCCATAATTGAGAAATATTTCCTTAGTCCTCACTAAGGATGTTCTTGACCAATGTCCAAAGGATCTACTCCTAGATCACTATTGTACTCCTTGCCAAATTCAGAGCAAGGTATACAATAGGTCTGGTACATAGCATAGCATACTTTATAGAACCTATGATTGAGGCATAGGGAATGACTTTCAGTCTCTTTTCTATTTTCTATCGTGGTCGGGATTTGAGTCTTACTCAATTTCACACCTTTGCAACACAGGCAAGAACTTTTCTTTGACTGTTCCATTTTGAACTACTTCAAAATCTTGACAAGGTATGTGCTTATTGAAAAAAAACTTATCAAGTGTCTTGATCTATCTCAATAGATCTTGATGCTCAATATGTAAGCAGCTTCACCGAGGTCTTTCTTTGAAAAACTCCTTTCAAATACTCCTTTATGCTTTGCAGAATAATTCTACATTATTTCCGATCAACAATATGTCATTCACATATACTTATCAGAAATGTTGTAGTGCTCTCACTCACTTTCTTGTAAATACAGGCTTCTCCAAAAGTCTCATATAAAACCATATGCTTTGATCACACTATCAAAGCGTTTATTCCAACTCGAGATGCTTGCACCAGTCCATAGATGGATCATTGGAGCTTGCACATTTTGTTAGCTCCTTTAGGATTGACAAAACCTTCGGTTGCATCATATACAACTCTTCTTTATAAATCCATTAAAGAATGTAGTTTTGACATCCATTTGCCAGATTTCATAAAATGTGGCAATTGCTAACATGATTCGGACAGACTTAAGCATCGCTACGAGTGAGAAAATCTCATCGTATTCAACACCTTGAACTTGTCGAAAAACCTTTTTGCAACAAGTCGGGCTTTGTAGATAGTAACACTACTATCAACGTCCGTCTTCCTCTCGAAGATCCATTTATTCTCTATGACTTGCCGATCATCGGGCAAATCAATCAAAGTCCACACTTTGTTCTCATACATGGATCCCATCTCAGATTTCATGGTCTCAAACCATTTCGCGAATCTGGGCTCATCATCGCTTCCTCATAGTTCGTAGGTTCATCATGGTCTAGTAACATGACTTCTAGAATAGGATTACCGTACCACTCAGTGCGGATCTTACTCTGGAAGACCTACGAGGTTTAGTAACAACTTGATCTGAAGTTTCATGATCATCATCATTAACTTCCTCACTAATTGGTGTAGGAATCACTGGAACTGATTCTGTGATGAACTACTTTCCAATAAGGGAGAAGGTACAATTACCTCATCAAGTTCTACTTTCCTCCCACTCACTTCTTTCGAGAGAAACTTCTTATCTAGAAAGGATCCATCTTAGCAAAAAATATCTTGCTTTCGGATCTGTGATAGAAGGTGTACCCAATAGTTACCTTTGGGTATTCTATGAAGACGCACTTCTCCGATTTGGGTTCGAGCTTATCAGGTGAAAACTTTTTCACATAAGCATCATAACTCCAAACTTTAAGAAACGACAGCTTAGGTTTCTTGCTAAACCATAGTTCATACGGTGTCATCTCAGCGGATTTAGATGGTGCCCTATTAAGCGTGAATGCGGCTGTCTCTAATGCATAACCCCAAAACGATAGTGGTAAATCGGTAAGATACATCATAGATCGCACCATATCCAATAAAGTCTTGATTCTGACGTTCGGACACACCATTATCTTTGTGGTGTTTCGGTGGCGTCGTGGTGAAACTATTTCACATTGTTTTAATCAAGGCCAAACTCGTAACTCAAATATTTTTCCTCCGCGATCATATCGTAGAAACTTTTATTTTCTTATTACGATGATTCTTCACTTCACTCTGAAATTCTTTGAACTTTTCAAATGTTTCAGACTTGTGTTTCATCAAGTAGATATACCCATATCTGCTCAAATCATCTGTGAAGGTCGAAAATAACGATACTTTCCGTGAGCTTTAACACTCATCGGACCGCATACATCAGTATGTATTATTTCCAATAAGTCATTTTCTCGCTCCATTGTTCCGGAGAACAGAGTCTTTAGTCATCTTGCCCATAAGGCATGGTTCGCAAGCATCAAGTGATTCATAATCAAGTGATTCCAAAATCCCATTAGCATGGAGTTTCTTCATGCGCTTTACACCAATATGACCTAAGCAGCGATTGCCACAAATGAGTTGCACTATCATTATTAACTTTGCATCTTTTGGCATCAATATTATGAATATGTGTATCACTACGATCGAGATCCAACAAACTATTTTTATTGGGTGTATGACCATCGAAGGTTTTATTCATGTAAACAGAATAACAATTATTCTTTAACTTTAAATGAATAACCGTTTTGCAATAAACATGATCAAATCATACTCATGCTCAATGCAAACGCTAAATAACATTTATTTGGCTTTTAATACTAATCTCGAAAATATAGGGAGTGTGTGATGATGATCATATCAATCTTGGAACTACTTCCAACACTCATCGTCACTTCCCCTTCAACTAGTCTCTGTTTATTCTGTAACTCCTGTTTCGAGTTACTAATCTTAGCAACCGAACAAGTATCAAATACTTAGGGGCTACTATAAACACCAGTAAGGCACACATCAATAACCTGTATATCAAATATACTCTTGTTCACTTTGCCATCCTTCTTATCCACCAAATATTCAGGGCATTTCCGCTTCCAGTGACCATTTCCTTTGCAGTAGAAGCACTTAGTTTCAGGCTTTGGTCCAGCTTTGGGCTTCTTCGCGGGAGTGACAACTTGTTTGCCATTCTACTTGAAGTTTCCCTTTCTTTCCCTTTGCCCTTCTCTTGAAACCAGTGGTCTTTCCAATCATCAACACTTGATGCTCTTTCTTGATTTCTACCTTCGTCGATTTCAACATCACGAAGAGCTCGGGAATCGTTTTCGTCATCCCTTGCATACTATAGTTCATCACGAAGTTCTAGTAACTTAGTGATGGTGACTAGAGAATTATGTCAATCACTATCTTATCTGGAAGATTAACTCCCACTTGATTCAAGCGATTAAAGTACCCAGACAATCTGAGCACATGCTCACTAGTTGAGCGATTCTCCTCCATCTTTTAGCTATAGAACTTGTTGGAGACTTCATATCTCTCAACTCGGGTATTTGCTTGAAATGTTAACTTCAACTCCTGGAACATCTCATATGGTCCATGACGTTCAAAACGTCTTTGAAGTCCCGATTCTAAGCCGTTAAGTATGGTGCACTAAACTATCAAGTAGTCATCATTTTGAGCTAGCCAAACGTTCATAACGTCTGCATCTGCTCCTGCAACAGGTCTGTCACCTAGCGGTGCATTAAGAACATAATTCTTCTGTGCAGCAATGAGGATAAACCTCCGATCACGGATCCAATCCGCATCATTGCCACTAACATTTTTCAATACAATTTTCTCTAGGAACACATATAAGAAACATAGGGAAGCAACAACGCGAGCTTATTGATCTACAACATAATTTGCAAAATACTACCAGGACTAAGTTCATGATAAATTAAAGTTCAATTAATCATATTACTTAAGAACTCCCACTTAGATAGATATCCCTCTAATCTTCTAAGTGATTACGTGATCCATATCAACTAAACCATGTCCGATCATCACGTGAGATGGAGTAGTTTCAATGGTGAACATCAATATGTTGATCATATCTACTATATGATTCACGCTCGACCTTCGGTCTCCGTGTTCGAGGCCATATCTGTTATATGCTAGGCTCGTCAAGTTTAACTGAGTATTCGCGCGTGCGCAACTGTTTTGCACCGTTGTATTTGAATGTAGAGCCTATCACACCCGATCATCACGTGGTGTCTCAAACGAAGAACTTTCATAGCGGTGCATACTCGGGGAGAACACTTCTTGATAATTTTAGTGAGAGATCATCTTAAAATGCTACCGTCAATCAAAGCAAGATAAGATGCATAAAGGGTAAACATCACATGCAATCAATATAAGTGATATGATATGGCCATCATCATCTTGTGCTTGTGATCTCCATCTCGAAGCACCGTCATGATCACCATTGTCACCGGCGCGACACCTTGATCTCCATCGTAGCATCGTTGTCGTCTCGCCAACTATTGCTTCTCGACTATCGCTACCGCTTAGTGATAAAGTAAAGCAATTACATGGCGTTGCATTTCATACAATAAGCGACAACCATATGACTCCTGCCATTGCCGATAACTTCGGTTACAAAACATGATCATCTCATACAATAAAATATAGCATCACGTCTTGACCATATCACATCACAACATGCCCTGCAAAAACAAGTTAGGCGTCCTCTACTTTGTTGTTTGCAAGTTTTACGTGGCTGCTACGGGCTGAGCAAGAACCGTTCTTACCTACTCATCAAAACCACAGCGATAGTTTGTCAAGTTGGTGCTGTTTTAACCTTCGCAAGGACCGGGTGTAGCCACACTCGGTTCAACTAAAGTGAGAGAAACAGACACCGCGGTCACCTTTAAGCAACTAGTGCTCGAGCGGTGAAACCAGTCTCGCGTAAGCGTCTGCGTAATGTCGGTCGGGCCGCTTCATCTCACAATACCGCCGAACCAAAGTATGACATCTTTGGTAAGCGGTATGACTTATATCGCCCACAACTCACTTGTGTTCTACTCGTGCATATGACATCAACGCGCATAAAACCAGGCTCGGATGCCATTGTTGCGGGCGTAGTAATTTCAAAAAATTCCCTCGCACACGCAAGACCATGGTGATGGCATAGCAACGAGAGGAGAGTGTATGTCCACGTACCTCGTGAGACCGAAAGCGAAGCGTTATAACAACGCGGTTGATCTAGTCGTGCGTCTTCACGATCCGACCGATCCAAGTACCGAGCGTCGGCACCTCCGAGTTCAGCACACATTCAGCTCGATGGCGATCCCGGGCTCCGATCCAGCAAAGCGTCGGGGATGAGTTCCGTCGACCTGACGGCGTGGTGACGATGATGATGCTCCACCGGCGCGGGCTTCGCCTAAGCTCATGACGATATGACTTCACCGGCGCGGGGCTTCGCCTAAGCTCATGACGATATGACGAAGTGGAATATGGTGGAGGGGGCACCGCACACGGCTAAAACGATCACGTAGATCAACTTGTGTGTCATGGGTGCCCCCTGCCCCGTATATAAAGGAGCAAGGGAGGGCGGCCAAGGAGGAGGAGGCGGCCAGGGGGGAGTCCTACTCCCACGGGAGTAGGACTCCTCCTTTCCTAGTAGGAGTAGGAGAGAAGGAAGGGGATCGGCCCCTCCCCTAGTCCAATTCGGACTAGGCCTTGAGGCCTTGCGCGGCCTGCCCTAGGCAGCCCTCTCTCTTTCCCAGGGCCCAATAAGGCCCAATACTTCTCCCGGCGAATTCCGTAACTCTCGGTACTCGAAAAATACCGAATCACTCGGAACCTTTCCGAACTCGAATATAGTCGTCCAATATATTGATCTTTACGTCTCGACCATTTGAGACTCCTCGTCATGTCCCGATCTCATCCGGGACTCCGAACTCCTTCGGTACATCAAAACTCATAAACTCATAATATAAGCATCATCGAAACCTTAAGCGTGCGGACCCTACGGGTTCGAGAACTATGTAGACATGACCTAGAACTATTCTTGGTCAATAACCAATAGCGGAACCTGGATGCCCATATTGGCTCCTACATATTCTCGAAGATCTTTATCGGTCGAAACCGCATAACTACATACGTTGTTCCTTTTGTCATCGGTATGTTACTTGCCGAGATTCGATCGTCGGTATCCAATACCTAGTTCAATCTCGTTACGGCAAGTCTCTTTACTCGTTACGTAATGCATCATTCCATAACTAACTCTTTAGCTACATTGCTTGCAAGGCTTATAGTGATGTGCATTACCGAGAGGGCCCAGAGATACCTCTCCGACAATCGGAGTGACAAAACCTAATCTCGAAATCGCCAACCCAACATGTACCTTTGGAGACACCTGTAGTACTCGTTTATAATCACCCGATTACGTTGTGACGTTTGGTAGCACCAAAGTGTTCCTCCGGTAAACGGGAGTTGCATAATCTCATAGTTATCGGAACATGTATAAGTCATGAAGAAAGCAATAGCAATATACTAAACGATCAAGTGCTAGGCTAACGGAATGAGTCATGTCAATCACATCATTCTCCTAATGATGTGATCCCATTAATCAAATGACAACACATGTCTATGGTTAGGAAACATAACCATCTTTGATTAATGAGCTAGTCAAATAGAGGCATACTAGTGACTATATGTTTGTCTATGTATTCACACATGTATTATGTTTCCGGAATACAATTCTAGCACGAATAATAAACATTTATCATGATATAAGAAAATAAATAATAACTTTATTATTGCCTCTAGGGCATATTTTCTTCAATTAGCCAACCCGTAAAAAAGCATATTTTACGAATATACTTTTTTACGGGTCCTTTTGAGGGGTTCTCATCTGTGTCAGCCCGCGCCGGCCCGCAAAAGCGGTTTTGCGCGAACTGCAAACGCGTTTTGCGGGCCGGCGTTTCGCGGGGTATGCTAGAGTTGCTCTAAGGCACCGACTACAACCTCCCATCTCCCTCCACGAGAGCTATGTGGCCCATATCCATTCCTACTAGGAATCTCCTAAGTCCAGGCGACCATTAGGCTGGCCCAACACTATAGTGATCTTGAGTTTCTTTTCCTTGTTGTTTTTTTTTCCTGGCTTTTCCACTATTTGTACTACGGATTTCCTCATTTTTTTTTCCTTTTTTCTATTTTTCTTTCTTTCATTTCATCGATTTTTTTCAACACAAGTCTATATTTTTCATAAGCATTTTACATTTTTCATAGATAACAAACACATTTTCCATAGACCATAAACCAGATCATAGGTGGCCAACAGGCCGGCGGCCCGGGCACGACATGGTCTGGCGTAGGCCTAAATGGGCTGGCCTGACATGACCCGCAAAGCAGGTCATGTCGTCTCGGCACATGAATCTTCCCTCACAGCCCAGACACGACACTGATGGCAGACGATGGTAATGTTGACATGATAATTTATTTACATACATCATGGTAACTTTTTGATCCAAACAAAAATGAAGTATTTGAAACATAACCTAATAATTTTAATGTAAACACCATGATAAGTTATGTAATCTAGGCATGATAGTTTACATACAGATGGCGTGGTAACTTTTGACCTGAAATAAAAGTCATCGAAACATACCAACATGGGATCTAGTTTTGAAGGTTTCGTCGCGGCGGTTTTTTATGTGAAATGATTTTTCGATTGGACCTACGGTTTGATCTATTAAACATTTTAAACTTTAAAAATAGGGAAAATCTAGGATGCCACCAAACATTTTCTCTCTAATGCATGCATGCATGTGCATGTGAAGATAAGGTTGACCGAACCATATTTATGTCTCGGTAGTTTCTGTGTAATCAACATGATAACTTATGTCAATTAACGTGATAACTTGTATAGCATAGTGGTAACTTTTTACCCAAAAAAAAGTTGTCGAAACATGCCAACATGGTATCTAGTTTCCAAGGTCTCGTCGTGACGAATCTTTTATGTGAAAACAACTTTTTAATCGGCGATGATTTGAGCTACAAAACATTTTAAAGTTTTGAAATTAAGAGAATCTTTTGCTGACATATGCAATTTATTAGTTTGCATGCATGTGACAAACACTGCATTCACATGTGCTCCGTAGGTGAGGGGGCTGCATGCGTGTTTGATAAACAATGCGTGATTAGTTGGGTAGGGATCGTTCAGATATATTGCTAAAGTTCAGACTAGTCGGAAGTTAGTCCATTCCATATATTTTTAATAGTTTGAAATACATAGTTTCATATTATCTCTAAAATTCTTGTTTTAAACATTTTCTTTGAATATGTGTTCACTTGTTGAATCCCATATCTTTTAACTATGCAGACATTGTTTACAGTGGAATTTTTTTTCAAAAATATCACAAACATTTAGTTTGAAGCATATGGGTTTTCTCTCTAAATTTAATTTACATTTTTTAATGGTACGACTTTTTTTAAAGTACATGATTTTGAAAAAAAATTGCAGACCATTTTTTTTGAAAAATGTCAATTGCAAATTTAGAAACGTGGTAACACTTTTGAAATGTTCATTCATTTTTTGAATAGGGCGAGCATTGGTTGTACACTGCATTTACATTTTTTTACATTGCGTTAACTTTTTTCAAAAAAAAAAGAAAGCAAAGTTGATGACATCATGATGAAAACTTTATGATGTCAGCATGGTAGGACCGTGTCATAACTGGGCCGGCACACTACCAGGTAGCTGCCTGCAGGCGACACTAGCATGCGGCTCGTTGCGGCGGCACATAGCCGTGTCCGTCTTTCCTTTCTTTACTGCGAAACCGACAAAAGAAGCACCACTTCTGAAAATTTTCTTGCGGGTTTCAGCGCAATAACGTGAAGAGCATAATCATGTTGCTAACAGTTTTGGGAACCCTTTTGAAGACCCGGACGCCTTTTTCATTTTTATTTTATTTACTTGTTTATTCATTTTTATTTTTATTTTACTTTTTTACTTTTTCTTTCTTTTGTATATTTATGAAATAATTGTTGATATTTATAAAAATACGTGCTCAATATTTATTGAATACATGTTATACATTTTTCAGATGCAAATTGAACATTGTTTAAATGCATGTTGAACAGTTTTTGAATACGTGTTTAAATTTTGTTTAACACATGGTTACACAATTTTAAACATATATTAAAAATATTAAAATATTATGAACAGATTTGAAATGTGTGAACATTTTCTTAAATATGATGAACACAATTTGAGTTGTCCAAATGTTTCTAAAAACGATGTGAACAAATTTCTAAATTTCATGAACACATTTTTAAATGCATGAACATTTTTTAAATATGGTGGACATAGTTTGAATATCACGCACAATTTCTACAAATTACATTGTGTCGGTCATCTCAATCAGATGCATGTGCACGCCGCCCCCTGTTGCTCTCCTCCCTTCCTCTTTATCCTTATCTTCTTCTTCTCCAGCCTAGCCCTTCAACCCCTCCCCCACCCCTACCACACACAAGAGATCCCTCCTCCTTTCTTCTATCTTTATGTAACGCGCGATGGGATGATGGAGCACAAATAACGGTGCAAGGGGTAGCTACCGGTGCTGCAAGTGCCAAGACGCGGTGCTTCGAGCAATGACGGGTGTTGCTTTGAGCCGGTGGAGGGATTGTGTTTGTTGATTATTGTGATTAGTAAGGAAATATAGAATAGACTAGAAATTATTCCAGCTTGTTTTGTATTCCAAGTTGATTATGTACTCTTATATATATGCTCACGAGGCTCAATCAATAAATATCAATTTCATCAATCTCCCTCTCCATTCTCTTAGGCTGGTCACAATGGGCAAGAACATAAGCTAGTAACATACACACTTCCCTAGACTATGTTACTACCTTCAGGCTGGTCATAGTGGGGAGTAACTTAGAGTAGTAACATGCATACTTTACTACTCTATGTTACTACCCTTATAGTGGGAAGTGTCATATATGTAGCAACATACACATGTTCATTTATTGTCTTGTAGACTCATTTTACATTGGAAACCGCTATGTGATGGTAACATATTAGGTTACTCTATTTGCCTCTCTCCTCATTAACTATTTGCCACATCAACATTTTTGCTTATGTGGCATCTATGTTACTACCTATGTTACTCCCACTATGACCAGCCTCATAGTGGGTAGAAACATCTATGTAGTGTCATGCAATGATGTATTTATTAGGTTATAGACTCATTGTTTATTGGAGTGTGTGATGTTCCGGTAACTTAGCTAGTTACCACAAGCACCTCTCTCTTTATTAAATATGTGCCACATAAGCAAAGTTGTATTGGAGTGTGTGATGTTACTCCTAAGTTCCTCCCCATTGTGACCAGCCTTACATGGTATCAGCCTAACCCCGATCCAAAACCCTAGGCGCCGCTGCCGCTTTCGCACCGCGCCGCCTCGGGGTGCTCGATCTCCATGATCGCCACCGGGAGCCGTGCCGCCGTACCTAGGGTTCATCCGCCGGTCCAATTGATCAGCTGTCCTTGAGAGTCTTTTTCCTTGAATCCGGATTTCTTTCTCTCGTCGATCGTCTTGATCGGTGTTTTTTTTTTTATTTTTCCAATCTAAGATCGGTTTGCGTTGCCTGCCGTCGCTAGTCAACCCTCGTACGCCTCTACCCATACTTCGGCATTGACTCCACCGGCCTCTTCGACATGGCATCCTCGCGTGACACGCGACGGCCTCTGGCCGCTGTCCATGCGTCCCTCCGCCCTCGTTCTGCGCCCGCCGTCGTTGTCATGATTTGATCGGTATCCTTCATCAACCTTCATCATGCTTGGCTGCATCGGGCTGCTGGTCCCTAGAGTTGTCACGCACATGATTGTCAGGCAGTTGCGTCTGTGTTGTGACGCTCCGCTCCTCGCTCGAGAGCCGGCCCTTCGCATGTACGTTCGGGCAACGACTCTGTGGTTCGGCCCCTTCATCAGCAAGCGCCGCCCCCGACATCGCGAGCGATCGGATTGATGATCGCCCGCCGCACTCCACCCCATCTGCGCCGCGTGACTGACCTGGCTAGTGGCTTGCTTGCGCCTCCGTCGGTCTCATGAAGATCGTCCCCGAGTTCAGCGCACCCCTCTACCGATCGAGCAACGGGTCGCCGCTGCGTTGTCGTCCTATGGTTCTTCCCGCGGCCGCACCGACCCACGCGTTGCCGTTGTGTCACCCCTTCGGGCCGTAGCGCCGCGGCATGCGGTCCACGCCGTCGCCATGAGGCCTTCCCCATGGTTGCACCGACTCACGCGTTGTCACCGCGTGCGGTCAATGCCGTCGCGCCGAGGCCGTCTCTGCGGTTGCATCGACCCGCGTGCTACCATTGTGTCGCCCCTTCGAGCCGTCGTGCCATGGTGCGCGGTCCACGTCGCCGCCCCGAGGAATTCCCACCGTCACTCCGACCAGCATGCCACTGCTGCGTCGTCCCTTTGGGGCGTAGCGCCGCGACGTGCGGTCCACTACACCGTCCCCCGTGTGTCAACTTCCACATGGTATGTTCCGCGCCACCTCCCTTGGCACGGGAACGCCGCGTTCGGTCTTCGTCACGTTGTTTGGTTCTTCCTCGCCTACTTTGAGCACCGCCATCGCACTCCTAACCTAGCCACCGGCGTCGCTCTTCTTTCTTCGTGTCGGTCGCCTACCCGAGCCATGCCGCCCCTTGCGCCGTTGCTGCTCGCTCATCCGAGCCGCGCCGCCCCTCCTCCCCTTCGTGTTCGTCCAGCACTAGCTCATTACCAGCATCGCCATCATCTTCACCGACCACTTCATCTACTCTGACAACCGCGGGCGATATCGGACCCAAGCTGATTGGCGCCGCAACCATCACAAATTCTCCTCAGCTAGCCTCCTCAACATGGCGTACAACTCATCTTGGTCCCTTCTACGCATGCCTGGTGCTGGCAACACCGGCATGTGCCTTCTTGCACGGCGTGTCACCGGGCATGGCAAGCTTGGTGTGACACCTCATCAACTTCGACTCCATCCGTCCACGCATGCCCGGTGCTAGAAACACTGACATGTGTCTTAGTCCATGATGTGCCCTTCGGCTTGGCAAACCCGGTGCGATGCCTCATCAACACCGTCTTCTTCCCGACGCACCACTACCTCGACACATCTGCAACCATGGCTAACACGGAGCCTCCTTGCGCCTGAGGCTCCACGGTGACTACCTCGACACCGGCCACCCCGAATCGACATCGACCACGACGTCCCTTACATGACTACCTCGACCACGGCTCACCACCCTACGCTTTCGGCTACTTCGACATCGGAACAAAGGGCTACCGGCTTGTTTGAGCAACCTCGTCGCTTTCCACTCCAGTCATGACTTCCATGATGCATCGAATGTGTGTGTGTGTGGGAGAGGTGTCGTCGGCTTACCTTCAGATTCTTCTCTAGTCTCACCTTTTGCGTCGTTACCGTTGTGCCGGCGGGAGATGTTGAGTATTGTGATTAGTTTGGAAATATAGGATAGACTAGGAATAATTCCAGCTTGTCCTGTACTTCAAGTTGGTTATATGTGTGTGTGTGTGTATATATATATATATATATATATATATATATATATATATATATATATATATATATATATATATATATATATATATATATATATATATATGTGTGTGTGTGTGTGTGTGTGTGTGCCCACGAGGCTCAAGCAATAAGCATCAATTCCACCAATTCCCCTCTCTATTCCTCTTACAGTGTTGATGCTCATGCGATGATGGTGAGGTGTTGCAAGCGCGACAAAGCGTTGCAGTGAGTGCAGGCTGCGAGCTGATAAACCCGCCGCTACAAGCCGATGGGGTGGAGCTGAGCGAGAACGAAGGTGACAATACGAGGGTCGACGTGAGGTGAGGGGGCTTTTTTTTTTTGGTTTGCGGGCAACCAGAAGTGCGAGTGAGTGGGGAGAGTCAAACGACATGATCCAACGGTGCTGCAGGGCTAAATCGGACACAAGTGAGGCGACCAATTTTCTTTCTTATGTGACATGTTTGTCTGTTAAAAAGATAGGTCGGTGGAAATCACCCATTTAGTTACGAGTGTATGCGAACCAACTTGTGGTTTGATGGTTAGAGGGGCAGTGGCATCCCTAGCCTACCAGGGTTCAAGTCCTGATGCTCGCATTATTTCTGGATTTATTTCAGGATTTTCGGTCACACCCTTCCAATGGGAGGAGACGTTACGGTGACTTCGCAAATCTTAAGATGATATGTCGGCTCAGTCTCTCGAAGGTGCTCATAGGATAGGGTGTGCGTATGTGTACCTTCATAAGGATGAGTGTGTGCGCGTATGTATGAGCGTTCGCGTCTGTACGGTATTCAAAATGATAAATAAATTACGAGTGTATGTAGAATTAACGTAACTTTGTTTTGCTGTAGAAATCAATTAGCCACAAACATTGAATAATTAGCATATACCCCTACTTTGGAAAGATATACCGACGAACCAAATACTGCATGCATGTCGTGTACCGTGTGAACGTCAACATGGCATGAGCTTTGTTCCCCTTGATCCGTATCACGAGATACTGTATAGTGCGAGATAAATACTTCATGGACGCATGCGTATGTCGTTTATCATGTGAACATGACATAATATGATTATGATTTCGATAAGGTCTCTCAAGGGAATCTTAGCATCTGTACTGATCGTAAGTTAAGGGAATCTTAGCATCTCTACTGATCGTAAGGTAAAGGAATCTGGTATATGAGTTTGCACGTGGGTTGCGGCTCTGCTGGCTATGATATGAATGAAATGAGCCCCATAAATTATGGGTTGGCCTTGAAAACGCATGTATCGAGGAGGACCTCGAGTTTTACTATGTCTCTATGACTATCATTATAGGAGATGGCGCTAAAACGCTTTTTTGGGCTTCCCATGGCTTCTTGATCGCAAATCCAAAGATATTGCACCACTCATCTTTGCGGCCTCAAAAGGAAAGAATTGGAAGGTCCGTGAGACCCTTGTCAGAAATTCTTGAATCTTCAAGATCAACCATGACACGATTGTCTCCGGCGCCCACATTCGGTAGTTCTTCACTCTTTGGATGCTCCTTAATGATGTCCACCTTCATGAGCAAACCCAAGCCGTCATCATCTGGAAGCATGCAAAACGATGGGATATACACCACGGCCACTGTGTACAGGGCTCAATTCCTAGGCATAACTCTCTCCCCCTTGGATCACATGGTTTGAAAGGCGTGGGCACCTTCAGCGTCTACAAATGGTGGGACAAGAAAACCGACAACCGTAACCCAAACCGGCGAGCTATGGCCTCCCACACCATGCTCGTCTCATAGACCATTTGGAATGAAAGAAACGCACGAGTATTCCGCCACAAGAGTGCGCCACCGACCATCCTACTCGCCACCATTGTCGAGGAGGCCAAGCTTTGGATGGCCGCGGGCGCAAAGAAATTAGAGAATATTTTTCACGGCAAGTAATTGTCATGCTGAAAGTGTGTAGGTGTGTTGTAAACCTCTAAACTCTATTCTCTCCTTATTTAATAGATGGGGCAAATCTTATGCCTCCGTTTAAAAAAAATCTACAGCCGGGCGCTTTAAACCGGCTCAAACATTCGGGTGGGCGAATCGGTCAACAAAAAAACCGACCGGTCTCAAACGTCTGGGTTGTCCAGCGCCCCTTATATATATCCAGCCAAAATGTAGGATGGATATGGGGCTGCCCGGGCGCGTCCATCATGTCAGCCCGGCCCACTACCGACCACACTCCATCTCCACAAAAAACTCCAATTCGGAACCCTGGCTCACTTCACTCTTCTCTCTCGCTCCGTCATTTCTTCTTCCCTTTTCGATTTCTCTAATTTGGATTGAATCCGACGACTCCGGTGAGGACATCGAGCTCCGACAGCTGTTCCGGCTCTGACCTCGATGTCGATGAGGACCTGACCCTCCGCATTGCACTGGAGCGATCGAAGGTGGACACGGGGGGCAACTCCGGATCTGCCCCGTCACCGCTCATGCGCCGACACAACACAGATGCCGAAGCTGGCCCCTCCCGCCCCCACGCCGTCCCCTTCCCCGACGCGCACACCGAAATCAGAGGCACCACCCGCCACAAGAGGCAGCGGGCAAGGGAGAGGGGCACGATGGAGCAATCCATGCGCCGCCGCCGCGGGTTGCCGGAAGAGCCCAATGAGGATGAGCGGCTCCTCGCTTGGATCTACTGCCGATCGCTAACGACGGTGGAGAAGGACGCTCACCGGCTACAGAGGAAGAATGCGAAGGCGCTCCAGCTTGCCATTGAGCAGTCTGAGCGCTAGGCGGCAGAGGCAGTGGCAGAGGCGACTCGGGTGGTGAAGCTGAAGGGGCAGCAAGACAGGGCCGTCCGACGGAAGAGGGGTCTTGTTGTCATCTCCGACTCCTTGTCCGACGAAGGCGACGACCACAGCTCCTTCGAAGAGGACGACCAAGATTCACCACCAGCTGCGCCGACGATCGAAAGGGCAAAGGGCCGGCGAGGAAGCGGTGATCCCACTCCTCCTCCTTCGTTTATATTATTAGCCGGCTTTTGTAGAAAATTCTATTTGTTCTTCACCGCTTTGGGTTGTGAGACTAGCGTTATAGGTCGTCCGGAAGGTTGCCATGAGTAAGGTTGGGAGACCGAAGGAAGTTTCCCGTGCACCGGACAAGAATGAATGAGCCGCTCGGACCTTCCATTTCCTTCAAATGACCCGGCTTCCCCTGGCTCTTCCACCGTCCGGGCCCCCTTTCCTCCCTATGCTCCCCCAGCGCAGACCTACCATGCTTCATGCCTGCGGCGTTTTCGCCAGACAGTCTTTGCCAGTAGTGCCATCCTCCCCGCAGGCTGTTAAGTTTAGAACTTTGTCCGCCGATGGACTGTGGTGATCTTTTGAATAATGTAAAGTGGGTTTATGTGCATTTTGTTGTCCGCTTGATTTCGATTTCGTTGTTCGTTGTTTGATCATGTAGAGTATTTCATCATGTTGCATATGTAGTATGGATATAGGATGCCGAGTATGAGGTACGCTAATGTGCACGAGAGAATTTAAGGACTGGTTGGTCACTGTTTGCGGAAGCGCCCACGTATAGGGTGCCGGATTTGATAATTGCGACAGTAGATCCTCTAAGAGCACTTGACTGTGCATCATCACTGTACGCGCGCCCGGGGCCTGACGTCGCTGGCTTTTTCCACAGTTTCTTACCTGCGCTAGATAGTTAGCCAACTTTGCCATTTGGACAGTACATATATGGACGGCAGATATGAATATGATCCGATAGATGCATGCTTTAGTTTACACAATGGTCACGCCTACACTCGCCACCACGTAGCATCACCTACGTACGGCCGGCAATAGTTGGTCAGTGCAAGCGAGACTGCTGCATGCATTCATGCTATTGGCCACTGATGAGAGTGCCCACTGGTCTCAAGAAGGGTAGTTAGCTTGATCACTTTGCGCCAGTTCCGACCAACCGGCCTGGTGAGGGTTAGATTAAAGAAGTGTGTGGGTGTTGAGCTAGCAAATCCCCCCTTTCCATGCCGATGTCCCGCTGAACCTAACACTTGCGTGTCATGTACTAATTGTAGATATATTAGTTGTGCTGTGTTGGTTACTTAGTTGTATATAGCCTTCTGTTGCAACCAGAGAGATTATCTCACGAACTATTAGAACTTAGAACATCCCACTCCTTAAGTAGCTAGACAGATGAGTTCAGTAGCTAGTGCATGTGCACGGTTGCTTCTAGTTAACTTCATCTCTTGGCTGGGAGCTTTTAGTCTCTTCCTTTTGACCTCGGACGCAGCATCAATCGTTCTTGGCTTCAATCTGTTCATGTCTGCTTCATTAGTAGGTAAGAGAATAGCTCGACCGGAGCCTCGTGTCACAGCATGCAGAGTTTGGTCGGGTGTCTAGCCATGCATGCATACGTATGCATGGAGCCGTTCTAACAAACATAATAATCGAATGGCCCCAAGGAGAGAGAGAGAGAGAGAGATTCCTACCCGAATTTCATTGCATAGAGCCATTCGTACGTGCCAGCTTTACTGATATTAGTATGCATGGAGTAGTTCTAACTTCTAACTAATGAAGCTGAACTGATGCTTCGACTTTGGAGTAACTGCATGCGTATATGTGATGCATATGGAGTAGCATGTTGAGTTTCGGATCTGATTTTCTTGTTAAAAAAATGTATATTCCACTTTTTATCCTTAGTTTATGACCTCGTGACACTTTTTACGGCTTTGAAAAAATCTAGAATATTTTACCTCTCAGCGGTGACATTGTAACATATGCACCTAATTTTATTTTATTTTGAAATTGACATGGCAGGCCAACTTGTGATGATGGTAAATAACAACTCATAGTAGCCAGGCGAATCAACCTGTGGTTGAGTTGGTTAGGTGGACAGTGGTATCCCCAACCCACCAGGGTTCAAATCCTGGTGCTTGCATTATTCTTGGATTTATTTCAGGATTTCGCAATGCGCTTTCGATGGGAGGAGGCGTTCCGTCGATGTGAGCGCCTCTGGTGACTTCGTAAATCTCAAGATGATATCTTGCTCAGTCTCCGGAGGTCTTCATAGGGGTAGGGTGTGCGTGTAATGCGTTCATAGGGATGAGTGTATGCGCGTGTATATGAGCGCTTATGTCTGTACTGATGCTCAAAAAAGAAAAAACTCATAGTAGCCAGGTTACGTAGGGTTAAGTAGATTGCCTGTAGATGTACGATTATTTTTCCGTAAATTTGGAAGTTAAACAAGTTTTTCCTCTTTAGTGGTGACACTGCGGAATATATATATACACCCAGAATTTTCCAAATATACAAGTGGGCCAACTAGTGAGGATGATGACATGGTAGCTAACAACTCACATACGTATTCATTGATGATGACAAACCTATCATAATCTCAGTTCCCCCAAACCTGCGTGGGGTGTTGAGTTGTCTACACAATGAGCTGATAGTCACCCTGACAAGTGGGTCTACCTTGTGAGTTTAAAATAGTAGGGGTAAAAGTGGTCATAGTGTCACAACTAGGGAGTAAGGCGACCATTTTCTTAGTGGGGATGGAGTAGCCAGTTGACATATTAATATTTGTCAGTTGGCACAAGGTCAAAAAGCAGGAGGTAAAAGGGAATGTAGAAACACAGATATGGTTTAATAGTATGGCAAGTCTCGTTTAACAGCAAAGCTAATCATTAACTGCATGTCATGCATGTTTTGTCTTCAAAATGGGGACTGATCGAGAACCTACGGTTTTTGTTGCGATCAAATCAGAGAGCTTTATTGCATGAATGTGTTTTCTGGACAATCAGCGAGGGGCTGGTTACCAGAAATTGGGGAGTCTCGTTAAGCCAACTATCGGCCACAGACAGAGTGCAAGCACGTTTTGCACAAAGATGTGCCGGCAGGTTGGCCTCACGATTTACATGCTGTATATTAAAAAACAGAAAATTATGAACTAGCTCTCCTATTTCTTCTAAGATAGGTGCCACAATTGAACGGGGAGAAGCTATAAATTAGAGCGTTACGGTAGCTAGCTAGCTAAGCTGCTTTAAGGTTGGATTGGAAGGTGTTGGGGAGGAAAACGTGGAAAAGTATTTTTTTTTCTGTTTTATTTTTGCAGGAATACATGAGCAAGTTTAATCGCATGATCCACTACTCCATAACTGTTTACCGTAGCTACCTACCAATGATGGGGCTACTATGACACATGTCACTGATAATATACCCAAATACTACTGACAGAGGAGTCTCTTATCAATGGCAGGCTTGACTTTGCACCCGCCATTGGTACTTGGCTGTTGGAACATTTGGATTCGAAGGAATGGCAAAGTTTTTAGAAGAGAAGCTCATTGCTTAAACACTTGGAAAATACTTGCTTAGCCAAGACCATGCTCTCTTGGAACACAGAATATCAAGGAGAAGCATTTAAGTGCCCTCAAAGATTGGATTGTTTCCAACCTCTAAGACACTTCTACTTCGGTAGACCCCTTCTAAACACATGGACGGCTCAGATTATCTGATACCTCTTCGTTAGTAAGGGCACCATGGTCGTATTGGTAAAAGTAACCCTCTGCCCTATATATATAGAGTGAAGTCTATTTTCAACCTTGAGGTTGTAGACGTGGTTGAAAATGAACCCTAACCTTTAAATCCCTGAAATTTGTACCCTGTATTTATGATCCCGGTCTAATCCTGACCCTTAACCTGTTTGGCACACCGGGAAAGGATCCATCCCACATAGGATCAAAGTCTGCTCTCACTTACATCTCTACCCCACATGCCATATCCATCCTCTGTCCCCAGTCCCTTCCTCTCTCCTGGAATCAGCGCAGGCGCCTCGAAGCCACTGACGCGCGGAACGGCAATCGTACTCGCCTTGTAGTTCTCCGATTCGAGTGCTACGGCCATGCTCGGTGTCCGCCAAGCTCTGCAGAACGCAATCGCGCCTGCGCTGTCGTTTATGGAGCAGCAGTAAGAAGCAAGGAGAACGGGTCCGACAAGTTTATGGATGCTACTCTGATCAGCGCACAGCCAGTCTGCGCAAATGAGAATTCAATCCTTGCAACGGATGCGACTATGCTCCAAGTGTTTAGTACAAATTCTAGTTCTAGTACTTACTACAATAGATAGAGAAACGTTCGAACCAATCTTCAGACCGGTGCTAGCTCCTGATCGGATACGCTGGCCGGCGGCACTGGCGAAAAAATACAAGCTTCATGAACGAACAACTTCATGTTTCTCAAAAAAAGAACTCCATGTTTCTCCATGGAGCAGACCTGCGACCTCGTCCCTTGTGCGATCGTGCCCATGGATGTGATGATTGTGATAAGTGGTCGTTGTTTGTCCTCCATGAAGCGCCGTCACAGCTGGCCGCATTGCATCTGCAGGAGGAGCGAACCGTCCAGGTCGGCTCGTGCTGGCCACGAACGAGCTCGGCTGCTCGATCGAGCTTCACGTTGTCGTAGGAGTGGCTAGCAGTGGCACCAAACGTCCCTGGTTGTAGCGCTGAATACATGAAGGCATGCCGTTGCCGGCTGAGTGAGTGTACTTATCACAATCTACCGCGTCAGCGAAAGTTATCGCAGTGGATTGTCTTTTTCTCGGTGTGCCAAATTGATCTAAACTGATGCATAGGGTCGGGATAAGACCGGGATGATAAGTACAGGGTAGGGATTTTAAGTTGAAGGTTTATTTCTGACGAGCTCTACAATTTCAAGGTTTAAAACAGACTTCACTCATATATATATAACTATTCTTACGTCTGTGCCGTGGTTTATTCTTTTACGTGAGTGCCAGACTCGGTGCGAATTGTTCTTTTACGTGAGCGCCAGCCTCGATTTGATTTTTGAGAAAGTCAAAAAAATAAAAGTGGCGTATGCAGAGTCGAACTAGCGACCTCACTTCCAGAGATGCGCATTACCAAATGTGAGATAGCCGCTATGGCCGATGCACATTGTGACACATTATAGGTGTTTTCTCTTTCATTGCGGCGCAGCCGTGTTTTGTTTTTTTAATTTCCGTGCTGTGACCGTGATATTTATGTTGGGTGGCACGCGTGATGGTTCAACGTGACCGGACGACAATCACGGCTGCATCCTTGGCGCGCTGTCGGTTGCCTGCCGCTGCCGCCTCGCCTACCGCGCCACTTCCGTTGCTGCATGCCACCTCGCCCGCCCCGCCATTAAGTCGTTGTGTCGCGCCGCCTGGCACCTCATTCCCAGCGATGCGGCGCCTTCCAACCTCTTGCCGTCGCAGCCCCCGTCTATAAAAAGCCGGGGCCGGCCAGCCGTCAGACGTCGCCCCTTCCTCCTCCTCAGTCTCATGTTCGCCCCGGTTTTCGACCGTCGCCCCGGTCCTCCCCCGTCGCCCCTTCTTTTCTCGATGGCTCCGGATCTGATAGTGGCGACAACTGATCTTGGTTGTCGACTCTCTCGTGGCCGCAGCCGGAGTTGAGCCACTTCGGGTTGCTCGCTCCACCGTCGGCGTGGTTGCCGGAGGATTGGCACATCACCACCGACGGATACGTGATGTTGCGGCTCGGCGAAGCACCGGATCAGCTCCACCCCACGCAAAAATGAACGAATTCTAACGCCGAGCATGTTGCAACACGTCCGACCTCCTTTTTAGGGTTTTTTCATCGAGAAAAACGTAGAAAATGCATAGAATTTCATAAATGAACGAAACTTGGCATGCATGCTGGCCATGGTGATGCCATTGTGTGGAAACAATTTGGGTACGTTTGGTGAAGGTGAAAAAAACATGCTTCGAGACTTGTCCTACCGAAAGACCACAATTGTCCCAGTTGAACATGGTGTATTTGTGCCCACGCACAAAATGACACCAAAATTTGCCAGCATGTGGGAATGCCCAAGGCAACCCCCCACGCAAAAAATGAACAAATTCAAACAGCGAACGCACGTTGTGTCACGTCCGCCATGTGTTTTAGGGGGTTTTCATCGGGAAAACCCATAGAAAATGCATAGAATGCTAAAAATGAACGAAAGTTGGCATGCCCGCTGGCCATGGTGATGCAAATGTGTGGGAAAAAAATAGGTTATGTTTGGTGGAGGTGAAAAAAGTGTTGTGAGACTTGCCCTACTGGCAGACTCGAACGGTCCCGGTAGAACATGGTGTATTTTCTGACATGCACGAGATGACATCAAACTTTGCCAGCATGTGGGCATGCCCTTGGCAGTTCCACACGCAAAATCTGAACGAATTTGTACACCGAAAACACGTGTCACATCCGACCTGTGTTTTAGGGTTTTTTCACCTTGAAAACCTTAGAAAATGCATGAATTGTCAGAAACCAATGAAACTTGGCATGCGTGCTTGCCATTATGTTTCCATTGTGTGAAAAAAAAATCTAGGTCCGTTTGCTGGACGTGAAAAAAGTGCTTCGAGACTTGCCATACGGGATACCCGAAAGGTTTAAGTTGTACATGGTGTGTTTGGTGCGATGCATAAAATGACATAAAATTTTGCCAGCGGGTGGGCATGCCCATGGTAGCCCTCCACACAAAATTTGAACGAATTCGGACATCGAACACACGTTGTGTCACGTCCGACCCGTGTTAAGGGTTTTTTCTCTGGGAAAACCCTAGAAAATGCGTGAAATGTCAGAAAACAACGAAACGTGGGATGCATGCTTTCCATGGTGTTGCCTTTGTGGTGGAAAAAAATGGGTATGTTTGGTGGAGGTGAAAAAAAAGTGCTTCGAGACTTGCTCTAAACGCCGGCAGACCCGAAAGGTCCTGGTTGAACATCGTGTATTTGTTGCCATGCACAAAATGACACCAAATTTTGGGAGCATGTAGATTGATATTAATTTGTGTTCAACATCAATTGTTGTGAATTTGTTAACAAATCCAGAATAAGTGTTCAAGTTTATAAAGTTTTCATACACAATTTAAAATCCTAAAATTCTTGACAAATTTCAAGAAATGGTTAGGATATAAGAAAATGTTTATGTTGATTGATAATGATGATAACCGAAGCATTTAAATTAGTAAAATCTACATTGAAACCACACACTGACTAGTCGGTGTACGTTTTCGTTCGTTCCTTGAAACACGGCTCATTATTTGTTTTGCGTTTAATTTAATTTTTTTCTGAGGACCGACATGGCGACTCGTGCGACGAGAACCTGTAGAATGGATCATCCATCCATCTTATGCATGTGGACTTTTCCTTCATTGATTTGCTGAAACGCGTTCAACTTTTGTATTTAATTTTTTTTCTCTTTGCGTTAATTGTGTGTGTTTAACGTCACGCGCGTGACTTGTTTTGTTAACATGGGGACGAGAACGTGTTTTACAAAGAAACAAAACAAAGAATAGAATGGCCAAATAAAGAAAAAACAACTGAGAAGATGGACAACAAGAAGGGTAAGAGAAGTAACTAGGCATGACAAGGTAGCTGTCCTAGTTGGTTTCTCTGTGTGGTCTTAAATAGACTATAAGAGGTTGGCAGTTCGATTTGTATTACCGAAGGAAGGCTCCCTCTAAGATGAGAGACAAATCTTAATCAGTTTGATGTTACCCAGAACTAGCATTGGATAGTCTTTTATTTATTTTTCCATTTTATGTTTCTCTTTGCTGTAAATACTACTGTTTATATTTTATTTTATTTTGAGAAAATGCATATAGCCATAAATACTACTGTTTATATTAATGGAAATTACCGTAGAACTATTGTCCTACGGTTTGTGGCTACAAAAAAGGGAAATTGGTACTTTGCCACTTACCAGTAATGAAATATGAAGTCACCGAGAAAACACCCAAAAATAATGAATGTGAAGTTGTGAACATATTTGCTGTGAGATCAAAGCCAATAATGAACTATCTGTTGTTTATACGACGGAGCTCATAGAGGCACTGGTACACCAGTCCTTTTTATAATTTCTTAACGAATTCTATACTAATCACTGCTTAATTGCATAGATGGCACCATCACTACATAGTTGACATCGTAGGATTTTTTTTCCAGCTTGGTGCTATACGTGTCTATTATCTATACATGTAAGCGGTGAAGACGCGAGCGTTATGCAATCAGCATTTACCAAAAGTCTGACGTATTATCGTGACACTTCCTCAGCCATGCCTCTCGCGTATTTTCTATTGATTAAGTTCATTGACTATGTATGTAGTATGTATGTGTACTCTACCGGGGGGAGGGGGGGGGGGGGGGTTGGTGGGGGCAGGAATCACTCTTTTTTTCGAGTTAAAATGAAACTTTATTCATTAGAAATAATCAGTACATCGTTTGTAAAGATCATTACAATTTCATTTAGAGGCTCCTCAAACCAATCCGAAGTTGAAGAAAATCTGGCTAATCTAGCAAGTTCATATGCTACTTTATTTGCCTCTCTATTACAGTGTTCAAATTTAGTTATGATAAAATCACATGCATAATGAAAGCAGTCATAGAAAATTGCCGCCACCGTACCCATTGATTGTCCTCCGTCCTGCATGGGCAGGAATCACTCTTAATTATTGTCGGTGTTGCTAATAGTCTGATAGCTAGTTAGAAACTTAGAATATCAGTCCAGTTTCTTAAATTGCCTGGTTTCTCGTTAAAAAAATCAGTAACTGCTATGTATGTTGGGATGTCCCTCTTACCTCATAAGAGGCCAGCTAAATATTTGATTTGAGCCATCCATTCATCAGGAGTATATTTGACTACACAAAGTATTTTAGTAACAATAACAACTTGTCAAAAAGAAATGCTTTAAATGATTTTCAACTCTTTTCAGTATACAAAATATTCACATTTGGCTCTTGTATATCATACATATATGTTGTTTGAGCAGGTGGTTAGGAAGGTTTTTACCCAACATGGGTGGCAGCATAATCTCCGGATCGGTCCATTGCCCCTGCGATTTTTGACATAGGCATAGTGTTGGAGTGTGGTTGTATGCATCTTAGCTATGCAAAGGTTGTGTGTTGCTCATTTGTTGTATCCGCTTGATGCTACATATTGTGTTAATAAAAGTGCCCTTTATCAAGAAAAGGAAAACATATTATGTTGCCCTAAAGAAAGCATACACATTACAAATGGCACCATTATCTAAATTGCAAATGTACTCCCTCCGTTTCTAAATATAAGGCTTTTTAGGGATTTCAATATAGACTACATACGGAGCAAAATGAGTGAATCTACACTCTAAAATATGTCTATATACATCTGTATGTAGTCTATATTGAAATATCTAAAAAAGACTTATATTTAGGAACAGAAGGAGTAGTAATTATATTATTGATACGCTTCACCTCAACATGACTGTATGAGTGATGTACACGTTCCATGGTATATGAACATGTATTTTTTTGTGCGTTTGAGGACAAAATAAAAACATGAATACTTTACCAATTATACTGATGTATTGATTCTGCAAAAAACCCACATTTTCGATTGGAGAAGTTTGACTTTACCAAAACATTAACGTCTACTTTGGTTTACTAGGAATTTCAGAACAAATTAGCTACATTTGTGTTTTTCCTTCTACGCTCGAGGCTTAAAAGGAAATGAATAAATTGTAAACCTTCACAACTATATTAATGGTCCATTATCTTTATATCAGCCATTAGATCATGAATATTTAATGGTTCATATATTGCTTAGAACTTCCTTAAAAAAATTCTGGTATATACATCATGCTGAGTTTTCGATCTGATTTTCTTGAAAAAATGTACGTTCCCCCTTGCTCGTGACCTCATGAGTCATGCCCATTTTTATTAGATAAAAACTTCAACATTTTCCCTTTCAGCTGTGAATTGTGACATATTTGAGTCAGTTTTTGTAAACTGACAAGTTGGGCCAGCTTTTCAATATGACACGACAGTTACCCGAGGGGACAGCTCATGCATGCGTTCATTGAGGACGATGAGTGTATCAAATCATGTCAACTTCCCCCAATTAACCAAACTCCAAATTGAGTGAAATATCGTCAAATTATGCCGAGCAGGTGCGTGCGGTGCTGAATTGTCTACCGAACCAGCTGCCACATCACCCTGACGCGTGCATCTACCTTGTGAGTTTGAGAGAGAGAAATAGAGGTAAAAGTGGTCAGTGCCTTAGGGAGTAAAATGCGACAAGATTTTTAAAATCAAATGTAGCTATTACAAGGTCAGAAAGTAGGAGGTAAAAGTGGGGATATCCAAGAAGACATGGTGTATGGCAAGAATTAGTTAGCTTTAATTTGACTAAACCCTCGTCAAGCAACAAAGTCAAATCAGCGCTTAACTGCATGTCAGCATGTTTTGTCTTGACATTGAGGACTGAGAAAGTTAGTTAGGGAGTAGTTAAGTTGCTTTAATTAAGGTTGGACTGGAAGGTGTTGGGAAGGAACATGTGTGCTACTACTACACATACATGATGTCTAATCCCATAGTCCTACGTATAATATGAACATCGGAATATGAAGTCAGAGGAAAAGCGCTCAAAGTAACGAAAGGGAACATGTGTACTGCAATACTCAGACTGCGAGGTCCGCGCTGTTGTTTATACTGTGATGAGTATTATCTATTTACATATGATGTAACCAGTGAGGTGATTGGAAAAAACAGAGAACTTCCAACCCAACCCAAAATTAACGGAAGGGCGATTCACCAGCCTCCTCATCCTCCTCGCCGGACTTCACTGTCCCCCTCCCACTTGCATCTCTCCTGATGAAGTAGAATTGTTGGCGATGATGGTGTTGGCACAAGCATTGGGACGCAGCTCCCCTGACGTGCCCACATGTTAGTGGCCTCACGTCAGGGTGCAGTACGTCAGACGATCCCGCTCCCAACCATTGGCTACAACGTAGAGCAGGGGTTCCCATCACTAGTAGAAAAGGGGGCAATGGTCCAGGCCGGGTCAGCCCATTAGTCCCGGTTCAATCTAAAACCGGGACCCATGGGGGCATTGGACCCGGTTCGTGAGCCCCGGGGGCCGGCCGGGCCACGTGGGCTATTGGTCCCGGTTCGTCTGGACCTTTTGGTCCCGGTTGGTGGTATGAACCGGGACCAATGGGCCTCGCTCCTGGCCCACCACCATTTGTCCTGGTTGGTGGCTTGAACCTGGACCAAAGGCCGCCCTTTAGTCCCGGTTCATGCTACCAACCGGGACCAATGAGGTGCCTATATATACCCTCGCTCATGCAGACGAGCACTTCACTTTGCTCTTTTTTCTGCCCGACCGTTGGAGAGCTTTGTGGTGCTCTAGCTCACCTCCTATACACACGAGGTGTTCGATGAAATGCCCGAGCCACACTGCTTAACTTTCTCCTCTCCAAGCTCGACCTCCAAACTCCATTTTCCTCAATATTTGTCTAGGTTTAGCGGTCTGTCACGTCCCGTCTCCGTCTTCACCGCCGTCGATCGCCCGCGCCGATCTCATCGCCGGCACCATCGTGGTGAGCCTCTTGTTCTTATCTTCTTTCTGAAAGTAAAAATATTCTTACTTGTATGTTTAGATAGATATATACTTGTATTATTTTCTTACTTTTATTATTGCATCTTATATAGTGCGATGGTTTGGTATCCGCCCCGTCGGCCCTCGTCCTGTCTATGATTCGGATGTGGTATATATTATCTTTTCATAACTATTGGTTCATTTATTGTTTATGAAAATTATGCCGACCAACGTGACATAGATTTTATTTATCTAGGAGGTTGTTGAACCGGAAATTCCAACCGACCCTATTGTCGAGAGGTTAAATTTAGTTGAAGAAGAAAACAATTTCTTGAAGGAAAAAATAAGAAAAATTAAGGAGGAGAAGATGATATTGGAGTTGCATGTTGCGGATGTCATCGATGATCACAAGATCAAGATGGATGCAATGCGCTTGAAGATTAAAAAGATTAGAAAATATGCCATTTATACCGAGGCTTGGTATCATTATGCAGTTGGATCAGTTATTACCTTGGTTGTGATTATGATCGCATTTGTTTTCGCATTGAAATGTTTTACATAGTTTCAATGTATGGTTTAATTAATTTAGATGCTCTGCAGAGCTTTATGTTGTTAGGTGAGAACTATGTATGTACTTTGGTTTTAATGTGATGATGAACTTCTATTAATTTGGTCACTTAATTATCTATTCATGATGTTCTGTAATGATTTTTGACACACTTAATTATATATAATGCACGCAGATGAACCGGCAATGGATGTCCGCTTTGATGCAGCCACCGATTGGGGAAATGACACATATTATGGTTACATAATGGACATATGGAAACAAAATAAATAATGCAGAAAAAAAAACAAAAAAACTGAAAACAAAATAAAAATAGCAACAATAAGTATTTTGTTGTAAATAGAAACAAAATAAAATAAATAAAGCAACAAAGAAAACAAAAAACAAAAAAAGTGTTTTCAAATTTGAAAACTAATGGCACTAACAGAAAGTTTATAATTTTTTTAAAACTAAAAGCAAAAAGAATTAAAAAATAAAGAAAAAAACAAAAGAAAATAAATAATGCAAAAATCAAAACAAAAAACTAGAAAAAAAATAAAAAACTGCTACCTATTGGGCCACTACAGCCTGAATACGACTAGAAACCCAACCCGGGCCAGGATTCAGGCCCGCGGAAGGCCCAATAGGCCCACAGGCAGCACATTGTGATATTAGGCCCGTAAGCCTGCATTTGAGAGGAGCTCGAGAGGGTAGCCGCAATGGGGCTTATAAACCACTCCGAGTCCCTCTCAACTAGCGAGGTGGGACTAAACTTTTGGCCGCGGGCAGCACAAGGCCTTTGGTCCCGGTTGGTGGCGCCAACCGGGACTAAAGGAGGGCATTGGTCCCGGTTGGTGCCACGAACCGGGACCAATGCTCTCCTTTAGTTCCGGTTGGCGCCACCAACCGGGACCAAAGGCCGCCGCTTCCCGCCATTTGGGCTGTCGAAAATTGGCCTTTGGTTCCGGTTGGTGGCACCAACCGGGTCTATAGGGGGCATTGGTCCCGGTTGGTGCCACCAACCGGGACCAAAGGCCTGGGTATATAAGTGTTGGATATATGCCCTAGAGGCAATAATAAATTAGTTATTATTACTATATTTCCTTGTTCATGATAATCGTTTATTATCCATGCTATAATTGTATTGATAGGAAACTCAGATACATGTGTGGGTACATAGACAACACCATGTCCTAGTAAGCCTCTAGTTGACTAGCTCGTTGATCAATAGATGGTTACGGTTTCCTCACCATGGACATTGGATGTCGTTGATAACGGGATCACATCATTAGGAGAATGATGTGATGGACAAGACAATCTGAGCCTAGCACAAAGATCGTGTAGTTCGTATGCTAAAGCTTTTCTAATGTTAAGTATCATTTCCTTAGACCATGAGATTGTGCAACTCCTGGATACCGTAGGAATGCTTTGGGTGTACCAAACGTCACAACGTAACTGGGTGGCTATAAAGGTGCACTACGGGTATCTCCGAAATTGTCTGTTGGGTTGGCACGAATCGAGACTGGGATTTGTCACTCCGTGTAACGGAGAGGTATCTCTGGGCCCACCCGGTAGGACATCATCATAATGTGCACAATGTGACCAAGGGGTTGATCACGGGATGATGTGTTACGGAACAAGTAAAGAGACTTACCGGTAACGAGATTGAACAAGGTATTGGGATACCGACGATCGAATCTCGGGCAAGTACAATACCGCTAGACAAAGGGAATTGCATACGGGATTGCTTGAATCCTTGACATCGTGGTTCATCCGATGAGATCATCGTGGAACATGTGGGACCCAACATGGGTATCCAGATCCCGATGTTGGTTATTGACGGAGAACGTCTCGGTCATGTCGCATGGTTCCCGAACCCGTAGGGTCTACACACTAAGGTTGGTGGCGCTAGAGTTGTTATGGGAAATAGTATGTGGTTACGAAGGTTGTTGAGTCCGGATGAGATCCGGACATGATGAGGAGCTCGAAATGGTCCGGAGGTGAAGATCGGTATATTGGACGAAGGGTATTAGAGTCCGGAATTGTTCCGGGGTACCGGTGATGACCAGCGTGTCGAAAGGGGTTTGGAGGCCCGGCAAGCTTTGGGGCCTTATGGGCCAAGGCGAGGCACATCAGCCCACTAAGGGGCTGGCGCCCTCCACCCCATCTCATGTAACTTGGAGAGGTGGGGCGCCACCGTGGGGCAGCCGCCCCCCGGCTTGGGGGCAAGTTTCCTAGGGGTGGGGCGCCAAAACGCATCTATGGTTTCCCCTATGGCGCTGCCCCTCCCTAGGGAACCCTAGGCGCCTTCCCTCCTCCTTCCCCTATATATAGTGAGAGAGAGAGGCAGCCGCACCTTCCCTCGGCGCAGCCCTCTCCCTCCTCAACACCTCCTCCTCCTCCGTAGTGCTTGGCGAAGCCTGCCGGAGAACCACGAGCTCCATCATCACCATGCCGTCGTGCTGTCAGAGTTCTCCCTCAACTTCTCGTCTCCCCTTGCTGGATCAAGAAGGAGGAGACGTCCCCGGGCTGTACGTGTGTTGAAAATGGAGGCACTGTTGTTCGGTGCTTAGATCGGAATCAACCGCGATCTGAATCACTGCGAGTACGACTCCTTCAACCCCGTTCTCTTGAACGCTTTCTCTTAGCGATCTACAAGGGTATGTAGATGCACTCTCCTTTCTCTCCTTGCTAATTTCTCCATAGATAGATCTTGGTGACTCGTAGGAAGATTTTGAATTTCTGCTACGTTCCCTAACAGTGGCATCATGAGCTAGGTCTATGCGTAGTTTCTATGCACGAGTAGAACACAAGTTGTTTTGGGCGTTGATTTTGTTCAATATGCTTACCGTTACTAGTCCAATCTTGTTTCGACGGTATTGTGGGACGAAGCGGCCCGGACCGACCTTACACGTACACTTACGTGAGACAGGTTCCACCGACTGACATGCACTTCTTGCATAAGGTGGCTAGCGGGTGCCAGTCTCTCCCACTTTAGTCGGATCGGATTCGATGAAAAGGGTCCTTATGAAGGGTAAATAGCAATTGACATATCACGTCGTGGTTTTTGCGTAGGCAAGAAACGTTCTTGCTAGAAACCCATAGTAGCCACGTAAAACATGCAAACAACAATTAGAGGACGTCTAACTTGTTTTTGCAGGGTATGTTATGTGATGTGATATGGCCAAAAAGAATTTCATGAATGATATGTGATGTATGAGATTGCTCATGTTCTTGTAATAGGAATCACGACTTGCATGTCGATGAGTATGACAACCGGCAAGAGCCATAGGAGTTGTCTTTATTTATTGAATGACCTGCGTGTCACTGAATAACGCCATGTAATTACTTTACTTCATTGCTATACCGTTAGCCATAGTAGTAGACGTAATAGTTGGCGAGACAACTTCATGGAGACACGATGATGGAGATCATGATGATGGAGATCATGGTGTCATGCCGGTGACGATGATGATCATGGAGCCCCGAAGATGGAGATCAAAAGGAGCAAAATGATATTGGCCATATCATGTCACTTTTTGATTACATGTGATGTTTATCATGTTTATGCATCTTATTTGCTTAGAACGACGGTAGTAAATAAGATGATCCCTCATTAAAATTTCAAGAAAGTGTTCCCCCTAACTGTGCACCATTGCGAAAGTTCGTTGTTTCGAAGCACCATGTGATGATCGGGTGTGATAAATTCTAACGTTCACATACAACGGGTGTAAGCCAGATTTACACACACGATACACTTAGGTTGACTTGACGAGCCTAGCATGTACATACATGGCCTCGGAACACAAGAGACCGAAAGGTCGAGCATGAGTCGTATAGTAGATATGATCAACATGAAGATGTTCACCGATGATGACTAGTCCGTCTCACGTGATGATCGGACACGGCCTAGTTGACTCGGATCATGTAATCACTTAGATGACTAGAGGGATGTCTGTCTGAGTGGGAGTTCATCAGATGAACTCAATTATCATGAACATAGTCGAAAGGACTTTGCAAATTATATCGTAGCTTACGCTTTAGTTCTACTGTTTTAAATATGTTCCTAGAGAAATTCAGTTGAAAGATGATAGTAGCGATTATGCGGAGTAAGTCCGTAAACTGAGGATTGTCCTCGTTGCTTCGTAGAAGGCTTATGTCCTTAATGCACCGCTTACTGTGCTTAACCTCGAACGTCGTCTGTGGATGTTGCGAACTTTTGACATACACGTTTTGATAACTACGTGATAGTTCAGTTAAACGGTTTAGAGTTGAGGCACCAAAGACGATTTCAAAACGTCGCGGAACATATGAGATGTTTCGAGGGCTGAAATTGGGATTTCAGGCTCGTGCTCACGTCAAGAGGTATAAGACCTCCGACGAGCTTCTTGGCCTACAAACTAAGGGAGAAAAGCTCAATCGTTGAGCTTGTACTCAGATTGTCTGGGTACAACAATCACTTGAATCGAGTGGGAGTTAATCTTCTAGATGAGATAGTGATGTTTCTCCAAAGTCATTGCCACCAAGCTACTAGAGCTTCGTGATGAACTATAACAAATCAGGGATAGAAATGATGATCCTTGAGCTATTCGCGACGTTTGGCACCGCGAAAGTAGAAATCAAGAAGGAGCATCAATTGTTGATGGTTAGTGAAACCACTAGTTTCAAGAAGGGCAAGGGCAAGAAGGGATACTTCATGAAACGGCAAATCAGCTGCTACTCTAGTGAAGAAACCCAAGGTTGAACCAAAACCCGAGACTAAGTGCTTCTGTAACAAGGGGAACAGTCACTGGAGCAGAATTACCCTAGATACTTGGTAGATGAGAAGGCTGGCAAAGTCGACGGAAGTATATTGGATATACATTATGTTAATGTGTACTTTACTAGTACTCCTAGTAGCACCAGGGTATTATATACCGGTTCGGTTGCTAAGTGCTAGTAACTCGAAATAAAAGCTACGGAATAAAAGGAGACTAGCTAAAGGTGAGACGATATGTGTTGGAAGTGTTTCCAAGGTTGATATGATCAAGCATCGCGCTCCCTCTACCTTGAGATTGGTGTTAAACCTAAATAATTGTTATTTGGTGTTTGCGTTGAGCATAAACATGATTGGATTATGTCTATCATAATCTGGTTATTCATTTAAGGAGAATAATGGTTACTCTGTTTATTTGAATAATACCTTCAATGGTCTTGCACCTAAAAGAATGGTTTATTGAATCTCGATCGTAGTGATACACATTTTCATGCCAAAAGATATAAGACAGTAATGATAGTACCACTTACTTGTGGCCTTTGCCATGTAAGTCATATTGGTATAAACGCATGAAGAAGCTCCATGTTGATGGATCTTTGGACTCACTCATTTTGAAAAGTTTGAGACATGCGAACCATGTCTATTGGTGTATCGCATGAAGAAACTCCATGCAGATGGATCGTTTCTACTCACTTGATTTTGAATCACTTGAGATATGCAAATCATACCACATGGGCAAGATGACTAAAAGCCTCATTTTCGATAAAGATGGAACAAGATAGCAACTTGTTGGAAGTAACACATTTTGATGTGTGCAGTCCAATGAGTCTTTGAGGCATCGATGAATATCGTTATGTTCTTACTTCACAGATGATTTGAGTAGATACTGAGTATATTTACTTGATGAAACACAAGTCTGAATTATTGAATGGTTCAAGTTATTTAAGAGTGAAGTTGAAGATCATCGTGACAAGAGGATAAAATGTCTATGATATGATCATAGAGATGAGTATCTGAGTTACGAGCTTTGGCACGCAATTAAGACATTGTGGAAATTGTTTCACAATTAATACCGCCTGGAACACCATAGTGTGATGGTGTGTCTGAACATCATAGTTGCACCCTATTGGATATGGTGCATGCCATGACGTCTCTTATCGAATTACCGCTATCGTTTATGGGTTAGGCATTAGAGACAACCACGCTCACTTTAAATAGGGCACCACGTAATTCCGTTGAGATGACACCGTATGAACTATGGTTTGGAGAAACCTAAGCTGCCGTTTCTTGAAAGCTTGGGACTGCGACGCTTATGTGAAAAAGTTTCAGGCTGATAAGCTCGAACCCAAAGCGGATAAATGCATCTTCATAGGACACCCAAAAATAGTTGGGTATATCTCCTATTTCAGACCCGGAAGCAAAAGTGATTGTTTCTAGAAACGGGTCCTTTCTCGAGAAAAAGTTTCTCTCGAAAGAATTGAGTGGGAGGATGGTGGAGACTTGATGAGGTTATTGAACCATCACTTCAACCAGTATGTAGCAGGGCACGGGAAGTTGTTCATGTGGCACCTACATCAATTGAAGTGGAAGTTGATTATGGTGATCATGAAACTTCGGATCAAGTCACTACCGAACCACGTAGGGTGACAAGGATGCGTACTACTTCAGAGTGGTACAGTAATCATGTCTTTAAGGTCATGTTGCTAGACAACAATGAACCTACGAGCTATGGAGAAGCGATGGTGGGCCCGGATTCCGACAAATGGCTCGAGGCCATAAAATCCGAGAGAGGATCCATGTATGAAAACAAAGTGTAGACTTTGGAATAACTGCTTGATGATCGTAAGGCTATTGGGTACAGATGGATTTTAAAAGGAAGACAGACAATGATGGTAAGTATCACCATTAAGAAAGCTCGACTTGTCGTTAAGATGTTTTCCGACAAGATTCAAGGAGTTGACTACGGTGAGGCTTTCTCACTCATAGCGATGCTAAGAGTCTGTTGGAATTGGATTAGCGATTCTTGCATTATTTATGAAATCTTGCGAGATAGGATGTCAAAACATTGTTTCCTCGACAATTTTCTTGAGGAAAGGTTGTATGTGATACAACCGAAAGGTTTTGACAATCTGAAGACGCTAACAAGTATGCAAAGCTCCAGCAATCCTTCTAAGGACTGGAGTAAGCATCTCGGAGTTGGAATGTGCGCTTTGATGAGATGATCAAAGATTTTGGGTTTATACAAAGTTTATGAGAAACTTGTATTTCCAAAGAAGTGAGTGGGAGCACTATAAATTTCGATGAGTATATGGTGTTGACATATTGTTGATCGAAATGATGTAGAATTTCTGGAAAGCATATAGGGTTATTTGAAAAGTGTTTTCAATAGAAAACCTGGATTAAGCTGCTTGAACATTGAGCATCAAGATCTATGAGGATAGATCAAAACCGATAAATGGTACTTTCAAATGAGCACATACCTTGACATGATCTTGAAGGTGTTCAAGATGGATCGATCAAAGAAGGAGTTCTTGCCTGAGTTGTAAGGTATGAAGTTAAGAGTTAAAGCTCGACCACGGCGAAGAGAGAGAAAGGACGAAGGTCGTCCCTATGCTTCAGACGTAGGCTCTATAGTATGCTATCTTGTGTACCGCACCGAAGTGTGCCTTGCCATGAGTCGGTCAGGGGTACAAGAATGATCCAGAATGGATCATTGGATAGCGATCAAAATTGTCCTTGGAGTAAATAAGGACATGTTTCTCGATTATGGAGGTGATAAAGAGTTCGCGTAAAGGGTTACGTCGATGCAAGCTTTAACACCTATCCGAGTGAATCTGAGTAGCAAACCGGATCGTATAGTGGAGCAACCATTTGGAATAGCTTCAAGTGGAGCGTGGAAGCAGCATTTACAATATGACCTAGAGATTTGCGAAGTGCATACGGATCTGAATGTTGCAAGACCCGTTGACAAAACCTTCTCTCACAAGCAAACCTTGATCAAACCCCGAACTCATTGAGTCTTAATCACATGATGATGTGAACTAGTTTAGTGACACTAGTAAACTCTTTGGATGTTGGTCACATGGCAATGTGACCTGTAAGTGTTAATCACATGGCGATGTGAACTAGATTATTGACTCTAGTGCAAGTGGGAGACTGTTGGAAATATGACCTAGAGGCAATAATAAATTAGTTATTATTATTATATTTCCTTGTTCATGATAATCGTTTATTATCCATGCTATAATTGTATTGATAGGAAACTCAGATACATGTGCGGGTACATATACAACACCATGTCCCTAGTAAGCCTCTAGTTTACTAGCTCGTTAATCAATAGATGGTTACGGTTTCCTGACCATGGACATTGGATGTCGTTGATAACGGGATCACATCATTAGGAGAATGATGTGATGGACAAGACCCAATCCTAAGCCTAGCACAAAGATCGTGTAGTTCGTATGTTAAAGCTTTTCTAATGTTAAGTATCATTTCCTTAGACCATGAGATTGTGCAACTCCCGGATACCATAGGAATGCTTTGGGTGTACCAAACGTCACAACGTGGCGGGTGGCTATAAAGGTGCACTACGTGTATCTTGAAATTGTCTGCATTGGGTTGTACGAATCAAGGCTGGATTTGTCACTCCGTGTAGCGGAGAGGTATCTCTGGGGCCACTCGGTAGGACATCATCATAATCTGCACAATGTGACCAAGGGGTTGATCACGGGATGATGTGTTCGGAGCGAGTAAAGAGACTTACCGTAACGAGATTGAACAAGGTATCGGGATACCGACGATCGAATCTCGGGCAAGTACAATACCGCTAGACAAAGGGAATTGCATACGGGATTGCTTGAATCCTTGACATCGTGGTTCATCGATGAGATCATCGTGGAACATGTAGGAGCCAACACAGGTATCCAGATCCGCTGTTGGTTATTGACGGAGAACGTCGGTCATGTTCGCATGGTTCCCGAACCGTAGGGTCTACATATAAGGTTCGGTGGCGCTAGAGTTGTTATGGGAAATAGTATGTGGTTACGAAGGTTGTTCGGACTCTCGGATGAGATCCGGACATGACGAGGAGCTCGGAATGGTGCGGAGGTGAAGATCGGTATATTGGACGAAGGGTTTTGGAGTCGGAATTGTTCGAGGGTACCGGTGATGACCAGCGTGTCGAAAGGGTTTGGAGGCCCGGCAAGCTTTTGGGGCCTCATGGGCCAAGGGAGAGGGCACATCAGCCCACTAAGGGCTGGCGCCCTCCACCCCATCTCACGTAACACAGGAGAGGTGGGGCGCCACCCCTAGGGCAGCCGCCCCTCCCGGCTTGGGGGCAAGTTTCCTGGGGGTGGGGCGCCAAAACGCATCTAGGGTTTCCCCTATGGCGCCGCCCTCCCTAGGGAACCCTAGGCGCCTTCCCTCCTCCTTCCCCTATATATATAGAGAGAGAGAGAGAGAGGCAGCCGCACCTTCCTGGCGCAGCCTCTCCCTCCTCCAACACCTCCTCCTGCTCCATAGTGCTTGGCGAAGCCTGCTTGGGAGAACCACGAGCTCCATCACCATCATGCGTCGTGATGTCGGAGTTCTCCCTCAACTTCTCCTCTCCCCTTGCTGGATCAAGAAGGAGGCACTACTAGAAAAAGGGCTATAGATGGGATTGACACTAATGGCGCACCAGACAAGCGGTGCGCCATTAGTATATCTAATGACGAACCACCTTCTTATCGCCATTAGAGTTGAAACTACTAATGGCGCACACCCAAGGTGCGCCATTAGTATCAATTTTTTTGAACTAGTGCGCTTTGTCCAAACATACTAATGGCTTATCCAGACTCGATGCGCCATTACTAGTTGTAACTAGTAATGGCGCACTATCGAAAAGTGTGCCACTAATGTTGTTTTTTATTATATTTTTATTCCTTTTTTGCAAAACTACTAATGGCGCACTGTTCCACCGTGCGCCATTACTAGTTTAAACAAGTAATGGCGCCTTTGTGGAACAGTCGCCATTAGTATATTTTTTTTGCAAAACTACTAATGACGCACCACCAGAAGGTGCTCCATTAGTAACCTGGATTACTAATGGCGCATTTAGAGTTGGTGCGCCATTAGTAAGTGGGCAGCAACAAGATATTTTGGACAGCCTCTCCCCTACCCACACTCACTTTCTCCCCACTTCATTCTCTCCACCTCCTCCTTGTCTCGGGTGCCTCCTCTTTTTCACCTCATTTCCACCATAGATTCATTCAAATTAAGTGGTTAAATTACCTTGTTTTGATAGGTAAGTAAGGGGGGAAGCTATATTTATGTGGGTTCTCCCTACAACAATGTGCACATGCACTTTTTATGGCCTAGCTAGATCTATGTATGTTAGTGGTGTTGCATATGTTTGTGGTGTTGCATATGTGTTTGTGTTTGGAGGTGTACGGTATTTGAAATCGATAGTTGCCAATATTTTGCGGAATGTTGATTCATTTCCGTTTACGAGAATTTTGGCATTAAGCATTCTTTTTGTCCTATTTTAGGGAAAGTCATGCCAATTTTTTCTTGGTTCTAAAATATCGTTTTGCTCTACCCTTGACGACCATGGTCCGCACGATGACCGAAGGCATCGTGAATAGGTTTTGAGGTCCGCGAAGGCCGAGATGCTTCAAAAGAACGAGGCGGAGATAAGATGTTCGTGTCGAAGATGCAAGTGAAGAGCCTTATTGCGGACTGGATTCGAGCAGGTGCGGGACCACCTGCTCTTCGCGTGGTTTCATGGATGGCTATCGGTGGCAAGGTGATGAAGATGACTACGAAGTCGTCCATGGGGGCGGGCAAGAAATGAGGAAGGGCAGCAAGACAACCACCGCGGCTCGGGCGGGCGAGAAGACGAAGAATCCCGGGAGATGATCACGACGGTGATGCTTGTACACGATCATCATGTAGAAGATGCAGGACATGATGATGAGGAAGATGCGGGAGCGGGGCGATGGGCATGATCATGAAGATGATGATGCGGCGGAGCGACGACGCTGGACCATCGATGGGCTGGGTGCAGGACCCTCATATTCAAGAGCTGCTTCTCAAGCGGAGACGGATAACTTAAGAGCTGCCGCCGAGAGAAAGCCAAGATGGATCAACAGAGTTGAACACGGTTACTCCATTGTATGAAGGATGCAGGCCGAGGATACCCTTTGAAAGTAACGCTCATGGCTCGGAGATGAAGGTAAAACACAAAATGACCGGCGCATGCTTTGGCGAGAACATGTCATTCGCACGAATGTCTTCCCAAGGGAACAAGTGCCCGACCAGTTTGGAGGAGGCTAAGAAAATCGTGTGTCCTCTGGATTTACCGCACGTGAAATACCATGTGTGCATGAACAATTGCATCATTTATCGGGACGAGCACGCGAGTCTACCATATGTCCGGTGTCTTGGCGTCACTCGATACAAGAAGAGGAAAAGCTCCTCGAAAAGTGGTGTGGTACTTTCCGATCACTCCTCGCCTACAGCGGTATTTCGCGGACCCTAAGGTAGCAAAGCTCCTGCGTTGGCACGCGGATAGGGAGGAGAAGAAGCGAAGATGGCGCAAATGATCCGGAGATAGATAAAAAGACAAGATGCTGAGTCACCCTAAGGATGCGAGCGGTGGCAAGCGTTGAACTTCAAGACCCAGAATTTGGGAAGGATCCATGGAACATCGTCTTTGGCGCGAGCACCGATGGAGTCAATCCGTTTGGCAGCGAGAGAAGCACACATAGCACCTGGCCTGTGTTTGTGTGGATGTACAACCTTCCCCCTGGTTGTGCATGAAGAGGAAGTACATTCACATGAGTATGCTAATTGAAGGGCGAAACAAGCGAGGAACGACATCAATCATATCAGGGGCTGCTGAAAGAGGAGCTTGACACGCTGTGGAAAACGCCAGCCAATACGTGGGGCGCCGCAGAAAGAATATTTCCCTATGAGAGCCGCCTGCTCACGGCGGTGCACGACTATCTCGATTCACGGATATCGCGGGGCAGGTAGTCCACGGATTTTACGGATGCGTAAGGTGCATGGATGACACAACGTATCGCCAGCTAGATAGAGATCCGGGTCTTGAAAACTGTGTTCATGGGACATCGAAGGTGGCTTCGCGACGATGACCCGTGGAGAAACGCAAGGATCTGTTCGATGGTGAAACCGAACCCGAAAATGCCGTGTACGAGGAGCGGCGAGGAAATAGACAAGCTGTTCAAAATTGGAAAGACTGCCCACCGCCGAAAGAAGCAAAAGGCGCGAGAGCCGGAAAGAAGCGAAAGCGCAAGAGCCGCTGCTGAAGGTATGGAAAACAAGGTCTATTTTACGGGACTTGCCGTCTTGGAAGATCCACCGTGTGCCTCACAGCCTTGATGTCATGCATATCACGAAGAGCGTGTGCGAGTCGCTTGGTACCCTGCTCAACATGCGAGAGAGGACCAAAGATGGGCGAAAGCAAGGCGGACTTGAAATCAATGGGCATCGGCGGGAGCTTCACGCTAATGATGATGATGATGATGATGATGATGATGATGATGATGATGATGATGATGATGATGATGATGATGATGATGAGGCGAAGCGGGACCACGATGAAAGTCGTCGCAAAGGCAAAAAGGCCAAGAAGACGGAAATGACTACCCTCCCGCGTTCTTCACTCTAAGTCGAGGAGGAGATCGAGCAGTTTTCACCTGCCTCCTAGGAGTAAAACTTCCTTCTGATTCTGCTGGGAAGATAAGCGGATACCTAGACCCAGTGAAGCGAAGTTCGATGGGATGAATTCTCACGACATCACGTCTTGATGACGCAGATACTTCGATTGCAATCCATTGGGACCATGGGCCGCACGTCCGTGAAGCGCTATTTGGCCTATGCAACTTTTTCGACGTCATCTCGGAAGTCGATTGGCGTGAGGCAACTCGAAGGCTACGAGGAAGAGATCATGGTGATACTATGCGAGCTTGAGATGTACTTCCGCCCGCATTCTTGACGTTATGGTGCATTTGCTGGTCCATATAGTGGAGGATATCATCCAACTCGGGCGGCGTTCCTGCACAGCATGATGCGCTCGAAAGGATGAGCGGTGTCATCAAAGGATCGTTCGCAACATGTCACGTCGAGAGAGAAGTATAGCCAGGGCTTTCGACCAAGAGTGCATCTCCTCTTGCACAAATTATCTAGGCATCGAGAACCCCATTGGTCTGCCCGTCAGCAGCACCTCGGCAGGCTCGCTGGATGGGGTCACCGTGAGGGTCGCCGCGAAATGCATGTCGACTTAGAGGGTCGACTCGCCGACTTTGAAAGAGCAAACCTAGTCGCTACACAACACATAGGCGTGGTCGATCCTTGGGTGGTAGAGCACAAAACCTTTATTAAGAAGGCGTACAATGACCGAGGCCAACAGAGGACGGACGGAGATATAATCAAAGAGCACAACTCATGTTTCACGAGTTGGTTCAAGCAGAAGCTTCTGTCGTACCCTTTACATGAGGATTCTTCCGCGGAAGAACAACTCATATTCGCCTTGTCACAGGGCGCCGAGCACAACCTGATGACCTATGAGGTGTTGGGGAACGTAGCAGAAATTCAAAATTTTCCTACGTGTCACCAAGATCTATCTATGGAGAAACTAGCAACGAGGGGAAGGAGAGTGCATCTACATACCCTTCTAGATCGCTAAGCGGAAGCGTTCAAGAGAACGGGGTTGAAGGAGTCGTACTCGTCGTGATCCAAATCACCGGAGATCCTAGTGTCGAGCAGACGGCACCTCCGCGTTCAACACACGTACAGCCGGTGGCGTCTCCCATGCCTTGATCCAACAAGGAGAGAGGAGAGGTTGAGAAGACTCCATCCAGCAGCAGCACGACGGCGTGGTGGTGGTGGAGGAGCGTGGCAATCCTGCAGGGCTACGCCAAGCACTGCGGGAGAGGAGGAGGACTTGGGAGAGGGGAAGGGCTGCGCCAGAACTTGGGTGAAGCTCCCATGCGCCTCCCCACTATATATAGGGGTGGAGGGGGCTGGTTTCGTGCCCTCCAGGTCCATTGGGCGTTGGCAAAGGTGGGAGGAAAGAAATCCCATCATTTCCTTCCCCACCGATTGTTATCCCCCCTTTTTAGGGATCTTGATCTTATCCCTTCGGGATATGATCTTATTCCTTCTAAGGGGGTATCTTGGTGCGCCTTGACCAGGGGTGTGGGGCCTTGCCCCCACTATCCACGTTCATGTGGGTCCCCCCATGCAGGTGGGCCCCACTCCGGAACCTTCTAGAACCTTCCGGTACAATACGAAAAATCCCGAACATTTTCGGTGGCCAAATAGGACTTCCCATATATAAATCTTTACCTCCGGACCATTCCGGAACTCCTCGTGACGTCCGGGATCTCATCCGGAACTCCGAACAACATTCGGTAACCACATACAAACTTCCTTTATAACCCTAGCGTCATCGAACCTTAAGTGTGTAGACCCTACGGGTTCGGGAGACACGTAGACATGACCGAGACAACTCTCTGGCCAATAACCAACAGCGGGATCTGGATACCCATGTTGGCTCCCACATGTTCCACGATGATCTCATCGGATGAACCACGATGTCGAGGATTCAATCAATCCCGTATTCAATTCCCTTTGTCTAGCGGTATTGTACTTGCCCGAGATTCGATCGTCGGTATGCCGATACCTTGTTCAATCTCGTTACCGGCAAGTCTCTTTACTCGTTCCGTAACACATCATCCTGTAATCAACCCCTTGGTCACATTGTGCACATTATGATGATGTCCTACCGAGTGGGCCCAGAGATACCTCTCCGTCTGCGGAGTGACAAATCCAGTCTCGATTTGTGCCAACCCAATAGACACTTCGGAGATACACAGTAGTGCACCTTTATAGCCACCCGATTCGTTGTGGCGTTTGGTACACCAAAGCATTCCTACGGTATCCGGGAGTTGCACAATCTCATGGTCTAAGGAAAAGATACTTGACATTAGAAAAGCTTTAGCATCTGAACTACTACGATCTTTGTGCTAGGCTTAGGATTGGGTCTTGTCCATCACATCATTCTTCTAATGATGTGATCCCGTTATCAACGACATCCAATGTCCATGGTCGAGAAGCTGTAACCATCTATTGATCAACGAGCTAGTCAACTAGAGGCTTACTAGGGACATGGTGTTGTCTATGTACCCACACATGTATCTGAGTTTCCTATCAATACAATTAAAGCATGGATAATAAACGATTATCATGAACAAGAAAATATAATAATAACTAATTTATTATTTCCTCTAGGGCATATTTCCAACATGAGGCGTACGATATCAACGGCTACACATTCTACACCGAGGCCAAGGACATGAAGAGCGATGTTATCAGAACTCCGGGGTAACTACGGAAGGATCGAGGAGATCTGGGAGCTGAGCTACCCTGGAGAGAAGGTCCCGATGTTCCGTGTCAGATGGGCGAAGAGCGTCCTAAAAGAAGACCGGTATTTCACCACCATGGTTATACCCGAAGCCAAATCCAAGGACAATTTTGACCGCTGTCCAATGATCCATTCCTGGATCATTCTTGTACCCCTTGACCGACTCATGGCAAGGCACACATCAGGTGTGGTACACAACATAGCATACTGTAGAGCCTACGTCTAAGGCATAGGGGACGACCTTCGTCCTTTCTCACTTCTCTACCGTGGTCGAGCTTTAACTCTTAACTTCATAGACGGTGACATTACCGTCCACGTCCGTCTTCTTCTTAAAGATCCATTTATCTCAATGGCTTGCCGATCATCGGGCAAGTCCACCAAAGTCCATGCTTTGTTCTGATACATGGATCCTATCTCGGATTTCATGGCTTCTAACCATTTGTGGAATATGAGCCCACCATCGCTTCCCCATAGCTCGTGGGTTCATTGTTGTCTAGCAACATGACCTTCAAGACAGGATTCTTGTACCACTGAAGTAGTACGCATCCTTGCCCCCTCGAGAATGCAGTAGTGACTTGATCCAAAACTTCATGATCACTATCATAAGTGTGACGCCCCCAATTCAATCGTACACTAATCATGCACGAAATGTATGCGATCAAGATCAAGACTCACGAGAAGATATCACAACACAACTCTACAAATAAAATAAGTCATACAAGCATCATAATACAAGCCGGGGCCTCGAGGGCTCGAATACAAGTGCTCAATCATAGGCGAGTCAGCGGAAGCAACAATATCTGAGTACGGACATAAGTTAAACAAGTTTGCCTTAAGAAGGCTAGCACAAACTTTGATCTGAGATCGAAGAGGCGCAGGCCTCTGCACGGATCCTCCTAGCTACTCACAGTGGTCGTCGTGGGCGGCTGCGTAGTAGTAGGCACCTCCGATGTAGTAGTAAATAAATCGACGGTGGCGTCTGGCTCCTGGGCTCCATCGTGCAGTTCTGACAATCGAGTAGAGGTAGGGAAAAGGGGAACAAGGCAACCGTGAGTACTCACCCAAAGTACTACAAAGCAAGAAGCTACACTACATATGCATGGATATAAGTGTGAAGGGCCATATCGGTGGACTGAACTGCAGAATGCCGAATAAGAGGGGATAGCTAGTCTTATCGAAGACTAAACTTCGGTCACCTGCCTTGCAACAAGTAGAGGAGGTAGGTTGAAGTCCTCCAAGTAACATCACATAGCAATAATCCTACCCGCGATCCCTCCTCATATCCACGAGAGAGCGACCACCGGTTGTATCGGCACTTGGAAGGGTGTGTTTTATCAAGTATCCGGTTCTAGTTGTCATAAGCTCAAGGTACAACTCCAAGTCGTCCTGTTACGAAGATCACGGCTATTCAATAGATTAACTTCCTGCGGGTGCACCAACTTACCCAAAGACGCTTGATCCCATTTGGCGGACACAATTTCTGGGTCATGCCCGGCGCGGAAGATCAACACGTCGCAGCCCCACCTAGGCACAAGAGAGGCCAACCGCGGTCTAAACCTAAGCGCGCAGTGCAGGCCAATCTCCTGAGCACACCTTGCGTTGCGAGGGCGGCCGAGCAGACCTAGCCTAGCGAGCGTTCCAGTCCAATCCGGCGCGCGCTCCGTCGGTCGTGACGTCTGAAGTGCTTGGTGATTCCACGGCGTCGGGATACCCATAACTACTCCAGCGTAGATGGTTAGTGCGTATAAGCTTGTAGCCAACTCAGATCAAATACCAAGATCTCGTTAAGCGTGTTAAATATCCATGAGCGCCGAACAGAGCCATCGCACCTCTCTCCTAAGGCGGTCTCAACCTGCCCTCGCTCCGCCTCAAAGATCCACTCATGGGTGCTCCACCGGCCGACCCGACTTTAGTCTCCACATGTATCATGTATAAGTATATAGTATATACCGTGATCACCTCCCGAGTGATCACGGCCCGATAATATAGCACGGCAGACGGACAAGAATGTAGGGCCACGGATGAAAGTACTAGCATCCTATACTAAGCATATAGGATTGCGGTAAAATGTAACAACATAGTAACAAGGACAGGCTATGCAGCGGTATAGGAGTATCTGAAAGCGATAACATGCTACACTACTCTAATGCAAGCGGTATAGAGAAGAGTAAGCGATATCTGGTGATCAAGGGGGGCTTGCTGGTTGCTCGGCAAGAGAGAGGTCGTCAACACCGTGGTCGAACCGGGCAGCGGCCAGCGTCGGTCTCGTAGTCTACCGGAGAGAAGAGGGGAAGAAACAATGAATACCAAGTAAGCAGATGCATATCGATGCATGACATGACAAATAGCGATGCTAGGCATGCCCTAACGTGGTATGAGGGGTGCGGTTAAGAAACATCAGGAAAGTATTCCGGTGTTTAGCGTTTTCGAGCAGAAGGCGGAGGGAAAAGTTGCAGGTTCGATAGGTTAGGGGTGTGTGGCGGACGAGCGGATTGCGTATCCGGATTAAATCACGTCGTTCGAGCAACTTTCATGTTGAAAATATTTTAATCCGAATTACGGTTAAAAGATATGATTTTTAAAGATTTTATTAATTTACGGAATTTAATTAATTAATTAATTAATTGAAAAATGAATTTATGACGTCGACATGATGTCATCTTGACGTCGGCGATCAACGGGGTTGACTAGGTCAACTGTCATGTGGGTCCGTTCGTCATACTCATTAGTTAATTAACAATAGTTAATTAGGTTAATTAGCCATTAGGTTAATTAATCAGATTAATTAAATTAATTATTTACTTAAATAATTAATTAATTTTATTCATTTTATTTTTATTAATTATAATTATTTAATTCCTTTTCCTTTTCTTTATTTTTCAAAAAGCGTTCTAGGGGGACCTGCAGTCGGTGCTTTGGGTGGTCGGTCGGCCTAGGCCGCCGAAGTCAACAGAGTTGGCGGCGGGGGGGAGGGCCTGGGCCCACTGATCGATGTGGGCGGTGCCATGTGGATGCCACGCCGGACACCAGCCGAGAGCAGCGAGCTGCCTTGGCGAGCCAAACGCAGCGGGCCTGCTCGGGAGGGAGCAGATTCGCGCCTGAAGTCTGGCAGGCGTGGCGAAGCGCGTTCGGCGGCTCGGCGTCGCCAGCGTCAGCGAGGGTGCGAGGGGTTGGGAGCAGCGGAGGCGGCGTTCTGGCTTCGCCAGCGGCAGAATGCCAGGCGAGGTTCGGGAAGCAGCTCTGAGGGCTAACGGGAAGGCGAGGGGGAGCTGCGCAGCGCTGAGCACAAGGGCTCGGCCCGTGACCATTTAGTCACCGGAAGAAGCGCCAGCAGCGAGATCCGCGGACAGGCGCTCGGGTGCCAGCGTGCTTTCGCGGGAGCAGCGGTGAGCGAGAGAAAGAAGCGGAGAGGGCGGGAGCACGTTCCGTGCTCGGGCGAGAAGAGAGAGGGAGGGCGAGGAGCATGTTCCGTGCTCGGGCGAGAAGAGAGAGGAGGGCAGGCGGAGCGGCCCGGCAACGAGGAAGGGCCTCGACCGAGCGGAGGAGGCGGAGGGGTGTCTGTGGGCGGCGGAACCGGCGACAGGAGGGGGACGAGGGAGAGAGGATCGATCCCTAGGGGGATCGGGGAGCGAAGGGGAAGAGCTCGCGGGGGGCAGTGGGGTCTCTTTAGTGGGCTCAGGCGGTCAGGCGGCCTGCGAGGAGGAGGCGAGGCGCTCGGCGGCGACGGGCGGTGGGGCGAGGCGAGGTGGTCGTCGGGGCTCTCGAGCTGACGAGGCGTCAGGCGCCTGCACGGCCGGTCGGGGAGGAGGAGGAGGTGAGGGCCAGGCGGTGGAGTCGCCGCGGCGTCGAAGCGACAGGATCAGGCGGATCCGATCCAGATCGGTCTGGGAGGAGGAGAAGGGGATCGGGTGGAGTGGGGCGGCTAGGGTTTCCACCGGCCAGGGGGGGTTATGGGAGTGAGGGGTGGGCGGGCGAGGCTGGCCAGTGGGCCAGTGGGCTTGGCCCGGTTGGCCGAGGGGGGTTCCTCCTCTCCTTTTAGTTCTATTTTTCTTTTCTTGTTTTTCCTTTTACTGTTTTAATTTATTTAAAATACCGGACACTTTACAAAAATGTGTGCACCCACCATAATTATCTTTGTAATATTTGACAACCCCCGAAAATTTTAGTTTTAATTTTTGAAAACTTTTATTGTCATTATAATTTTGAATTTTAATTTCGAAACCGTTTCGATCTAACCCATGGTTAACTACAATGACAGAGGTGACGTGGCACCATCACGTGAGATTACTGTAGCATGATTATCCGGGTGTTACAAATCTCCTCGACTACAAGAAATCTCGTCCCGAGATTTAGGAGGTAGAAGGAAGAGTCGGGGTATTCATCACGAAGGCGGTCCTCGCGTTCCCGGTGGCCGTCTTGAGTGATTGACCATTGGACTTTGAGGAACTTGATCGCCTTCGGCGTGTGCGGCGTTCAGCAGTCGAGAATGCGGACGGATGCTCTTTATAGGAGATGTCTGTTGCAATTCGAGCACTTCATGGTCCTTTGCTCGGATTGGGTCCTTGAAGCAGCGTCGGAGTTGTGACACGTGGAACACATCGTGAACTGTGAAAGGTTCGACGGAAGCTCGATTGATATGCCACTTTTCCACGCCTTTCGAATAGTGAATGGGCCAATATAGCGAGGAGCTAGCTTGCCCTTGATCCGGCGGTGAGCACCCTTCATTGGTGTAGCGAATATAGGCCTTTTCGCGAGTTGATAGACCATGTCTTTGTGATAGCGGTCATAATTACTCTTTTAGCGTGGTGAGCGGTCTTGAGATTCTCACGAATAATGCGGACTTGTTCTTGGCATGTTGGATAATATCCGGACGAAGAGTGGATGTTCCCGATTTCGACCAGTTCGAGAGGGTTCGGCACTTTCTTCCATATAACACTTGAAGGGGCCATCTTGGACTAGCTTGATAGCTATTATTATAAGAGAACACAGCATCTGGAGAGATTCCTCCATTTCTTGCGAAGGAAATAACACAAGCTCGAAGCATGTCTTGAGAACTTGGTTGACACGTTCAACTTGCCCTTGTGATGCGGATGAAGCGCATCTTGAAAGATAAATGAGTCCCCATAGCTTCTTGAAAACTTGCGGAATCTTGAAGAGAATAAGCTGCCACGGTCCGGCCGATAACCAATGGAATACCGTGAAGTGAAACAATTCGGACATGTATAGCGTTGCAAGCTGACTAGCGATGATCGTTTCTTTGACCGCCGGAAAATGAGCAACTTTAGAAAGCGGTCAATGGCGACAAGAATAGCATCATTACCTTTCTGCGATTTGGGAAATCCGGTGGCGAAGTCCATTTCAACATGGTCCCATTTCCATTCAGGAATAGAGATAGGTTGCGAGTTCCAGCAGGCCTTTGATGTTCTGCTTTGATCTGACGGCAAGCGTCACACTCAGCAACATAGCGAGCAATGTCTTGCTTCATATTAGACCACGGAATCTCGGCGAATGTCTTGATACATCTTTGTACTACCGGGATGGATACATAGAGGCGTATCATGAGCTTCCTTCATAACCTCCTGAGTCATATTCAGGTTTTCCTTCTTACGGCACCACTAGGCGGCCTTTGAAGTACAAGGCGCCATCATCGGCAATAGTGAAGAATGAGGATTTCCTTCTTTGAGGTCGCGCTTAATCTTGTAGACTTGAGTCATATCCTGCATTGTCTTTATGGTGCCCACGAGACCGGGTTCAACAGCCGAGGTATAGAGGAACCACAGGAAACAACACGGAGATTCATCTTGCGGAACTCCGAGGAGGGGAGTGCACGGAGGAACAATATGGAGGTTCAGCTTTCTGAATTCTTCAACAAGTGGGGCTGAACTTTGTGAACTGAAGGTGGTTGCGATAAGACTTGCGGCTCAAGGCATCAGCCATTACATTAGCCTTGCTCAGGCGTATAGGAAATACCCAAATCAAAGTCTGCAGCAGTTTCCATCCATCTCTGGCAGCGGAGGTTCATGTCTGGCTGAGTAAACAGATACTTCAGACTTTGGTGGTCGGTGAAGATCTCATAGCGATTACCGAGAAGGTAATGTCGCCCTTTGCTTTAGTGCATGAATGACAGCAACAAGCTCGAGGTGCGTGAACTGGGTAGTTCTCTCCGTGAGGGCAATTGTCGAGAGGCATAAGCAACCACTTTGCGCTCTTGCATTAGGACACCGCCTAATCCTTGACGGAAGCGTCGCGATAAATAACGAAGTCCTTCTTAGTATCGGGAGGAGCTATCTTTGGGCGAAGTCAACTTGTCTTGGAGTGCTGGAAACTTTCACGACATTTATCATCCATTGGAACTTGGCGCCTTATGCAACAGGTTAGTCATAGGCACAGCAATCTTGGAGAAGTTCTCGGCGAATCGGCGGCAATAGCTGGCGAGACCGAGAAAACTTCGACTTATGCGTTCTTGGAGGAGTCAATCGAGAATAGCTTGAACTCTTTCGGGGTTGGCGGCAATACCATCCTTAGAGATGACATGCCCAAGATAGGTTACTTGAAAGCCAGAATTCACATTTGGAGAACTTGGCATAGAGTTGATGCTCTCGTAGCTTTTCCAGCACAAGACGAAGATGTTCAGCATGCTCTTCTTCGTTCTTAGAAAATATCAGGATATCATCCAGATAAACCATGACGAACTTGTCGAGGTAATCCATGAATATATAGTTCATCAGGCGAGAGAAGGTGGCTGGAGCATAGGTTAAGCCGAAAGACATGACGGTGTACTCGTAAGAACCATAACGAGTCACGAAGGCGGTCTTGGGGATATCCTCCTCACGAACACGGATCTGGTGGTAACCCAACCTCAAGTCGAGTTTGAGAACAGCGGCGAACCAGCCAGTTGATCATAAAGATCATTGATCCGAGGAAGAGGATACTTATTCGAATGGTAGCTTGATTTATAGGGCGGTAGTCTTGGACCAATCGGTTTGTCCCATCCTTCTTCTTGACAAAGAGAAGGTGCTCCCCAAGGAGAGCAACTTGGGCGGATGAAACCACTTTGAAGAGATTTGTCGACTTCCTCCTTGAGCTCAAGGAGTTCATCGGCTGACATCTTGTAGGGTCGCTTGGCTATAGGAGTGGTGCTGGTTTCAAGTCGATGGCGAATTCGATAGCTCTAGCAGGGGAATCCTGAAGTTCTTGAGGAAAACGTCACGGAAATCGCGAGCAGCAGGAATGTTTTCAATGCCCTCGAGGGTGCGGTGTTCAATGCATTCAATGCATAGAGCCTTGCCTCGGCATTTTGCACCAGATGAGCTTGGTAAGTGACTATTTCATCTAAAGGGTGTAGCAGATGGGCCGGTCTTAGTGGCGCAAACTATGGAAGCGATATCGCCTTTAACCAATTCATTCCCGAATGAGGTCAATGCTACAAGACTTGACCGATGGGAGAGATAAAGAATTCCAGTCCTTTGATTTCAGCAGGGGCGTCGTTGCAAATCATGGAGGTTCGACATTGGCCCGAGGTGTGTACTAATAGTGAAGCATTCATGTCTTCACTTTTAATGCCATGCATGAATGCAAAATCTTGAGACATGAATGAATCGATGCCTGTATCAAATAAAACACATGCGGGTACTGAATTTACGAGAAGTGTACCCATCACGATGCAGGTTGGTCTTGAGCTTCGTTCGGATCAACGTGGTTGGCTTGAACTTCGACCATAAGGCTTGGCGGTGTTGTTGCGGGGCTGGGTGTTTCCACGGCCAGGTCTTTGGAAGAACGGTGATTACGGTTCTGTTGCATTCTCTAGCACGGTGCCCTAGTTGTCCGCACCAAGCACAAGCCATTATTGGGGTGGGAACATGAGCTTGGGGTGGTGGAGCTGGAAGCTTTGGCTGCTTAGTTGAAGTAGGCGGGGCGAGGTGCAGCATAGCTCGCCTTGGAGCAGTGCATTCGGCTGGTACATCTTGTTGGGAATCCATATCTTGCGCTTACGCAAGGACGGGCCCGAAGATGAGCCCGTGTCACGGTTGCGTCTGTTAGAGCTCTGGTATTCCTGTAGACCAGTTTCGACATTGATAGCTTTGTTCACCAAGGTGGCGAAATCAGCAAAGTCGTGCACTAGAAGTGCAAGCTTGATGTCAGCTTGAAGGCCGTCACGGAACTTCTCTTGTCTGCGTGCATCAGTTGCAATATCCTCTTCAGCATAGCGAGACAAGTCCAAGAACTCTCGCTGATAAGCTTCAACATCTTGTTGCCTTGGGTGAGGTTGCGGAACTCACGCTTCTTCGGTCCATGACTCCTTGAGGAATGAAGCGAGCACGGAAAGCAACTTGGAAGTGCGGCGGTGATGAGTGTTCCAAGCTGGCGGAATGCGCTGTGGCTGTCCCACCATTGAGCTGCGGGTCCCTTGAGGAAGAAGGAAGCAAAAGTGACATAGTGGCGAGGGCTACATCAGCAGACTCCATCTCATAGGTGATGTCACGGGCGATCATCGACATCCAGTGGCTGGGTTGAGCTGCGGTACACGCTAGGGTTGGCGTATGAAATCCTGCGAGTTGTTGTGTTTGGCTGCTTTGGTTCATATTGGGGCGAGGCGAGCCATCATGTTCTCCATGAACTGGCGATTCATCTCAAGTTGTTGGATCATACCAGCCATGTACTCGGCGGTGGTGGGAAGTTGCCACCACGACCATGACCAGCTGGTCTAACCATCCTGCTAATATATAACATGGGTAGTTCAGCATTTGAGAAGTTATGCAAAGGACAAGAATCATTCATGATGAAACATGCATAATGAAAGCAGCAAGGTAGAAACTACATAGTAGTGGCATATCTTACAAAAGGGATCATGCATAGAGTTTGGTACACGAGTTCATTACATAGACTAAGACATCATAGGCGGCACGCAGCTCATGGCGAATGCATCTAACACTAACAAGCAGGCCTATATCAGGTCCCACGCATGATGCTGCGGAGGTAGCTGTAGCTTTGAAAGCTGGTAGTGTGGCAGCGGATAGTCCTCCACGTCGGTGACACAGGGGCCATGGATACTCAGTGCTGTACCCGGCGACCAAGTGGCGAAGAGGGGCCAAGTCGGGAGAGTAGCCTCCCACGTCGGCCAACCGACACCACAGGGCATCACGGTCTGGCTGGGTAGATCGCGAGCAGCGGCAGCTCTGGATCGGACAAAGGGGTGCATAGCGTCGAGCACGGTAAAGGTCTTGACGGGTGATGTACAACTTCGTGGCGAAGAGCTCGGTTAGCTCGATCCAGCCCATCGACATCGAGAACAAAGTTACGATGGTAGAAGGGCTCTCTGGTGACGATGGAGTAGGCAGCGGTGTAGTAACCCTCCTCACCAACATCGGGCGTGATAGCAATGTGCACGAAGGGGAGGTGTCCAACTCCGGTACTCTCCACGAAGGCGTGTCGAGCAGCATAAGCAGCATCGTGGACTGCCATATCGATAGTCACCCCAACACCATGTGCGTGTGCAGCACGATGGTGGAGTCATACTCCCGAGTAGAGGTGGGCGATGGCGCGGTCTGCTCTGGTTAAAGTCTGGTACTCCTCATAGGCGGTGTACTCGGGGTGCCAGCGATAACCGAGATAGGTCATCATCTCGGCTAGCACATGAGTGATCCCGAGCACCAATGGTCGTCGTGTGGCGCCACGACCTGCCTCGTGGGTTCCATCTGAAAACAAAGGCGTTTCAAAGGAGTCAAATGGCGGTGTGGAAATTGATCAAAATACAATTCAAGAAACAACTATGGCTTTATCCAACTTTGGGGTGAATGTGGTCACGGGATCCTAGTGTTAGTTAGTAAAATCGTTTAACCCGAGTAGAAGAGAGTTGAGTCGAGTAAAGGTCGAGGAGTAAAAGATCCTAGTACCACCCGATGGCGGCGTGGGCCCGTAAGGCACACAGCCAAGTTAGTAAAGTTTTGCAATGTCTAGACTCGACTTGACCAAGGAGTGTGGAAGGGGATTCCTACAGCGATCGGCTCGATACCAACTTGTGGCGCCCCGATTCAATCGTACATTAATCATGCACACAAATGTATGCGATCAAGATCAAGGACTCACGGGAAGATATCACAACACAACTCTACAAATAAAATAAGTCATACAAGCATCATAATACAAGCCGGGGGCCTCGAGGGCTCGAATACAAGTGCTCGATCATAGGCGAGTCAGCGGAAGCAACAATATCTGAGTACGGACATAAGTTAAACAAGTTTGCCTTAAGAAGGCTAGCACAAGCTGGGATCTGGATCGAAAGAAGCGCGGGCCTCTGCAGGATCCTCCTAGCTACTCACAGTGTCGTCGGTAGGCTGCTGCGTAGTAGTAGGCACCTCCGGTGTAGTAGTCGCGTCGGCGGTGGCGTCGCTCCTAGGCTCCATCGTGCAGTTACAACAATTGAGTAGAGGTAGGGGAAAAGGGGAACAAGGCAACCGTGAGTACTCATCCAAAGTACTCACAATCAAGGAACTACACTACATATGCATGGATATAAGTGTAAAGGGCCATATCGGTGGGTGAATCTGCAGAATGCCGAATAAGAGGGATAGCTAGTCTTATCGAAGACTAAACTTCGGTCACCTGCCTTACAGCAGTAGAGGAGGGTAGGTTGAAGTCCTCCAAGTAACATCACATAGCAATAATCCTACCGGCGATCCCTCCTCATATCCACGAGAGAGGCGACCACCGGTTGTATCGGCACTTGGAAGGGTGTGTTTTATCAAGTATCCGGTTCTAGTTGTCATAAGCTCAAGGTACAACTCCAAGTCGTCCTGTTACGAAGATCACGGCTATTGAATAGATTAACTTCCCTGCGGGGTGCACCAACTTACCAAAGACGCTTGATCCCATTTGGCGGACACACTTTCTGGGTCATGCCCGGCCGCGGAAGATCAACACGTCGCAGCCCACCTAGGCACAACAGAGAGGCCGTACGCGGTCTAAACCTAAGCGCGCAGTGTCAGGCCAATCGCCTGAGCACACACACATGTTGCGAGGCGGCGGAGCAGACCTAGCCTAGCAGGCGTTCGAGTCCAATCCGGCGCGCGCTCTCGTCGTGACGTCTGAAGTGCTTGGTGATTCCACGGCGCGGGATACCCATACTACTCCAGCGTAGATGGTTAGTGCGTATAAGCTCGTAGCCAACTCAGATCAAATACCAAGATCTCGTTAAGCGTGTTAAATATCCATGAGCGCCGAACAGGCCAGGCCCACCTCTCTCTAAGCGGTCTCAACCTGCCTGTCGCTCCGCCTCAAAGATCCACTCATGGGTGCTCCACCGGCCGACCGACTTTAGTCTCCACATGTATCATGTATAAGTATATAGTATATACCGTGATCTCCTCCCGAGTGATCACGGCCCGATAATATAACACGGCGACGGACAAGAATGTAGGGCCACGAGATGAAAGTACTAGCATCCTATACTAAGCATATAGGATTGCGGTAAAAGGTAAACAGTAGTAACAAGGACAGGCTATGCGAAGTATAGGAGTATCTGAAAGCGGTAACATGCTACACTACTCTAATGCAAGCGATATAGAGAAGAGTAGGCGATATCTGGTGATCAAGGGGGGCTTGCTGGTTGCTCTGGCAAGAGAGAGAGTCGTCAACACCGTAGTCGAGCCGGGCAGCAGCGGCGTCGGTCTCGTAGTCTACGGAGAGAAGAGGGGAAGAAACAATGAATACCAAGTAAGCAGATGCATATCGATGCATGACATGACAAGTAGCGATGCTAGGCGTGCCCTAACGTGGTATGAGGGTGCGGTTAAGAAACATCAGGAAAGTATTCCGGTGTTTAGCGTTTTGAAGCGAGGCGGAGGAAAAGTTGCAGGTTCGATAGGTTAGGGGTGTGTGGCGGACGAGCGGACTGCGTATCCGGATTAAATCACGTCGTTACGAGCAACTTTCATGTTGAAAATATTTTAATCGAGTTACGGTTAAAAGATATGATTTTTTTAAAGATTTTATTAATTTCTGGAATTTAATTAATTAATTATTTAATTCAAAAAATGAATTTATGACGTCAGCATGATGTCATGCTCACGTCAGCAGTCAACAGGGTTGACTAGGTCAACCTGTCATGTGGGTCCCGTTCGTCATACTCTGTTAGTTAATTAACAGTAGTTAATTAGGTTAATTAGCCATTAGGTTAATTAATAAGGATTAATTAAATTAATTATTTCCTTAATTAATTAATTAATTAATTTTATTCATTTTTATTTTTATTAATTATAATTATTTAATTCCCTTTTCCTTTTCTTTATTTTTCAAAAAGCGTTACGGGGGGCCTGCGATCGGTGTGCTTTGGGTGGTCGGTCGGCCTAGTGACCGAAGTCAGCAGTCGTGAGGGCCTGGGCCCACCATCGATGTGGCGGTGCCATGTGGATGCCACGCGGACACGGTCGGAGGCAGCCGGAGCTGCCTCCGGCGAGCCAAACTGGCGGCGCGATTGGAAGGGCAGGATTCGCGCCGAAGTCTCTTGGGCCGTGGCCGGCGCGTTCAGCCTCGGCTCGGCGTCAGCGTCAGCGAGGGGTGGCGAAGGGTTAGGAGCAGCAGGCGGCGCTTCTGGCTTCGCCCGGCGAAATGCCAGGCGAGGTTCGGGAGGCAGCTCACGGGGCTAACAGGAAGGCCGAGGGCTGCGCGACGCGCCGAGCACAAGGCTCGGCCCGTGACCATTTGGTCACGGAAGAAGCGCCAGCGACAAGATCCATGACAGGCGCTCGGGTACCAGGCGTGCCCGCGGGGCAGCGGTTCGGGCGAGGAGAAGAGAGCGGAGAGGGCAGGGAACACGTTCCGTGCTCGGGCGAGGAAAGATTGAGGAGGGCAGGGAGCACGTTCCGTGCTCGGGCGAGGAAGAGAGGGAGGCCGGGAGCACGTTCCGTGCTCGGGCGAGAAGAGAGAGGAAGGGCCGGGCGGAGCGGCCCAGGCGGCAGGGAAGGGCCTCGACCGAGCGGAGGAGGCGCGAGGGGGGTGTCTGTGGGCGGCCGGAACCGGCGGACAGGAGGGAGACGAGGAGAGAGGATCGATCCCGGGGGATCGGGGAGCGAAGGAGGGGAAGAGCTCACCGGGGGCCGTAGGGTCTCTGTAGTGGGCTCGAGGCGGTCGGGCGACCGGCGGAGGAGGAGGCGAGGCGCTTCGGCGCAGACGGGCGGGCGGCGAGGTGGTCGTCGGGAGCGGCTCCGAGGCGGCGAGGGCGTCGGGGCCCTCTTGTGACGGTCGGGGAGGAGGGGAGGAGGTGAGGGGGCGGTGGGTCGCCCGGCGTCGGGGCGGCAGGATCAGGCGGATCGATCCAGATCAGCGGAGGGAGGAGAAGGGATCGGGTGGAGTGGGGGGCTAGGGTTTCCACCGACCGGGGGGTTATGGGAGTGAGGGTGGGCAGACGGGGGCTGGCGGCTGGGCCAGGTTGGCTTGGCCCGGTTTGGCGAGGGGTTCCTCCCTCTCCTTTTTGGTTTTATTTTTCTTTTCTTTTTTCCTTTTCTGTTTTAATTTATTTAAAATACCGGACACTTTACAAAAATGTCTGCACCCCACCATAATTATCTTTGTAATATTTGACAACCCCCGAACGTTTTAGTTTTAATTTTTGAAAACTTTTATTGTCATTATAATTTTGAATTTTAATTTCGAAACCGTTTCGATCTAACCCGTGGTTAACTACAGTGACAGAGGTGACGTGGCACCATCACGTGAGATTACTGTAGCATGATTATCCGGGTGTTACAATAAGCTTCTACTTCAATTGGTGTAGGCGCCACAGGAATAACTTCCTGTGCCCTGCTACACACATGTTGAAGTGACGGTTCAATAACCTCATCAAGTCTCCACCATCCTCCCACTCAATTCTTTCAAGAGAAACTTTTCCTCGAGAAAGGACCCGTTTCTAGAAACAATCACTTTTGCTTCCGGATCTGAATTAGGAGGTATACCCAACCATTTTGGGTATCCTATGAAGATGCATTTATCCGTTTTGGGTTCGAGCTTATCACGATGAAACTTTTTCACATAAGCGTCGCAGCCCCAAACTTTCAAGAAACGACAGCTTAGGTTTCTCCAAACCATAGTTCTCACGGTGTCATCTCAACGGAATTACGTTGTGCCCTATTAAAGTGAGTGCGGTTGTCTCTAATGCCTAACCCATGAATGATAGTGGTAATTCGATAAGAGACATCATGGTACGCACCATATCCAATAGGGTGCAACTATGATGTTCGGACACACCATCACACTATGGTGTTCCAAGCGATATTAATTGTGAAACAATTTCCACAATGTCTTAATTGCGTGCCAAAGCTCGTAACTCAGATACTCATCTCTATGATCATATCATATACATTTTATCCTCTTGTCACAATGATCTTCAACTTCACTCTGAAATTACTTGAACCTTTCAATAATTCAGACTTGTGTTTCATCAAGTAATTATACTCAACATCTACTCAAATCATCTATGAAGTAAGAACATAACGATATTCACTGCATGCCTCAGCACTCATTGGACTGCACACATCAAAATGTGTTACTTCCAACAAGTTGCTATCTTGTTCCATCTTACTGAAAACGAGGCTTTTCAGTCATCTTGCCCATGTGGTATGATTTGCATATCTCAAGTGATCTAAAATCAAGTGAGTCCAAACGATCCATCTGCATGGAGTTTCTTCATGCGTATACACCAATAGACATGGTTCGCATGTCTCAAACTTATCAAAAACGAGTGAGTCCAAAGATCCATCAGCATGGAGCTTCTTCATGCGTTTTATACCAATATGACTTACATGGCAGTGCCACAACTAAGTGGTACTATCATTACTATCTTATATCTTTTGGCATGAAAATGTGTAGCACTACGATCGAGATTCAATAAACCATTCTTTTAGGTGCAAGACCATTGAAGGTATTATTCAACTAAACAGAGTAACCATTATTCTTCTTAAATGAATAACCATATTGCGATAGACATAATCCAATCATGTCTATGCTCAACGCAAACACCAAATAACAATTATTTAGGTGCAACACCAATCTCGATGGTAGAGGGAGTATGCGATGCTTGATCACATCAAGCTTGGAAACAGTTCCAACACATATCGTCATCTCACCTTTAGCTAGTCTCCGTTTATTCCGTAGCCTTTTATTTTGAGTTACTAACACTTGGCAACCGAACCGGTATCTATTACCATGGTGCTACTAGGAGTACTAGTAAAGTACACATTTAATTCAATTTTATCCAATATACTTCTGTTAACCTTGCCAGCCTTCTCATCTACCAATTATCTAGGGTAGTCCTGCTTCAGTGTCTGTTCCCTCATTACAGAAGCACTTAGTCTCGGGTTTGGGTTTAACCTTGGGTTTCTTCACTAGAGCAGCAACTGATTTGCCATTTCATGAAGTATCCCTTCTTGCCCTTGCCCTTCTTGAAACAAGTGGTTTCATTAACCATCAACAATTGATGCTCCTTCTTGACTTCTACTTTCGCGGTGTCAAACATCGCGAATATTTCAGGATCATCATATCTATCCCTGATATGTTATAGTTCATCACGAAGCTCTAGCAGCTTGGTGGCAATGACTTTGGAGAAACATCACTATCTCATCGGAAGATCAACTCCCGGTCGATTCAAGTGATTGTTGCACTCGGACAATCTGAGCACAAGCTCAACGATTGAGCTTTTCTCCCTTAGTTTGCAGGCTAAGAAAATCGTCGGAGGTCTTATACCTCTTGGCGTGAGCACGAGCCTGAAATCCCAATTTCAGCCCTTGAAACATCTCATATGTTCATGACGTTTTGAAAAACGTCTTTGGTGCCTATAACTCTAAACCGTTTAACTGAACTATCACGTAGTTATCAAAAGCGTGTAGGTCCGATGTTACGCAACATCCACGATCGGCGTTTGGGGTTCAGCACACTTGGGCGGTGCATTAAGGACATAAGCTATCTTCTGTCCGCATAATCGCTCTTGTCAACTTTCAACTATATTTTCTCTAGGACCATATCTAAGCAGTGGAACTAAAGCGCGAGCTTCGACATAATTTGCAAAGATCTTTTGACTATGTTCAGGATAATTAAGTTCATCTCATGAACTCCCACTCGAATAGACATCCCTCTAGTCATCTAAGTGATTACATGATCCGAGTCAACTAGGCCGTGTCCAATCATCACGTGAGACGGACTAGTCATCATCGGTGAACATCTTCATGTTGATCGTATCTACTATCGACTCTTGCTCGACCTTTCGGTCTCTTGTGTTCGAGGCCATGTGCATACATGCTAGACTCGTCAAGTCAACCTAAGTGTTTGGCGTGTGTAAATCTGGCTTACACCGTTGTATGTGAGCGTAAGAATCTATCACACCCGATCATCACGTGGTGCTTGAAGCGACGAACTTTACATAGCGGCGCACAGTTAGGAGAACACTTTCTTGAAATTTTAATGAGGATCATCTTATTTACTACCGTCGTTCTAAGCAAATAAGATGCATAAACATGATAAACATCACATGCAATCAAAAGTGACATGATATGGCCAATATCATTTTGCTCCTTTTGATCTCCATCTTCGGGGCTCCATGATCATCATCGTCACCGGCATGACACCATGTTCTCCATCAGCATGATCTCCATCATCGTATCTCCATGAAGTTGTCTCGCCAACTTATTGCTTCTACTACTATGGCTACCGGTTAGCAATAAAGTAAAGTAATTACATGGCGTTGTTCAATGACACGCAGGTCATACAATAGATTAAGACAACTCCAATGGCTCCTGCCGGTTTTCATACTCATCGACATGCAAGTCGTGATTCCTATTACAAGAACATGATCAATCTCATACATCACATATCATTCATCACATTCTTCTTGGCCATATCACATCACATAGCATACCCTGCAAAAACAAGTTAGACGTCCTCTAATTGTTGTTTGCATATTTTACGTGGCTGCTATGGGTTTCTAGCAAGAACGTTTCTTACCTACGCAAAAACCACAACGTGATATGCCAATTGCTATTTACCCTTCATAAGGACCCTTTTCATCGAATCCGTTCCGACTAAAGTGGGAGGCGGCACCGCTAGCCACCTTATGCACCAAGTGCATGTCGATCGGTGGAACTGTCTCACGTAAGTGTGCGTGTAAGGTCGGTCGGGCCGCTTCATCCCACAATACCGTCGAAACAAGATTAGACTAGTAACGGTAAGCATATTGAACAAAATCAACGCCCACAACTACTTTGTGTTCTACTCGTGCAAAGAATCTACGCAATAGACCTAGCTCATGATGCCCTTTGTTGGGGAGCGTGGCAGAAATTCAAAATTTTCCTACATGTCACCAAGATCTATCTATGGAGAAACTAGCAGAGGGAAGGAGAGTGCATCTACATACCCTTGTAGATCGCTAAGCGGAGCGTTCAAGAGAACGGGGTTGAAGGAGTCGTACTCGTCGTGATCCAAATCACGGAGATCCTAGTGCGAGCAGACGGCACCTCCGCGTTCAACACACGTACAGCCGGTGGCGTTTCCAATGCCTTGATCCAGCAAGGAGAGAGGAGAGGTTGAGAAGACTCCATCCAGCAGCAGCACTGACGGGCGTGGTGGTGGTGGAAGAGCGTGGCAATCTGCGAGGCCGCCAAGCACCGCAGGAGAGGAGGAGGACTTGGGAGGGGAAGGGCTGCGCCCGAACTTGGGTGAAGCTCCCATGCGCCTCCCACTATATATAGGGGTGGAGGGGCTGGTTTCTTGCCCTCCAGGTCCATTGGGGCGTTGGCAAAGGTGGGAGGAAAGAAATCCCATCATTTCCTTCCCCATCGATTGTTATCCCCCTTTTTAGGGATCTTGATCTTATCCTTGGGATATGATCTTATTCCTTCTAAGGGGGATCTTGTGTGCTTGCCTGACCAGGGGTGTGGGGCCTTGCCCCCACTACCCACGTTCATGTGGGTCCCCCCATGCAGGTGGGCCCCACTCCGGAACCTTCTAGAACCTTCCCGGTACAATACCGAAAAATCCCGAACATTTTCCGGTGGCCAAAATAGGACTTATCATATATAAATCTTTACCTCCGGACCATTCCGGAACTCCTCGTGACGTCCGGGATCTCATCCGAGACTCGAACAACATTCGGTAACCACATACAAACTTCCTTTATAACCCTAAGCGTCATCGAACCTTAAGTGTGTAGACCCTACGGGTTCGGAGACACGTAGACATGGCCGAGACAACTCTCGGCCAATAACCAACAGCGGGATCTGGATACCCATGTTGGCTCCCACATGTTCCACGATGATCTCATCGGATGAACCACGATGTCGAGATTCAATCAATCCGTATTCAATTCCCTTTGTCTAGCGGTATTGTACTTGCCGAGATTCGATCGTCGGTATGCGATACCTTGTTCAATCTCGTTACGGCAAGTCTCTTTACTCGTTCCGTAACACATCATCCCATGATCAACCCCTTGGTCACATTGTGCACATTATGATGATGTCCTACCGAGTGGGCCCAGAGATACCTCTCCGTCACGGAGTGACAAATCGATCTCGATTCGTGCCAACCCAATAGACACTTTGGAGATACCTGTAGTGCACCTTTATAGCCACCCGATTACGTTGTGACGTTTGGTACACCCAAAGCATTCCTACGGTATCCGGAGTTGCACAATCTCATGGTCTAAGGAAAAGATACTTGACATTAGAAAAGCTTTAGCATCTGAACTACGATCTTTGTGCTAGGCTTAGGATTGGGTCTTGTCCATCACATCATTCTTCTAATGATGTGATCCGTTATCAACGACATCCAATGTCCATGGTCAGGAAACTGTAACCATCTATTGATCAACGAGCTAGTCAACTAGAGGCTTACTAGGGACATGGTGTTGTCTATGTACCCACACATGTATCTGAGTTTCCTATCAATACAATTAAATCATGGATAATAAACGATTATCATGAACAAGGAAATATAATAATAACTAATTTATTATTGCCTCTAGGGCATATTTCCAACATGAGGCGTACGATATCAATGGCTACACATTCTACACCGAGGCCAAGGACATGAAGAGCGATGGTTATCAGAACTCCGGGGTAACTACGGAAGGATCGAGGAGATCTGGGAGCTGAGCTACGCTGGAGAGAAGGTCCCGATGTTCCGTGTCAGATGGGCGAAGAGCGTCCTAAAATAAGACGGTATTTCACCACCATGGTTATACGAAGCCAAATCCAAGACATGGCATAAGCGTCACCGCTGAAAAATGAGCCATGGGTACTGGCTTCCCAAGTTGACCAATGCTTCTTCATTACCGACCCGTCAAAGCCCGGTCGTGTTGTCGTGAGGAGAGGCAAAAGGAAGATCATCGGAATGGATGGAGTAGCCAATGAGCAAGACTTCGACAAATCTGGCGACCGAGGATCGAACATGATGACGATGATGAAGTAGCAGCATACACCACAAGAAGAAGCAGGACCACCCTACCTAAAGGGCGTCCGTTCCACAGAAGAACTCCATTTGCGAAAAAGAAGGGCAAGAAGATTGTGAACAGATAGCTAGCTAAGATCGATTGTATTTAAATCGTAGCCTTCATTTCTCGATTGTATTTCATGGGCACTTTTTGAACTATCATGAATATTTTTAAATTTCATGGACACTCGATCTCGATCCCCCTCCATCTCGATCGCTATCGCTATCCCACCTCGCCAGATCCGGTCCCCCTCACCGCCGAGCACCTCCCGGTCCACAGGCCGCCGTCGCCGACCCCGCACCCTCGATTCCCCTACTCAACCGCCATGACCCCCCACACCTCCCTACTCAACCGCCGCCGCCGACCCCCCGCACCCTCCCCCGCTCCACCGACATTATTGTTTGATGATATTTTTTAAAAAAATATTACTGTCTTATAAAAAAAATATTACTGTTATGATTTAAACAAGTTTGAACATATTTAAACACAAATAAGTATCAAACACCATTTTAAATGCATAAAAAAAATTGTGGAGCCTGGGAATCGAACCCAGACCTCCTGGTGTTAGAACTGCTCTTGAGCAGTCGAGCTAGTAGAGGAACTTGATGTGGATCAGGTCGGGTGGAAGATAACTGTTGGCTCGGCGAAATAAAAAAAAAATACTAATGGCGCACCAGGCGAGGTGCGCCATTAGTATGGATGTACTTATAGGCGCACCGAGGTGTGGTGCGCCATTAGTATTGTGCCGCCCCATCCATATTTCCTCCACAGCCCAAACCTATCCCTCTCTCTCCCTCGCCCTCGCCCTCGATCCCCTTCCCTCTCCTCTCCAGCCTTGCTGCCCCGCCGCCCAGCCGCCGCCTCGGCGCCTCGGCCTCCGCCCGCTCCTCCTCGGCGCCTCTCCGCCCAGCCCAACCCCAAGGCCGCTCCGCCTCCACCTCCTCCGCCTCCGCCCGTCGGACGAGGCGCCCGCAGCGTGGGCCCATCACGCAGTCGCGCTCTCGCTGCCGGGGCTCACAGCGCCGTTGCCGCCCTTGGCCCGACCTCTCCGTCTTCCTCTCCTGCTCCAGGTCCATCCCCCGCCCACTCCCCTGCTATCGCTTGTCCGTCTCTCTGTAATTTCTGCTGTGTTGTGGGGACGTGGAACCCGTGATCGCCCAAGATCACAACTGCGCCGATTTGTTTACTGTTAGCATTCGTTTCCACGTGTTAAGTATCGCTCTTCTGCTGATGTTGATTTGTACTCAAATTTGTCCATTTTGTTATTTACAAAGGTGAGGTATGGAGCTAACCGCTTTAGCTGCTCTTGTTGTTGTTGCAGCCAGGCATTGGAGAAGGCTACCAAGAACCAGCGGAGTGGCGCCTTGATCGGCGAGCCAATCACGAGGTCCACGATACAGCAGCGTCCATTGCCGTGAACCGTGCGGGCGCTCCGTCTCCTGCACTTTCCGGTGTCGGGGCCCAGGCGACGAGCTTCTTAAGTTCAAGGATGTTCGCTTGGGAGGTGTGTACCGGTGACAACCTGACATCACTGTTTTGTGTCTAATTTCATAAATGAATGGAGAATGATTCAGATAAATCTTTGCCAGCAGTTACCATAGCTATAGCAATTGCTGCAAGGGAAGGCTGTAGAATTACCTACCTAGATAGATTCTGATATTTGCTACTTAAAAGTTACATGGTTCAAAGAAAGTTGACCATGCTAAGCATAGGGATTGAGGTTGAGCACTGGTGCTCACTATGCAACATCGGTATTCTCATGATCCTTTTACAATGTAAAAGAAAGAATGAAACTCAAGTTCTACCCTTGTTGCCCTGGTTGTTTCAACACTGTAACAAATTATTTCTGATTTCATAAATGAATGAAGCATGATTGGACTGTAAACTTATACATAATTACATACATAAGTACATAACAGTTAGGACAGATGTAGGCTGTAGAATGAAATAGCTTAAATTATATAATTTGTTCCCAAATTTCCATACCTAGTCTCTCTAGTGGTCTTCTTAATGGCGGCTATATTATTGTGATAAAGATGGTAGTCCAGCTAAATCAAATATGAGACTAAAACAGGAATGGAAACTTGTCGACAACTTAGCTGAAGTAGTGATCAAAATCTGAATATGACTGTTATGACTTACACTTGGGGGTATATTGTTTTGACTTACACTTGTTAGCTTTTTATAAGCAAAAACAATTGTCGACTTTTTATAAGCAAAAACAATTGTTATCTTTTATAAGCAAAATGCAGACAAACACTTACTACATACATATGCTCAAGAAACACTTACTAACCAGAAAAGGTTTTGACTTGAAATGTTAAAAGCACAGAGAGCACCACAAGTTAAACACCTCAATCTGTTAGTATTTGTCTTCATTTCCTCATATTCTTCTTGTATCTGATCCAGTATTGCTTGTAGTGGTTTGTCCAAAATGTTGAATGATACTGCTTGGAGATGCATATATTGTTTCACCTCTTCACATGCCAATGTATTTTCCATGTTGTGATGGAGGCCTTTTTGCCTTGTCCACCGAGAGGCCCTTGAGTTTCTTGGAATGTCGATTAACTTCCGTTCCAGCAAATTGAATTACTCCATATGTCCTATTTTCAGCAAAGGTCATGCTGAAATTTTCCGTGTATTTTAGCATGACTTTGCTAAAAATAGGACATATAAATTACTTGTGACTAATGCATGGGCAGGGTACTTGTGACTAATGATGAAAGCTTAGGCTTTTAGTGTGCCTCGGTGTCGAAAAACCCTCAATGATAAAAGCTTAGCTTTTAGGATGCCTCGGTGTCGACAAACCCTAAATGATGAGACCATGATCTTGTTCCTTGACAATAACCAACTTTTGACCAAACTTTGTTCCTATTTAGAGAAACATGGCCAACAACGATGAGGCCGGGGTTGAGCGGCAAGGCATTCAGGAGCTGTCCCGGAGATGGAGGAACAACCTCACTTGTCTGAGGCGCCGCCTTCCCCACCGATCCCGAGACCACCGATGGTACCGCCGAGGATGACCCCAGATGCCACCACCGATGGTGCCGCCGAGGATGCCACCATCGATGATGGCGGCGCGCCCAGATGGCAGCCAACCGAAGAGGCAGCGGAAGGACGGAGCCCGATCGTGCTCCGCACCCTCAAGGAGGAAGTTACTTAAGTGGACTCCGGCGGGAATCCAACGCGCCGAGCGAATAGTCAAGGGTACTCGCTTCAGCTCGGGTGCATTCTCCGAGCACCGTCTCGATCAACAACGAGAACACGAGGCATCTGACCGAGGAATTTGCGCAACCTCCTTTTCACGAAGCTGCACGAACGATACAAGTTCCCCGCTGAATTTGAAAACACAAGCCTCAAAGGTAATAAAGTGAACAATGTTACCCTCACGAAGATGAGCAAGGCCCTGTCTACTTGGAAAAGCAATGTGAAGAGAATGATCGAGAAAGGTGAGAGTTATGAGAAGATCAAGGAGAAAAATCCTTCGATCACGAAGATGACTACAACGACTTCAAGATCAATTGCTCGAGCACCGCAAACTCGAATCAAGTCGATGGGGAAAGAAATGCGGAGCTGAACTTAGGGAACACACACTCGGTCCGGCGATTCTGAGTGGCGGAGCCTATATGGGACAAGGAGGAGGCGGACCGTGCGAGCAAGGCCTACCGCCCCTCTTCGATAAATCTGTGACAAGCGGACCAGGAACTTTGTCGGGGCCGGTACAAGAAGGACCGAAAACAAAGGAGCTTACCACGGATCCGAAGACCAGGGCGCTTGAGCTTGTTCGGTAAGAAATACACCCCCGTAATTAGCTCCATATGGTTGCATTCTAATTAATGAAGCCAAATTTCTAAATGGTTCACATTCCTTCCGCAGCGATTGAAAGCGATGGCGCTGGGTCGACTAAAGCAACCCTTGGGACACCACTCTAAATAGGGCGTTGAATGTAATGAAGAACAAGGATAAGCTCGATGGCTTGGCGTCGGCTGGTCGTGTGGCGGCAAAGGCTTGTCGACAAAATGGTCGTCATACTATAACACCGTGGGCGAAAGGAGAAAAAGACCAGCTCGGAAAGCCAGGTAGCGAGGTTCAAGAACTCAAGGCACAGGTGGCGCGGATTCGGAGATTGTCCAAGAGCAAGTGCAACAACAACTCGGAGCGACGATCACCACCATTGTGCCTACCTTGATCGAGGCGTTGAGTGTGTGGATTGCGGGCGGCCAACAGGGGCCGCCCCCGATTCCTAGCTTCACGGCCAGCAACTCGCTGAACGCGATGGCGGGGCCATTGGTGTCTCCGGCGGGCGGCATTGGTGTCTCCGGCGCCGCACGGAGCTTAATGCACCGGGTGTCGCGCCGCCACCTCTGCAGCAAGCGGCCCTCCGTCAATCTGCACGCCCGCCGTTGGCGGTGCCTCGACATTGGCCGTGCTCGACGCCATCATCACGGTAACTAATTAAGCCTCTCTCGGCCGAGGACTTCATCTCCTTGCCTTTGACTGGGCATCCCTGACGCCCTACATGTTTTCGCCGGGCGCCGCCGACGTTCCGTGCACTCTCACGCACCGTGAACAAGGAGTTGGTCGATGTCGCCAAGGGCAAAATCGTTCAACCGGCAACCCTTGTTCCACGGTACCCGGATGCCACCCAACTTGTTTAGGGTTCAACTGGTTGGTGCTGCCGAGCTGCGACGAGTTGTTACCTCGATTCGACCCGTCGGGGCCGGCGATGATGACGTGATGACCCACAGCGCTGCTGAGCTGGCCCTGCTTTGGCGAAGAGCGGATTCGTTTGGGGCGGGGACACCACCCCAAAGACAACACCGCCCGATCGTGCGGCGCCAAGTCGGCCCCATGGCAAGACCGCCGCAACGGTGCGGACATCCCTATGCCACTGGATCCAAACATGCATATGGCACAGGATCGAAACGGCGGCGACGACGATACATATGGCAGCGTCGATCGATGCTTTGCCGATCATGGATGCGGTGGCGACTTCATGGGGCCTCCTTCTCAAGAACCCAACCCAACAAAAGGCGTCGCGATCTAGCTGGTACCGCGGAGAAGCCAAGTTACAACAGGCGTCGTCGCCGTTCAGCTCTCGGGAGGCGCCTCCACTGCCGACTTCACCGAGCCTCGAGATAGGCGAGGTGCGAAATATATCAGCCCCAACACACTCAAGAAGGCGGTGCATGAGCAGAACTCGGTCCCATTACAAGAGAAGAAGAAGGCACGCAAAGAAAGACTAATAAGGGTGCGGGCCAGCCGCACCGAAATGCGATCCGTGCTCGGGGCGGGCCACCTTCACCGAGGATATCTCGAGGAGGTGCATGTGGCGGGTAGGGCGATGCTACCGACAAATATGCTCAATGCTGCAACCGGTGCTATCGGAGTCTGCATGACAGTGTTCTTTCTTTGGAGAAGTGGCGTCTCGAGAGAAGGATGTGGCATACCGGTTTTCGCGGCCAAGGTGCGAGGGCAAGGGCTTTGTGGATAACTCCATCGGGCGTAAGATCGTCCTGCGGTTTGATGACATCCACGCTATGTTGAACCTTCATCCGCTGCACTACACCTTCGTTCGGCTATTTTCGCTTTGAGTATGGAGATGCGGATCATTAGCGACAAGACCCGGACATCGTGATAGTCGACCCTTCTACATGCGTGCCAAGATCTTGGGCAGCGCTGGGGACCGCAAGTCGCGAGTTCTTACCTCGAAGCGTCTTTCTAGCAAACCAAGATAAGGATAACTTCCTCGTGCCTTACTTTCCGAGTAAGTCCTCCCTCAACCGCCCGTAACATATGAGTTCTTAGATTTGATCGTTTTCTTTTAACATTCTGTGTTTTCTGCAGTGACACATTGCACGCTCATCCTCCTAAGCCCCAAATATTCCATGGCCACGTATTTCGACCCGGACCGTCGATTGACGTAGACTACACAAATGTCAAGAAGGTTCTTGATGATGTTCGCCCGCTCGCCAAATCTGGAGGCACCTTCACCAGGCCTATTCGTAAGTCACGGCAAGCACGTGTTCTCCCACAATCTGACGTTACGCTTCGTCAAGCAGCCACTGGCGGTCGGAAGGGTGCCTACTCGCCATCCATCACATGCGAGCGATCGTGCGGGACCATCATCAACTTCGCTACCGAGTAAACTCAAAGATTGGGCGCGGCGTGTCGGCAATCCAGGGCGCGACATCGACAAGAATTCTTTCGCATCGATCGGAGTTTGCGGAAATCATCTATCAAGATGTCGCCGTACCTCGGGCAGTTCTACCTCGAAATCAACCGTCCAACGGTGACATCGACACAATGCTACAAATGCAGGCTGACAACGCCCGTTATTTCATGACTCCCACGGTGACGGCGGCTTCATCCACGCTCCGGTCCCTTGAGTCGAGTCGAAGCGGTGATCTTGTGTCTAGTTCTGAAACATCGATTGGCTCATGTTGTAATTAAACTTTAATGAACTTGTAGTATGTCTCTTTAGTTTGAGAGTCGTTCAACTTAGATGTAATCGATGCTATTAATGTCTTGCTTTTCTCTTCCGATCGTCTGTTGCATACTTATATATTGCTTATGTATTGTCTGTGAATTGGTACTAACGTTTACGTTTGGCTAGTGCATAGCGATGTCGCCGTATGTCGTGTACAAGGGTAAGGTTCTCGGAGTCTCTGACGGTGGGAGGAGTGTCGGAGATAGGTTCACCGATTCAGCGGTAACATTACAAAGGTACACCACTAGGGCGAGGCGAATCTAGATCGCCCGCTATCTAGCGGGAGAGGGAGGGGCGTTGGAGGAACCGGATGAAGGCGAGTTTCATCGTGATGATGCTCATCGTGATGACCGCAGCTCTCTTCTATGTGATGGTAGTTTAGATGATCGATATCGACTTGTAATGTGAAGACAAACTCGCTACTCGCGGTCTCGAGACTTGTAATATAATGTTCTATCTTTGTTCGGTCTTTTCAATTCGGAGACTAATATGATGAATTGTATTCGGAGACTAATATGATGAATTGTATTCAGAGACTAATCTTCTATTGTATTCGATGAATCTGTTGTTGATGTGTGCTGTCTATATTTTGTCCAATTATACATTTTGTAACCTGTGCAAAAAACAGAAAAAAAAACCTAATATTCATACTAATGGCGCATCACATCATCACGGCGCCATTAGTATGCCAAAGGATACTAATGGCGCATCATTGAACAGTCGCCATTAGTATGCCGAAGTTACTAATGGCGCATCTTGTTGTTGTGCGCCATTAGTATGCCAAAGCACCTGGGTATACATGGCCCCCTGGGAGGCATACTAATGGCACACTATTGTATATACTAATGACGCATCTGAGGTCCGCCATTAGTATACCAGATACTAATGGCGCACAAGCGGTGCGCCATTAGTAAAATATACTAATGGCGTAGCACTAATGGCGCACCACTAATGCGCCATTAATGGCCAAATTAGGTGCGCCATTAGTAGGCCTTTTCCTAGTAGTGAGGAGACGTCCCCGGGCTGTACGTGTGTTGAACGCGGAGGCACCGTTGTTCGGTGCTTAGATCGGAATCAACCGCGATCTGAATCTCTGCGAGTACGACTCCTTCAACCCCGTTCTCTTGAACGCTTCCGCTTAGCGATCTAAAAGGGTATGTAGATGCACTCTCCTCTCTCTCGTTGCTAGTTTCTCCATAGATAGATCTTGGTGACTAGTAGGAAGATTTTGAATTTCTGCTATGTTCCCTAACAATAGGTAGCACTTAGGAAAATTTGACGAACTCATCGCCAGTTGCCCCCAGGCCCGCCCAACGACGCCGAGCTTATTGACGCCGCCAGGCTGCCCAGATCGACGTCGTCCGTTGCCCCGACGCCTGCCGTCACCCCCGCCCGAGCCTTCCTCGTTGCCGACGCCCCCTGCCCCACGCACCACCGCCTCTGCCTCAGGCCGGCCCCGCCCCGCGTCGCCGTCCCGCGTCGCCCCGACGCCATCCCCTGCCCCGCCGTCACCGACGCCACCCATAGTGAGCCCCCGCGCCCTGCCCTGCCCCCTGCTGCCACCGCCGCTCAATAGCTAGTGATGCTTTTTTGCATATATGTTGATGATATATATATATATATATATATATATATATGTATGTATGTATGTATGCTTTTTGTATGTATGTATGCTTTTTTGTACGTATATATGTATGTATGTATGCTTTTTGTATGCATATATGTTGATGAAATATGAACAATGCATTAGGCAAAACCTTTACTTTTTTTTGAAATTTTCTATTTGAACATTTTTTTTTAAAAAAGCAATACTAAAAGAATGAGAGGAAAAAGGAAAATAAGAAGAGAAAGAAAGGAGGAGAAGAGAAGAAATAAATAAGAACAGAAAAAACAAGAAACAGAAGAGGAGAAGAAGAAAGGAATAGACGAGGAGAAGAAGAAATCTATTCCTTTCTTCTTCTCCTCTTTTTTTCTTTTTTTTCTTTGATCTTTTCCTCTATTCCTTTTTTCTTCTCCTCTTTTTATTTCTTCTTCGTTTTCTTATGTTTTATCGGGTCTGTCAATAACTCGATAACTTCAACACGTGTGGGGGGGGGTCGATATACCCCCTCCCCGATAATATTATTTTCTTGTACGTATGTCGTGCCGATATAAACTCCCGATAACTTCAACACGTGTGCGGGGGGGGGGGGTCGATATACCCCCTCCCGATAACTTCAACACGAGAGGGGTCGATATACCCCTCCCGATAACTTCAACACGTGGGGGGGCGATATACCCTCCCGATAATATTATTTTCCCATGTACGTATGTAAATGCGTTGTCGATATAAACCCTCCCGATAACTTCAACACGTGGGGGGTGATATACCCCTCCCGATAACATTATTTTCCGTGTATGTATCTAAATGTTGTCGATATTACCCCTCCTTGAAGCGTTCTCGAGGCCACCCCAAACCCTAGCTAGAGAAGCAGCGTCGAGGCCACTAATTAATATGATTCCTTACTGTGATTAGCTAGCTAGTTCTACGTTTGCCACTAGAGCTAATATATCCATCTGTCATGTTTGAATAATAATTGCCATTGTAAATATTTATAGAAACTATGGACACCCCCCGAGATGAAGCACAAGAATCGTTGTTGGGGGACATAATCGCACAAGGAAGTGATGCCGTCTTCTCGTTTCTGAACGACACCGATGGTCTGGAAGGACAGGGTGAAGAAGCAGGCTATGATTATGATGGCTCCGGTGACCCAATGACGGTGCAAGAAGGAGTCCGTGAGGACGGTTCATGTGACCCAATGACGGTGCAAGAAGGAGACCGTGATGACGGCTCCGGTGACCTAAACGAGTCGGCGGTATATATATTAGTTAAGCTGTCTTGACTAGCTAATTGATGCATTCATTGTTTTGGTATATGTACACATATTAATTAACTCTCGTCTTTCTTCTTTTTTCTAGCCCTCCGGATCGAGCACAACTTCGGTAAGGAGACGAGGCCCGAAGAAAAAGTTGAGCTCGGATGAAAGGTTTGAGATCACAGCAATCGCGCGCGACGGCGAACCGATTGAACCCATCCGGACAAAGAACGCATTTGCTGCTTAGTGCGGGGTTCTTGTTAGGGACAGGATCCCGATCAGCATCCACCAATGGTATAAGCCTAAGAACAAAGACCCTGAGGTGTCTTATATCAATGATATCCAAAAAGATGATCTTTGGACTGAGCTGAAGGCAAATTTCACCATACCGCCAGAGGAGGATCCGGAGAACCCAGTTATAGAGCAATTAATCAAGTATTTTGCTCTTAAGAAGATGGCAGGCCTATTCAGGAGGTGGAGGAAAGAGCTACAAAGTTTGTCGACAAAGAAGAGACACCAGAATTCATCGGCAAATATGAGAAGATCAGAGATCAGTGGCCCGCATTTGTGGCCCACAAGACATCGGAAAAGAGTAAGAAGATGTCGGCGACAAAAAAGCAAAATGCTGCAAAGGAGAAGTTTCACCATCGCACAGGGTCATATGGCTACCTCAAAGCCCGGCCTAAGTGGGCCAAGGCTGAGAATGATCTGCTTGATAAAGAGATCGAACCAGAGACAATGAACTGGCCAGACCGTTTCCGGGCTTGGTTCTTCGGGGCTGGCGGAACCTTGGACCTTGTATCAGGGAAGTGTCGGACGAGCAACTGAAAATACAAGCCAAGAGGCTTCGGCACTATATCAATGCAGCGCAGCAAGGGACGTTCGTTCCAGACAGGGAGAACGACGAGCTCACAATGGCCCTCGGGAATCCTGAGCACCCTGGACGGACACGAGGCACGCCAGGCTCCATTCTGGAAGGTTGGTTTTCGGACGCGGGGGTTACAAAACCGGAGAGGAGGAAGAAAGTGGAGCATAGCCAACTGCAGCGCTGCACGCAAGGGTACAAGGGCTAGAGGAACTAGAGGCGATCGCAGCAAACGACCTGCCAAAGCTTCCCCCGAAGCTACCCCGCCATCTTAGCGGAGAAGCAGCGTGGCTTCGACCGAGCTGCTTCAGCCGGAGCATGTCTTGAAGGCTCCTGCTAGCTACCCCGTGGATTTTATCACGGAGTCTCTAAATTGCCACCTTATGGCGCAATGACAGAACTTAAAAGTCAAGGCGGCTGTCGGCCAAGTACGACCTTCTGAACCCGGCGCAACTTTTCACCGTCGTCCGATTCCAGAAGAATATGCTAGGGTGATGGTGGACGAATTAACGGAGGGATTTGAGGACCTCCGGCTTGACCACCCTACCGGTAAGGGGAGACTCGGCTGGGTTATGCTCTAAAGACTCCATGCCTATGGCGGAAGGAGTTCATCAAGCTTCCGAACTGGACGCCTCCTCCTCCTCCTTCGGCGAGTCAGGGCACTCCGCCTCCTCCACCGCCTCCTCCTCCAGCGAGTGACGAATAGGGCAGTCGGCCTCCTTCTCCGGCGCATGGCAGCACTCCTCCTCCTCCTCCGCCTCGCCAACAAGGGCGGAAGAGACCCGCCGCCGCCCCGGCTTCTCCGGCGCGTCGTAGTCCTTCTCCTCCGCCTCGTAAGCAAGCACGAAAGAAGACAGCCGCAGCCGCTCCGTCTGCTCCGGCGTCTAGCAGTACAGCCAGAGGCGGAAGGCAATACAGATACGGTCCACCTCTCAAGCCTCTAGAGAAGTTACCGTATGAGATTACCGTGGAGGAAAACAAGAAGATCGTGCAGACCGAAGTGAAGGACATCTTTGAAGGGTTGAAAGCACAGAGACATCCACCTCCGGAGGAGAATATAGATCCGGTGAAAGTGAAGCGTACTCTGGCTGCCCTAAGGAAACCACCAAAGTCTCCGCCGAAAGGCAACTATGAGCGCATCCTTGAAAAGTCATTTGTCCAAGTGACGCGGTCTGGAAGTACTATCACTGATCAAAGGTTAGCAGAACGACGAGCTGGGAAAAAAATTGCCCAGCTCGGCGAACAAGCGAACCAATCGCTCCCCCCGCTCCAGGTGTCCGAAGATAGCGTCGCTAATGATCCGGGCGGGATGGTGCCGGGTTATAACAATCCTGCAGATTACCTGCCTGACGATGTACATTATGATTTCTTGGGGCGGGCGAACACGAGATCGTGTACAGAAGCCTCTCGTCAAAGATGAAAGATCTCTAACAACGATGATGTTCAGATTCCTTAATTGGTACATGAAAACCTGCAGAGAGTCTGAGGGGAGGAATATTTTGACGCTGATAGTTAGAGAGGAGCATGACCTCGTTGGAATTGAATAGTTGAATGTTCCATTTGTGGAGTTCTTCGCGTTTTTCAATCTAAAGGCCCTTGATAAATTAATGGTCACTTGCTACTGCCTGTAAGTAGTACTACTTCTGTCATTAATTAAGTCTCTCTATATAGGTCAGTTCTTTCATTGCATGTATTTTTAATTATCCTCACTATATTAATTATGCAGATTAAAGATCGCCGAATTGAAGAAAAGACAAGTCGGTGATATTGGGTTCATTAACACAAATCTCATAGATGTATATATGGTTAAAACTCATGCCAAAGATACCGAGGCCAAGCTGCTACAATCGTTTCTATTAAATCAAAACAAAGCTATAATACTCTTCCCTTACGAAGTCAAGTGAGTGTTACTGTCTTCTGCATCCCTTATTAGTCGAGGTTGTAGTAATGTAATTGATGAGTTATCCATGCTTGCGCAGGTTCCATTATATTCTGCTAGAGATTAAGCTTGAGCAGGGACAAGTAATCGTCTTAGACTTGAGACGAAAAGATCCCACGGAGTATGCGGACTTGACTGAAATTCTGGAGAAGTAAGTTAAACCGATCATTATCGCACCATATCGGTAACTTTGTTCATTTCGTGATATTAAGTAATTGTTTTCTTTGTCTGGCAGGGTTTGAGAAAAATTCACCTCAAAAACTCTGGGATTGCCGAAGAAGCTGCAATTTAGATACCCGAAAGTAAGTACTATAGTAGCATGTTCCACGCATCTCCTAGTGATTCAAGCGCAAGTTTCATCAATACCATTTAGCATGCTTGCTAATTATCAGTTTGATTGACCTCTATTCCTTGTAAAGTGGTTGTGGCAGGAACAAGGGAATGATTACTGTGGATACTACATTTGCGAGTCCATCCGCCACACGACCTATGAGCGGGGCTACTCTGACAAACAATATGAAGTGCGTAAATAATAATATTCACAATTTTATTTTGTTATCATCATTTGTGGTAAGATTCATTTATTCATATATATGTATTGACCCCCTTCTTCAAATTAGATGTTTCGGATGCGGGATGAACTACTACCACCAGATCATATGCGAGCAATTCAAGACAAATTGGCGGCATTCTTTCTTGACCACGTGATCGCTAAAGACGGAGAATACCATGTGAACCCTTAGTTTGTTTAGAATTAGGAGATTATATTGTAAGAGATAATTATATTGTATATATGTAGCCAGTAGCGTCGGATAGATATACGAGAACTTGTTGTTCGATCAATCTCTCAGAAAAGGAGAGGTGGTCGATATCACTTCTCTCTGTATGCATATGTTCATGACGATCTTCTGTTTCCTTCATTTGCTTACTAGCTAGCTAGAGTGTCTAGTCCTTTGGATACGTATATATGTAGTACGTAGCGTCGACCAAGCACGGAGATAAGAGAGAACAATTCTCTCTATTAATTAGCTAGCTAACACAAACACCTAAATTAATCCCCCAAAACCCCCAAACCCCCTCCCCCTTTCAAATCAAAAAACAAAAACACCAGCCACTGAAATGCTGACGTGTGGAAGCATTTTAGTCCCGGTTTATGTCACCAACCAGGACCAAAGGTCCCCCCGCCTAGGCTGCCCGCAGCGGCCACGTAGATGCCCATCTGTCCCGGTTCATGTAAGAACCGGGAAAACTCTCAAAGCTTGGATAGAGCGATTACCAGGGAGAGTCAAACGCACGATGTAGATGTATGTGGAGCTGGGAAGGCTTATAATATGGTAGCAAAAAAAGGTTAGCAATAATCAATTCAGAGATGCAAAGTTGAATAAACGCTCAACGACGGTACTGTGCTGGTCCTAGGCTAGACCGTGCTAGAGACGCGAGCCTAGAACACTAACAAAATCACGGCGCTGCACGTAAACAAGGGAAAAGCACACTCTGGAAATTTTTTTTTTTGCTTTTTTTTTTGCGCTGCCTTTTTTTTTTTTGGCGGCTCTTTTTTTTTTTGCGAAAAATCACTATAATGGCGAGTGTCTCAAAACTCTTCCCAGGTCAAACTAACAGGATGGGCACGAAAATTTTTTTGACCAATTTTTTTTTTCCGAAACCTACTCCGGCAAGGAAACACGAATCGGAAACTAGATGGATCTCGAAAACAACCCTAATATGCAAGGAACTCGGATTGGTGGTGGATATATGGTGGTGGTATATGGCAGCGGTGGTGGTAGCGGTGGTAGTATATGGATATGGATCGGTGGTGGTATATGGACACGGATTGGTGGTGGTATATGGATACGGATTCGAAGCGGTGATGGTAGGTGGCAGGGGCGATGATGATGGTGCGGTGGCGGCGTGACAACTTATGACCAGAACTCGAAACTCTAAAAGACTAGACGCTAAGACCAGCAACTAGACACGACGATGCAACCGCAAATTCAACAAAGCAAAACCCTAAAAAGATTATGCAAAGGCTCAGATTGGTTCGGATATGATGAACTAACCCTATTTTTTTTGTGGCTTTTTCGTGGACTTTAGGTATGAAGAACAGACTCGATCTAATCTACGAAAAACTGTAAAATCTCACCGAGCAACCTGAAAATCTGATACCACTTGATAGAGGCAAAGGTGTCCCGATGTTTCGATGAGATGGTGGCTATCATTTCTGTGGAGTCGACCTTGACGATCCGACTACTGAACGTCACGAGACGTCGCGCCTTAGCAATCGCTAAACCAACTTCCGAGGGTTATTGACCACGCCGAGCACGATCAACTGACCACGAGGGCCTGTTTCCTGCGAGCAAGCGAAGAACAAGCAAGAAACTGAGATTGCAATCTGGATATTGCGAATATAAGATGAAAGCTTTATTGATCAAGGTGGGGTTACTGGCGCTTTGTCCGGTCGTTGAACACAAGCGAAACGCTGCGAAGTTGCAGCTATGGCGAACTTTTAATCTAAACAAAACCCAAGCTCCAAGCGGTGCCCTAAGGGCTGTATATATGGAGGAAGAGGGGGAATTTCGTGGCCCTTGGTGGAGGGTCCAAATCAACCCTAACTCTTGTTTCCCCACACATCGGACTCTAAAACAGCCTATACTTAAGTATTTCGAAATTACATGGGCCTGGCCCACTAATAAGGTGACGAGCACCTAGAATAGCCTCGGGGCGACATTTATGAAGTAGCATCTTGTATATTTCGTCCAAGGCTTCATGCATCCATTATTGTGGCTTCAAAGTCCTGAAATCATCACTTGTAACTCCGTTCTTGTTCCCCTTAGCATGGCATTATCTCCATGCTTGTTCTTGCTCAATGTCCATCCTTCTCCAAGCTAGGGCCTTCATTTGTAAGCAAAACAAATGTATCCAATTTAGGCAGCATCATATTCTCATGAACATTAGAATCATTACCAAGAAACGAAAGTACGATAATTTAATTGGCGTCTGCGAGCTCTAGTAATTGGTCCAGTATATGTAGCAGTAGGGGCTGTGGGTGTAACAATGGTATTGATGTCCTCATCATCCTCCCCTTCTTGAAATGAAGTCGTCCTCGACGGAATCTCATATTCCTCACCCAAATAAGGCTTCAAACCTGCAATGTTAAAAGTGGGACTAACCCCAAAATCTGCAGGCAGCTCAAGTTTATATGCATTATCATTTATTTTCTCTAACACCTTAAATGGACCATCAGCACGTGGCATTAGCTTTGATTTGCGCAAATTAGGAAACCTATCCTTACGCAAATGTAACCAAACAAGATCTCCAGGTGCAAAGACAACATGTTTTCTACCCTTATCTCCAGCAAGTTTATATTTAGCATTCATACGCTCAATGTTTTCCTTAGTTATCTCATGCATTTTTAAAATCAATTCAGCACGTTCTTTAGCATCAAAATTAACCTTCTCCGAAGATGGAAGAGGCAACAAATCAATAGGTGCACGAGGTAGGAAGCCATACACAATTTCAAAAGGGCACATCTTAGTTGTAGAATGCAATGAGCGATTATAAGCAAATTCAATATGAGGCAAGCATTCTTCCCACATTTTCTTATTATTCTTCAAAACAGCCCTAAGCATAGTAGACAATGTTCTATTGACTACTTCAGTTTGTCCATCAGTTTGGGGGTGACAAGTAGTACTAAAAAGCAGTTTAGTCCCCAACTTAGCCCATAAACATCTCCAAAAGTGGCTAAGAAATTTAGTATCACGATCTGAAACAATAGTATTTGGCACACCATGCAAGCGAATAATTTCACGAAAGAACAAATCAGCAACATTAACAGCATCATCGCTTTTATGACATGGTATAAAGTGTGCCATTTTAGAATCTATCCACGACAACAAATATGCTATCCTCCCTTCTTTGTTCGAGGTAAACCTAAAACAAAGTCCATAGATATATCCTCCCAAGGAACACTAGGCACAGGCAAAGGCATATATAAACCATGAGGATTGAGTCGTGACTTAGCTTTTTGACATGTAGTGCAGCGAGCAACAAAACGCTCAACATCCGTCTCATCTTTGGCCAAAAGAAATGTGTAGCAAGTATATCCTTCGTCTTCTTGGCGCCAAAGTGTCCCATTAGTCCTCCTCCATCGCCTCCTGCAACAACAAAAGGCGAACAGAGCTAGCAGGAATGCATAGCTTATTAGCACGGAACACAAAACCATCATTAATAACGAACTTGTTCCATGTTCTTCCTTCTTTAGAATTCTGCATTACATCTTTAAAATCAGCATCATGCACATATTGATCTTTGATGGTCTCCAAACCAAATATTTTGAAGTCAAGTTGTGAAAGCATAGTATAGCGACGAGACAAAGCATCAAGCAATAACATTTTCTTTACCCTTCTTGTGTTTAATGACATAAGGGAAAGTCTCAATGAATTCAACCCATTTAGCATGTCTACGATTCAGTTTAGCTTGACTTTTAATATGTTTCAAAGATTCATGATCAGAATGTATAACAAATTCTTTGGGCCATAAATAATGCTGCCATGTCTCTAAAGTCCGAACAAGAGCATATAATTCTTTGTCATAAGTAGAATAGTTCAGACTAGGCCCACTCAATTTTTCAGAAAAGTATGCAACAGGTTTGCCATCTTGTAATAACACACCTCCTAATCCAATTCCACTAGCATCACATTCAAGCTCAAAAGTCTTATTAAAGTCAGGAAGTTGGAGTAAAGGAGCATGTGTCAACTTATCTTTCAATACCGTGAAGGCTTCTTCCTGTGCGGTACCCCAAACAAAAGGCACATCCTTCTTTGTAAGCTCATTGAGAGGTGCAGCAATGGTGCTAAAGTCTCTCACAAAGCGCCTATAGAAACCAGCGAGTCCAAGAAAACTCCTCACTTGTGTGACCGTTTTGGGCTGCGGCCAACTCTCAGTAGCTTCAATCTTGGCTTTATCAACTTCAATTCCCTGTGGAGTAACAACATAGCCAAGAAAAGATACTCGGTCGGTGCAAAAGGTGCACTTCCCAAGGTTACCAAACAAACGTGCATCACGTAGAGCATTAAAAACAACACGTAAATGTTCCAAATGTTCTTCCAAAGATTTGCTATAAATCAGTATATCATCAAAGTAAACTACCACAAATCGTCCAATGAAAGCACGTAAAACTTCGTTCATTAATCTCATGAAAGTACTAGGTGCATTAGTTAACCCAAAAGGCATGACTAACCACTCATATAATCCAAACTTAGTTTTAAATGCTGTTTTCCATTCATCTCCCAATTTCATACGAATTTGATGGTATCCACTCATAAATCAACTTTGGAGAATATTGTAGAGCCACTCAATTCATCAAGCATATCATCTAGCCTAGGAATAGGATGGCGATAACGAATAGTAATATTATTAATGCCTCTACAATCAACACACATACGTGACGTACCATCCTTTTTAGGCACTAGTATAATAGGAACAGCACAAGGACTAAGAGATTCGCGTATATAACCTTTGTCGAGCAGCTCCTGTACTTGACGCATAATCTCCTTCGTCTCCTCTGGATTGGTGCGGTATGGTGCGCGGTTGGGTAGCGATGCACGGGAATTAAGTCAATTTGATGCTCAATCCCTCGAATAGGTGGTAATCCGGTGGCACGTCTTGTGGGAAGACGTCAGCGAACTCCTGCAAAATGTTAGTGACAGCAGGGGGCAAAGAGGAAGGCACGTCCTCGAATGAAAATAATGCCTCTTTGCACACAAAAGCATAGCAAACAGATTTGCTAGAATCTAGCTCATCAATATCAGATTTGGTGGCAAATAAACATGCACTTTTCAGTTTAATTTCAGAAGCAACATTAGATGGTTTATTATTAGGCTTCATTTGCTGCTCAAATTCTTTTGCCACAATCTGATTTTCACTCTTATTTTTCTCCTGTTTTGCTTTATTAGCTCTATTAATATCATCTTTCAAAATGGAATCAGGAGTCATAGGAAGCAAAGTAATATTTTTATCCTTGTGAACAAGAGTATACTGATTGTTTCTACCATGGTGTACAAAATTTTTATCAAATTGCCATGGTCTACCAAGTAATAAGGAACATGCTTGCATAGGTACCACATCACAATCAACATAATCAGCATATGTAGAGATACTAAAATGCACACGAACAGTACGTGTTACCTTAACCTTGCCGCTGTTGTTGAACCATTGGATGTAGTAAGGATGTGGATGTGGTCTTGTGGTGAGAGAAAGCTTCTCCACCATATCCATGCTAGCCAAGTTGTTGCAGCTCCCTCCATCTATGATGGCGCTGAATAGAACGTTCCTTCACAACTCCTTTGTATGGAACAAGTTATGCCTCTGATTTTGCTCGGCTTGTGTAACCTACACACTCAAAACACGTTGAGCAACTAAACATTCATACCTGTCGGCATCTTGAGCAGCCATGTATTGCGTCTCAGGATCGAAATCATCTCCACCGTGTTCTTCATGTGTAATAAGAGCCAAAGTCTCTTCATCATAGTCACTAGCAGACTCATACCCACCATCCTCGGTAGTAATCATCACACGTTGAGATTGGCATTCTCGCAAAATGTCCTCTTCCCTTACAACGACGACAAATAATATCACTTGTGTGCCCTGTTGACGCCATGGAAGAAGAAGAGCTCTGTGTAGGCCCAGCAGGTGTACTCTTGGCAGATAGTGGTGGTTGTGCCTGCTTTCTTGTATCACGGTTGGAGGTGGCAGCCGACGGAGGTGCCGGTGTAGTAGAACGTGTGGAAGTAGATGATGCACGTGGTGTCCATGATGAAGGTCGACCTGCAGAAAAGTTAGTCCGCGCCAAGGCATGTCGATCCTGCACTTCACGTTCAGCTTTACAAGCAAGATGGAATAATCGAGTGATATTATTATAATCCTTGTAGTCTAGAATGGTCTGAATCTCTCTATTTAATCCACCCAGAAAACGTGCAAGCATAGCTTCATTCTCCTCAACAATACCACATCTAATCAGGCCAGTTTGTAATTCCTGATAATATTCTTCTACCGAATTTTTTCCTTGTCTTAAGCGCTGCAATTTTTGAAGTAATTCACGCTGATAATATGGTGGAACCCAACGATACGCATAGCAGTTTTCAAAGCAGCCCAAGTAGCTGGAACAGGATATAATCTACAATGTTCAGACCACCAAACACATGCAAAGCTAGTGAAAGCACAAACAGCAGCAGGAACACGTCTCTCCTCGGGATATTGTAAACATGTAAATCGTTGTTCAGTTTCTAATTCCCAAGTAAGATATATATCAGGAACATATCTACCCTCAAATGGTGGAATATTCAATTTCAGTTTAGGGAGATGGTCATGATCTCGTACTGAAGGGGAGCCCAACATTGCCATTATTTGCATGTGGACGACCTGGTGGTTGTGGTGCTGGTGGTTGCACGTGGTTCGATGTTGATCAACCTCATCCTCGTAAGCTCTCACATAATCATCCTCCCCCGCCGCAGCAGCAGGAGCCACAGAAGTATCAACAGCAGCACCAGCAGCTTGGCCAGGCTGAAGAGGGACACGGGAAGCTCGGCGGAGGGCTGTTTCGCGATGTGGAGGTAGTCCGTGTTGTTGTAGTAGAGGTGCATTAGGTGCAGCCGGTGGTGGTGGTGGTAGACGCGCGAGCAATTCATTAAACTTGTTATCGAGCTTTGTTTCGAACGCCTTCTCAATGCCATCTATCTTCTCCATGGCCTCTTCAAATCTATGTAGCACATCGTCCACCTGCCCACTCATCATTTGTTGAAACTTATCATGTAGCGCTTTGTTTGTCATGTTCTCCCAGTCAGTCTCGTCGGCTTGTGATCCTGCCATGGTTAGCAGCAATAGAAACACACAAGAATATGATTCGACGGACTACTAGGAAGTGGTGGTGATGGTGTGGTGGACAGTCACAAATCCGTCAGGCAAATCTCAAATTCTTACCAGTTCTTACCCAGCAGCAGGCGGTGATCGGCAACCGATGTAGTCAAAACTCTCAAAGCTTGGATAGAGCGATTACCAGGGAGAGTCAAACGCACGATGTAGATGTATGTGGAGCTGGGAAGGCTTATAATATGGTAGCAAAAAAGGTTAGCAATAATCAATTCAGAGATGCAAAGTTGAATAAACGCTCAACGACGGTACTGTGCTGGTCCTAGGCTAGACCGTGCTAGAGACGCGAGCCTAGAACACTAACAAAATCACGGCGCTGCACGTAAACAAGGGAAAAGCACACTCTGGAAATTTTTTTTTCGCTTTTTTTTTTTGCGGCTCTTTTTTTTTTTTTGCGAAAAATCACTATAATGGCGAGTGTCTCAAAACTCTTCCCAGGTCAAACTGACAGGATGGGCACAAAAAATTTTGACCAATTTTTTTTTTCGACTGCCCGGACCCAAAAACTGGAAACGGGTCAAAAAAAACTTTCTATAACGGCGACTGTCTCAATACGCTTATAAACACCTAAAAATAGGATAGCCAAAATTTTTTTTGACAAGTACGTTTTCGGAAAATTTTGGGCCTAAACGGAGGGTGGTTTCCAGACTCTTTTTTTTTTGTGGCTTTTTCGTGGACTTTAGGTATGAAGAACAGACTCGATCTAATCTACGAAAAACTGTAAAATCTCACCGAGCAACCTGAAAATCTGATACCACTTGATAGAGGCAAAGGTGTCCCGATGTTTCGATGAGATGGTGGCTATCGTTTCGTGGGAGTCGACCTTGACGATCCGATTCTGAACGTCGCGAGACGTCGCGCCTTAGCAATCGCTAAACCAACTTCCGAGGGTTATTGACCACGTCGAGCACGATCAACCTGACCACGAGGGCCTGTTTCCTGCGAGCAAGCGAAGAACAAGCAAGAAACTGAGATTGCAATCTGGATATTGCGAATATAAGATGAAAGCTTTATTGATCAAGGTGGGGTTACTGGGCGCTTTGTGCAGTCGTTGAACACAAACGAAATGCACGCGAAGTTGCAGCTATGGCGAACTTTTAATCTAAACAAAACCCAAGCTCCAAACGGTGCCCTAAGGGCTGTATATATGGAGGAAGAGGGGGAATTTCGTGGCCCTTGGTGGAGGGTCCAAATCAACCCTAACTCTTGTTTCCCCACACATACGGACTCTAAAAACAGCCTATACTTAAGTATTTCGAAATTACATGGGCCTGGCCCACTAATAAGGTGACGCAGCACCTAGAATAGCCTCGGGACGACATTTATGAAGTAGCATCTTGTATATTTCGTCCAAGGCTTCATGCATCCATTATGGTGGCTTCAAAGTCCTGAAATCATCACTTGTAACTCCGTTGTTGTTCCCCTAGCGCATGGCATTATCTCCATGCTTGTTCTTGCTCCAATGTCCATCCTTCTCCAAGCTAGGGCCTTCATTTGTAAGCAAAACAAATGTATCCAATTTAGGCAGCATCATATTCTCATGAACATTAGAATCATTACCAAAAAACGAAAGTATCTGATAATTTAATTGGCGTGCGCGAGCTCTAGTAATTGGTCCAGTATATGTAGCAGTAGAGGCTGTGGGTGTAACAATGGTATTGATGTCCTCATCATCAACCGGGACTAAAGATTGGAGGCATTAGCAACAACCTTTTAGTCTCGGTTCAAGAACCGCGACTAAAAGCCCTTACGAACCGAGAGAAATACCCTGTTTTCTACTAGTGCAAGCACCCTGGTGGTGCTCATCTACAAGATCGACGGTGACTACTCGTACATCGTCACCATGAGCCTCCACGATCAATAAGAACCTCCACAGTCCCGGGGATGTGGTGGATGGTGCAGGTCGATTCACGCCGGTGTGGTGTGGCAGCGGTCAGATCTATGTCGCGACATGGTCGGTCTCCCCGATGACGATAATGATGCTCTAAGGTGGGAATACTCCCCACGCCCATCTACTAGTTTCACGGTAATGAATAGTTGCCTGTGCTTTGTACTCCACTTGATGGTGATTTTAACGTCTTGTCTTGCATCAACTTGAGAAGAGAACATTGTGCGACTAAAACGAAGCATTGTGAATTGTGTGAATCACAATGATGCAGAGACTTCAACGAACGGTGAAAGGCGCGTATATTATGGAATCAACCACCAGTTCTACGATAGATTTTAATGACACTTGCTCAGCTACTACTATTGATTAACATCATCGACTCTAGAGTCAGACATGTATCTGTACTGTATCGTGAGAAAAACTCCCACTAAATAAGGGTCAACTTTGCTAATCGGGTTATATATTTCTCGATAGAACACGAGCCGATTTTTCTCAAAATGTCTGATTTCTCGTTGAACACGACTCGGCTTTCTTAAACTCATGAACATTAGGTCTGACACATGTGTGTCATGCAGGGAGCTGCAATAATGGAGCGTCTCTTTAATTGGCACTCCATAATTCTTTATGCACCTTAGCCTCCTATAAATAACCGCCCGCTGGTTCACCCATCGATCACACACTCGCTCAAACGAAGCAGGAAGCACACAGCTCCCTCCTCGGCAGCTCACACAAACACAACTAACCACGTACGCGCGCGCATCATGGTGCACTACGATGAGAGTGAGGCCGCCGCCAAATGCCACGGCGGCGACGAGGTGGCCGTGACGTTCACGTCCACCGTCGCGCCGGCGCTGCCGCTGCAGGAGCACCGCCTGCCGCTCTCCAACCTCGACCTCATCCTGCCCCCCATCGACGTCAGCGTCTTCTTCTGCTACGCCGCCGGCGACGACTACGCGGCGGGGGCGGGTACAGGTAGCCACCCCGCGTCGACCCTGAAGGCGGCGCTGGCCAAGGTGCTGGTGGCGTACTACCCGCTCGCCGGCGAGGTCGTGGCCAACGCCGCGGGGGAGCCGGAGCTGCTGTGCAGCGGCCGCGGCGTGGACTTCGCGGAGGCGGCCGCGGACGGCGTCGAGCTGCGGGAGCTGCGGCTCGGCCTGCCGGACGAGAGCGTTGAGAGGCTGGTGCCCAAGAAGAAGTCCGGGGTCATGAGCGTGCAGGTTCGGACCATTGCCATACGTACATGCTTCATGCATCGTGTTTGTTTGCTGGTGTACGTACGTCTAGCTAGCGTTCGTACGTACGGGCGCCGTCATCACCTCGCCACGTGGAGCTATTACCGAGAGTACTAGTGTTCAATTAAATCCATGTGCTGGTCAACTGCTTCCATCCCGTCGACCTGACCACCTCCAACTGCATCTTGTTTTACCTAAACTGACCGGCATGACAGCGATTATTAATTGCTGTGTTATCACTGTGGCACTGCATATTTTTAGTGTCTACTAGAGAGCCTTGCGTCATGGTTAGATCCGAACGTACACTAACATGAACATATACACACTTGAACAAAATATACAGCTCAATTAGGTACCGATTTCACTTTTAACACTATATAAATATGTTCGCATATATCAGCACACAAAAGTCAGAATTTTTTGACTGAGGTAACTAGTAGTTACAGATAGTTCAAAGATAGACAAGGGTAGTAGTACAATAGTAAATGAAATTTTTACAATCATAAGTATGGACCTCAGTGAAGTAAAATCATTCTAAGCAGGAGTAGTACTGGTATTTGTAAAGTTCACGACAAGTCAACAAGGCACTACTCATGCATGCAGGTGACCAAGTTTAAGTGCGGCGGCGCCGTCGTCGGGTGCACCTTCGACCACCGCGTCTGCGACGCCTACTCCTTCAACATGTTCCTCGTCGCTTGGGCCGCCGCGGCCCGGGGCACCTCCAACCCGCTGCCCCCGTCCTTCAACCGTTCATTCCTCGCGCCGAGCAGCCCGCCTCCGTCGTGCACCGCCGGCACCCTCGCCGACCGCCTCTTCGTCCCCGTCAGCCTCGTGCCACCGCCGCCAGCCACAGCGGCACCACCCACAGCTTTCAACCGCATCTTCCACGTGGCCGCCGCAGATGTCGCCGCGCTGCAGGCCTCGGCGGGGCCAGGGCGCACCAAACTTGAGGCGTTCACGGCCCACCTGTGGCAGCTCTACTCCAGGGCGGCCACGCCGCGGCAGGACTCGTGCTGCATGGGCGTCGTCGTCGACGGGCGCGGCCGCTTGCGCCCCGACGGCGCCATGAAGCCCTACTTCGGCAACGTGCTGACCATCCCCTACGGCGCGTTCGGCGCCGCCGACCTGCGCGACATGGCGCTCGCGGACGTGGCGGACGACGTGCACCGGTGGGTGGCGGAGGCGGCGACGGGCGAGCACTTCCAGGGGCTGGTCGACTGGGTGGAGGCGCAGCGACCCGAGCCCACGGTGGCGAGGGCTTACATAGGCGGCGGTGACGACGACGGCGGCGAGGGAGAGACGGCCTCTTGCGTGGTGTCGTCGGGGCTGAGGCTCCCGTTCGGCGAGGTGGACTTCGGGTGGGGCCGTTCGGCGTTCGCGTCATACCACTTCCCGTGGCCGGGCGGCGCCGGGTACGTGATGCCGATGCCGAGCGCGCGCGGGGGCGGGGACTGGGTGGTGTACGTCCACGCGGCGCCGGAGGTGGTGAAGGTGATGGAGGAGGAGCCAACGGTGTTCAGAGCCCCGGTGAGCAGCGACATATTCGGGTGACGGGATGCGCCGGCGGCCGGCGGTATGGATGTCCTCCCACGTGTGCGATCCAGATGCCTGCTTTGCGATTTCCGCTGGTCACTATGTACAGTACAGTACCGTGGCTATAGTACTATCGTCACTTGTAACCGGGGCTAACAGCGTGTGTAAAGGGTAATGCTGTATGTCAGCATGTGCATGATGGATGTATCAGACTATCAGTGTTGTTGTGTCCGGAGAAAATGGATGAACCAATTGATCATAATCTGAAAGCTGCATTTTTTTTAAAGGGAGTTTTTTTTAACAGAATACATACGCAAGCGCTCATATAAACACGCATATACTCACCCCTATGAACGCACACACGCATACTCTACCCCTATGAGCACCTTCAAGAGACTGAGCCGGCATATCATTTTGAGGTTTTACGAAGTTACCGTAGGCGCCTCATAGTCGACGGGAACGTCTCCTCCCACTAAAAGTGTATCGCCGAAAATCCTGAAATAAATCCAGGATAAATGCGAGCACCAGGATTTGAACCCTGGTGGGTTGGGGATACCACCGTCCACTAACCATCTCAACCCGAGGAAAGATTTGCCTCATATATCAATTAAGCAGAAAAGAGTTGTCTAGTTAATTAATTAAAAACTATCGAAAGCTACAGTTTGGTCTGCTTTACTATTAAAGCAGAATCGAACGTCGTGATGGTTTAACCTCAAACTGGTATCCCTCAGCGCATGAAAGATAATGATTCGCCGCCCATATTATATATACTCCCTCTTCTCGTTCCCCAATCGTAATTCTACAGTTATGGCGGCAATGGGAACATCAACGAGGCAGCCAACCGGAGCAAATGGCAGCTCCCCCAGCCTAGCCCCCCTGCTCAAAGCACATGCCACCATAGAGTCCTGCAGTAACCGTAACCCTAGCCGCCGCCACACCCCATCTCCCAAGTATGCGACGAGGAGGCAGATGAGGGCGGCATGAACTCAGCGGTGCTGGCGCCGCCGGCGCTGCCGTAACCGCATCCTCACCAGTAAGCTTATCATCTTCCTCTTTCCTTCATATCCATGTCCAAGTCCACGTTCTTAGCTTGTCCAGGAAGTCACATGTCTGATAAGATATCAGTAGCAATTTAAACCAAAAGAAGTTCCAGATGCATGTGAATCCCTACCGTTTTTCCGGTTTAGTAAGGAGAGTTTTATTTTTGCATTTTGCAGCAGGGGTTCCGTTAGAAATGTAGAACCATGTGTACGCGGTAAGATCTGAGAACTTGCGACAGTGGATGGAGTAAAATCTGCCATGAACACGAACTGGACGGCCCCGTGGGACATCAAGAACATCACTAGAGCCCCTCGCTACCAATTCGCTGTGATAAAAAGGGGGACACTCACCATGTTTCTGATATGTTCTTTCATGTACTTACCTACCATTCAAACTGGAGTTTTGTGGAAGGTTAATACATCTTTAATACTCATTGAGTTGTGATTATTTCGTTTTCTATGTTTAAGTGCAGATTTTCACGTGACTAATACGCAGTGAAAGTGCAACTAATACCCGGATGGTTTTGGTAATTAATAACAACATATAAGTCATTGATCTAATGTTCATTGATAATAGATTTCAGAGAAGATCAATGATTGGCATGGCAAAGACTAGTGAATGTGGATCCCTCAAAATGCTAAGGACAAAGATTGGCAAGGTTCCAAGACTCTACAATTTTGGTTTAGTGATTCAAGATCATATTGAGCCCATAGGAAGAGAACCACAACTACCAATCGAGTGCAACTTGGTAGTCTTTACTTTCAGCTGCACAACGCCACTTTTGTTGCTTCACCTCGCAATCGAGACGGGGAGGTTGGGCGAGGCCGCAAGGGTTAAACGGCGCGGCAGCACGAGCTCTTGGTCCAGATGTTGAAAAAGCTGTTTACTGGAGAAGAAAATGGTTTAGGTAGAAGAAACAGATCCGGCCTTTCATTTCCCATCCAACGGCTTAGATCATTCAACCAACTTGATTTCTTTTTTTCAGGCACCTGTTCCAACTAGTAAAGATAACACTATCAACTTCTAAGATGTAAAAAAAATGCAGGTGCTAAAAATAAGGATCAGCATTTCTACTACTCCCTCCGTTCCATAATTGTTGTTGCGGTTTTAGTTCAAAGGTTCAATTTGAACTAAAACCATGACAAGAATTATGGAATGGAGGGAGTACTAAATAAAAACAAATTGTCAACATCTATTAAAATTTAAAACAGACATGCTGACCAACCATCAGACGTAAATTTATTCACTGTTACATACAATTCGCCAGCGGTGCCACAACAAGGTCACAGGGCTAAATGACTTGAAAGATTTCACAGAGACGACACAAATAGAACAAAGAACAAATACTGGCAAACAAATGAGACCATGAACCCTTTCACATGGGGGCCACGGTCGTTCTTCAGTAAATCTCAACAGATGAACTAGCCTCGGTTGTTCTTCAGAACTCTCGCGGTGCACGCCAGTGAAGAAAGACAGATCCTGCAAACAGGAACTCGTCCTACACTGTGGCACCAGTCTCCTCCTCCTTCCTTTTCCGAGCCCACCTGGGGCTAACCTCAATAAGCCGGTGCGGCATGAGCTGCTTCTCCCTCCGGGTTAGCTTTTTGTAGTTGCTAACTCTCAGTTTAACGATCTTTGCCTCTTCCTTGGCCGTTGCTTCTCTAACCACCACCGTCCGTCTGCACCTAGGTCTCTCCCTGACGCCGCACCTCCCTTTGGCATGGTAAGACAGCCTCTTAAGGTAAAGTCCTTTCCCCACAAAAGCCTCCTCTGCAATGTTAAAAATAATAGCGATGAACAACATGAGGTTGAATTTATTGCAGATTCAGGAGTAAATGTGTGCTCGGTTGCAAACTTACCCACAATAAGTTTATCAGAATCCAATCCGTGATTGTGAGCTGCATTGGCACGAGCGGAATGGATCACCTACACAGATTGGTAGGAAGAAGTTCTCATGTAAAACATAGACAGAGACTCTCGGCCTATCACCGGAAGCTGCAGAGTTACTTGAGTAGGTAAGATTGGCCGAATTACCAAACCTGGTACAGAGTTTTCGCCGCCCTTTTAACTGTCACTTGCAGCTGCAAAAGGGCATCTTCAACACGCATTCCTCGAACGAGCTTGGCTACCAGATTCACCTTCTTGGGGCTCTAAAACAACCAGGAAGATTCAGACAAATTAGAGACACGAAATATCTCATGATGGCACTAGTAAAAGATTATTAGTATATAAACTAACCAATGATTAAACGCTACAAAGACATTTTTAAACTGATGTTAAGAAACAAGTTACTTTTATTAAAAACAGGCATATATACATTAAAAGATTTCCACGTGTTTTGCCACGTAACCATTCCAAATCTCAGGAACGCAAATCTAACATTTGCCATGATAATCTGCATACTGATTTGTTGTTTGCAACATACCAAACATATGAACACTTTCGTGAACTACATGTATTTTGACAAAAGAACACACTGAAGGGATGTTTTAAGGAAAATGAATACTATAAATGGCTGTCACAGAACTGAAGACATGTCCTTGATCAAACATTTTAGGATATTTGAAGCCTTCGAGGAATACAACTACTACTAAGCTCTTGCTTACGGCTTACCTGCTTGATATCCTTCTTGATGGCTTGGACTTTCAGTCGTTTAACTACAGCTCCATTTTTGTTGGTCTCTTCTGCATCCCCTAGTGGAGTTGTCAACGGAGAAGAAATGGGAACCATAGAATTATCTGCAGCAAGAAGGTTCCTTGTGGTCGATATTCCCTACAACGAAACACCAATTGACAATGTAAACACAAAGAGGCATGTTACTATGATGCATGAAGTCATAAATGTGATGAGAATGGTGTCAATATGATGTTCAGCATATAGATGACTAATGTAATCGCACGCAGGTAGCTGCTTATGAAACTGCTTTTCAATGCTCGCTTGATGTCAGTCAGTTGCAAACGCACACTTAGTTATCATAAAAAAAATGAACCAGTAGCATTGCAAAAACATGGTTGGATAAGAAACTGAAACATAGCACGAAAAGCTCATTACAGCATTGTGGAGCAGCTGATGGAAGTTCGTTGGAATTCCCCGGGAGGTAGAAGTGTGTGCACTCAACAAACTTGCGCACTGGCCTACATGGTTATTGATCACACCCATTAGAAAGTCATCATCAGGTATCAAGAGCTGAACACACTCACTGCACTCCTTACTGAAAAAAAAGGAAGTTAGGAACTCTCCTGAGGAGCGAAGACTATATTAGTACGGCACAATGTATCATGCTGAATCGGAGCTCATCAAAAATGGATACAACCAAAGATACAAGGATCATAGTGACACACGGGCTCGTGTGTGTGTGTGTGTGTGTGTGTGTGTGTTCTGAATTTAACTAAAATAAGGCGCAAATAATAACTGACACTACGCTGTTATATTAATTCTCCATTCCAAAAACTCTACAAGCAATTCCAAAGCTGCTCGTCTGTACTTCAGATGCATTCGGATCATGATACGCGGGCATACAAATACAGAGAACAGTAACGAAATAACTCGCTCAAAAAAAAAAAAACAGTAACGAAACGAAGAGACCAGGGACAGACAGGCACACACCGAAGCCAAATGGTGCATTCGCGCTGCTGCTATAGCTGGCCGCCAACGCATTGCCACCCTGCTTATCCTTGGCCGCCGCGCCGAGCCGGCGAAGAACGGTTCGAGCGCCGGCCGCACGCCAGCACACCATTGACAAATAACCTGCGAGATTGCTCCACCCATTACATAAACCGCGCGAGAATTCACACCGGAGGATCTAGATGGTGAGCACCGGCACACCGAGAATTTGCGAAGGTGGTTTGGGATCAAACCATCACTGGATGACTAAAGGCTCGTACCTCAGGGACCAGTGTCCGAGGTCGCGGACGGGGTGGAGACGGCCGGAAAGGAACGAAATAGGACGGAAACGGCGGGGGCGGCGGCGATGCGCGCGTTGGAGTCACAGGGTTCGGCCGTCGACGGAACCGCTCGATCTCCTGATGGGCCACCGTGGAACATTCGGCTAGCTTGTTGGCCCAAGAAGGCAACAGCCGAACTTTTTTGCAACAGTATCTCTAGCACATACCCCTCAAAAAAAAAAATCTCTAGCACAGGTGTAAAAATGCACCCCTAAAAAAAGCTTTAAAAAATTCCTGTTTCTAAAAAAGCTTTTAAAAAAATCTTTTATAACTCAAAAAAGTGGAGTCATTAGCACAATCTAGCAGATCCACTAATATGCCACCTCCTGCCGCGTGTCTCCACCATTCTCGTTCAAGTCGCCACCTATCTCGACTTCCTTCCCTCAAAAAAAAAAAAACAACTATCTCCACTTCCCAAGTCATCTTTTCTGCCAGCGAACCGTGGCCACCGCCACCTCTCGAGCCTCCTTCCGCACCACGGTGCACGTGCACCTCCTCCAAGGTTGTCGCCTGCCTCCTGCGCCCGCGCCACACCGGTCACCGGCACACCATCACCTTTCGACCAAAACCACGCTGAGCTCACGTGTTGCGACCATGCGTGTTGATGAGACTGGAAATCAGGTCTTGGCACCTCTCCGCCTTCATCGTGCCACCTCTCACCACGACAAGTTCATGAAGAGCTCTCGTCTTCCATCAGAACACGCGAGGTTCTCAAAGAACAAAGGATAAAAGACCATTTTCTTTCTTTTCATTTTCATTTTCCTTTCCTTTTTCTTTTTCACTACATTAGTGTGGAAATGTAGTTGAAATTGGTGCCTTATTGTGCTCGATCCTCCTCAAGTTCATCTGTCGGGATGGATTAGATGGAGCTCCAGCATAGATACATGTAAGCTCCTCGTGGCGGCGAGGTTAGTGTTTCTCGTCGTGCATACGCGATGGTGAGATTTGGTGTTAGGTTCTTCAGATGATTCAAGGGTTCAACGACGACAACTACGGCTCCGGGGCGCTGGTCTAGGGTCCTCGGTGTAATTTTTATTACATACGAGATGCTTTATACTTTCAATGAACTTTCATAGTAATAGATAAGGATCCTTCTTAGAAGAAAAAAAAAACACTCGAAACCCGATTTTGAGTGCGCGGCAAACTTGAAGCATTGGGTATATACGTGCACATGTTGTCATCCTGGCCAGCTGATGACGATACCCGATTGCATTCAGCTGCTCCTGGCTAAAGCCGTTGGATGTGCGCATGGCGTAGTGTTGGTGCACCTAAATAACAGCGTGTGCGTCTCGCAGCGCGGGTCGATGTGCTGCGCAGCAAGCCTTGCGTGCATGACCTGACATGGTAGTGGACGATCCCCACTCAGGTTGGACCCGATGACCGCTAGGTAGAATGTCTGCCTAGCCACTCCGCTAGTAGAGTGACAGGGACAGAACTCCTAGATTTCGATGGATGTCCAGTAGGTACCGTCACGTTGCTGTGGGAGCCATGTAGATGGGTTCTGTAGTGCTCGTCATGTACTCCGTATATGGTTTGTCACCAGCAGACTAAAAGAGAAAATTTTCACGGTGTGCTGATTTGTGTTAGTATAGCTAGTGATCAAGCGTCACATCTCACATGTTACTCATAAGAAAGAGGTGCCACAGGGTCAATGCATGCACACCAACAGAGACAGTGCACCAAGAGGCAGTAAATAAGGTCTTCCTTGCAATCAGGAGCCCAATCTATCTGGACAGAGTAATTCGCGCGACATCACATCGCAGGTCTTGAAAGGTTCAACACGGCGAAGATCCGGTAAAACTTTACAAATCCATCTAAAGGGCCACGAGGTGACAGACACAGTCAATCGGTCATAAATCAGTAAGCTCATAAGCAATGCTAGTAACTTGTAATGACTGCATTGACGCTGCCGTGTGACTTGTAATGACTGCATCGACGCCGCCGTGTGTGCTTCCGGTCAATGGAACGGTTGAGTGTGTGCGCCTCCAGATTTGCCATGGTTTGCTTCTCTCTCAAGTCTGAACCGCTACGATCCGGTCGATCAAGCGCACGTATTTCCCATCGATTTATCTCGCTAGTCGGGGAGAATGGGTAAATTTGACAAATTTGATCTATAGATGAAATCAAATCACAAAATAAACTGTCTGTGAAACTATTTCACGCGGCTGACCCGTGGCGCCTAGCTCTCAGGCGCTGCACTAGTGCAACGCCCGGGAGCTAGGCGCTGCACTAGTACAACGCCCAGGAGCTAGGCGCTGCACACTGACTTAGTAATTTTTTGAACACACGGGTGCGACGCAGGCCGTGTAGCGCCTGTCTCTGAGGCGTTGCACAGTGTAGTGTGGCGCCTTCGTGTCGGGCGTCATAAAAAAGTCAGCCGCGTGAAATAGTTTCACGGATAGTTCATTCTATGATTTGATTTCGTCTATAGGTCAAATTTGTCAAATTTACCGGGAAAATGGGAGCTGGGAAGACGGAGACGGGAACTGTCTACTCAAGGTGCAGTTGCCTGTCCCTGTCGATGGATGACGCTGATGCATATGCATGCGGATGGAGGAGATCACTCCGATCTCTTTTCTTCTTACCAACTCGTGTCCAGGTGAAGCAAAAGGATCGCCGGAACTACCCGTACTTGATCCGAGTTTCCTACGCCCGGAAAGGCAACCCCTAGCTTTCGTTCGCTGTGCCACCAACTCGATCGATCACAATTGCTGCTGGAGGCAGGCGAGAATTACTGTACCCTCTCGACCGTGATCCGCTTTCCATCTTTTATTTTGAGGGATATCCACTTTCCATCTTTTTATTTCGAGGGATACCCTCTCGATCGAAATAGGCTTGCTTAAGTTTGCAAGGCCCGTCCGCTTAGTTTCTCAGAGGTGTTCATCGGGATAGAGTCCACGTGCGTTCTTTTTTTTGTGAGAAAGCTTTCGATCTATTCATCTTCAATTACGGCAGTACAACGAACATCAGAAATAATAAAAAATTACATCCAGATCTATAGACCACCTAGCGACGACTACAAGCACTGAAGCGAGCTGAAGGCGCGCCGCCGTCATCGCCCCTCCCTCGCCGGAGTCGGGCACAACTTGTTGTAGTAGACAGTCGGGAAGTCGTCGTGCTAAAGCCTCATAGGACCAGCGCACCAGAATAGCAACCGTCGCCGATGAAGAATAACGTAGATCGAAAGGATCCAACCCGAAGGCACACGAACATAGACGAACAACAACCAGATCCGAGCAAATCCATCGAGGATAGATCCGCCGGAGACACACCTTCACACGCCTACCAATGATGCTAGACGCACCATCCGAACGGGGGCTAGGCGGGGAGACCTTTATTCCATTTTCAGGGAGCCGTCGCTGTCTCGTCTTCCTGAGCAGGACACAAACCCTAACAAAACATGAAGAAAGAACTAACAACGAAGCCCTCCCGCCGGTCCTTACCAAGATACACCGCGTCCCCATAGCCCTACCTATGTTTGCAATGTGTTTTTCCAAAAAAAAAGGCATCGCCTTTAGTTCTATGAGAATCTATCTCGTTGAATTCTCGTTAATGGGTTGCTCATCCCATTGTCTCTCCTCCAAAAAAAAGGTGGCATCATATAATGACTTCGGTTGGGTGCCGTCGATCTGCCACGTCTCCTGTAGCGTTAGGGCCGTGGGAGGGCTCCGTTTTTTAGGTGCTTCTTCAAATTTTGTTAGAGTCCGTGTCCTGCTAAGGAAGACGAGACGGCGACGGCTTCTTGGAAATGGAATAAGGTTCTCCCACCTAGCCCCCGTCCTGGTGGTGTGTCTAGCATGCTCTAAGGATGTGTGGAGTTGTGTCTTGTTCAGTCGGTGGTTGTCTTTGGTGGATCCATTCGGACCCGGTCTTTGTTCATGTGTCTTCAGATTGGATCATTCTGATCTAAAGTTCTCTTCATCGGCGGCTTTGCCGTTCTGTTGCGTTGGTTCTACGAGGCCTTAGCACGACGACTTCTCGACTATCTACTACAACAACTTGTGCCTGGTTCCGGCAAGGGAGAGGTGATGACGGCAGCGCGCCTTCGGCTCGCTTCAATGCTTGTAGTCGTCGTTAGGTGGTCTACGAATCTGGATGTAATATTTATTATTTCTTGTGTTCATTGTACTGCCGTAGATGCATAGATCAAAAGTTTCTAAAAGCAAAATTCCCGTGAATGCACGTTTACATTACGCACCTTGTCGATCGGTGCTACGTTCCGACGTTCTGTGCGTTCTGTACGTTCAACAACCGTGCATCGCTATTGCCGAATGCACGATCGATAGTCACGTCCCATGATGCTAGTGTGACAAGTGACAAATCAAGTGTGTCCTTGTGTGGAGTAATTGGCCGGCCGGTTCGGTTCAGCTATCCGTATCCAAGGTCCGAATTTGATTAAGTGGAGACGATCGATCTGCGTAGTAAACAGCGCCATCATCGATTTCGGATTTTAGGTGCTGTAGTGCTAGGCCAACTAACGTGCTCAATTAAGTAATTGAGTTCTCTCTACAACTCTTCTGCCGCCGGTTGCTTGTAGAGGGAAATAAGTAGTAACACATTTTGGCTTTTGCCATGCTCACTCTCGCCTCCCTTTGTTAACAATAGCCTTGATAAAGAAAATTAGCAACCGACAGAAGCGCTATCTTTCATTAAGAAGCAGGAAACTAAAGCAGTACTCCCTCCGCTCCATATTACTCGTCGCTGATTTAGTACAACTTTATACTAAATCAGCGACAAGTAATATGTAACGGAGCGAGTACTTATTTACATGTTGGCGTGTCTAAGGAGGACATACCGAAACCCTCAGTAAATCTAAAACCACACGCGAACCACTCGTCAAATTTAATAACTCTCCGCCGAAAGGCCGAGTCTCTTTGTGCAATCTCCATGAAGGTGGGATGGGAAACGTCAATGTATGTCAATCTTGCGCCCTTGAAAATGCGCCGTTTTCTCTCCTTCCGGGCGTTTCACATAACGTAGACGAAGACGCCACTTGGACGCCTCCTTTTAGGGTAATAATAATCGCCATCGCTTTACCACAACCCCCGTCCTTCCTCCATACACCAATTAACAGGCATGTCCCGTCGGAAACTGATTTGACTCCTTTACATTCTACCTGTCTCACATTTTCACTGAAAAGGTAAACACACGCTAAACTCTAAACTACTCGCAGGGGCACGAGAAAGCGCGGTCGACTAGCTCCCTCAAGTAGCATAGCTTGATTTCTAAACTAGGCTTTGACATCGTCGCTGGATAATCTTATCTATCAGTACAACTCCCTCTCTAGGTATTGTCCCGTAGTGATCACTGATCAGCAAAGTCTTTTCGTGCAAATACTTGGTCGTTTGACCAAGTAATCTCTCATGTGTGTAAGACCATCTCAAAAACCTACACACAGGTTAAATACCACATCGACACGGGTTTTTTGACTCCCCGTGCAGACGCGTCTTTGATGTGCGAAGAGCACATCTGTACCAGGGCATATATCTTAAAGCATCTCTAGCCGAAGCTTTATAATTTAGCCCCTTATATGCATCCTCGAACTTATACTCTTCAAATTTGTGGAGTTAAAAAAAATGTGGTTCCTAGTCAAATTCCTAAATTTAGCTGCCTAAACATAGATAGCACGATTTGATTTAAACTGCATTGAATAGCACAAATTTAAACTAGTCGTTTGAACGCATTAAAAACAAAAAAAAAATCTAATCTTCTTCCTACACGAGCATCTCCCAATCCACGCCGTCGTCGGACCCGGGGCTGGAGTCGTAGGAGCAAAGGTCGATGACCTCCCAGCCGGATGGCCCAGCCTCTTCAGCACCCTTCTTATACAGCTCGTGGACCCTAAGCTCCTCAACGACGAAGGCCATGTACACCTGTCGATCCGCTCGAACGCCTCCTGATTCTCCCGCACATCACGGCGGAAGACTACTCGGGGTCGACGGCGACGAACTATGGACTGCCGAGGGGGACGTTTATCTCTACCCGCCTGCCAGGGAGGCGGACCGCCTGCAGGTCATAAGCCCTCGCTGCCCACTCTGCCGACTAGAAGGAGCCGATCCAGCCCCAACGGCCTGTGTCCCTGTCCATTATCTCATAAACCCATAGCCACGCACGCCGTGGTACATCTTCTTCGGCGTTGGCAGCACCAGGTCGGAGAAGGATTGGGAGGGGGCGCACCAGTGTGTGCTCGGGGCCGGCTACGTGCTTTGAGTCGTCGGCGGTGACTCTCGATAGCTAGATTCGACCATTTGGGGGGAGTCAGTGGCGGCGTCGATTGGAAGTGCCGGGGGTGTGGGTGGATTTGGGCGGTGTCAGTGGATGCAGCGGAGCTGCGTAGAGCGGCAGGCGCGGGGGAAGCGAAAAATTATCTCGAGAACGAGTTGCGATCGAGTAGATATAAACGGTTGCCGACACGATGAGTAATTTTTTTGTGGAATTAAAGCGGATAATAGATCGGCTATGTCCAATTTAACTCCTCAAAACGAAAATCTTAAGGAGGTAACCCGTTTCGAGGGATCCACTAGAAGATGCTCTTATACGCGGTAAATTAAAATAGATTGTTGTCCACATGTGTACTCCCTAGCTAGTGTTTCCACATATAGTCGTGTTGTGTGCAGCATCACGGACAGATCATATAGAGTACATGGCTTTAGGGTATCCTAAAGATAAGGTAAGATAAGAAATCCTATAGTAATGGGCCAATATAAACTAACATTATCCTCATATGTCCCAAACCAACCGTCCTCAAAGAAATAGGAAAATATCTAGCAAGTACTACATGTGTATCTGTTATGCAAACAAAAGCTCATCAGTATGTTATCTTCATATTGGTAATTTTAGTAGCTAGACAGTTAAGAACTTAAGCAGTTATTTCTCATCTAAAACAAAAAGGGTAACGCCACCCAAACCACTGAACTGGACAAATGCCACCAAACTCGCATTGCTGAAAATGGTAGGCCAGTAAAGAGTACATGGAGTAGTTAACTCATACTCCCTCCGTTTCCTAATGTGGTGCATATATATGTTTTTGAAAAGTCAAATTTCATAAATTTTGACCAAACTGATGGAGAAAAATATTTACATCTAAAATGCCAAATATATATCATTAGATTCATCATAAGATGTAGTTTTATATTATATATATATTTAGTATTATAGATATAAATAGTTTTCTCTATAATTTTTTATCAAAGTTTGTAATGTTTGACTTCTCAAAAAATCTACACACATCAAATTATGAAACGGAGGGAGTACCTAGAAAGGATTAATTTTCCAGAACAGGAACTATAAATGGTGATTAACATCGCATTAGGTGTACAGTGCACGTGCTCTTACGTTAGTTTACCTAACCCCTTCCCTTTAAATAGCAGCACCTCATCTCGTTTCGACTTCAGGCACGCACTGCAACACTCTCTCGCACTCTCTGGTGATAGTTATAACACGAACGCACACGTACGGCCGACACCATGGTGAAGGAAACCACAGAAGCGCACGGCGGCGAGGTGACCATCATGTCTGCGACGACGGTGGCGCCGGCGCTGCCGCTGCAGGAGCACCGCCTGCCGCTGTCTAACCTGGACCTCCTCCTGCCGCCAATCGACGTCGGCGTCTTCTTCTGCTACCTCCAACCGGCGCCCACCGCGGCCGCGCTCAAGGAGGCGCTCGCCAAAGTGCTGGTGGCGTACTACCCGCTCGCGGGAGAGGTCGTGGCCAACGGCGACGGCGAGCCAGAGCTGCTGTGCAACTGCCGCGGCGTTGACTTCACCGAGGCAAGCGCCGGCGACACCGAGCTCCGGGAGCTCCGGCTGGGCATTGTGGACGAAGGCGTCGACGAGCTTGTTCCCTCCAAGAAGGCCGGCGTCATATCTGTTCAGGTAGTAGTACTACTGTAATCATCATTGTAGAATCATTAGCTCCAGAAAAAAGTAATGCATGCACAGGTCCACGTGAAAAACAGGTGAAGATAAACCCCACGTGGAGCAGGTCATTCACGCGCTAGGCGGCCTAGGGCACCACCGTGGCACCCTACTGTACTACTGTACTAGTATAGACAAGATAATAAGATGCTCTCATATGAAAATCCAAAAAAATATGCTCTCATATGAGAAATTATAGACAAGATAATAAGATGCTCTAAAGATTCTTTTTTCCAACCATAATATGATGTTCTTTTGCCGAAATGCTAAACCCACGGATCATTACGGCCGTCTTACGGTCTTTTGTTATCTAGATAGACACGTTATACCCATAACTTTTACTAATTCCGTTGCATGCTACATGCACGCACCTGCAGGTCACAAAGTTTAAGTGCGGCGGCGCCGTCGTCGGCTGCACTTTCGACCACCGGGTCTGCGACGCCTACTCCTTCAACATGTTCCTCGTCGCATGGGCCGCCGCGGCCCGTGGTGGCTCCGTACCACCGGCCCCGACCTTCCGCCGCTCCCTAGTGTCCCCGCGCGACCCATCGCCGCGTACGTATGCCACCAACGCCCTGATCGACCGCCTTTTCTCCCCTCTCAGCTCAGCGCCGCCACCCCCTCCGGCCACCGTTGCCGCCACCGCCGTCAACCGCATCTACCGTATAGCGGCCGCGGACGTCGCGGCGCTGCAGGCCACGGCCGGGCCAGGGCGCACGAAGCTCGAGGCATTCACGGCTCACCTGTGGCAACTCTGCTCTATGTCGGCCTCAGCACATCAGCGTCTGTGCTGCATGGGCATGGTCGTGGACGGGCGCGCCCGCATGTCACCGGACGGCGCCATGAAGGCCTACTTCGGTAACGTGCTGACCATAACTTACGGTGTCACCAGCGCGGACGACCTTCGTCGTCGCATGGCGCTCGCCGACGTGGCGGACGACGTCCACCGGTGGGTGCGTGAGGCCGCGACGGACGAGCACTTCCGGGGCTTGATCGACTGGGTGGAGGCGCTGCGGCCCAAGCCGGCCGCGGCCAGGGCGTACCTAGGCGGCACCGGCGGCAACAAGGCGACGGCGTGCATCGTGTCGTCGGGGATGAGTTTCCCAGTCCGGGAGATCAACTTTGGGACGGGCCTGCCGGCGTTCGCGTCGTACCACTTCCCGTGGCCCGCCGGCGCGGCTTACGTGATGCCGATGCCGAGCGCGCGCGGGGTCGGCGATTGGGTGGTGTACGTGCATGCGGCGCCGGAGCTGGTGAAGGTGATGGAGGAGGAGCCGACTGTTTTCAAAGTTCTGGAGAACAGCTATGTGTTCGGATGAAGGGCAGTTGTGGGGCCTGTTATTTTTTATTTATAATTTGTGTACATGCGTACGTACGTATTGTAATACCACCAACTAGATCGTTGCTGGTATATATATATATGTGTGTGTGTGTGTATAAAAGTTGTTGCTCTACAAGGCCTTTTGTGTGTAAAATTAGTGTAAAAACGTGTGATTGCTAATTAAGTATTTAAGTGTCATCTGTTTTGACACACTGTTTTGACACACTATAGCTAGTTAACTTGCTCCATCAGATGTGATCGATCAGAATCGAATAATAAGGAATGAGAAAATAGAGGATTTGGTCAGAGAGGGACATGTGATCGCTCATAAATGTCCTCTGTTTTCGCTCACCATTTAGTTAATTAGCTTGTTCCTTCGGATGGGATCGACCATCAGTCTATAATATCGGGTGATAAAATAGCGGATTTGGTCAGAAACTGAAGTGTCACGGACACTGCTTTTGTTTCATTGGCTATTTAGGCCACCTATAACGGGCTCTCTTAGAGCATTTAGTTGAAACCTCAAAACGGCTTAACTCCTCGAAAGATTCCCTTTTGAGAAGTTAAGTCAAACTATTCAAATATTTGTGAAGAAGTGCTTCTCTCATAAATTTTAGCAGCCAAAACCAACTCCTCAAATATCAGTTGCTCAGCTGCCTCCACTCCGGCGTCACCCCCGCCGCGTTCCTTGCCTCCGGCGATCACCCTGCCCCGTCGACCTTTGGCCGTCAAATTTTGGCTATCCTTTTTTCTTTATTTTTTTCGTCTTTTTCGTTTTCTTCAGCCACGGCGGCACTCTCCTTGTCGTACCTAGCCCGGTGGCGACATGTGCAAAGCTGCAACACACGGGGAGGAACATCTACAAAGAGAAAAGGTTCAATGTACAAGAAGAAAGCATACATGAAAAGTGACCGCCGGCCGCCATCGCCGATTTCGATGATCTGGACCATGCCATCGCGCGCCATGGGAGAAGGGTAAGTGGGGAAACCTCTTTGGACGAAGAAGCACCCAAGACATTTCAAATACTTTGTTGCATGCTTACGTTGGGCACCATGAGCCTCTATCAAATTAATTTTGCGGAACATCTATCCTAAGTACTAGTTAGCTCATGAAAATCATCTAGTGTTGAGTCGTTGTCCACGTGAAAGGAACAAGAAAGAAGGAAGAAATAAGAAGAAGAGGGAGAGAGGCTTCCATGTGGGGTCTACTTTGTTTGTGTAGTTAAGTTTGATAGTTTTTTGTTAGGTTCGCGTTTTTTGATCTACTCATATTTACGGAGTTAAGGTTTGAGATGGTGTTTGAGGAGTCAAATTTATAGGGTTCGTCTAGAATTTTATAAAATGTACGCAAATAGGAAAGTTGTGCACAATTTTTAAAATATGTTTCTCGATTTTAAATATGCTCATGGATTTGAAAACAAATTCACAGATTTGAAAAAGTTCATGAATTTGCAAAAAGGATCACAGATCTGAAAAAAGTTCACAGATTCAAAAACTTAATACATTTGAAAAAAGTTCACATTTTTTAAAAAAATTATGAATTTGAGATAAGTTTGTGAATTTGCAAAAAGCTCATGATTAAAAAAATGAAAAAAAACTCATGTATTTTAAAACTTTGGATTTTAAAAAAAACACCACGGGTTTGAAAAAGTTTGTGAATTTGAAAAACATCCCTGAATTGAAAAAAGATCAAGAATTTAAATAATGTACGTGAAATTTGTAAAAGATCACGAATTTGAATATTGTTCATAAAATTAATTGGTTCAGGAATTTTAATAAAGTTCATAACTTATAAAAAAATCACGAGATTTAAAAAGAAAAAAATGAAAAAATGAAAAAAAAACGAAAATAATACTAACGGAAAGACAATGAAAACAACTAGCTACGGTCGTCCCACAGAATTACTACCTCTGTAGCAAAATGTAAGATGTTTTTTAGGCTAGCCTACACAAACATCATATATTTTTATAGGGAGGGAGTACCTACGTTTGTCTCTAAGAAAACAAGGCATAGCGCCGGTGGCGAAAGAAAATCGGCCTACTTGGGCCGTCCCGTGTCAATGGCCTGAGGATCCCCTCCCTGTGCCCTTTGTACCGATTGAACGCTATTCGGCGCTAGGATTCAGCATCTACGAGCCTCTTTATTTGAGTTTCTTTTCTCATGGCAAAACAAAGGAGTAGCTTCTAAGTCTAAAGTTCTAGCCTTGACCTCATCGGCCACCAAGTCATACGTACGAGCATTTTTTGTGGTTTTCTCTTTTTCTCTTTTCTTCGGCTTCTTTGTTTCTATAGTTAGTTTTCTTTCATTTTTTCTTTTTTTAACCACATATCTATTTTCTCATACACATTGTACGTTTTACATATACACCAGTAACATTTTTATACACGTTTATGTATTATGATTTTCAAAGACATGATTGGCATTTTTCAAATATTTTTTTTGATGTCTACTGTTTTCATACTTTTGTACGTTTTTATACATCACCCACTTTTTATATATTTTAATCATTTTCTAAATACATGATTAATATTTTTTCCAAATACAAATTTTTGAACAATTTTTTAAATTTTGTGTTAAACATATTTGAAATACACATTGAGACATTTACTGTGTGATACAAGACATTTTAAAACTATGTGAACTTGTTTTTTCATTGTATAAGCATTTTTTAATTGCCATGTACATATTTTTGAAAGTTTTGAGCGTTTTTAATGTAATATGCATTTTTTAATTATAGAATTTGTTTTAATTACTCGATCTTATTTTAGATTGCATAAATTTTTCAAAAATGTCATGAAAATATTTTTGAAATGCATGAACTTCTTTAAATTGTCACATAGATATTTTTCCTATTACAAGCATATTCTAAAAGTTGAGTGAATATTTTTTCTTTCTTTAAATGTGCGATGAACACTTTTAAAATTAACTACATCATTTTGTTTCATAATATATGTATATTATTTTTTCATTTTTTTGACAAAGGTAAAAAAGAAAAAACATGTGCATGGCGTCATCCTCATGAAACCACATGGCTACTAGATTGGCTCATTAGGCCATCTGCGATTCCCAGTCAAATCGGATAAATTAGATACCGTTGATGATATAGAAGTCCTTGGGAACCCCGGCGTTTTCTTCATGTGCTTTAGCCAATGTTTTTGTTCTTTTCTAACTAGGGTAGCGCCTGCTAGCATTGGAACTTGGAAGGAGAGACTCCAATGCGAACGTTAAAGAGGGAAATCTTTTATTTATGCACCTATACAAGCGTTTAGCGTTGGAGATGGTCTCTCTCCTTGTAGATGAGCTCGGCTTCCGTCTTACTAAAGCTGAGATATAGCCGCGCTCATGCACATGACTAGCTCGCGCAACCCAAAAATGTTGCAAGGGTTGGGACATACGCTTCTTAGTAGCTATCTTTGCTCGAAATCAGTAGTTACAGGGTATCCTTTGCAAATCTCACTCCCACCTCCTATTGTGGTGACAAGTGGCTCACTTCATGTGTGACACTTGTCGAAACCTAGGAGTTTTGTGTAATTTTTTTGTTCATTTATTTTTTCAAAACATTTTATCTCTTGAATCATGCATCCAAATAATGAATTCTTTTCACCGCTGTGTGTCTCGCGTCGAGATCTTGAAAACTACAAATCATGTTAATAGGTTTGGATGGTTTTGTTTAACGAAAAAGCTAGAAATAAAAAAAATAAACAAAACAAGAAAAACCTAAACCCTGCAAAAAAACACCCAGACAAAACCGGAAATCCGAAATAACCCGGAAGCACAACTCTACACTTTCACCTTTTTGAAGCACAATTGTGATTTTTCTCTTTTTTGGGAAGCACAATTGTGCTTTTCACAAAGGTGCTTCCCGAAAAGCATAACAACGCTTCACCGCGAAGAACATTTGTGCTTTTTTACTTTTCGAGAAGAACGATTGTGCTTTTCACTTTTCGAAAGGCATAACTGTGGGATACACAACTATGCTTTTCCCTGAAACACAACTATGATTTTCACTTTCGAGAAACACAATTGTATCTTTTCACACTGCGTGCTTCACATATGGAAAAAAACTAAAAGAAATCATAAGAACAAAGCAAATCCCAAATACCGTGAAAACCCCAAAAAAGAATGCAAAGAGACCAAAAAGAGATCCCGCGGGTGTGCCCAATGCGCGAGACACGGTGGCTACTTGGCGCACCACGTGACAACGTGGGAGCCCTGTAAAAATGTTTGTCGTTACACCCTACCAAGGGGTACCCGCTAACTTATTGCTCCCATATTAGGTATTGTAGATTTTCCAGTAGGACCATGACAATTGGCAAATGAGTCAACTCACTACAGCAGTTCAATTACATTTTTTGCCAGTTTAAGCTCATGGACAAAGACAAATTACAAAAAGAAAATATATCTATGATTTTAAAATGTTCATGCATTTTAAGAAGTTTTGTTATTTAAAACATGCATTTTAAAATGTTAGCAAATTCCAAAATGTTCATGAAATTTAAGAATTTTTGTTATTTAAAACATATTCAATGATTTTAAATTAATGTTCACAATTTTGAAAAAAATTATGAATAAAAAATGCAGAATTTAAAAAGTGTTTGTGAATGAACTTAAATTTCTCATGAATTTTAAGAAATTTATACAAATTTAAAAATTGTTCATGAATTTGGAAAAAATTGTCAATATAAAAGTATTAGTGATTTTAGAAATTATTCACAAAATCAGTACATATTCATGAATTCTGATTAATCTTCTTGAGTTTAGAAATTTGTTTCCGAATTCAAAAATTGATCGTGACTTTAAAAAATACTCACAAATTTTTAAAAGGGAAAATGTTAAATGAAAAACTGGAAAAAAAATAAAACCAAAATAACAATGCAGAAAAAAGAATTTTGGTCCGAAAATGTTCTAGAATATTCCAAAAATTGTTTGGAAGAGGGAAACATTAGGCCAGCCCCCAAAAAATGAAGGGTGAGTGTTCTTTAAACAAATGGGTGATATTAGCTCAAAATGGAGCATCAAGGAGATACAAACACTATGAGCACACATCCAACAACAACACACACAAAACACACAAAATCACACCGGCAATTAGAAAAGTCAAACATGATCAAATTTATGCCTTGGTGGAGTAAAAAAAGCAAAAGATATTGAAGCTAAACAATGATCAATAATTTACATCAGCGGGCGCGTACCTATCTGGGATCCGCAAAACATACTCTTCATTGCCGCGTACCTACCTGAGATCCAAGATCCCCGCTCACGACTCGGCAATCAGCTAGCAGCCACTAGTGCAAAACAGGTCTTTAGTGCTGGTTCGCCAACCGGCACTAAAGAGTGGGGACTAAAGGCATCTCCCCCTTTAGTACCGGTTCGTCACGAACCGGCACTAAAGTGCAAACACGTGGCACGAGCCAGGCCCATGTGCGTGTAGGTCTTTAGTAACGGTTGGTAACACCAACCGGTACTAAATGTTTGGGTGTTTTTTTAATTTTTGCTCTAATTTTGTGTTTTCAATTTGGCTTTATTTTCCATTTAATTTTTTTGTGTTTGCTGGTATTTCACGATACTACAAATTGTACACGTTATGCATATATATAAATAGATTTTCTCATACGTAGAACCGCATATATATATAATATATATCATCGAATGTCTCACAGCCAACACCATTAACTATTCGCACATACACATATAGATACACATACAATTTCTCCTACATGTTGCCTTGGTGCCTTCGGAGCATGCACGATGACAAGTGGTTCATGGGGGCGGTAGCGGGTAATAGTATTCTCCTTTGGGATCTATGACCTGGTCGAGCAAAAATTCGGCTATTTCCTCTTAAAGTGCTAGTATGCGCTCCTCGAGTAGGAGCTTATCCTGCACCTCTCTAAACTAAGAACGAGATCAATATGCATGTGTATTAGTTGTGTTACAAGATGTCGATAATGGTGTGAATAGCGTTCTGACAAGACGTACCCATTCCTGTCTTTAAGATCTGCTCCTTTTGAACGCCATCATGCGAATGTTCTCGCAAACGTAGAATACACAAAGATCATTCTCCGGCGCCTGCTTCAGGGCCTTTACGAGAATGGAATTGAGTCAGATAATGATTAATCAAGCATGATAATTAATTAATGGTATTGAAAAAAAGAATTAAAGAGATGGCTAGCTAGCTAGTACTACTTAATTACTTACCCTTGGTCGATGCCAAAACAACTTTTTTGGCCATTTGCCTGGAGTCACCTTGATGAACTTTGCCCAAGCCCTGCCCGCCGGCAAATAAAATCAATAAAGAGGTTATTAAATAGTTCATATCAAGAAATGACGAACTAATAATAGGCCGAGATATAGTTAATAATGATTGAAATTACCTGTTGACTATCCCCTTCATGATGGTGTAGTCTTTATCTTCTTTAAGTAGCGAGTCGAGTACTTCGACTGTTGCTTTGTCAACTTTAATGACTAACAAGATCCAGTGGAAACTGCATGCGCACACGTTTGCATGTCTTAATTAAGCAGGCATGTGCATACAATTAATCAACTATATATCATAAACCGTATACACTTAGTTATTAACATTTAGCTAGCTAGTAAGCAAAAACAGAATTTGTATTAACTCACGTGAAGTTGTAAGGAAGTATTATATCTTCATTGGTATTGAGGCACTTCAAGAACTCTAGCATGCTTTCCTCTACACCTGCTTTATAAGTTGCAAGATTCCATGTGTACTCATTAATGGTATTTGGGTCAATGAACCCAATGCCATAGCGTCCAGATTTTTTCATTTCATACATCTTCATCCTGCATATAATACCACAGAAAAGAATATATAGTGAGGATAATTACATGTAATGATTGATCAAAAATTACAGAAACAAATCACTTACAAACAATAGCAACTGACGAGAGATTTGTCGAGTGCGTCTTGATTGTATAACTGATATAGTTCTGAATACTCAACGCATAGAGCTTTCTCATGGTAGTAATGCTCCTTCTTGACATTTACCATGAGGGACTCTCGATTGGAAATCTTGGTAATGTTCATGTACCATTGATGCAATTCATACATTCTCGTTGGGAGGTTCTTGACCTTGTCTGGGTGGACCAAAGGTTTGCCCCGGGCATATTTCCATTTTATTTCCTCCTCTCTAAGCGGAGACATTGGTTCAATTTCGAGGAGTTGTCCAACAGAGATCTTGAGCATTTCAGCCTGCATTATATGCTCCTCCGTTATTACCACATCGCCTAGCTGGGGAACTTTAACGGTTTGCCCACAATAATATTGGTATGCGGCCTCCTCTCATGTGTTGTTGTTGGCACAACAAGCGGGAGATCGATTGCGCCGCTGTTCTCCCAGTGGGAACGGTTTTCCGCATTTTTGCCCGCTGCTTGTTGGCTCGAGCTTGAGCTCGCTTCCTTCTTTAGCCGTTCTCGATGTAGTTTCCTGATTTGGCGCTCATAGTCCGAGTCAACAGGCTTGGGAGCTGGTTCTCTAGCCATTTTAATGAAGTGGTCAATTACTTTCTCAGGCACTTTCTCCTTTGGCGGCGATGCGGTTTGGTCCAAAATGGGCGTCCACTTGGGCCTGCACTATGGCTGCGTTTTGCTCCTTAGTCATGTCGTAAGGCCTCTGAGGAAGAGGAGCGAGGCTTGGACCATATTTACATCGCTTGTCTCCGCCTGTACTTCCTGAACTACCTCGACTCGTGCCGCTTCGCACCATAGCTGCGGCATGTCTCTTCTGCGATTCTTTGAGGCGGCGGCGACGGCGGTGGCGTGGCTGAGTTGAACCAGGAGAAGTGGCTGACGATGTGTCGGACTTGAAGCGGGAGGTGTGGCTCGACACGTGCGGACTTGAAACCGGAGAAGTGGCATGACGCTGTGCGGACTTGAAGCGGAGGAGTCAGCTCACGCGTTCGGGGACTTGGAGGAGGTGGCGGACTTCGAGGAGGAGTCGGCTCACGCGTTCGTGGACTTGGAGGAGCGGGAGTCTGCTGACTCGGTGGTGGAGTCGGCAGACGACGCGGTGTCGGTGGATTTCGAAAGATGATGCAATCCTTTCTCCATAGGATGATACGATGTATGGCCTCTCCCAGTGTGCACTCGTCTTCACCTCCAGGAAAGTCAAGCTGTAGCCCCGAATATGGGTCCACCACTTCATCAACCATGACACGAGCATAGCCCTCTTGAATCGGGATGCAATGGAAGGTTGCTTCGGGGGTAACTGGAAAAGCAACGCCGTCCACCACCTTCATGGATATGTTCTTCATTTTGGAGTGTAGCTCACGCTTAGTGTTCTCTATGATGTCATCCACGGTATGTATCCAGCGGTGTGTCGCCTGGGCAGAACCAACGCTGCTTCTCGGCATGGATGGGGCGGTGCTATCCAATGCTGGGCGATCATCCGCTTGTTGCTGCCGCTGCCGAGACCCCTTTCCGGCTAAGTGAGTCGATATGCTGCTGCTGCTGGAATTTGAGTGCAGTCCGCGTGCCTTGCTTCTAGGCCTTGAAGGCGTTCTGCGTCCTGCTTCCTCTGCTCCTCCTCCAGCTTCCTTTTCTTCTCCTCCTCGATCTTCCTTCTTGCACGGCTCCTGTAGTCCTCGTTCCATTCTGAAAAGCCCTCATACCAGGGAATAACGCCTTGCCTCGTGTTCTTCCGGGTGTTCAGATTTCGAGTATGCGTAAGCTCGTCGTTCTCTCTGTTGGCGTGAACACCCCTTTCAAGCTTCTTCTATTGCGTCAATTATTTTTTGTTAGGCTCCTTTTAGACTTGCCTTCCGCGAAACTTCGCCAGTCTTCGGGTCCAACGCACCCTCATGCGCATAGAATCAAGTTCTGCACCTGGGGGGCCAGTTCCTAGTAATCGGTGTGACCCCTGCATCCTCCATCTCTTGCTCAGACTTATCCCACTTAGGCAATCCCACCGCGTAGCCACCTGGACCCAGCCTATGGAACTGCATCTTTTTTGCGGCATTTGCCTTGTTTTTCATCGATCATTCCTTAGCTAATTCTGAATCCTTGAAGGTCACGAAATCATCCCAGTGCTCTCTTTGATTCTCTAGTGTTCCCGTGAATTCTGGAGTCTTCCTTTCATTAGCGAGGTAATTGGCCCATACAGTTTTCTTATGGGTGTTGAATGCAATTGCCATCTTCTTAAGAGCAGCGCCCTTCATTTTGTCCACATCTGCTTTAGTGAAATGATCTGGTAGGGTGAAATATTCCATCAGAGATTTCCAAAGGGCTTCTTTGGCTCTGCCGTCGACCCAAGTAACACTTGGACGTTTAGTCTTTGGCTCTTTCCATTCTTGAATGGAGAGTTTGTCCTTCACAAGAACTCCGCACTGACGAGTCCACTTGTTCGCAATGTTCTTAGGCGTGAGGGGTTCACCACTAGGTTTGATGGATTCGATGTTGTACTTTACACCATCCTTCAACAATCTGCGTGGGCCTCGCTTTGTCCTGCTGTCTGTAGAAGCAGATTTGCTCGATCCAGAGGGCTGAAAGAAGAATGATCGATTCGTTAATATATCTTCAACAAAAAAACATGTGATGATCACCATGATGCCTGCTTATATAAATATACCTCGCCGGTAGTCTTTGTTATTTGAAGATCAGCATTGTCTGTGTCATCACAAACATTGTCTGTGTCATCATAATCATAATCATAGTTCATGACTTCATTAGCTCGGTCGTCGAGATCGAATATCTTTTCATCACCCTCTCCGGTATTGTTCAGATATTGGGAGCCATCATCTGCTTCATTCAGATCATCTAGCCTGTGAGGGCTGCGTATGATGTCGAACAATTCCTCTTCTCTCTCTCTGCCGGTATTGTCCGCCATAGCTTTTACTTAACTAATACAGAAGAAATATAAAACAATTTAATTAGTATTCAAATTACAATGCATGGATGCAATCAATAAGGAAAAACTGAATCTCGAATACATCGTCTTAATATATATAATCTCGAATACATCATCGTCTTAATATATGTAATCTCGAATACATCGTCTCGAATATTATATATCAAATACATCACTGGCTAGGTACCTAATAAAGATCGAGTACTACAGAAGAATCTAGGGTGCCACTCACGGTTCCTGGGGCGCGGGCGGTGCACACCCAAAGAGAAGGAACCATCACAGGATCATATCTCCGGTCATCTGCCCAAAGAACCCGCCAAATAGTGGAGAACCTGACGTCGTCCATAGCAGCCATGTAGCGATGGACGTGCTCATCTTCCTCCCTGACACGGCGACGCATCACCTCCGGCGGGGCTGGCTGCCTCTGGACCGAATGTGGCCCACGCGAACGCCACCAAAGAAGATCAGGGTCGACGACGGGACCCGAGGTCGGGTTCCTCACCAAGCGGCGCGCCCCTCCAGGTTGCACCTCCCAGTGCCAGCCCGGCGGAGCCCAGTCCGGACATTGGTCCTCTGTAGCAGGACGTCGTCGCGAACGGGTCGAGGCGAGGATGCGGGCCGGGCATATCGTCGAGAACAAATACTATATGCCCGCAAAAAGTAACATTTTTTAAATGATTTGATTGTGATAACTAAAACTAATTCATCTAACTAAAACTAATTATAAAATTTAACAAATACTATAGGCCATAAAACTATTTATATAACTAAAAACAAAAAATTGCTAACATTTCTATAAATATTTCTATAACTAAAAACAGAAAACATTTATAACATTTCTATATAACTAACAATTATAATATTTATATAACTAAAAATCAGAAAAATTGCTAATATTTCTATAACTAAAAACAGAAAACATTTATAACATTTCTATATAACTAACAATTCTAATATTTATATTACTAAAAACGGAAAAATTGGTAACATTTCTATAAATATTTCTATAACTAAAAAACAGAAAACATTTATAACATTTCTATAAATATTTCTATAACTAAAAAACAGAAAACATTTATAACATTTCTATATAACTAACAATTCTAATATTTATATTACTAAAAAACAGAAAAATTGCTAACATTTCTATAAAAAATGGCGTGTGTGTGTGTGTGTGTGTGTGTGTGTGTGTGTGTGTGTGTGTGTGTGTGTGTGTGTGTGTGTGTGTGTGTGTGTGTGTGTGTGTGGACAACTAGACATGGCGGCCGGGGCGAGCTCACCGGCAAGGCGACGACGGGGCGGGGCGGCGACGACGGGGACGGCGGGGATGACGGGACGGGGCGGCTGATGCGATGACGTTGACGGGCGGCGACGAGGCGGGCACGACTGGGTCGGCGACGAGGGCGGGGCGGCGTCGATCGGGGCAGGACGGCGCGACGGAGGGAGGAAACAGAGGAAACTGAAATTTTTCAAGTGTTCTATATAGGATGGACCTTTAGTACGGTTGGAGCCACCAACCGGTACTAAAGGTCTGTTTCACCAACCAAGCGGCGGGAAGCACCACCCTTTAGTACCGGTCGTGGCACCAACCGGTACTAAAGACCCTGCTAGTACCGGTTGGTGCCACGCCCGGTACTAAAGGGGTCTTGCGCAAGCGCAATGCGGTGCGGCAAGTTTAGTCCCACCTCGCTAGCCGAGGGCTACCAGACCTGGTTTATAAGCCCAGTCGGTAGCTCTCTCGAGCTCCTCTCCTAAGCAGGCCTACTGGGCCTACCTGTTCTCTTCTGCCTAGTGGGCCTACTGGGCCTTTGCGGGCCTGCATCCTGGCCCAACAAAAGGCTGGGTTCCTAGTCGTATGCAGGCCGCTTTGGCCCAGTAGGCGGGCTTTTTTATTTTCTTATTTTTTCGCTTTATTTATTTTTGTTCTATTTATTTTTGAGTTGTTTTTTTGCTATATTTAGAGTTTATTTGTGAATATTTTTTGCTTTAGGTACAAAAAATTACAAACTTTCTGTTAGTGCCGGTAGTCTTTAAATTTGAATAGTTTAAATGTTGAATTATTTGAAATTTGTGTGAATCACTAGTTTGTGAATAACTTAACTTTGAAAAAAGATTTTTCAGTGATTTTTTTCTTATATTTAATATTAGTGTGTTTTATCACTATGTTCAATTTGGTAATGCTTAGGTTATTTAAAAAATGAAATGCCTTTGTACCAGTTGAGTTTTCGTCGAAAACCCTGATACTTCGAAAGAGATTGTCCATTTTGTACACGAAGTGCATCCAGTTTTTGCCGTAACCCTCTCTACTTTTGTTTGCACATAAAATTTCTTCGCGTTTCAAATGCCAAAACACATAACTACCCTAACTATTACAGAGATTCTCTCCTGGGTGTGAAACACAGAAGAAAGTGATGATAGTGAAGCCGATCACATCCCAGATCTTTGGGTGTGAAACTTTTTCTTCGCGTGTGTCCCTTTGCGCCGTAGCCATGGAAAATCTTCATCATTTAACTGGATGCTTGGGTCAATATTCAATGTGAATGGAGGAATTTCATCAAACTTTTCATAATCTTCTGACATGTCTGTCTTGTCATCCACTCCCACGATGTTTCTTTTTCCTGAAAAAACTATGTGGCGCTTTGGCTCTTCGTATGATCCATTTGCTTCCTTATCTTTTCTTTTTCTCGGCCTGGTAGACATGTCTTTCACATAAAAAACCTGCGCCACATCATTGGCTAGGACGAATGGTTCGTCTGCATACACAAGATTGTTGAGATCCACTTTGTTGTCATTCCGTACTGCGGGTCTTCCGTTACCCCGCCTCGTGTCATATTGACCCATTTGCACCGAAACAAAGGGACCTTCAAATCACCTCCATAGTTAAGTTCCCATATGTCCACTATGTAACCATAATATGTTTCCTTTCCCGTGTTGGTTGTTGCATCAAAGCGGACACCACTGTTTTGGTTGGTGCTCTTTTTATCTTGGGCGATCATGTAAAATGTATTCCCATTTATCTGGTACCCTTTGAAAGTCATTATATTCGAAGATGGTAACTGCGACAGCGAGTACATGTCATTTTGAATATCGTCATCATTCAGGGCACGTTTCTGCAACCAACCGGCGAAACTCCTCGTTTGTTCTCGTGTAATCCAGTCGTCAGACTTCTCCGGGTGTTTGGAGTGTAGAAAATTCTTGTGTTCCTCCATATACGGAGCCACCAAGGCGGAATTCTGTAGAACTATGTAGTGTGCTTCAGTGAGAGAATGCCCGTCCATATATATTATTTGATGCCCTCCTAGCGTGCCTTTTCCTTCTAGTCTGCCCTTATGCCGCGATTCAGGAACACCAATCGGCCTAAGGTCAGGAATAAAGTCAATACAAAACTCAATGACCTCCTCATTTTCATGGCCCTTCGAGATGCTTCCTTCTGGCCTAGCACGGTTATGAACATATTTCTTCAAGATTACCATGAACCTCTCAAAGGGGAACATATTGTGTAGAAATACAGGACCCAAAACGTTAATCTCTTCACAAAGGTGAACTAGGACGTGCGTCATGATGTTGAAGAAGGATGGTGGGAACACCAACTCGAATCTGACAAGACATTACACCAAATCATTCTGTAACCTTGGTATGATTTCTGGATCGATTACCTTCTGAGAGATTGCATTGAGGAATGCACATAGCTTCACAATGGCTAATCGTAAGTTTTTCGGTAGACGCACCCTCAATGCAACCGGAAGGAGTTGCGTCATAATCACGTGGCAGTCATGAGACTTTAGGTTCTGGAACTTTTTCTCTGCCATATTTATTATTCCCGTTATATTCGACGAGAAGCCAGACGGTACCTTCATGCTGAGCAGGCATTCGAAGAAGATTTCCTTCTCTTCTTTGGTAAGGCGTAGCTGGCTCGACCACGATGTATGCCGTCTTTTCCGTGCATCGTTGCTGGTCCTCCTGTGCCTCTGGTGTATCTTTTGTCTTCCCATACACGCCCAAAAAGCCAAGCAGGTCACGCAAAGATTCTTCGTCACGTGCATCACGTCGATTGCGGAGCGGACCTCTAGGTCTTTCCAAGTATGGCAGGTCCAAAATATAGATTTCTTCTTCCACATGGGTGCGCGTCCGTCGGCGTCCTTGAACAGGTTGTCCGCGGGACCCTTTTCAAAGATTACCTTCAAATCCTTGACCATATCATGTACATCAGCACCAGTACGGTGGCGAGGCTTCGTCCGGTGATCTGCCTCACCTTTGTAATGCTTGCCTTTCTTTCTTACGGGATGCCTTGTCGGAAGAAATCGGCGATGTCCTGGTACACATTCTTCCTACAACTATCCAAATATATCTTGTCGGTATCATCCAAACAGTGCGTGCATCTGCGGTATCCCTTGTTTGTCATCACGAAAGGTTCTTGAGAGCAGGCCAATCATTGATGGTCACGAACAACAACGCCTTTAGGTCAAATTCTTCCTGTCATGCTCATCCCACGCACGTACACCTGTTTCATTCCATAGCGGTAATAGTTCTTCAACTAATGGCCTTAGGTACACATCAATGTCGTTGCCGGGTTGCTTAGGGCCTTGGATGAGCACCGCATCATAATGAACTTCCGCTTCATGCACAACCAAGGAGGAAGGTTATATAAACATAGAGTCACAGCCACGTGCTATGGTTGCTGCTCTGCTCCCCAAAAGGATTAATGCCATCTGCGCTTAGACCAAACCATCGTTCCTTGGGTCACCCGCAAACTCCTCCCAAGACTTTCTCTCGATTTTTCTCCACTGCGAACCGTCAGCGGATATTCTCAACTTTCCGTCTTTCTTACGGTCTTCTGCGTGCCACCGCATCGCCTTCGCATGCTCTTTGTTTTGGAACAAACGTTTCAACCGTGGTATTATAGAAGCATACCACATCACCTTGGCAGGAATCTTCTTCCTGGGGCGCTCGCCCTCGACATCACCAGGGTCATCGCGACTGACCTTATAATGCAATGCACCGCATATCGGGCAAGCGTTCAAATCCTCGTACTCACCGCGGTAGAGGATGCAGTCATTAGGGCATGCATGTATCTTTTGCACCTCTAACCCTAGAGGGAAGACAACCTTCTTTGCTTCATACGTACTCTCGGACAATTCGTTGTCCTTTGTCTTAGAGTATAAAGTCTATTCGTATTATAATCTATCTCTATTAGTCTAGTCTTGGAGCCCAAGCTTTGTAATCTATATAAACAGCCCTTGAGGCCCCAATCAATACAACAATTACTTCTCCAATATCTCAATCTATCATGGTATCGGCGCCTAGGTTTTCCACTTTTGGTATGGCTCCGCCACCAGCGCGCCCGTCCCGCCAATTCGGTCCCTCTTCTCCATGGCGAGTTCCGCGCGGCGCGCCCATACCCTACCTCTTCCTCTACAACTACCCAAACACCTCCCCCAAACCCGTCATCCATCGCTCCCGCCACCAGCTCCGTCGTCATGGCCTCCTCGGCATGATCCTTGGACTGGCCTCGTCCGAGCTTGGTCGATGCCTTGGTCGGCCCCTCGCCGTATGGTGCCCCTCCTGCGTCTGTGAGCACGTGGAGCCCGGTCTTCGTCCAGCCACTGGCTCTCCGGACTCCTTGGACCCAGAGCCGCCGGCGCGCGTCTACCGCCACTCCCACTCCGCCTACCAAGACGCCAGACCGCCGTCTCCTCCAACACCATGCCGGTCTTCTCGGCAACATGCAGGCCCCAATCGCATACTACCCATCCGCTATCCCCTCGTCAACATGCAAGCTCCTGGCCCTCTGCTCCTCCCCAACAGCGGCTTGGGACCAAGCCGCCTTCATCAATGCCATGAACAATTTTGTCCTCAACAGACGCAGTGCGGATTGGATTTTCGATTCGGTGCATCAATGCATATGTCTTCAAATATGAATTTATTGTCGACTTGTCTTCCTACCTTTTCCACTATCACCATTGGCGATGGCTCCACCATCCTGTTTCATGCACCGGTCACTCTTATATCCCTTCCTCTCATGCCAATTTTCTTCTCCGCAATATTCTTGTGGTTCCTTCCATCATCAAAATCTTATTTCTGTTAGACAATTTTGCATTGACAACAAAGTTATCCTGGCCTTTGACCCTTTTGGTTTGTCTGTGAAGAATCGACAACCGGGCGGTCCTCGCTTCGGTACAATAGCACGGCGATCTTTATCCTCTTCATGGCGCGCCCACATCCACCCCTCGTGCCATGCTCGCATCCGTTGATCTATGGCATCGTCGCCTCGGTCATCCCAGCAAAAACACTTTGACGTCTTTACTCCAAGAATTTTGTATCCCTAGTTCTAGAAGTCCCCATAATCCCTCTCTCTCGTAATGCATGTCAATGCGGCAAACATGTTAGATTACCTTTTGGAACCTCTACTACCATTAGTACTTTTCCTTTTGAGTTACTTCACTGTGATTTATGGACCTCCCAGGTCCCTAGTGTTTCGGTTATAAATATTATCTTGTGATCTTGGATGATTATTCTCACTATACTTGGACCTTTCCTCTCCGCTAAATCTGAAGTACCTGCAATCTTTCTCAACTTTCGACAATATGTAATCACACACTTTGGCTTGCCAATTCGATTTATTCAATGTGATAACGGTCGTGAATTTGATAACACCCAAAACCGCACCTTCTTTCTCTCCCAAGGCATTCTTCTTCGCTTTTCATGCCCTTATACATCTTCTCAAAATGGTAAAGCTGAGCGCCGTCTTCGCTCTATTAATGATGTTCTTCGCACATTGCTTTTACAAGCCTCTCTTCCTTCCGTTTTTGGGTTGAAGCCCTTGGCGCCGCCACACTCCTTCTTAATATTCGACCAACTAAAACTTGCCCTCTTTATTCGCCTTTCCAATCTCTTTTTCTCCCACCACGACTATTCTTTTCTGCGTGTTTTTGGCTGTCTATGCTTTCCCAACATCGCCTCTCGCCTCCAACAAACTAGAACCACACTCACTACCTTGCATTCACCTTGGTCTTTCGATGATCACAAAGGATATCGTTGTTTGAACCATCTTACGGTCGTATCATTCTCTCTCGTCATGTCACATTCGATGAAAATACTTTTCCTTTTTCTGTCACTACAACCACAACACCAATTCCACCACAATCCGCCACCACCAAAACCCCTTCATTAGTTCGGCCTTCGGTCATCTCTGCTGCCATGGAATCTTGTTCCGTCTCTCAACCGGAATCGCCCAACGTTAGCCACCCTCCTGCCCCGTCCCCCACCTCTCCATAGCTGCATCCTCTACCCCAGCCGTCTTTCCCTCACCACATCCTACCACGGCAACCCCTCGACACCCACCACCTCTGATTCTTCTTCCTCACCGTCCTCTTCAACGAAAACCCACGCCACCCAATGCCGTTCTTATACCACCGCTCACCAATGATCATGTCATGTGCACCCGTGGAAAACGAGTTTCTTCTCCCCACCAAACTTCTCAATCTTACCGCCACCCCAACCATCTCTCCTATTCCAACCAGTTATAAGCGAGCTCTTCTTGACCCTCTACGGCTTTCTCGCTATGCGTGATGAATTTGGAGCTCTTGACAAAATAATACATGGACTCTTGTTCCCAAACCTCCTGGTGTTAACATTGTTTACGGCAAATGGGTTTTTCGTCATAAATTTCATTACGATGGCACTCTCGCTCGTTACAAAGCTCCTTGGGTGTGTCGTGGTTTCTCCCAAGAGCCTGGTATTGACTTTGATGAGACTTTTTCTCCTGTTGTTAAACCAAGCACTATTCGTGTTGTTCTTAGTCTTGCTGTTTCCTCTTCTTAGCCTATTCATCAACTTGATGTTAAAAATTCTTTTCTTCATGGCACTCTCAATGAAACTGTTTATTGTCAGCAACCCTCTGGTTTTGAGAATTCCTCATCTCCAAATTTTGTTTGTCTCCTCAACAAATCTCTTTATGGACTTAAACAAGCTCCTCGTGCATGGTTTCAATGCTTTGCTACTTTTATTCAAACCATAGGCTTTATTCCCTCCAAATCCGATTCTTCTCTCTTTGTTTATCAGTCTTCTACTCACACTGCCTACCTCTTGCTTTATGTTGATGATATCATTCTCACGGCTAGTTCTGATTCTTTTCTTCAACATACCATCTCTTCTCTCAATCGGGAGTTTTCCATGACTGATCTTGGTCCTCTTCATCATTTTCTAGGTATTCATGTTTCTCGCACAAAATCTTTCCTGTTTCTTTCTCATATTCTTTATCATTACCAGCAACTTTCCAAATCCCTTGTCAGATACACCATTCTCTGCCTTCCATTGCAGCAATTCAAGTGTGGTGCCCAACTTTTTTTTGTCAGCTTCACAATTCGGGTACAACAATTTCTTATGATCCTCTAACCTGCGCTGCAACTTCGTCCTCTCGAGATCACTTGCACAGTTTCTCTTTGCATCGGCAATGGCCGACCTAGATCATCGGCGGGCTCATCTGATGCCTCTTCTTCAGCTTCTTCCCGCATTGCCGGCTCAGCTTTTTCCCCCATTGTTGTATCATCGTATTCAGGGAACCCATGGCCAGGATAGCCGTCATCGTCCTCTTCTTCTTCATTGTCTTCCATCATAACCCCTCTTTCTCCGTGCTTGGTCCAAACATTATAGTGGGGCATGAAACCGAACTCAAATAGGTGGACGTGAATGGTTCTTGACGTAGAGTAATTGTGACCATTCTTACAGCCAGCACATGGACAAGGCACAAAACCATCCGCCCGCTTGTTTGCCTCGGTGACAAGCGAAAAGTATGCACGCCATTAATGAACTCGGGAGAGCATCGGTCATCATACATCCATTGTCGGCTCATCTTCATTACACAACACCGAATAGACCAAATTAATACAAGTTCATACATAAAGTTCATATACATCACTTAATTAAATGCAACATACAAATAACTCTCTAGCTAAAGAATTTAAATGCAACAACAAATGCGATCAAGATCGCAACTAAGGTAACAATTGATCCAACAACATAATGATACCAAGCCACACTATCAATGGCATATTTTCTAATCTTTCTAATCTTCAACCTCATTTTCTCCATCTTGATCTTGTGATCATCGGCGACATCGGCAACATGCAACTCAATTCCATCTTCTCCCCTCAATTCTTTTCAATTTTTCTTTCAAATACTCGTTTTCTCTTTCAACTAAATTTAACCTCTAAACAACAGGGTCGGTTGGAATTTCTGGTTCACATACCTCCTAGATAAAAATATCTATGTCAACTTGATGGGCATAATTTGTCATAAACACGAAATGCAACAACTAGTTTTAAAGAGAATATACCACATCCGAATCATAACAAAGGCGAGGGCCGGCGGGGCGGATATCAAAACCATGGCACTATGTATAACAAACAACGTCTGAGTAAGATAATTATACGAGTAACTATATATCAAAATCACGCAAACGTCAATTTGGTAATGTAAAACATTCATGAACAAGAGCCTCACCACAAGGTGGTGCCTGCGACAGGACGGTGCGAGCGATCGACGATGAATTCTGACGGAGATTTAGAAGGCACTAAGTAAACCACACCTACATATGCAAACTAAGTGTTATTTTGACCTCAAATTGCATATAGATCAAATACTAGCACATATAATTCCTTCCAAATTACTAAACTCACAAATTAATCACTATATAAAGCATTGCAAGAGCTAATCTAGCAATGAGAGATGAAAGGACAAAGTTGCTAACCTTTGTGATCATTTGAATGGATGGGGGCCTTCAAATCTTGACAAATTTTGGGCAAAATGTGTGATGAGTTCGAGGAAGAGAGGGGAAGAACAGAGGAGGAGAGGGGAAAGGGGAAGAACAGAGCAAGCTCGGGTGGACGAAGGGTTTATGTACGTCGACCTTTAGTACCGGTTCGTGCCACGAACCGGTACTAAAGGTCCTGGACGGGCCCTAGACTGACAACACCCTGCCACCACTCTCTTTAGTACCGGTTCGTGGGACGAACCGGTGCTAAAGGTTCACCACGAACCGGTACTAATGAAAACGGCCGGCTAGCCGTTGGAACCGGCACTAATGGACACATTAGTGCCGGCTCGAAATTAAACCGACACTAATGTATCTTAGATTAGCCCCTTTTTCTACTAGTGAGCGCAGGACCATGCCGTCCCATGCGCGCCCGAGCAGAGAACCACCACATCAGGACACAATAGGCCAACATTGCTGCCTACGTGCCTACAGATGGGATCATGGCCAGCGATGTCTCACCACTAGAGATTGCCGACCCGGACAAAAAATCCACCGCCGCCACTTCACATCCATGTCTTTTTCCTCAAGTCGTCCATAGATCGCACCTATGGAGCAAAACTACCAAAGGCTGGATCCGGCCTCATCCGCACTGCCCAAAGTGTAGCCGCAACGGCCTCAAGCACCATGCTAGCGGGAGGCACCGCCCACCATTGCCGCCTTGCATCACCAGGTGAACATCCCCGTCGTTATACCTCTTGGCGGGTCTGGCCGCACAGACACTGCACACGCAGAGCCCTGCTGCCGCATGCCGGGAACGCGGGCGCACTGGTCACAACTAGGGATCGCGGCAGTGTCGCCAGAGCGAGGGCGACACGGGTTTTTTCCGCTCACCGCTGACAATCGTATAGTGATGCATTTTAGAAAAAAAAAAAGATCCAAGATTCACGGGGTGATCAATGTAGTTTTTTTTCCCGCTCATCGCCAACAATTCACACTAGTAGAAAAAGAGGCTTCCATACGCCCCCATTAGTCCCCAAAATAATCGAACCGCGACCAAAGGGGTCTTTAGTCGCGGTTCGGGAGGAGACCCGCGACCAACTATCTGGACCCAGCGCGCGCTGGCGGACGGGTGGGGCTTTAGTCCCGGTTGGCACAGCCAACGGGACTAAAATCCTCAGTTGCCGAAGGCCTTTAGTCATGATAGGCGAGCAAACCGGGACTAAAGGTTAGACCTTTAGTCCCGGTTGGTCCGCCAACCGCGACTAATAACGGAACAACTTTAGTCGCGGTTGGCGGACCAACCGGGACTAAAGCTTAGACCTTTAGTCCCGGTTGGTCCGCCAACCGCGACTAAAGGGATTTGAACCTCATTTTCAAAATGGGCATAACTTTTGCATCTGAACTCGGATGAAAAAGTTTTTATATGAAAAATCATCTACTCGAAAAGTTACATCCGAATTTAACATTTTCAAAATCCTCAAAACCTAACGAGAAAAAAAAGATACGGGGCTTTTAAGATTTGGAGAGGCAAAAAAATTCAAAAAATTTCAAATTGTGGTCAAACTGTGGTCAAACAATGGTCAAACTAATTATTCTAGAATATTAGTGTTACTAAATAATTATTTCAGTTTTTTAAATTTTGGTCAAATCTGGTCAAACAGTGGTCAAACAATGGTCAAACTAATTATTCCAGAAATATTAGTGTTACTAAATAATTATTGTTTTTTAAAACAATAGTTTCAAACTCAAACAGTGAAATGTGTCACTTCATGCTCAAGCTAAATTCCTGAGGGTTAATAGAATTGACATCCTACTATTGTCGGAAAACAACAAGTGCAGACTTGGAAGCGAGGAGAATAGAATCCGAAAGTTAAGCGTGCTCAGTTGGAGTAGTGAGAGGATGGGTGACCGTCAGGAAGTTAGATGATTTGGAATGATGAGGGTGATTAGATATTAGAGGTTAAATTGAGCAGTGATGAGGGTGGTGATTAGAGATTAGAGGTTAAAATAATTCAGAAATTTGAAAATAAAAAATTTAAAAAATTAGCAAAAAAAACCTGCGAAGGAGGCCTTTAGTTCCGGTTAGCAACAAGAACCGGGACTAAAGGACGGGCCTTTAGTCCCGGTTAGCCACGAGAACCGGGACTAAAGGACGGGCCTTTAGTCCCGGTTGGCCACGAAACGGGACTAAAGCCTTTAATCATGATTAAATGAGGCGCGACTAAAGGGGGTCTTTAGTCGCGCATATTTAGTCCCGGTTGCACAGCCGGGACTAAAGGCCTTTGCGAACCGGGACTAAAGGCCTTTTTTCTACCAGTGTCAATAGTAATACGTTTTAGCCAAAGACGATCCACAACAACATATGAACTTGACTAAAGACACCACACCATTAAAAACCAAGCCCAGCTGATTGCCGAAATTTGAAGGGGCATGCACGTGCGGGAGAAGCACCTGCACTTCCTACCCCGCCGCTCGATTGTCCCACGATCCGCAAAATAGTTGAATCCCGCACGATGGCATAATAAGATTTAGTTTTTTAATCTTGAAACTTATGATTTTGCATCTAAAACTTATGATTTTGTCGTTCTCTCGTATCAAGTTCCAGAGTTGAAATTTTAAGCGATTTTTTTTGTTGGTCGCAGGTACTAAAGTTGTGATTTTGTCGGTCGCTCGTACCAAGTTTCAAAAGTTGAAACTTAGCAGAATTTATTAACTCTTCAAAACGTATTTGAAAACGTGTCTTATTTAAAAGGTCTCATCACGAGAAACATGAATATGAAAACATAACTTAATTTGAACTTTCATTCAAAAGACATGAAAGATTGAAATCGGAAGCCAAAAGAAAAAGCATGCGCAAGGGGCTCGGTGCCCCCGCACATGCGTGCCACAAATGCTCTTCCCCATAGTTGGGCACGACTAGTAGGATGCGTGGTTGTACTCCTAGGCCATCAAAGATCAAATTCTCAATTGATGTCCTACATATGTGCCTCGTTAAAATGAAACAATCTTTCAGTAGGAAGAGACTTTTCCACCGGTAGTGAGACATATGTATTGACCTCCCAATGATAAAACTCTAATTATAATCTTCAATTAAATCGGAGGAGAGCCCTCTTTATCCAAAATAATATATTCTTCAGTAGATACTACGTGATTGTATGCATATATGGGTCTACCTTGTACTTATTCTCTTTTCCAAAAGAAAAAGGACACCATGGACTTTTTCAGTTATTTTTATCTGATATATGGGGCGTAGAGACTGTCGAATGTACCAAACCCTATGTTACTTCTTGGGAAAAAATTCTTGATTGTTGATTCTCTATCTAGTGGTAATATCTGGTTGTTGTATACTTAAAATTTCGGGTGTGGTTTGCGGTATGTTCGATTACTTGCAATGATTTTCAGAGGATGCATGGAAAAACAGGCTAGGGTGAGTGGATCCTTGTTGAGGAGAAACGGGGGCATTCGCATGTTGCTTTATTCCCTGTATATGGGTTGCTTTCATCGTCAAAGCAATTTTCCTCCGATGTTTGGTTGCATACTTGCATCGTGATTAGGAGTTAACAGATACACCTGAACAGATGTGTTAAAGTAGAACGCATACGTGACACAACAAGCACACACGTTCACATGAAACAACACACACAAATACGTGACAGCACTCCCACAAGTTCTAAGCACCGTTTTTGTACAGCACACTGGGGAGATTAGAAGGAACTATTAAGATGTATATGTATTTGTTTACGACTATCAAATGGAATACGTACAACACAAAAATCCTGTGAAACGGAGAGATGAAGCTACTGGTCAAAGGAAAATTCAAAGGATCGACCGTGTGCAATAAATTTATCAAAATTCATCCAAAATAGCTTCAAACATAACACAAAATTGAACATTTATAGTCAACTAAATCACAAACCAATCGTCCAAATGGAAGCACAACGTTGATGTGCATCTTTTTTGTGTACAACTTATCTCCATTCGAAGCACAACTATGTAGATTAGTAGAGACTAGTGAATGAGATTAGGAGTGAAAGAGATTTGGGGGTGACATGGAGATTACATTACACATGTCACAATTAAATCTACTCGTCTACGATTTGTGAAACAAAAAACGTACAACACAAAAGTCGTGTCAAACAGCAAGGTAAAGCTACTCCTCAAAGGAAACTTTAAATGGTCAAACCTGTGCCACAATTTTTTTTGAAATTCGTCCAATAAGACTCCAAGTATGAACACAAAATTCAACATATAAAGTGAAAGAAACCACAATCCGATCGCCTAAACGAAATCAGAACATCAGGGTGCATTATTTTCATATACAACTTATCTGGAATCGAAGCATGGTTGTGTAGAAGAGATGGAGGGGATTAGAGAAAAACACATGCAAACCACCACATCCACTTGCCGAGCCACCCACGTGGGCTTGACTCGGGCCTAGTTAGCTAGAAAGGGCCGATTCGGCCGTTCCTCCAGAGCCAGTTCAGAAATGCTTTAAGAGCCATTTCATGCAGGCTCAATAATGTTTGCATGCAATCAAACAGTCTAGGACCGAGTAAACTGCACCCGCCGGACCTGGTTGAAGGTTATGCAGGTAGGGAAACACCTCCCTGGTTTTTTTATTTTGTTTTTGACGGGTTCCTTGTTTTTTTCTTATGGTGGTGTTGTGTTAGCATTAGCATATGCATGTGAGAGTATCATATTAGCATTAGCATAAGCTTAGGTAGGGAAACACCTCCCTTGTTTTTTTATTTTGTTTTTGACGGGTACCTTGTTTTTTCTTATGGTGGTGTTGTGTTAGCATTAGCATATGCATGTGAGAGTATCATATTAGCATTAGCATGGGCGGATTTAGGCCCAGGCAGAAGGGGCAGCGGCCTAGGGCGTGAGGCCCATGTCCTTCATATACTTATGCACTGTAGCTACAGTAAGTTGCTACAGTCAACAGAGCTGCCTGGGCCTTGGCCCAGTTCGCCTGGGCCTTGGCTCATTCTTGGATCCGCCATTGAGCATTAGCATAAGCTTATACTCCCTCCTTTCCGGTTTATAAGGCTCAATTCAAAAATCTCACCAACCAAGGTAGATGGTGAGTGGTGGAATACTTTTTGTAGTTTGCAAAAGCACCCAATTAATGCTCTTGTTTTCCTAAAAAAGTATGTTTACTAATGCATTAATTGCAATGCATGCATGCATAAGTTACATGCATTGGTCAATTTTCTCTTAATACTTGCATGCAATGATTTAATGCACCTTGGAATCTGAATATGTGATGGGAAACAACCAAATTGAGCTTTATAAAATGGAAAAACTAAAATTTTGAGATAAGCCCTATAAACTGGAAAGGAGGGAGTAAGTGCTTCTGGAGCATCAGATATTTTCCCATTCAGACATTGGACGATCCATCTCTCTCTCTCTCTTTTTGCCGGGAGACGGTCCATCTCTCGAAAACTACAAGACATGCAACGAGAGTACAACTCACCCAAACTGGCGACATCGAAACCGAAAGACAAACCGATAGAGTGGGTGAAACAAGCAGCAGATCCTTACCGACAGATCAGTCGAAAGGAATTGTGCAGCAGTACAACTAATTAATTTCTCTGCGCGCGGTAGCTGGTCGCGGTTAGATGCCGGTGTTGGCATTTAAGAGGGGAGGGACGGGAAGAAAAGAAGGAGCCGGCGACATGCATGAGACGGGCGGAGCGACGCGACGACGATCTCTCGCGTGGCCGTTCGCACGTCGCGCCGCCGTACTCAGGTACAGTAGTGTGGTTCGATGTTTCCTGTAGCCTGCACACAGAGGCTCGACTGTCGTGTCGGTGTCGGAGAGGCGAATTGGATCCATCTGCCACACGGGCCTGGAAAGCGAATTCAATCACGAGTACTTGCTGCTTCCTCTGTGGATCTTCTCTTGTGGCCCATTTTATTAGTTGGTGCTTTCTAGGTAGTTTACCAGTCCTAATCGAGAATCAAGAGTCAATAATGAAAAAGAAGAAAGTATCAGCATTTTCAGAAATTTTGAGCTTCAAACTCTAACATGCCCAAAAGTTAATACACTGAATTTGTATAAGCAGGAATCTGAAAATTATTTCCGATTCCAGATCACTCTACTAATTTCTGCTGCACCATGCATGCGATGGCGATCTGTTGTGGCCGGTGAATACATTTTCTACTGCAAGGTTACCGGTCAGTCACCCTTGCAAAGCCACGCATGCGTGGAACCGTAAAATCAAAAGAAAAATCCACCTTTTTTTTAGAGAAACATTGACAAAAGTTGTAAGTGCTTACAAAAATTCATCATGAAATCCATTCCTAGAAGGCGTGAAAAAAAAACCAAATCGGTACTCTGAAAATGCTACTTTTAAAAGCATTTTGGAGCACTGAATTTGTTTTATTCGCCACGCCTTATAGGAAAGTGATTCCATGACGAAATTTTGCAAGTACCTAGAACTTTTGTCAATGTTTTTCCGAAGAAAAAAAATTGATTTTTTTGAATTTTTTTAATTTTACTGTTCACCAAGCTCATTTAACCTCGGGAGCAGAAAGCAATGGACAATAACGCTTACCATATTGCAGAAACACTGTAAATGTCACACAGGTCGTACATCAACATACATGGTACTCCTGTGTACGTCCTATCTAAGGACGCTTGTCCTTGGTCATTGTCCGGTTAGGTACTTAGGTTTAGATGCCTCCGACAACTGAAGTTAAGGGTGTGTTTGGTTCAGAAACGAAGTGGAATGGAATGTCATGGTTCCATTCCAGTGTAATGGGTTGGTTTCGTCCCTGTGTTTAGTAGAGTGCAGTTTGATGGAATGGAATGGTTCTAGTTCAGTGTTTGGTTAAAGAGATAAAATGAGATGAATTTGATACAGCTCACCTCTTGCATATCAGTTAAACTCTGATTTTCTTTTGAAAACTAAACTACTATCACTAAACAACAAACAAATTCACAACAAATGGGTCGCCACTAATTGCGCACAACCAAAAAGCCACGATGTTGCTTGCCTTTGCTGATGTTTGCATCACGCCGCTCTTTCCGATCTGAGGAAAAAAACGGAAGGAGAGGCTCGAACTGGGCATGGAAGAGCAGATCTTCCGGTGAAGGGCGGAGCTTGCGGCTCATGGCCTGATCTGCGGCCGAGGAAGTGGTCCAGCAGCCAAGAACTCAAGGCGTAGGAGGAGGGGTGATTGCCTGGTGCGCCGATGGTGGGTGCGGAGGCAGGGACAAGTACAAGCAGAACAGGCACCGCCTGCTGCCGCTCGCCTTCTTCCAGCGCCGCCGCCTGCCGGTTCCCGCTGCCGCCGCTCACCTCCTGCCGGCGCCGCCTGCCTGTTCCTGTCGGATGAGAGAGAGAGAGAGAGAGAGAGACGAGAGAGGGAGATAAGCGGACCGCCGAGGGAGACACCAGGGGTGAGCACGAGCCGTTCCGCGTCGTTCCTCCGATTTGGAGGTATCTGCATGTTCCGGATATAGACCGAATATTCGCTCGGTGGGAATGATGTGGTTCCGGTTCCATTTACATACCAAACGTAGGAACATGACCCAGGAACGGGTCCGATCCATGACATTCCAGTCCGTGACTCGAACCAAACACACCCTAAGAGCATCTAATAACCACAAGTATCAAATTTCGGTCCCTAAACATCCGCGGACATGCTGGACGTGTCCGCGGTAGTGATTGGACAGCACATAAAATTGCTCCTCCACAATTGGATGCATTAAAATCAAGTACTGAAATTCATATTAGCTCATAGAACATTATATGTAGCTAAATACATGTCATCGGACTACCAAAATTTGACAAGCCCTACTAATTACAAACAAAATGAAGACCGGAGAAGGTCATCCATGGTCGCCTTGCCCTTGCCTTTGCCCTTCCTGTCATCCTCACGACAGTAAGGGTTGAAGACGCGGAACGGGTCGAGGCGGATCTGCTTGCTGTCGGAGTTGTCCGATTCATCGCTGTCCTCGTCTTTCTCCTCCTTGGGGGGCAGTCTGGCCATGATGCGGACCGCCCGAATTTGGTCTTTTGTCACTGCCTTCACTGCCCTCCTCCGCGGCTTCTCGGCTATGCGGGCACGGAGGGATTCCTCGACGCCGCCTCGCGGGCTACGAAAGCCTCCTCCGCGTCGCGAGCTGTTGTGGCCGCCTGCGCCCTTAGGGCTGCGGCAACCGCCTCCGCTTAAAGCCGCGCTCGAAGCCTCACGCGGCGGGCACGCCGTGCCTCCTTTTGGGGTTCACGTCGGGTCATGGAAGCGCAAATGGCCTCGGTTTTGGCGCTCGACGCCGTGGGGACGAGATGCCACCTAAAAGGATCTGCCCGCATGGCGGGGTTGCGCCATGTGGCCGCGGTGACCGCTGCCGGCGACGGGAGACGAGATCCTTCGGCCCCGGATCCAGCCGCCAGTTGGGCAACGGATTTCCGCCGGATCGCCGAAGACCATGGGAGGGTGCACTCTTCCCGGGAGCATCAAAGAGCAGCGCGGGCGGCCATTTGCTCCTTGAGGGTGCAAGGGATTAGCTCCCGGTCCTCGGATCCGGGCATATCAGAGTCAGATCCAGGCGCTGCCATAGAGGAGAACGCTGGAGCTGGTCGGAGAGGAGCTTGGTAGTGTGGGAGGGGAGGAGAGTGGAGCGGAATGCGGCTAGGGTTTCGGCCGGAGTGCAGATAGGGTCCATTTTACGTGGGGTTGGTTGTGCCACACTAGGCTGGATAAGACATGATGGGAGCGTCCCCATATCCCCCCTAGATTTGGCTGGATATAGGGAGTGCCGGTCAGTCCCTGCGTTCCAGCCGGCTATGGAGAGGCTGGTTGGGTGGCATTTTTATGTCCGGGCACTGACCGGATAGTCGGAGCGTTTGGGGCGGGTATAGGGGTCCGGTTGTAGATGCTCTAAGTACTCGCTCGGCGTCTAGTGAAAATTGTACATGCCCTAGGCACCTGGATGAAGGGAATACAATTTTACAGGCCCTTAGTCCAACCTTCAACTAGCTATACCATTATTGTTTAGTTGGCACCTATCTTTTTAAATTAATGTTAAAAGCAAACTACGGTAACACCGAACGATTACCTTTAAGTTGATCTCCGAGTTTGGTTGTTATTTATGTCTCATGCGCGAGTAATCCCCCAGGGAGTGGGAGATGTAATGGATTGGTGAGATGCGTTTGTGCCTATTTTGATAATTTGTGAAATTACTTTGATGATTGGTTACTAGGTTGATTATCCATGGCGTATGTAATGCTTGTTGTCCAATTTAAAGGCCCGGAAGACATGATCTAGAGACTTACATGGGCAAGCACTTATTGTCTAGTGAATTTGCAACCTTCAGGTGAATGGTTTTGATATCAACTAGGAGATAATACAATACAAGGAGCACGAGGAGCCACAATGCCTAAAGTGTTGGTCTGATTAACAACCTTAATTGCCTAGTTGACCATTGTTGATGGTTGCATGAGGCAAGACAATAGAGTCAAACAATCTCGGCAGGAGGAGTTTGGCTTTCAAGGGTGACTTGGATATCGAACACTCAATATAAAGATTAAACATTACATACTAGGTAACACCCCATTACCAATGCACATGGCACATTCACTATTCATCGTGAAGTAAACCTCTCCGTGCCTAACTTCTCCGTTGTAGGAAAAACACTGTTTACTTCTAGTTATTTACTTGCATCTCTTATTCAAGTTCCATTAGTTACTTTACACTGCAATCATTCTTCCGTCATCATCATCATTATTCTTACAGATACCGAACTAGTCTATTCACTCGAGACAAACGACACCTCGAGTGTGGCCAAAATAGTCGCAATAACATTGGCATGTGCTCTTCTTTGGGAACGATATATATAATGAGATAATACTACCACGAAAGTGTGCTTCAACCAGCTTGTGCATGTTCTTAACATCAATAGGTTAGAGACATTCAATTCAACTAGTTGTATGATAGCTTGTGGGTTGATGACATGGCTAATTTTACCAACAAAACAACATACATGCTATTGAATATGCCCTAAAGTCTCTTTTTCCAAAGAGCATGCTAGGAACTAATGTCCGTTAACTACTGGTTGCATAGTCTAAGGCGATCTCTCCACACGAGGTTCTTTGGTTCTGCCGGCTCAGCTAGCCAGCCCAATGAACCCAGACAGAGGGAGCAATTCTCTATAGCTTTTGTATATCGATAATGCACCTCGGGCCCTACTACAACGCGAGGATGAAATTTCATGCAATAATGGCTTGTTGATTGGTAAAGTATTTTTGTATACTTCAATAGTGTCCTGCTCCTCACTAGTATCTGTGGTGTATTTCCGGCAACTATTAATGATAGAGGTCACAATTCACATATGCCAACAATATTGTTTACATATTTTCAAGATATGTGTATCACAATTACTATTCATTTCAAGAAATCATGAATTTAATATATTATTTTTAATGCATAGACCATGGACTTTGAAATGAGAAATCAAATAAAAAGTATGCTCCACTATAGTCAAATCTAAAGAATTACTCATATGCAACTTACAAAGTCATGCAATCAAGAAATAAGTAAAATTTATGTATCAGAATCAAGTGTGAATAATGAAAATATTAGTATTGGTATTTTCAAGGATTTTGAGCTTCAAACTTTAGCAAATTGCGGGGATGCCCAAAATCTAGTACACTTAATTTGCTAAGCATTTATAAACATGAAATTGAGACTAAATTCGGATTCAGTATTTGTTATGAGCGGCATATATTACAGCCCAGGAAGTTAGGGGCCCGACCCAGTTATCTTATCGTGTTAGGGGCTTAGCCCAATTATATCATTAGGAGGGTTATATAAACTCATTTAAGGACCCGTTTTGAGATTAAGCATGAAGCGATCATAATTGCTCGACTTCCTTAGGGAGCCGGGAGACTTAACCCTAGCCTCTTCCTCCCCTGCGCCATCTCCTTCCTGTCACAGCCGCCGCTGCCTCTACCGCGCAAGGACGGCGCCCAGCCGCCGGCCGCCGCGCCCTCGTCCTCGTCCTCCTCCGTCCTTCCCCTACAATCTCCGCCCTAGAACCGATAGAACCCTAGCTCCTAACACCTTGGCCCTCTCGTGCTCTCCTTCTAGCAGCGCCATAACAGTATTACTATGTTTTATAGTTTAATATAAAAGCAACAAATTCAATATATGCATATTTATTGATTGTAAGTATTATGTCATTGAAAATTTAAAATAGGTAGCTGGCATGTAGTTTATTTCTGAAAATATCTGGGAGTTAGTTCAAGGCTTCTGAAGAGCTCCATTTTATTTCTGTGATAAAATAGTTAATTAGAAATGTCGTCCTCAATGCAAATAAACAAATAAATACAATATATGCATCTTTATTGATTCTAAATAGCTTGGATCTAATATGCATTGTCTAGTATGACTTGGATCATAGTATACACTGGTGCACATATATAGTGGTAAAAAGACTAGGAACAGTACCGTAAATGAAGAAAGTGGTCTAATTAACTTGGCAGGGTTATACTGTAACAGTGCTGCGTATTCATATACCGACAATCAAGACGATTGACAAATAAAATTAATCAACTGTAGCTTCAATGGTATATTCTACAGTAGTATAATTAACAACATAATCCTGAAAAATCCTAGTGATTCTGTCATGAATTGAAAAAAAGATGGATCTACGCCGACTATGTGGCGAGTACAGATCATAATGGCATGAATTAATTATATGTATATTTATATGTGTAATATATGTTTATGTTCAACTAAAAAACATATGTTTATCTTTTCACAGAAAGTCACAAATAAAATTGTACTATCAGTTATATATAGTGATGCGATGTAGTTATATAGCATTAACATTTCTATCGCGACTAGTTTTGCTAGTTAGACTGCATGAAAAGAATTTGGCAGAAGAGAGATCAGGCATACTATTCTCTTACTCGACTTCTTATCTAAGGTGATAGGGAAACACCAACCAAGCTAGACAAAGAAGAACCAGCCTGATTGCCGAAATGGTAGACCAGTGAAGAGCACATCTTCTATATCTAAATAGTTAGCACTCACTAAATTATTTCTCTCAACATATAAGCATGTCACCTCATCATTCAACACGGATCGGAGAAGGCCCATCTTAACATGCACCCATGCATAAAAGCTACCTCAACATGCAAACATGATGAGAATTTTAATTTTAGTCATATTTAATAAATATTTATAACTATACACTTTTTACACAATAAATCATTTGTATTTTCAATTTTTTTTAAAACGAGGCAAAAGACTTGCCATTTTCATTGATTAAGAAGAAGAGAATTATCCGGTTAATTGACGGAAAACCGGGCTAAAACCGATACAACACAACCCACATGACATGGGCACCACCGGCCAACCTGGCCACCGACATGGAACAGAAGCCACGACGGCACATGCCAACGGATGGCCACACGCGCAAGCAACCGACAGCTCTGACTTTGACGACGAGCAACACAGGGGAAATATGCAGGACTTGCGCGGACCATGCCGAAAAGAGCACCTCGGACACGCCGGGAAGAACCGACTACCGAAGACCACGCCGCGACCCAAGATTCTCTCGACGCCATCATCGTTGCCAAACAAAAACCACCGCCCCGCCTCAGCAAACCACGCGGCGAAGATGCCGCCATCGACGGCGAAGATGCCATCATCCTCCAGTCTCTCAGTCGTAGCCAGCTCCGAGACGATGCCAACAAGGAGGAGAAAGACGCGAAGACGCCTCCATCGCCCGATCCAACGGATCTGAGGTTTCCCTCCGGACCCCAAGCCGTGGGAAGAAGGAGCAACTCCACGACGACGCTTCCAAGAAAGATCACGACACCCGCGGGCGCCGCCGTCGCCGGCTCCGGTGAAGACCGGAGCAAGGATTTCTCCCGGAGATTGCCGACCACCTGTCACCACCGACCGCCGCCCACTGACCACCACCCCTGCCGAGGCCGACCTCACCCTGGCCACGGGATCCCACGATCCACCGCGACCAGATTCGCACCACCTCCGGGCCGAAGCTGCCACCACCATACCCGGGGCCGCCGCCCCGGAGCCCAAGAGCCCCCACGTCATCGTCATCACCGTTGGCAGGAGCCCGGCCAGGCCCGACGACAAGGAGAAAGTAGGTCGAATATTCCCAGCCCCCGCGTCGTCTCGACTGAGGCGACACGGGCGGATCCCAGCCCGCGCCGCTGGGTCGCCCTCCCGCCCCCTTCCTCCCCTCGCCGTCACTAGAGGAGGCCGCCGGGCTAAGCCCGGGCGGCGGACGGCGGCGGCGGGGTCGGCTCCTTCTCGCCAGGCCGCGGGATCTCGGGGTGGGGAGGCTCGATCCCCTTTCTGCGTCGAGCGTTGGATCCGTTCGAGGGCTTCGGCTGCGTCACCGATTGGCCTCCGGGCTTCTTCTCCGACGGGATGGCCCCCTGGCAGTGGCTCTCGCGGGTGGCGGTCACGGGCTGCGTCGTGGACGAGCGACTGGTCTTCGGCCAGCTGCTCCTCTCCGGCGGTCGGGGCGGGCTCGGCCCCCTCGCCTGGTTGTCATATTATTCTAAATCTTCATGTTTCATACAACCAAATCTCACTAGAATATATTACAAAATATTCCCGCAACAAATGTGGGGTTTCATGTAGTTTAACAAAACGACGTCACCGAGCATCTATATGCAGGAGTCATCTCTATCCGATACCTCAACCGTCTCTTAACCTGTACTGTGCTTTAGAATGTTGCATGATGCATGTATTGATGCTAATGGAAATGAAAGAGCGGAAGAACTAGTTTTTAAGCCCTGAATCATAGAACAATTGCTCTACGACACTTTTCATTAATATAAGAAGTATATGTTACAGCGGGGGAGCAACTATCATAAAAGCCTTACGGCATCTCCAAAGGCAACCTCTAAATTTCCTCCTGAATCCTTCCGCGGACAAGAGGATCAGTACGCGGACACGGATGCGGGAAGTCTCCATCCAACATTGCCCGCATACACCCGGTCAACAATTCAAACTATCCGTACGAAATTCGTTCAAGCATGACCGAATTTCATATGAACATGACGGATTTCATTACATCCACATCAACTAAGCCATGCTAGTCTGGCTCATGGGGTATAATTAATACCTAATCTAAATGGTCACCGGCGCCCGTAACCGTGTCTGGCCATGAGCCCTGAGAACTGAAGCTTCGCCTTCTCCAGCTCCGCCTCGGCGCTCTCCAACTCTGCCTCTGTAACCTCCGCCTCCGGAGCCCCGGGAAGAAAAGTTGTCCGCCTCCACGTCGCCGCCAAGTGGCTAATGGGCCGGCGATGTTGAGCCCACCAAGCTTCGCTTCAACAGGAGGGGAGGAGCGGTGGCCTTCTTGGGACTGGAGCGGCGGCGACCTACCGTGCAGTACTCTTCCTCGCTGTCGGCGGCGCCCGCGGACGTTCCGGCTTCGTGGTCGTGGCGGTGGGGCGCGGCCTTGGCGATGCCCTCTTCCTCCTCGTCTGTCTCGCCGAACACCACCTCACCCACCTCGTCGCACTCCTAGTAGGCGGCCGCCACCTCCGCCACCCGCTGGCAGTACCGCCAGCGGGCGAGGCGGATCTCGAGGGCGGAACGGTAAGATTCGAGCAATGCCTCCTGCTCCTCTAGGTCCGTGTTCGGTGCGACCGCCCTGCCGGCGGCGAGCTGCTCCTCCATCAGCAGGTGCTCCTGAAGGAGGTGTTGGTTGTAGGCGGCGTCGGCATACGCCTCTCGGAACTGCTCCTCCTGCTCCTCCCGCACCATGTCCATGTAATGGCCACGAGCCTCGCCGATGATCATGGTGCAGTGCACCGGCGAGGGAGGCGCGGAGGAGGAGGAGGGTGGCGCCGGCTCGTCGTCGGCCGCGTCCGCCATTGGAATGTCATCGTCCTCTGGCTGCTTGCCGGCCAGCCAACCGGTAGCAATGGTGGCCATCGCCTTCTTGTGGTCCAGCATCAGCCTATCCGAGAGAGCTTTTGGGGGGGGGGGGATCCATGGTTGGAACGGTGCAGAGAGGGATCTGAGGCAGATGACTGCGACTATGGTCGGGGTAGCAGCTTATATAGCAGGCGGGAGACAGAGTGACAGACGGGTGGCGTTGGAGGAGACGCCTCGGCAACCGCGTCCATCAATGTGGGCGGCAGACGAACGGCCATCGTGTCGTTTAAACGCGCAACAGTCGCATGCACCGAGAAGCGGCGCGGGCGGCGCTCTCTCAGCTGGCGTGCCGCTTCAATGCTGGCGCCAGTGAGCGGTCCCGTCCGCTCTAGCCAGCATGAATGCGGGCATTGACACTCTGAAGTGGCACTGACCATTTTTGGCGGGAAGCGCGCGGGAGAGAGTAGGGATTTTTCGTGGGCCAGGACGATCAGAAGCGAGGGCGGGAGTGGTCCGGACTCCCGCAAAGCCCCCACCACTACTGCAGGATGCTGCTAACGCGACACTACGATCAGAGACCCTTCGACGAAACTGTGTGCGATGCCATAATCACAAATGGTGGTGTTAAAAAACCATCAAAAAAAGGTGCAAAACGTTTGCGATGACAGATGCATCAAACACGGTTCAGATTTTAGTTGCGTGTGCGATTCAGGGCATATAGTTCAGTTCAATTAACCGTTTTCGATGAGGATGAACAAAAGAAACGGGCAGCCAGATGAAGGTGTGTGCGATGTACAGCATATGGTTCACTCGGATGAACTGTTTGTGATTAGGCAACACAAAAGAAACGGTCAGCCAGATAAAGGTGTGTGCGATGTATAGCATACAGTTCACTCGGATGAACTGTTTGTGATTAAGCAACACAAAAGAAACGGTCAGCCAGATCAAGGTGTGTGCGATGTACGACATGCGGTTCACCCGGATGAACTATTTGCGTTGAGACAAGAGAACAGAAATGGTTCAATATAACAAATACCATAAATATTGCAAGGTTCAAGTTCAAAGATTACAATGCCCAAATTCAAACATTGCAAGTTGCATCATTTCTGAAAAGGGATCAGCCGCTGACAAGTCATGTATGGGTTTGACACAATAACTTCTGATTGCTTTGCCATATGCTCTTCAAATACGAAGTTTGGCATTTTTGGAGGCACTTCCATTCCGCAGTACCAGCCGCCTCTGATAATCATACCATTGATCTTTCCTAATTAAATGCGTGTTCAACCTCAGTACCCTCAGCACCTTTGTTCTGGCAAGAAAGAACATGGCGAGTGTAATCTCCGATGGGGTCCCTCGGTAGGAGTTCAAAGTAATATTTGAGAGATGCAGATCCAGGCATTCGATGTGATTGTCGTTATCAACATCTTCCACCGGGCCTAATATGCACTGCAAAAGAAGAGAACATGTTAGTGCCTACATGCAGTTTTGAACACTGCTACACACCCATTTGGTTTGCAGGATTTGTAAAATGCACCAACGTGCCATCTTCGATCTATCATGATTAACATGGGCATTAATTTGATTACAATCTAGAAACATGTAGACTTCTTCACAAGAGGTTGGATTGGATGAAAAATTCCCTAAGAAAACTAGTACAGATGAATCCAAAGGAGAAATGCTTATGGACGATTGTAACCATATGAATGAAGCAACCAATATGGGGTGGGGGTGTATGTCCTAAAATCCTCCAAAATTCCTTCAGAAATCGTAGTACATAGTCATTGTAAACTTGGGAAAAGGTGCAAAAAATTGAACTCCCTTATGGTTAACATTTAACAGCAAAGGAACATCACCTCGATATACAACTTCTTCAGGCACGGAAAGCATCTCAGGCAACTGAAAACTTGGTCCAGGTTGGGGACGAAAGATTCTAGTGCCAAGACCTTCACTGTGCCCAGAGTCTGGGTGAAGCTTCGCTGGATGACAAACGAACATACATCTTCAGAAGTAGAAATAACGTTGATATCAAGAAGGAGAGGTATATAAGGCGACTGTTGTACCTGAAAGTTGTAATACTTGACAGACAAGTAGCCCACCACTTTCAATTTCGGCGCATAAATGACATTGATTCTTGTTGGACCTTGTTGATCAACTACAAGTAATCTCTCAAGTGAAGGTGTGTCCTAGATGACCATATTGTGGTCCACCTTTTGTGATCTCTCGTTGCAGCACCAGCAACACACATAAATAGTGCGGAGAGTCCTGGAGGTGATGTGCAAGGTACTCGACCAATTCATCGCCTGAAGACGAAGGAACTCGAGTGCAGTACAACCGCGGAGCAGGTGCTCCGTGTCATCCTTTGGGATGCGGAAGGCGACGAGCTCGAGGTGCTTCAGTCGTGGTAGAAAAAGAGCGGGCGCGTCATTAAGGGGGATGGCAGTTCATGAACTTGGCGAGGCGCAGCGTGGGCGCGAAGCGGAGCGCGAACGTTGGCAGCAAGCTCATATGCCCATCATTATAACTTAGCTTCTCGAGCTGATCTATGGCGCGGGATCGGACTACTCGTCAAGCTTGGCTCGCTGCTTGCCATTGGAACGGAACTTGCCCGTGATAAGGCCTTTGATTGGGCCATGGTGACTGCCGAGGATCTGGGAGAACGCATCCAAGCTTTGGCGATAGCCATGGCAGAGCTTGTGGGCGTGGAGGAGGTCGATAGGGGTGCGGAGCCAAAGGGTGCGCCGCCGCTGGGAAACGGCGGCTGTCCTCGCCCGATTTCTGATTGGGGAGGAAGGATATGATGACTATCAACATATCATCGGGGAGGTTGTTGATGAAGTCTAGGCTCTTGGAGTCGCTATGTTCTTTCTCGACCCGCCTCCGCTTGTTGGCAGCCTCGTTCTCCACCTCGTCGGCAGGGAAGGGAACCTCTATCTCCATATTCATGCCGTGCTCCGGTGCTTCAGCAGCCCCGGCGTCGCCACTCCCTCTGATGGGGCGCTTCGGCGGCATCCTCGTACACTGACGGCTTTGAGGACTCAGAGCGGCGTCGAGGATGCGGGCGGAGAAAGAGGAATTGTGTGTGTGGCAAGGATGGGGTGGGGGGGGGGGGTGCGGCCGCTCGTGGCGCCATTAATATAGACCAGTGGGAGCGAGGCGGGCGGCGGTCCAAGGCTGTCTCGCTTCCCGGTGAGAATGACTGCATAATCTCTAGTATAAATGAAATCTATGCTTAATTACTGAATTTTAGTTGCAAAAAATAGATAGTGATATTGATTTTTAGCTGCATATTTTGACAAATCGCAATGTCTCTTGGCTTAGCGCCGAAGTCTGGCTTTAATTTGCATACCGTAATCTGAACCGTTTGCGAGATGCACAGATCCTGTGTTGAACAGCTTGTACGCTTCCCGGTGAGCCTGCGCATCGGATTGCGCTAGCACGCCTCCCGTTCAGTCAAGCAGCTGTCCACACGACACCTCCTATAGCCATTAAAACCAAGACACGTGGCGTCACGTGAATGGTTAACCGAACGCACACGGTTTGTATTATACAAACGTTTGAGATATTAAAGTGGCAGCTATTTTTTTTTTCAAAATGCCTTTGTTGGCCGTCATTATTCGAGTGCGCCTTCTCTCAAAATGGATACGAAAAATACCACAGCATGTCGGGTGCCCTTTCATGATAGCATGCCAAGTTTCATGAATTTCAGACGAGTTTTGGATTTACTAGAATTTAAAAACCAGGCATCTCAATGTTTTGCTGGCAATCAACGGTGCCCTGGTGTTTGAAATTCATTCTCATTTGTTGCATGGGACCTAAGCATGCACCCAAGGACACATATTTGATTTTTCAACCAATTTATATGCACTGGAGCATGCGCATGTTGTTCAAATTTCAATTATGCACATAAATGCATTGAAAACTCAGTTAATGCATAAAAATGTCCAAACGAACCCCGAAAAATCACAAAAATTCACACAACACTCCTGTTGTTCTATGTTGACACGAGAAAAAACTTGAACGCAATAAGAGGCAATGGATATCGTTTCGTCCCCAAAGGTGGGACGTTCCCTACCGAAAACCATCATGCTTGTTCTGAGAAGCTCGGGTTTGTGAGAAGCATATACCCAAACCCGCCCCAAATGGGACAAAATTTGTACCACGGCATGTTGATGCCGCTCCATGATAGCATGCCAAGTTTCATGAATTTCAGACGAGTTTTGGATTTACTTGAATTTAAAAACCAGGCATCTCAATGTTTTGCCGGCAATCAACGGTGCCCTGGTGTTTGAAATTCACTCCCATTTCTTGCATGGGACCTAAGCATGCACCCAAGGACACATATTTAATTTTTCAACCAATTTATATGCACTGTAGCATGTGCATGTAGTTCAAATTTGAATTATGCACACAAATGCATTGAAAACTCACTTAATGCATAAAAATGTCCAAACGAACCCCGAAAAATCACAAAAATTCACAGAACACTCATGTTGTTCTATGTTGACACGAGAAAAAAACTTGAAAGCAATAAGAGGCAATGGATATCGTTTCGCCCCCAAAGGTGGGACGTTCCCTACCGAAAACAATCATGCTTGTTGTTAGAAGCTCCGGTTTGTGAGAAGCACATACCCAAACCTGCCCCAAATGGGACAAAATTTGTACCACGACATGTTGATGCCGCTCCATGATAGCATGCCAAGTTTCATGAATTTCAGACGAGTTTTGGATTTACTAGAATTTAAAACCAGGCATCTCAATGTTTTGCCAGCAATCGACGGTGCCCTGGTGTTTGAAATTCATTCCCATTTCTTGAATGGGACCTAAGCATGCACCCAAGGACACGGATTTGATTTTTTAACCAAGTTATATGCACTCCAGCATGCGCATGTAGTTCAAATTTGAATTATGCACATAAATGCATTGAAAACTCAGTTAATGCATAAAAATGTCCAAATGAACCCCGAAAAATCACAAAAATTCACACAACACTCCTGTTGTTCTATGTTGACACGAGAAAAACACTTGAAAGCAATAATAGGCAATGGATATCGCTTCGTCCCCAAAGGTGGGACGTTCCCTACCGAAAACCATCATGCTTGTTGTGAGAAGCTCCGGTTTGTGAGAAGCATATACCCAAACCTACCCCAAATGGGACAAAATTTGTACCACGGCATGTTGATGCCGCTCCATGATAGCATGCCAAGTTTCATGAATTTCAGATGAGTTTTGGATTTACTAGAATTTAAAAACCAGGCATCTCAATGTTTTGCCGGCAATCAACGGTGCCCTGGTGTTTGAAATTCATTCCCATTTTTGCATGGGACCTAAGCATGCACCTAATGAAAAAGATTTGATTTTTCAACGAATTTATATGCACTGGAGCATGTGCATGTAGTTCAAATTTGAATTATGCACATAAATGCATTGAAAACTCACTAATGCATAAAAATGTCCAAATGGACCCTGAATAATTCCAATTCTTTTATGATCCTTGCAGATAAAAGGTCTAGCAATTCAAACACCGTCCATTGCCGCTGTGACCCCATTATGTAATTCAAATCAAGACCAAAAATCAAGTAGACCCCACACAGTTTATTATAACTAACCGTGTGAGATGCAACACAAAATATCTTTGGACCGTGTTTGAATAAGGGACCGTGTTTGATGACACTTTGCGCGCCAGTTTTTTGTCTGAAGCAATTCCAAATTTTCAGCTTCCACGGAAATATCTACCTGCCCCCTCCCCCTTACCAAAAGCCACATTTTCCCTCTTTTCGCCTTCCTTTCCAAGTTCAAACCTTAACTCCTTGCTTGCAGCGCCGCCGCCTCCTCGCCGGCAACCCTCCTTCACGCTGCTCGGCCTCGCCTATCCAGGCAGGTAATCCACACCCCACCGCCATCCTCCTCCTCCTTCCACATCCCACATGCCCCGACCATCGGCGCGAGCGCGACACCTTCCACCCAAATCACCGACCCCTCCACCAAATAAGCGCCGGCCTAAGCCATGGTGCACACAGTATAGCCAGGACCTCAAGGAGCATTTGGCAGCAGAGAAGCAAATCGCGGCCGCACGCGCGGATGAGGTCGCGATGGCTGCCATTTGTGCCGACCCCCAGATCTTGGAGGAGCACCTCGCCGTCGAGGCCACCCTTGACGCCTCGTGCGCCAACGCCACGGCGCGGTTGGCTGCTTTAAACGACAGTTTGTGGCGTTTTCTCGAGGCCACCGTCAGTGCCTTCGACGAAGACTACGAGGTGTTTTCTCAGCGTGCACGTGCTTACTTCATCTCGAGAGCCAGAAGGTTGGTGCCCGGAGTGGCTCAGGCAACTCACCACTACAACGAGGGCACCCACGATGCGGAGGCTTCGCCCTCTTCCATGTCCAAGGAGCCAATCGTCATCGATATCTCCGACAATGAGGAGTAGCTTGTCTTATTAGCTCACTACAAGGACCCATGTTCAGTTTGCTAGATACTGCCTTTCCTTAACAAATCCTAGTGAGTTGTGCTATCTACTTTCACCATGCAATCTTCTGCTATAGTGTATATGTTCTATATGTCATGCAATGTGGTGTTCAATTAACTGCTTGGTTCAATTATGCAAATGTGATGTTCAATTCTTCAGGGTGCAATATTTCCAAGTTGTTAACCATGTTTGGTTTGGTTAACTGTCTGATCTTCTATTAGGAGTATGTTATATTGTTCAATTGGTGTTTACTTAACTGCTTGGTTCATTTGTTGTGGCTTGGTTCACTTGTTTTTTTTTGAGGAATTGACAGTGGGAGAGAACTCCCACTGTTTTTCATATATCTATATAAATGGGGTGTTTACATAGACATATACAAACATATCAACCTCACCACTCCTGGTTTAGCACCAGAGAGGGTGGGCAGCTACTCCATACAAGGTGGTAAGTGATGTACTAACTTTTTACAACCAGGGTAAAGAGGAAAGAAAAACAGTGACTCAACCAAGCGCGTCACAATACGAGAGCAGGGACGTTCGACGTGCCACCTTAACTCTATGCTGCAGAAGTCGTAGATCCTGGTTGAACCGAGCAGACCAGAGTCCACGCTGGGGACAACACCCCTGAAGTGCTTGTTATTCCTTTCTTTCCATATACTCCATGCGGCGGTGTAAAAGACTTCAACAAAGAACGCATTCGGCCAGCCTGCTTGTTTGTCGTGGAGCGCAGAGAGCCGATCATGGAAATCACTCCAAACAATATGTATTTTGTCCCAACACATCTTGCTAAAGTGGCACGTGAAGATCATATGGTCAAGAGTCTCAACTTCTTGCCCACAGAGGAGGCAGGAAAAGTCATCTCCGATGTTATAATGACATCTTCGCAGCATATCACGCGTGTTAAGCCTATCATGCAGGAGCAGCCACCTGAATACATTGATTTTCATTGTGCAGTTGGATTTCCAAAGCCTGTGGAATGCCGGATGGGCAGTTGCAGCGGCAAAGTAATTGTTGTAGTAGTCAATGGGCCTGTAATCTGCTTTGCTCCAAATGTAATGCCATATGTCAGTCATTGTTGTTGTGGGGTTTAGTTGGAGGGAGGCTTGATGGGCATCTAGCGCTTCGGCATGGGCCTGAGGAGACAGTGGAAGCTGGAAGGTTTCATGCAGATCCGTGGTGGCCCAGAAGTCAGCCACCGTCATGTCTTCATGCAGAGTATAAGAGAAGGCTCGAGGATGTGACACCTGGAGCACCTCGTCATACCACAAATCTTTCCAGAGCAACACTGTCGAGCCATCAACCACTTGCACACGCGAGATTCCACGATAAACTTGTGTCAGTTTCAGGACATCTTTCAACCAGAAGGACCCCGCCGAATCAACAGCGTGGGGCACTTGGCCAACATATTGATTTGCCCAAGTCATGTTGACCCAGGGAACGTCAACCTTGTTATAGAACTTGTGCAAGAATTTCAGCAAGAGGGCATCATTATGGATTTTGATGTCGATCACCCCCAATCCACCTTTGGACTTTGGTTTGCAGACCATCTCCCAGGAAGCCAAAGAGTTACACTTGTCGCCCTGCTCTGTTTTCTTTGTCCATAAACATCTCCTCCTAATTTTGTCAAGGATATCAATTAGCTTGGGAGGAAATTTTAGGGTACACATGGCAAAAACCAGAAGGGAGGTGACCGACGCATTGAGCCAGGACAAACGTCCTCCATATGACATCATGGCTATTGTGGCCGTAAGGCGACGCTCCATTTTGCAAACTAAGGGCATAAGTTCTTGAATGGTGGGCTTGGTGGTGCCTAGTGGAAGCCCAAGGTATGTGAAGGGCATGGCTCCAACATTGCATTCAAAAATGCTGGCAATATTAGACATGGTTGTCGCGTCGGTGTTGATAGGGATGAGAGTGGACTTGTGAAAGTTAATCTTGAGGCCGATAGAGGATGCGTAGTCAGAGAGAATTTGTTTGACACGCAGAGCTTGTTGAGGGCAGGCCGGTAGGACTAGCAGGGTGTCATCCGCGTATTGGATCACCGGAAAATCACTTTGACCATTGCAAGGAAATGGCAATGAGAGATGACCACGTTGAAAAGCATCGTTGACTGCAGCTTGCAAAAGTTCAGCAGCAAGAACAAATATTAAGGGGGACAGTGGGTCACCTTGTCTCACCCCACAAACCACACAGAATTGTCGGCGGGGACCCCATTAAGAAGGACGGACGAGCGGCCCGAGGAGAAGAGACACTTGATCCAAGAGATCCACTTATCATTAAATCCCATCTATTGCATAATCCGAATCATCGGCTCATGAGCAATCGTGTCGAAAGCCTTGGCAAAGTCCAGTTTGAGTAAAACGATTGGTCGGCCCGAGCGTTGACAATAGTACATGTATTGATATGCCCATGCAAGACAATCTTGTATAGTGCGGCCCTTTATAAATCCATATTGGTTACGGTGGACAAGTGAAAGGATGACACGTTGGAGCCTGTCTGCCAACAATTTGGTAAGTAACTTGAGGCAGCAGTTTAGCAGTGTTATCAGCCTGCTTGGTTCACTTGTTGTGGTGTTTAGTTAACTGCTTGGTTCAATTCTGCAATGCGATGTTCAATTGTTCTGGCTGAGGAATAAATCAAATTTGGTGTACTAAATACATGAGAAGCAAATACAATTGCTATATTTCCAAGTTGTTAAGTATGCTTGGTTTGGTTAACTGTCTGATCTTCTATTAGGAGTATGTTATATTATGCAATGTGGTGCTCAGTTAACGTTTGGTTCATTTGTTGTGGTGTTTAGTTAACTGCTTGGTTCAATTCTGTAGTGCTATGTTCAATTGCTATGCCTGCATTCTGTTATTGTATACCATGTGATGATAAATCGAATTTGGTTGTACTAAATACATGAGAAACAAATACAATTGCTATATTTCCAAGTTGTTAAGCATGCTTGGTTTGGTTAACTGTCCGATCTTCTATTAGGAGTATGTTATATTGTGCAATGTGATGCTCAGTTACCGTTTGGTTCATTTGTTGTGGTGTTTAGTTAACTGCTTGGTTCAATTCTGTAATGCGATGTTCAATTGCTATGGCTGCATTCTCTTATTGTGTACCATGTGAGGAATAAATCGAATTTGGCTGTACTAAATACACGAGAAACAAATACAATTGCTATATTTCCAAGTTGTTAAGCATGCTTGGTTTGGTTAACTGTCTGATCTTCTATTAGGGGTATGTTATATTGTGCAATGTGGTGCTCAGTTAACGTTTGGTTCATTTCTTGTGGTGTTTAGTTAACTGCTTGGTTCAGTTCTGCAATGTGATGTTCAATTGTTGTGGCTGCATTCTGTTATTGTATACCATGTGAGGAATAAATTGAATTTGGCTGCACTTAATATATGAGAAACATATACAAGTGCTATATTTCCTAGTTATTAATCATGCTTGGTTTGGATAAATGGGTTTTCCATGTGGCTTGAATTAATCTGATGAATCTGCAATGTGCTTATTTATCATCAACATATTTTACTGATAGCATGCGAACATTAATTAACCTGATGACTAACTACCTTACATGTGTTGCAGGGAAACAATGGGAAGCACCGAGGTTTATAAGATGGTACTAACTATTATACCTTGCCTATTTGTATTCCTTTGCCCCATTTCCAATATAGATAAGATATTTATGCACATCCTTGTTTTCAGGCTTCACTGATGATTACCTCTCAAACCACCTCTGTGGTTAGGAGGCGAGGAAAGTTTTCATACGAGACCCACGGTTCAATGTTGAAGTGTTCCTGAAGAGGTCGAAGGATGGACGGTCAATCATCCACAGGCACTGGCCTAAAGTTGCAAAGACCTTCAACATGAATGAAGGCTCAATATTCGCCTTCCGCTTCAGCAGTTTTCCAGATGAGATGCATCTCTATGTAACGCCTATGATGCTAATTTCAAAGGTTCTAGATGTTGCATGTGAAACTTGTCTTGGTGCGCTTGTGTAATGGGGTAGCTGAGTCTCAAGCTATATCATGTTGTACTCTGATGTATTTCAATTATGAAATCCTGCTTCCTTAATATGGAAATGGAATATATTTGTGCTTAATATGAATGTCAATTAGATTAGTAAATGGATTATTAATAATAGGGAAATTAGCCCGCTAATTGGCCAATTAGCTTGCTAATTGGGTTTTCCTATTGCAAACGGTTAATGAGAAACCACCATGGACGATGACCTCAGGCAACACACACAGTTTCTAGGAATAAACCGTGTTGGATCAATGAACAATCACACACGACATTTGAGGGAGTACTGGACTAAGGGGTCCTCGGGCGTCCGGCCTGTTATCCATGGGCTGAACTGATGGACCGTGAAGACATGAAAACCGAAGACTATGCCCGTGTCCGGATTGGACTCTACTTGGCGTGGAAGGCAAGCTAGGCGACCTATTATGAAGATTTCCTCCTATGTAACCGACCTCATGTAACCCTAGATCTCTCCGGTGTCTATATAAACCGGAGAGCATAGTCCGGATAGGACAGATATTCATTACCATATTCACAGAGGCTAGACTTCTAGGGTTTAGCCATTACGATCTCGTGGTAGATCAACTCTTGCAACACTCATATTCATCAATATCAATCAAGCAGGAACTAGGGTATTACCTCCATAGATAGGCCCCGAACCTGGGTAAACATCGTGTCCCCCGTTCCTGTTACCATCAATCCTAGACGCACAGTTCGGGACCCCCTACCCGAGATCCGCTGGTTTTGACACTGACGTTGGTGCTTTCATTGAGAGTTCCACTGTGCCATCGACGTAAGGCTCGATGGCCCCTCCAATCGCCGGCAATGGCATCGTTCAGGGAGAAATCTTTTTCCCCAAACAAATCTTTGTGTTCGGCGGCTTTGTACCGCTGGCCAACTCGCTTGGCTGCCTGGAGCAGGTCGATAGCTACACCCCTGGCCATCAGGTCAGATTCAGAAGCTTGAATTACGTCGCGGATATCCGTGGAGACTTGATCTTCGATGGATTTGAGACCGCGGTGATCACTCCCCCTCTCTCTGATGAACTTGACTTAAATCTGTCATCGGATCACATCCAGGAGATGGATCCTGTTGCTACAACAGCCTTAGAGCCAAAGCGGATCGCGCCCTCTGAGGCCATAAAGTCCGCGGCGTTGGATCCGCACACAGACTCGACATCCTGCAATGCTTGCATCAACGGAACCCCAGACTCGTCTCCGGTTACACGTTCCGGACCGGATACACCTGCGGACACCGAGCTGGATCGGTTGTCGATTTTCGAATTTAGCGCCGCAGACATCTTCCAGCATTCGCCTTTGGGTGATGTACTAAATTCTTTGAAGAACTTTACCCTTGAGGAAGACTCACAGCCTAACTATATTCGGTTTGAGCTAGAGGCAGACGACGAGAATTTTGCTTCCCACCCGCCACCCACTTCATAGCCACCGTCGATGACTTAACCGACGTGCTTGACTACGGCTCCGAAGACATCATAGGTATGAACGACGATGCCGACAATGAGCAAGGCCAAGACCCGCCATTCATTGGACGTTGGAAGGCCACCTCCTCGTATGACGTGTACATGGTTGATACACCCAAAGGATCTGGCGACGACAAAGAAGAGCCGGATATGAACAAACCCTCTGAGACGCAGTCCAAGCGTCGGCGCCCCAAACGTCGTTCTAAGCCTCGTCGCTCAAAGGATGGCAACACTGGTACCGGAGATAATAGCACTCCGGGTGATGCCGAAAACAATGAAGACCCCGTCGGTGCGGCATCCGAACAGGAGGAACATGACAACAGGCAAGACAACCCTGATGAACAGGCCACAGAAGATAACTCGTAGGACGACAGTTACCATCCACCCTCCGAGGAAGAGAAAAGCCTCGGCAACGAAGACTTCATCGTGCTGGAGGACCCTGTGGAGCAGGAGCGCTTTAAGCTTCAGCTCATAGCCATTGCAAGGAGCCTGAAAAAGAAACAGCAGCAGCTTCAAGCCGAACAAGATCTGCTCGTAAACAGATGAACTGATGTCCCGACTGCCGAAGAATACGGCCTCAAGCACCCAGCTAAGAGCTACCCGAAACGCATACTGCTACCTCAATTCGACGAGGAAGCACCGGAGCACACATCTCCCTTGCTAATGCGGAATGACCACCGCGTGGTCGAGACAGGGTGGCCGACCGGCCACCCCTCGATCGGGATAAAGCGGCAACTCAGGCCGAACAGCAGCCTGCCCCACCACCCGGAAAAAATAAAGACGAAAGAGTTCGGGGTCACACATACGACCTTCGGTAGACCCTGGACAATAAAGCAGGACATACAAGATCGATCTATGGATCGCGTGGACGTGCCTCAAGGCACGACGATGGCTACCAATTCGGACGTGACAAACCTAACCACGCCCGGGCCGAATGCCGCAGACGGACTCCATCAGAGCTACGCCGCGTTGCGGCCCGATACAGAGGTGCCACACACCCTCTCTACTTCACGGACGAGGTACTGGATCACGAATTCCACGAGGGGTTCAAGCCCGTCAATATCGAATCATATGACGGCACAACCGACCCCACAGTATGGATCGAGGATTTCATCCTCTACATCCACATGGCTCGAGGAGATGACCTCCACGCCGTTAAATACCTCCCACTCAAGCTCAAAGGGCCAGCTCAGCACTGGCTTAACAGCTTGCCTGAAAATTCTATCGGCAGCTGGGAGGACTTGGAAAAAGCTTTCCTAGACAACTTCCAAGGAACATATGTCCGGCCACCAGACGCCGATGATCTAAGCCACATAGTTCAACAACCTGGAGAATCAGCCAGAAAATTCTGGACTAGGTTCCTAACCAAAAAGAACGAGATCGTTGACTGTCTGGATGCCGAGGCCTTGGCAGCCTTCAAACACAGCATCCGTGACGAATGGCTAGCACGCCACCTCGGCCAAGAAAAGCCGAAGTTCATGGAAGCCCTCACGGCACTCATGACCCGCTTTTGCGCGGGAGAGGACAGTTGGCTGGCCCGTAGTAACAACACAACCAGCGAGACAGGCCCCTCGGAGGCCAAGAATAGCACTAGCAAGCTCCGGCGCAACAGACACAAACGCCGAAGCAATGACAACAACACCGATGACGCCACAGTCAATGCCGGATTCACTGGCTCCAAGTCCGGCCAGCGGAAGAATCCCTATAAAAGAAACAATGAAGGACCTTCCAGCCTGGACCGCATACTCGACCGTCCGTGCCAGATACACGGCACCCCGGACAAGCAAGCCTATCATACCAACAGGGATTGTTGGGTTTTCAAGCAGGCTGGCAAGTTAAATGCCGAAAACAAAGAAAAGGGATCACAAAGTGAGGACGAGGACGAAGAGCCCCGGCAGCCGAACACTGGGGGGCAGAAGAAATTTCCCCCTCAAGTCAAAACGGTGAACACGATATATGCTACACACATCCCCAAAAGGGAGCGTAAGCGTGCACTCAGGGACGTCGACGCGGTAGAGCCAGTCGCTCCCAAATTCAATCCATGGTCGTCATTTCCGATCACCTTTGATCGTCAAGACCACCCAACCAGTATCCGTCATGGCGGTTTAGCCGCATTGGTCCTCGACCCAATCATCAACGGATTTCACCTAACACGAGTCCTATTGGACGGTGGTAGCAGCCTCAACCTGCTCTATCAAGACACAGTTCGGAAGATGGGCATTGACCCCTCACGGATCAAACCAACAAAGACTACCTTCAAAGGAGTCATACTAGGCGTCGAGGCCCACTGTACGGGCTCAATCACGCTGGAAGTGGTCTTCAGCTCTCCGGACAATTTCCGAAGCTATGAGTTAATCTTCGACATCGCCCCCTTCCGCAGCGGCTACCACGCATTACTCGGACGAACAGCGTTTGCTAGATTCAGCGCAGTGCCACACTACGCTTACCTCAAACTCAAGATGCCCGGTCCACGCGGCGTCATAACAGTCAATGGAAAGACGGAACGCTCTCTCCGAATAGAGGAGCACACCACCGCCCTAGCAGCAGAGGTATAGAACGGCCTTCTCAAGCAGCACCATAGTGCGGCTGCTGAGCCCCTGGACACCATCAAGAGGTCCCGAACTACACTGCAGCAGGACGGCAAGGTTCGCCAAGAGCTCGACTAGCAATTCGGCTTCCATCCCAGTCCGGATGAAGTAGTGGCATTCGTACCACGCGTACATAATTACGCACTTGAGATTCCATGGACATCGACGGAGGCACAAGCTCAATCGGTATCTACAGTTCGGCTAGACCGACCCCGGATACACCTTTTTCTTTCTGTTTCAGGTTCTTTTTCCCGCGAGCCTGATCACAAGCCCCTTCGAAGGATTGGCATACAAAGAGGACATGCAGCATAGTTGTGTAGGGTCACCTCCATACGTTCTTTTTGACGATATTTTTACTTCTTTCTCAGGACCCGTACGCTGCCCCCTCTCGATTCCGGCATATTACATAGCACGGGTGTTTATCGCACTATTTGTACAAGATACGCCTTAACGTATCCATTCAGTTATAATGATAATGATTTGCGGCCGAGTTTTTGTGGTTTTTTCCCCTTACTTCATTTCATTTCGATCTGCTTATTAGCTACATTGGTACTCTCTTGTACGTTTCATATTCGCTAGGGGCTGCTTATCGCCCCAAAATAAGGCAGCAAAGTCCGAACACTTTTTGTATAAAAGTTCGGCACCCCGAATTTAGCATTATATGCATTGGCTCCGAATCATGTCTTTGGTCAATAGTTGGGTTGCTCGGCTCCTGTGCTTGCTACCCTACGTTCCGCTCTATCGGCTAGGGTAGTAAAGGGAGAACTACTGTGATTGTGCCCTGGCCTTGACCGGATGAGCACCTCAGTAGAGAAAGCCGAAAACTGACTGTCATGATACGGCGAGAGCCGGTCAGCTGTTCGTGGGTTACAAAATCATTGGAGATTTTTTTCCACCTCACACGAAGGGTCGGCACTTCCCGATCAGATGCTGACAACACCTTGGCTTGGACCAGGGGCTGCACACTTGCTTAATTATAAAACTCCTATGGCTAAGTGAGGGTGTTTAAGCCGTATAGTCTGATTGCCTTTTTTGTTGCGCTAAACAACTCGTTCAAGGACCATAAATTGGATCAAGATTGTTTAGATCCCATCCCGAACACCTCCGTACCAATTACGTGAGGGCAGAAGCCGACGACTGGCCAACCCTCAGATTGCATATAAAATGGCCGCATAGGAGGAAACAATTTAAAGCATAACGAAATTACATTACAAAACAAGCTCTGTCTTTATAATACAAGGAAACAGCCCAATACGAATGTATTCATTCGAAAATAACCTCCTGCGAACATTGAGCTGCCACAAGTCGAGACCCTTCTATGACATCCGCAAAATATTTCTCGGGTGTGCGGTGCTCCTTGCCCTCCGGCGGCCCGCTGGCCACTTCAACATCGTTCATCTTCACCCACCACATCTTGCAGCGAGCGAAGGCCATACGGGCGCCTTCAATACATGCAGAGCGCTTGACGATGTCCAGCCACGAACAGGCTTCCACTAGCCGCCTCACGAGTCCGAAGTAGCTGCCGGGTATAGCTTCGGCTGGCCATAGCCGGATTGTCATATCCTTCATGGCTAGTTCGACCACCCTGTGCAGCTCCACCAGCTGCTTCAACTGATCAGTGAAGGACACGGGATGCTCTGGCGTCGCATACTGCGACCAGAATAGCTTCTATGTAGAACCTCCTCCTTTGGCTCGGTAGAACGCTGCATCATCTGATACACTGCGTGGTAGATCCGCAAAAGCTCCTGGGGAACTCCGAACCCGGGTTTGTAAAAGGTACTGCCTCTCCGCATACTTGTTTTGCATCTTAAAAGCCTTACCCGCCGTGATCTTCCTGGCCTCCTGGATCTCCTGGATCTCATTCCGCGCGGTTTCCGCGCCCTGACGAGCCTTGGTGAGTTCGGCCTCCTGAGCCGACGCATCATTCTCCATGGTCTCACATTTTTTCACTGCATCTTGGAGCTCCTGCTGGATTTCCTTGACACGGGCCTCGAGCTTCTTACGGGCGGCTTGCTGCTGGACAACCTTCTCCCCGGCCTCGCCCAGGGCCTTCCTCAAGGCCTCGCCTCAGTCGCCGCTCCTGCATACATTTCGACATTACAGTCAATATACAGCGTCTCCGCTTTCCGAACACACAGCAAGACGTTACCTACCTTGCTTCTCCTGCAGCCGCACTCTAACCTCGCTGAGCTCATTCTCGGTCCACTCCAGCCTTTGCTTCAGTTCAGAGACTTCGGCAGCATGTGAGGTCAAGGCCAACAGCGACGCCTGCTCATGCACACTCACGTTAGTCTCCTACACTAGAGGATCGATCCTCTGTCCGGTTCCTCCTACCGAGCACCGGACAGTGTCTCAGGGGCTACTGGCTATATGGGGTTTTTTCTCTATCACTTACCTCGAAACCTGTCAACAGGTTGCTGTAGGCTTCATTCAGTCCACTCTTGGCAGACTAAACCTTCATGATCACCACGCTCATAAGAACACGGTGCTCGTCCATAACGGAGGCGCCTCGTAGCGCCTCCATAAGGTTATCCGGCGCCCCTGGATGGACAGGGACCACCGGCGGAAACGGTGCACCCCCTCCTTCAAAGGGGGCTGCCCGCCCGACTCCGAAGCCATATGGGTTTCCAAAATCGTATTCGGCTGAGGGCCAAGCTGGATGCGGCCCTCTTCGCCAGTCTCCATGGGGATCGTCTCCTCCATGTGTCCGGCAGTGGAGGCTTCGCCTTGTGGCGCCTCCCGGACAGCGTCCTGGGTTCCTTCCCAGCTCTGATCGGCCCTCCGAGACAGCGCCTCGGTGTCGTCCCCGGCCCCGGGGGAGTAAGCAGGCGGTGGCGACTGGCTCGCCATCTCCTGTAACGCCCTCGATGCGGCTATATCTCCCACGTGTCGAAGCACGACTTAGAGGCATAACCGCATTGAAAGCAATGTCGCAAGTGAGGTAATCTTCACACAACCCATGTAATACATAAGGGAAAGAGATACATAGTTGGCTTACAGTCGCCACTTCACACAATACATAAATAAACATCCATCATTCAGATTACACTCAAGGTCCGACTACGGAACCAAATAAAAGAAGATACCCCAAATGCTACACAGATCCCCGATCGTCCCAACTGGCTCCACTACGATCATCGGGAAAAGACACATAGTAACGACCACGTTCCTCGTCGAACTCCCACTTGAGCTCGGTTGCGTCACCTGCACCGCATCGCGGCACGTGCAACTGTTTTGGTAGAATCTGTGAGTCACGGGACTCAGCAATCTCACACCCGAGATCAAGACTATTTAAGCTTATAGGAAGGACAGAGTTGTGAGGTGGAGCTGCAGCAAGCGACTAGCATATATGGTGGCTACATCGCAAAAGAGAGCGAGAAGAGAAGCAAGGCACGGTCGTGAAGCTAGTAGCGATCAAGAAGTGATCCTGAACTACTTACGTCAAACATAACTCCAACACCGTGTTCACTTCCCAGACTCCGCCGAGAAGAGACTATCACGGTTACACACGCGGTTGATGTGTATTTTAATTAAGATCAACTTCGGGTTTTCTACAACCGGACATTAACAAATTCCCATCTGCCTCATAACTGCGGGCACGGCTTTGAAAGATAATACCTGCAGGGTGTCCCAACTTAGCCCATTATAAGCTCTCACGGTCAACGAAGGATATTCCTTCTACCGGAAGACCCGATCAGTCTCGGAATCCCGGACTACAAGACATTTCGACAGCAATAAAACAAGACCAGCAAAAGCCGCCCGATTGTGCCGACAAATCCCGATAGGAGCTGCACATATCTCGTTCTCGTGGCACATCCGGATAGGTCATCCCACGAGTAAAACCAGCCCTCGAGTTGCCCGTGGTGGCCCCGCAGATCTGCCTGTTCGGGCCAGCACTCGAAGGAGCACCGGTCCGGGGTTAAAATAAAGATGACCCTCGGCTCGCGAAAACCAGGGGAAAAAGGCTTAGGTGGCAAATGGTAAAACCAAAGTTGGGCCTTGCTTGGAGGAGTCTTATTCAAAGCGAACTGTCAAGGGGTCCCATAAATCACCCAACCGTAAGGAACGCGAAATCAAGGAACATAACACCGTATGACGAAAACTAGGGTGGCAAGTGGAACAAAACACCGGGCATAAGGCCAAGCCTTCCACCCTTTACCAAGTATATAGATGCATTAATTATAGCAGATATATTGTGATATCCCCAACAAGTAAACATGTTCCAATAAGGAACAACATCTCCATGTTCCAACAAGGAACAAACTTCATCTTCACCTGCAACTAGCAACGCTATAAGAGGGGCTGAGCAAAGCGGTAACATAGCCAATCAACGGTTTGCTAGGAAAGGATGGTTAGGGGCTTGACATGGCAATATGGGAGGCATAATATAGCAAGTGATAGGCATTGTAGCATAGGCATAGCAAAAGAGCGAGCATCTAGCATAGCAAAGATAGAAGTGATTTCGAGGGTATGGTCATCTTGCCTGCAAGGTTCTCAGAGTTATCGAAAGCTTGATCCTCGTAAGCGTTCTCAACAGGTTCCTCGTTCACGTACTCATCTCCCGGCTCTACCCAAAGCAAGAACACAAACAAAGGAACCACAATAAATCAGGGTGCAATGCACAAGCAACATGATGCAAAACATGGCATGATATGCGAGATGTGATATGCAATGCGTATGCGTGCTCCGGAAGGAAAATGATGAACCAGGCATCAACTTGGCAAACCAAGTATGCCACTGGAAAGATGAGATGATTTCGGTTGAAATCGATATAAAGATCACCGGAATCGGATGCACGGTTTGCAAATGACAAGCAAAACAAGAATGGCACAAATCTGCCATTAACAGCATGATGCCACTTAGCAAGCAACAAGAAATTAAGCTACTGCACCCAAACGTGTCAAAAAAGCATATAGCAGTGATCTACTCAAGATGCTTGACAAAAGATGAACAATGAGCTACGGCTAAATCACATCATAACAGGTCCAAAAAAGCATGGTAAAAGTGCAAAATATATCAGCTTCACAGACTTAGTGAAAATACTGAACATGGCAGAAACAGCATCAGGAAGCAATGTTCAGAGCAAGCAAAAAGCATGCTACAGGAACTTATAATAGCAAAGCAAGGCAAGGCATGAATGTACTCAAAACATAGAACAAAAGTCCCTTACTGACCATAAGCCAAAAAGGATCAGAAAATATAATAACACCCATGTCAATATAGCAAGTTTCGTTAACAGATTCAGCAACAGGGCACGATAAAAACAGATAACAAGTAGGCATGTTTAAGAGCTCTATGCACTCACTACAGAGAATTACATGATAAACTAAGCATACCTACATCAAGAATACATGGCATAGAAACTATAAATGGCAAGAACAACATCATAGCATACACGGATCAACCACAACAACCTTGGCAAAATTGAATAACATGTAAACAATCTGCCAGGAAACATTTTATAGCAAAAGTAGAGCTTGATTGACTCAATCTATGGCACTCAATAATTGCAAACAAGGGCATGGATGGATAGAGCATAACCATATGTTCAAAACATCCTTACTGAAATATCTCAAAATATTCATGGATCTCTCGGTAGCATCAAGTTAACATGGCATTAAAATATCAGCAAACAGGGGCTGAAATCAGCAACATCCTGAAGCCTAGTTTGGATGCTTGTGCTAGTCACCACAGAGACCACAAAAATACATGGCATACACCCCTGTAAAGATGGAATGGCATGTTACAAAACACATGTATTACTCAAGTTCATAGGGTGCACACATCAATCATGGAAAAAATGACAAAAGTGCATGTTCTGTTAAGAAACAGAAACTAACATCACATAGCCCTCTTCTAACAGAATTTCGGGCATCAAGATGAGCTCAAATGAAAATGATGCAATGAGATGAAATGATCTACTCATCGAGGCGAACATTTCAGTATGCTATACGCCCCAAACGGAGCCACAGGTGCAGAGTTATGGCATGAAGAAAATGCAATAAAATAATCATAGGAATATGACTTAGAGGAAATCGGGGGAGGGGAAAGTCAACCCTTGCGGTGGATCTGAGATCCGGTCGGCGTGGAAGCCGAGGCGGCGGTGCGGCTCGCCGGAGCTGGTCGGGAGGACAGGCCGGAGGAGGAGAACGAGGCAGGGCGGGCCGGGCGCGCCAGGCGGCTTGCGGCTCTCGCCGGCTCTGGGAAGGCGGCGGCGACGGAGGCCGGGCGGCGGGCGGATCCGCCACCGGGCGGAGGGCGGCGCGCGGCGGGCGCTGGCTGCGGTGGCGAGGCCGTGGGCGCGAGGCGGGCGAGGCCGGGCGCGTGGGGCGGCGCGGCCGGGAGGGCCGACCACGGGCAGGCGGCCCACGGTGGAGGCGCTGGCGATGTGGGTGACGATCCTTACGTGGCAGCGCGCGAGTGGTCGGCGGCGGCGGGACGGACACGTCCGGCCCGGTCCGGATGCGTCCGGTGGCGCGGAGAGGGACTATCGCTAGGGTTTGCCCGGATATGGAGGGGGAGATGCATATTTATAGGTAGAGGGAGCTAGGAAGCTCCAAATGAGGTGCGGTTTTCGCCCACACGATCGTGATCGAACGACGATGGACATGGAAGTGACTTAGATGGGTTATTGGGCTGTTTTGAAAGGGTGTTGGGCTGCAACTTAAAAGAGGCTTTTGCGAGAGTGCGGTTAACCGTTGGAGTACCAAACGAGCTCCAAATGACCCGAAACTTGACAGGTGGTCTACCGGTGGTGTACCAAGGCCACTTGACAAACCTCGGTCGATTCCGAGAAAGTTTAGTACCCTCTAACGGAAAAATATAAAAGGGGACGCCGGGGGACATAGGAGTGCCGGATTGCAAAACGGACAGCGGGAAAAATGCTCGGAATCATGAGACGAACACGTATGCAAATGAGATGCACATGATGACATGATATGAAATGCATGACATGGACGAAATGCAAAAATGAAGAAAAACCCAACCACGGAGGGAATATCATATCACAATGCCGAAAATGGCAAGAGTTGGAGTTACAAATATGGAAAGTTACATCCGGGGTGTTACAACACTCCACTACTACAAGAGGAGCTCGTCCCGAGATCTAGGACTGAAAGAACTCCGGATATTCGGAACGGAGGTGATCCTCGCGCTCCCAGGTGGCTTCTCGGTCGGAATGGTGTGACCACTTCACTTTTAGGAATTTGATTGACTTGTTGCGAGTCTTGCGCTCGGTTTCTTCGAGAATAGCAACGGGGTGCTCATGATAAGAGAGATCTTTTTGGAGGTCAATTTCTTCGAAGTTGATAGTGCGCTCAGGAGTCTTGAAGCACTTGCGAAGCTGTGACACGTGAAACACATCGTGCGTTCGCGAAGTTGGACGGAAGCTCAAGTTGATAGGCGAGATCGCCTCTTTTGCCAATGATCTTGAAAGGACCCACGTATCTAGGGGCAAGCTTCCCTTTGATACCGAGTTTACGAGTGCCTTTCATTGAGAGACGCGAGGTAGACATGGTCTCCGATTTCAAAAGCCACATCACGGTGCTTGTCATCATAATAGCTCTTCCGGCGTGATTGCGCTTTTGAGATTCTCACGAATGACTTTGCACATTTCTTCGCTTCGTGATCAATTCGTTGCCAAGAAGTTGGCGTTCACCGACTCGCACCAATTGAGAGGAGTACATCACTTTCGCCATAGAGAATTTGAATGGGGCCTTGCCCAACTCGCTTGGAAGCTGTTGTTGTAGGAGAACTCGGCATATGGAAGACAATCTTCCCATTTCATACCGAAGGAAATGACACAAGCCCTGAGCATATCTTCAAGGATTTGATTGACTCGCTCGACTTGGCCACTTGTTTGAGGATGGAAAGCTGTGCTGAAACGAATGTTGGTGCCCATGGCCTTCTGAAAAGAATCCCAAAACTTGGAGGTAAAGATGCTGCCACGGTCTGAAGATATCAATTGTGGAATGCCGTGCAAGGAGACAATCCTGGAGGTGTAAAGCTCCGCCAACTGAGCTGCTGTGATATATTCTTTGATAGGAAGAAAATGAGCCACTTTAGTAAGCTTGTCAATGACAACGAAGATAACATCATTTCCACGCTTGGACTTTGGAAATCCAGTCACGAAGTCCATTTCAATATGATCAAACTTCCATTCTGGAATAGCAAGAGGTTGGAGGAGACCAGCTGGTCGTTGGTGTTCTGCTTTCACTCTTCTGCAGACATCACACTCATTCACGAATTGAGCAATTTCTCGCTTCATTCGAGTCCACCAATATGACTGCTTGAGGTCATGGTACATCTTCGTACTTCCAGGATGAATGGATAGAAGCGAATTGTGTGCCTCGTTCATAATGACTTTACGTAGATCACCCTTAGGAACCACAATCCGGTCCTCAAGAAAAGAGTATCTTTGTCATCAATGTGGAAGCACTTGTACTTGAAATGCCCTTGTCGATACCACGTTTCACCTTTTTCACCATGGTATCCAGGAGTTGAGCCTCAGGAATCTGATCTTCCAAAGTAGGAGAGACTATGAGGTTGGCAAGAAAACCTTGAGGAACAACTTGAAGATTCAGCTTGCGGAAAGCTTCACAGAGATCCGGTTGGAGGGGCTTGAGGATTAAAGCTGTTGCGATAAGCCTTCCTGCTCAAAGCATCTGCAATCACATTGGCCTTGCCCGAGTATATTCAATACTTGGGTTGTACTCTTGAATCATTTCGACCCATCGAGTTTGCCTGAGGTTGAGGTTGGGTTGAGTGAAGATATACTTGAGACTCTTGTGATCGGTGAAAATGTCCACTTTCCTTCCCAACAAGAGATGTCTCCATGTTATCAATGCATGGACAACTGCCGCCAACTCAAGATCGTGAGTGGGGTAGTTCTTTTCGTTGGGCTTCAACTGACGAGAGGTATAGGCCACAACTCTCTTCTCTTGCATTAACACAACACCGAGACCTTGAAGAGAAGCATCACAGAAAACTTCGAATGGCTTGGATTCATCAGGAGGAGTCAAGACAGGAGCTGGGACGAGTTTCTCTTTGAGAGTATTGAAAGCAACGTCACACTCAGGAGACCAGACATACTTCACATGCTTCCGGAGGAGGTTGGAAAGAGGCTTTGCAATCTTGGAGAAGTTCTCAAAGAATCTTCGGCAATAGCTTGCAAGACCAAGAAAATCATGGAGCTGCTTGACATTCGAGGAGGTTCCCAATTCACAACTGCAGACACCTTCTCGGGATTAACAGCGATGCCCTTGGCGGAGATGATATGACCAAGATAAAGCACTTCATCAAGCCAAAATTCACATTTGGAAAACTTCGCATAGAATTGATGCTCTCTGAGCTTGTCTAGCACCAATCGCAAATGTTTGGCATGATCCTTCTTATTCTTGGAGAAGACCAAAATATCATCAAGATAGACCAAGACGAATTCATTGGTGTAGGGGTTGAAGATGAAGTTCATCATTCGAGAGAATGTTGGAGGAGCATTGACAAGGCGAAAGACATGACAAGATATTCATAAGAACCAAAGCTTGTTCGAATGCTGTCTTGGGAATATCTTGTTCACGAATGCGAATCTGATTATAACCCATAATGAAGGTCAAGCTTGGAGAACACTTTAGCACCTTTGAGTTGCTCGAAAAGCTCATTGATGTTGGGAAGTGGATACTTGTTCTTGATTGTCTTCTTATTCAATGGACGGTAATCGACGCAAAGTCGGTCCGTGCCATCCTTCTTCTGGACAAAAAGAACACCACAACCCCAAGGAGATGAACTCGGTCTGATCAAACCCAGACGCTCTTGTTCATCGAGCTGCTTCTTCAATTCCTTCAGCTCATTAGGTCCAAGCTTGTATGGACGCTTGCAAACGGGTTCAGTGCCAGGCTCAAGATCGATAACGAACTCAACTGGCCGATGAGGAGGCATTCCTGGAAGCTCTTCTGGAAAGACATCTTGGTACTCACAAACGACTGGAATCTGAGAGATAGCATCCAATTCTCCCTTCTCATAGAGAGAAAACAACCGAATGGTTTCATCACGAGCGGCATAGATGATCACATCATTAGAAGAGTGAGTCAATTGAATTTCCCTGGCAGCACAATCAAGCTGAGCTTTGTGCTGAGAAAGCCAGTCCATTCCGAGAATATTTTCAATATCCGAGTCACCAAGGACAATTGGTTTAGCCAGAAATCTATAGTCGCCCATCTTGATACCGACATCCGGAACCATCATGCTAGAGCTCAAACGCTTAGCCGGAGAAATAACTTGCATAGCTTTAGGTAATGCCTCTGTATCAAAATTGTGCTTCGATGCAAAAGGATATGACATGAAAGAATGCGATGCACCAGTATCAAATAAGACTTTTGCAGGAATATCATTAACTGGAAGATTACCCATAATCACATCAGAAGAATCCTCTGCTTGCGCTGCATTCATCATGTTCACCTTTGCAGACTTGGGATTATGCTTGACCACTGCATTGCTGGAAGATCTCACAGGAGGAGGAGGCGGAAGGCGCCTTTGGTTGAAGCACTTGTTCGCATAGTGACCTTTCTGCTGACATTTGTTGCAAGTAACCTCTAAGAGCGGACGGTGATAAGGAGCATTTGACCTTGGAGCTTGAGAATTAGACTTGTTCTGATAGCCTGGGTTGGGTGGGTGGGAAGATCCACGACCACCTGAGTTCTTCTGCTGATAAGGCTGACGGAACGGAGGATGAGGAAGGTAGAACTTCTGCTGCTTAGATGCCACTTGAGAGGAAGAAGAAGACTGAACTGCATCCCTGATTCTTTTCTTAGAAGCCTCACATTTGAGCTGGGCAGCTTCTTGCTTCAGTGCCATGTTGTAGAATTCATCATACTTTTCTGGCTCAAAAAGGACGAGAGCTAATTGCAGATCTTCTCCGAGACCACCTCTGAATTGATAGATCATACTCTTTTCATCGTGGACGTCTTGCTTAGCAAAGCGAGCGAAGTTTCGAACTGGATATTGTATTGATACACGACATGTTGCCTTGCTTGAGATTGCGGAACTCCTCACGCTTGCTCTCAACAACACTTTTCGAATGTGGCGAGCTCAAGTCTCGGCGAACTCATCCTGTAATGACACGACCTCCTCTAGAATCTTTGTATTGCTGGAACCACTCAGCAGCTTGGTCCTTGAGTTGAAACGAAGCAAACTTGACAAAGTCCTCAGGTCTGACATTGCTACAGTCAAAATGTTTGCAGATGTCCACAAGCCAATCGTCGGCGTCTGTGGCCTCGACACAGAAACTGAAATACTTCGGCTGATTAGCGAGGAACTGATTGAGGGAAGCAAAGTGCAGCTGGTTGTTTCCTTGACCTTGATTTCCTTGATTGCCTTAACCTTGGGTACGCTCTTGCAAGAGTTGCAAAATCATCTGAGCATTGGAATTGGTGGCTGCCATGATAGCTTGCCATGCCTCCGGAGGCGGAGGTGGAGGTGGAGGGTTCGACTGACTCTCATCATTTCGTTCCGGATTCAGACGCGTTGGCGGAGCCATCCTGAAGAGGGTGACATCCATTAGCACTTTGATAGACAGATAGACAAGTTGAATCAACGGATAGAAATTGCAACATATAGTCTTCACAATAAACATTCGAACAAGGATGAACGAATGAATTCCAAAGTTAACATCACACGTCCATTAAGGTGAGAAGCCACTTGATAAAGGGTTGATGAAAAAAAATACAAGGTACGACTGGAACAAATAAGTGGTAAGGATTACCCAATCACAAACCAAATATCTGCGGGAAGAAATGCTAAGAGCTACTTGAATCCCACCTATAAACTCCCAAACTTTCGGTTATGCAATCGGTGTTGGGGATACAGGGACACAAAATATATCACCCAAACTAACAATACCTAGATCCAATTGTATCCATCCGTCAACACATAACCAAGAAACCTTCGAAATCGTGTACCTCGACCTTGAAAAGCATCCGTTATATGAGTCATGGCAATACTCCCGAGCTCGCCCATCTCAAGTTATCGGGTTATCTCACCAACAAGCTGTACAAAAGAGATTTCGATGTCGGCAAATCTCGTATTCCAGAATCTGCAACGATAAAATTGTGACGAGAACACCTCGGAGCTCAACTCCCGGGACACCGCCACAACCCCTAAATGTCGAGGCACCAAGAACAATGCTCTCGTCATAAAACCATCGAACGATTCCAAGATACCAGCGTGATCCTAAATTTTTTTAGTGAAATTTGAGGAGAGGAGAGTCAAAATTTCTCGTCGGGAGACCTCACCAGAGCGATTTAAGGACTGGGAGTAAAAGAATCCTACTCTCGATATATATAATCCTAAGACTCAAAACATTTTTGTTCTAGACTCAAAAACGCCAAACAATCAAGCGGGGGCTCCTAAGTCGGGAAGGCTCGATACCAACTTGTAACGCCTCGATGCGGCTATATCTCCCACGTGTCGAAGCACGACTTAGAGGCATAACCGCATTGAAAGCAATGTCGCAAGTGAGGTAATCTTCACACAACCCATGTAATACATAAGGAAAGAGATACATAGTTGGCTTACAATGCCACTTCACACAATACATAAATAAACATCCATCATTCAGATTACACTCAAGGTCCGACTCACGGAACCAAAATAAAAGAAGATACCCCAAATGCTACACGATCCCCGATCGTCCCAACTGGCTCCACTACGATCATCGTGAAAAGACACATAGTAAGGACCACGTTCCTCGTCGAACTCCCACTTGAGCTCGGTTGCGTCACCTGCACCGCATCGCCGGCACGTGCAACTGTTTTGGTAGAATCTGTGAGTCACGGGGACTCAGCAATCTCACACCCGCGAGATCAAGACTATTTAAGCTTATAGGAAGGACATAGTTGTGAGGTGGATCTGCAGCAAGCGACTAGCATATATGGTGGCTACATCGCAAAAGAGAGCGAGAAGAGAAGCAAGGCACGGTCGTGAAGCTAGTAGCGATCAAGAAGTGATCCTGAACTACTTACGTCAAACATAACTCCAACACCGTGTTCACTTCCTGGACTCCGACGAGAAGAGACCATCACGGTTACACACGCGGTTGATGTGTATTTTAATTAAGATCAACTTCGGGTTTTCTACAACCGGACATCAACTTCGGCTTTCGAAAGATAATACCCTGCAGGTGTGTCCCAACTTAGCCCATTATAAGCTCTCACGGTCAACGAAGGATATTCCTTCTACCGGAAGACCCGATCAGTCTCGAATCCGGACTACAAGACATTTCGACAGAATAAAACAAGACCAGCAAAGCCGCCCGATTGTGCCGACAAATCCCGATAGGAGCTGCACATATCTCGTTCTCGTGGCACATCCGGATAGGTCAGCCACGAGTAAAACCAGCCTCGAGTTGCCCGTGGTGGCCCCATGATCTGCCGGTTGGGCCAGCACTCAAGGAGCACCGTCCGGGGTTAAAATAAAGATGACCCTCGGGCTCGTGAAAACCCGGGAAAAAGGCTTAGGTGGCAAATGGTAAAACCAAAGTTGGGCCTTCTTTGGAGGAGTCTTATTCAAAGCGAACTGTCAAGGGGTCCCATAAATCACCCAACCGTAAGGAACGCGAAATCAAGGAACATAACACCGGTATGACGGAAACTAGGGTGGCAAGAGTGGAACAAAACACCAGGTATAAGGCCGAGCCTTCCACCCTTTACCAAGTATATAGATGCATTAATTATAGCAGATATATTGTGATATCCCCAACAAGTAAACATGTTCCAATAAGGAACAACATCTCCATGTTCCAACAAGGAACAAACTTCATCTTCACCTGCAACTAGCAACACTATAAGAGGGGCTGAGTAAAGCAGTAACATAGCCAATCAACGGTTTGCTAGGAAAGGATGGTTAGGGGCTTGACATGGCAATATGGGAGGCATAATATAGCAAGTGATAGGCATCGTAGCATAGGCATAGCAAAAGAGCGAGCATCTAGCATAGCAAAGATAGAAGTGATTTCGAGGGTATGGTCATCTTGCCTGCAAGGTTCTCAGAGTTGTCGAAAGCTTGATCCTCGTAAGCGTTCTCAACAGGTTCCTCGTTCACGTACTCGTATCCCGGCTCTACCCAAAGCAAGAACACAAACAAAGGAACCACAATAAATCACGGTGCAATGCACAAGCAACATGATGCAAAACATTGCATGCTATGCGAGATGTGATATGCAATGCGTATGCGTGCTCCGGAAGGAAAATGATGAAACAGGCATCAACTTGGCAAACCAAGTATGCCGCTGGAAAGATGAGATGATTTTGGTTGAAATCGATATAAAGATCACCGGAATCGGATGCACGGTTTGCAAATGACAAGCAAAACAAGAATGGCACAAATCTGGCATTAACAGCATGATGCCACTTAGCAAGCAATAAGAAATTAAGCTACTGCACCCAAACGTGTCAACAAAGCATATAGCAGTGATCTACTAAAGATGCTTGACAAAATATGAACACTGAGCTACGGCTAAATCACATCATAACAGGTCCAAACAAGCATGGCAAAAGTGCAAAATATATCAGCTTCACAGACTTGGTGAAAATATCAACATGGCGAAACAGCATCGAGAAGCAATGTTCGAACAAGCAAACAACATGCTACAGGAACTTATAATAGCAAAACAAGGCATGGCATGAATCTAATCAAAGCATAGAACAAAAGTCCCTTACTGATCATAAGCCAAAAAGGATCATAAAATATAATAACACCCATGTCAATATAGCAAGTTTCGTTAACAGATTCAGCAACAGGGCATGACAAAAACAGATAACAAGTAGGCATGTTTAAGAGCTCGATGCACTCACTACAGAGTATTACATGATAAACTAAGCATACCTACATCAAGAAGACATGGCATAGAAACTATACATGGCAAGAACAATATCATAGCATACACGGATCAACCACAACAACCTTGGCAAAATTGAATAACATGTAAACAATCTGCCAGGAAACATTTTATAGCAAAAGTAGAGCTCGATTGACTCAAGCTATGCACTCCATAATTGCAAACAAGGGCATGGATGGATAGAGCATAACCATATGTTCAAAACATCCTTACTGAAGTATCTCAAAATATGCATGGATCTCTCGGTAGCATCAAGTTAACATGGCAAAAAATATCAGCAAACAGGGGCTGAAATCAGCAACATCCTGAAGCCTAGTTTGCATGCTTGTGCTAGTCACCACAGAGACCACAAAAATACATGGCATACACCCCTGTAAAGATGGCATGGCATATTACAAAACACATGCAGGACTCAAGTTCATAGGGTGCACACATCAATCATGGCAAAAATGACAAAAGTGCATGTTCTGTTAAGAAACAGAAACTAACATCACATAGCCCTCTTCTAACAGAATTTCGGGCATCAAGATGAGCTCAAATGAAAAGGATGCAATGAGATGAAATGATCTACTAACATCACATCGAGACGAACATTTCGGTATGCTATACGCCCCAGACGGAGCCACAGGTGCAGAGTTATGGCATGAAGAAATTGCAATAAAATAATCACAAGAATATGACTTAGAGGAAATCGGGGGAGGGGAAAGTCAACCCTTGCGGTGGATCTGAGATCCGGTCGGCGAGGAAGCCGAGGCGGCGGTGCGGCTCGCCGGAGCTGGTCGGGAGGAGAGGCCGGAGAAGGAGAACGAGGCCGGGGCGGGGCCGGCGCGGCGAGGCGGCCGCGAGAGCTCGCCGGCTCCCGGGACGACGGCGGCGACGGGAGGCCGGGCAGCAGCGGCAGATCCGCCACCGGCGGCGGCGAAGCGGCGCGACGACCGGCGCATGCGGCGGTGGCGAGGCAGTGAGGCCCGGGCGCGAGGCGGGCGCGACCGGCACGTGGGGCGGCGCGGGCGGGAGGGCGGCCACGGGCCAGCGGGCCCAGCGTGGAGGCGCTGGCGATGTGGCGCGGGCTGCCCACGTGGCAGCGCAGCGAGTGGCAGGGCGGCGGCGGATTTGACACGTCCGCCCGGTCCGGATGCGTCCGCGGCGCGGAGAGGGACTATCGCTAGGGTTTGCCTAGATTTGGAGGGGGAGATGCATATTTATAGGTAGAGGGAGCTAGGAAGCTCCAAATGAGGTGCGGTTTGCGCCCACACGATCGTGATCGAACGACGATGGACATGGAAGTGACTTAGATGGGTTATTGGGCTGTTTTGAAAGGGTGTTGGGCTGCATCTTAAAAGAGGCTTTTGCGAGTGCGGTTAACCGTTGGAGTACCAAACGAGCTCCAAATGACCCGAACTTGACAGGTGGTCTACGGTGGTGTACCAAGGCCACTTGACAAACCTCGGTCCATTCGAGAAAGTTTAGTACCGCCACGGAAAAATGTAAAAGGGGACGCCGGGGACATAGGAGTGCGGATTGCAAAACGGACAACGGGAAAAATGCTCGGAATCATGAGACGAACACGTATGCAAATGAGATGCACATGATGACATGATATGAAATGCATGACATGGACGAAATGCAAAAATGAAGAAAAACCCAACCACGGAGGGAATATCATATCACAATGCCGAAAATGGCAAGAGTTGGAGTTACAAATATGGAAAGTTACATCCGGGGTGTTACATCTCCGACGGAGCCAACGAACTTCCAGACGAGGATCGCTGGATTAGGTCGCGGGCCGGACTACAATAGTACTGCTAACTACATCAAGATAATGGAGAGAAAGGGCTGGATGTGTGCATAAATAAGCCATGTCACTTACGATGTGGCCTGGGGCTTTGTGCGGGGGCGCCGTTCCGGACTACTGCCCATGTCCCATGCGGTGTTGGTCACTGAAACGCCCTTCCCCTTTTTGGGCGCCTCCGCCTCCAGATGCGCCGGAGCCGCCCTCTTCTTCTTCCTCTCCTCGGGGGGAGGATTGTTTTCTTCCTCCTCCTCCTCCTCCCCGTCACTGTTTTTAGGGACAGAGGAATGAGTTTCATCGTCTTCGGATGCGGACCCTTACGACGGAGGCCACACTTGGCCCCCTTTGCCTTCTTCTTGGCCTTCTTCTCCGGCGCCTTATATGGAGCCGGTACTAGCATCTCCGCCAAGCGCGGGATGACTGGTTCTTCGGGCAGCGGAGCCGGACACTGGATCCGTTTCGCCCTATCCGTCCAGTCCTGAAAGAGCAGTAATAAAAGCTCAGACATCATCCTCGAAACAATTAGTTGAGGACTCATTCGAAATAACATACCTTGCTGGCGGGGTGTGTACAATCATGATAATGGTCTGAATATGTGGCCGGTGGTTTTTCATTGCCCTTGAAGAGCAATTTCCATGCGCCTTCGTGTGTAGTCTCGAAGAGCCTCGTCAGGGTCCGGTGCTTCCTTGGATTGAACTCCCACAGCGGGCAGCTTCGGCGCTGGCTGGAAGGGTCCGGCGAACTAACATCACCTGGATCACGTCAACAAGCTTGACGCTCTTGGTTACCATGCTCTGAACACGCGTCTGCAGCGCTATCAGCTCATCAGGATAACACTAGTCCGGACTCTTCTCGACCCAGGAGGTGAGTCGCATAGGAGCGCCGGAGCGGAATTCGGCAGCTGCGGCCCAGGTGGTGTTGCGTGGTTCTGTGATGTAGAACCACTGCTTCTGCCACTCCTTTACCGTATCCACGAAGGTGCCTTTGGGCCAGGAGACGTTGGACAATTTGCTCACCATTGCCCCTCCGCACTCCGCGTGCTGGCCATCCACCACCTTCGGCTTCATGTTGAAGACTTTGAGCCACGGCTCAAAGTGGGGTTGGATGCGGAGGAAGGCCTCACACACGACGATAACGCCGAGATGTTGAGGAAGGAATTCGGGGACAGATCATGGAAATCTACCCTGTAATAATACATTAACCCGTAGACGAAGGGGTGGAGTGGAAACCCTAGCCTGCGGAAGAAATGGGGGAGGAATATGACCCTCTCTGTGGGCTCCGGCGTGGGGACGATCTGTCCCTCGGCCGGTAGACGATGGGCGATCTCCTTCGCCAAATATCCGGCCGCCCGGAGCTCAGTAATGTCCTCCTCCACGACGGAGGAGACTATCCATTTGCCCTGACCACCAGATCCGGACATGGTTGCTGGAGTGGAAAGGAGATTGAAACTGGGGCGCTGGAGCTCGAGATGGGGAAGGCAGAGACAGAGAGAAAGCGCGAGAAGAGGAAGGGGGGATCCTTATCTCCTTATAAAGGCAGCAAATATAAAACGCCTCCTCACTCGCCTTGAGATTCGCCTATTCCCAAGGGTTGTGTAAACAGCACGGTTGGGTTACCCATGCCCGAATTGATGAGAATCCCGCGATAAGGGGACACGATCTCTGCTTCGACAAGACGTGCCAATAGCAACCACGTCTTGAAACGTGGGATAAACGGTTCGAAATTGTGACCGAACGGACGTCCTGTCACATTACGGAAAGTGTCAATGGATGGAACTGTGTATATATATATATATATATATATATATATATATATATATATATATATATATATATATATATATATATATATATATATATATATATATATATCTCTCTGCGTTGTGCATCGTATGTAACAGGTCCGGATACAATAATCACGTCCGAAGACTATCCTGGAGTTCGGAAGAAGGGAACCCGCCTTGCAATGCCGAAGACAATCTATGCGCCGGACTCCTCGTCATTGAAGCCAGGTTCAGGGGCTACTGAGGGAGTCCTGGACTAAGGGGTCTTCAGGCGTCCGGCCTGTTATCCATGGGCCGGACTGATGGGCCGTGAAGACATGAAGACCGAAGACTATGCCCCTGTCTGCATTGGACTCTACTTGGAGTGGAAGGCAAGCTAGGCGACCTATTCTGAAGATTTCCTCCTATGTAACCGACCTCATGTAACCCTAGATCTCTCCGGTGCCTATATAAACCGGAGAGCATAGTCCGGATAGGACATATATTCATTACCATATTCACAGAGGCTAGACTTCTAGGGTTTAGCCATTACGATCTCGTGGTAGATCAACTCTTGTAACACTCATATTCATCAAGATCAATCAAGCAGGAAGTAGGGTATTACCTCCATAGAGAGGGCCCGAACCTGGGTAAACATCATGGCCCTCGTCTCCTGTACCATCGATCCTAGACGCACAGTTCGGGACCCCCTACCCGAGATCACTGGTTTTGACACCGACAACATTCTCTTCAAAACTATTTGCGTTGCGCCACCTAGCGCAAACGTTTTCGTTCTTGTGACTGTGTGCGTGGGAGTATATACGAATGGAAACATTTAGTGGTGACTGACTGTTTGGGATGTACTTACGACCGGAAATGATTTCGCCTGTATAATTGTATTATTTTGATCACTATTGTACGTATTTCTGTATTTGAGTGCTTGCTGGTCGCAAAATACCTCATTTTGCCGAGCGTGTGTGCCAGGAGGGCATACCCCCAACGGTTTCTGGGACCCCCCTATCGCCCACACTCACTTGGTGACGGTTCCGAATGCCGTCGCAGAAAGGGGTTAAAAATTGTTTGTTTAGGACCGACGCGCACCATTGCACGTTTGTCTCTGTTTGTTGAAGAAAGTACGTCCGGACCGTGCCGCGGACTGATACAAGACCGTGTTGGATGGCTTCCGCAATCTAAACAACGCGATCCGGACAGATGCGGGAAGTTTTGGGTTGGCTTTGGAGATGCCCTTAAATAAGTCCTAGGATCCCAAAAAGTATCACCCAATGCGAGCTCTTAGAATCATGTAACTAGAAACTTACTGAAAATCACTTCTGAAAACAAAGATGATGGATCTCCCACCACCACCTCCTCCTCCTCCACCTCCGGCCTCCGGCCACGCTCCGGCCGCCACAAACCCTCCGGCTGCTCCTCCACCCGACCTCACCCTCACCACCAATCCTCTATACGCGCTCCTCCCCTCTGTTGCGCCTCCTCCATCGCCTTTTTGACCTGCCCTATGTCAAAACTGGCCAGGTAGCTGTCCGCTGCTTCCTGGGGTGCGGCAACGCCATGGGCCTGGAGTTTGAGGACGGCTGCAGCTAGTACCACTGCCTCGACATCACCACCCCAGAACTTCACCTCGCATCACCCCTCTACATTGTCTTCGACTTCTCCAACCGCCACCTTGACACCATAATCGTCGCTGCTCTGCTTCAGGCTGCCCTTGGCGGCAGTGCTGCCGATTTCTTCGTTGCCATGTGCTCTCCTCTTGTCTTCCGCTTTCATGTGGCTTCCTCGCGAGTCGCAGAGATCCTCCTCGCCCAAACCAGGGTCCTCCACCGTAACATATCCTTCTTCTTTGCTAGAACCCTGCCCCTGTTTCCACCACCCACCCCGGCCACTGCCTCTTGCATGTCGCTAGCCCACCTGCTGCAAATTCCAGATGACCTGGGACTTCACTTTGAAGGCGTGGCATGGACACAGCTCCAATCTCCAGTCTCCGTTGATCCATGCAACTAGTCACACAGATGCCGCATGCATGCACATGTCATCCAGTTCTTGTTCGCCCTTAATGAAAGCACAAGTGCTCCCTAGGTGGTTTTGGTAATTAATGTCAACATATCTCTTGTTGGACTAACACCTTTATCTAGTATGTTTCAGATAAGTTCAACAATGGAGTGGCATGGGCTAAAGGTTGTGGGAACTCCTTTAAGATGCTAAGGACAAAGGATTGGCTCAAGCTTCAAGCTCAAGACTCTTCATTTTACATTTTAGTGATCCAAGATCACATTGAGTCTATAGGAAAAGCCAATACTATCAAGGAGGGATGAGGTGTTGCTTAATGAGCCTCTTGCTTCATGTGCTTAGTGATATGCTCCAAAACCCTCAACTACATTCTCACATCCACATATGACCTAAACCTAAAGTCAAACTCGGCCCTACCGATTCTTTCTATCCGGCGCCACCGAGTTCAGATGTCTTAGCCACTGCCACAAACCCTAGGCAAAACGGTTTCACCGATAGGGATCTCGGTCCCACCAAGATGGGATTGTAATCTCTCTGTGTATGTCCATTATCAAAATCGGTCTCACCGAGTTTGTGCAATCGGTACTACCGAGATTACAATGTAAACTCTCTGGTTCCTTTTTGTAACTTTTCGGTCTCACCGAAAGAGCAAATCGGTCCCATCGAGTTTACCTGACCAACTGTGTGGTTAGCTAATTACCAAATTCGGTCTCATCGAGTTTGTGTAATCGGTCTCACCGAGATTATGTTATGCCCTAACCCTAACCATATCGGTCCCACCGAGTTGCATATCAGTCCCACCGAAAACCCTAACGGTCACTAGGTTTACTAAATCGGTCTGACCGAGTTTTATGATTTGGTCCCACCGAGTTTGGTAAATTGTGTGTAACGGTTAGATTTTGTGTGGAGGCTATATATACCCCTCCACCTCCTCTTCATTCGTGGAGAGAGCCATCAGAACAAACCTACACTTCCAACTTACCAGTTATGAGAGAGAACCACCTACTAATGTGTTGAGGCCAAGATATTCCATTCCAACCATATGAATCTTGATCTCTAGCCTTCCCCAAGTTGCTTTCCACTCAAATCTTCTCTCCACCAGATCCAAATCCTATGAGAGAGAGTTGAGTGTTGGGGAGACTATCATTTGAAGTACAAGAGCAAGGAGTTCATCATCAACACACCATTTGTTACTTCTTGGAGAGTGGTGTCTCCTAGATTGGCTAGGTGTCACTTGGGAGCCTCCGACAAGATTGTGGAGTTGAACCAAGGAGTTTGTAAGGGCAAGGAGATCGTCTACTTCATGAAGATCTACCGCTAGTGAGGCAAGTCCTTCGTGGGCGACGGCCATGGTGGGATAGACAAGGTTGCTTCTTCGTGGACCCTTCGTGGGTGGAGCCCTCCGTGGACTCAGCAAGTAACCATTACCCTTCGTGGGTTGAAGTCTCCATCAACGTGGATGTACGATAGCACCACCTATCGGAACCATGACAAAAACATCAGTGTCTCCAATTGCGTTTGAATTCTCCAAACCCTTCCCTTTACTTTCTTGCAAGTTGCATGCTTTAATTTCCGCTGCTCACATACTCTTTGCATGCTTGCTTGCTTGTTATGTATTGAAAAAGTTAAACTTGTGCCTAAACTCCATTTAAACCAAAAGAAGTTAAAAACTGCAACTTTGGTACTTAGTGTCTAATCACCCCCCTCTAGACACCTCTTCTCAAGATCCTACAAGTGGTATCAGAGCATTGGTATCCATTGCCTTGGTTTAATCACCATTGGAGGAAGATGGATGAGTCTACTTTGGGGAGTCTTAGACATAGAGTGCCTATTCTTGATGGAGAGTATTTTCATGAGTGGAAAAATGAGATGCTTGTAATTTTCAATCAGTATCATTTGAACAAGTACATTGCTAGCCCTTGTGCACCTCTTGTTGATCCTATGCATCCTACCCTTGATGAATCTATTGACATGACTAGGAATCTTAGAACTGTTAATCTTATCACTAGAGGCTTGCCTAGAAAATGTAATTAGAATCTTGCCTACTCTTGAGTGTTCCTACACTATATGGAAATTTCTTGAGGAACGCTTTCCAAATTATTCCTTGAAAAATCTAGATGAAATTCTCTATAAGTCTATTGCCTTGAGTAAGATGAATACTAGTGACCCTATGTTTGGTGATCGTCTATTTGAACTTACCGACCTTATGCGTGCCAAAGGAGATGTTGGAATTATTGGTGATATTATTTCCGAAGCTATAAGAATTCATAAGCAAGATCATTGTCAAACTCACTCTAATGAATTACCCTCTCTAGGACTTGATCCACCACATGACGATGTTGAACATGGATACTATGATGAGGATGATGATAGTGACTTTGATCTTGATGATGCAATGAGACATTTTGGTCTTATGGCAAATCTTCGGGGATATGTGTCAGGAGGAAGGGAATGGGTTCTTGACAGTGGATGTACCGATCACATGACCGGAGATAAAGACATGTTTCGTGAGCTTGCTGAAAATGATAGTCCTCGAAAGTATGTCACTTTCGGTGACAACTCAAAGGGTAAGGTGGTTGGCCTTGGTAAGGTGGCCATCTCACATGATAGCTCCATTCAAAATGTCATGCTCGTTGAATCTCTTGGCTACAACTTACTTTCAGTATCTAGACTTGCTGATTTCGGTTTCAATGTCCTATTTACTGAAGTAGATTGTCAAGTGTTTTGTCGAGACAATCATAAAATGGTCTTTACCGGTATACGAAGAGGTGATCTTTACATTGTTGATTTCTCTAAAAAGGCACAACCTAAAACTTGCTTCATTGCTAAATCCTCAAAAGGCTGGTTATGGCATAGACGACTAGGTCACGTTGGCATGAGAAATCTTGACAAGCTTATTAAAGGAAATCATATCCTTGGAGTTAACGATGTCATATTTGATAAGGATAGACTGTGCAAAGTGCTTGTCAAGGTGTAAACAGGTTGGAGGAAGGCATCCCGTGAAGAACATCATGACCACAAGGAGGCCACTCGAGCTACTTCATATGGATCTCTTTGGTCCCAACGCCTACAAAAGCCTCGGTGGAAATTCTTTTTCTCTAGTTATAGTTGATGATTTTTCAAAATTTACGTGGGTGTTCTTTCTCGATGATAAATCGCAGGTCCAAAAGATCTTCAAAAACTTCGCTAGGAAGGCCCAAAATCAGTTTGAAGTGAAGATCAAGAAGGTTCGTAGCGACAACGAAACGGAGTTCAAGAACGCAAATGTGGACACCTTTCTTGACGAAGAAGGGATTTCACACGAGTTCTCGGCTACGTACACACCTCAACAAAATGGAGTTGTTGAGAGGAAGAACCGGATGCTCATCGAAATGGCGAGAACGATGCTTGATGAGTATAAGACCCCGAAGCACTTTTGGGCAGAAGCGGTTGAGACAGCTTGTCATGCAACAAATCGCTTGTATCTTCACAAGCTACTCGGCAAGACGGCATACGAGCTCCTCACCGGTAACAAACCCCAAGTTGGATACTTTCGAGTATTCGGCTCAAAGTGCTACATTCTTGATAAGCATCGTCGTTCAAAATTTGCTCCTAAGTCTCATGAAGGTTTGCTACTAGGTTATGGCTCAAAGCCTCACACTTATCGTGTCTACAACAATTTCACCCGAAAGGTTGAAGAGACGGTAGATGTGAAGTTTGATGAATCTAACGGCTCGCAAGTAGAGCAATTGCCAATTGATGTAGGAGACAAAGACCCTTCGGAAGCAATCCAAGACTTGTCTATTGGCAAGGTCCGTCCAATGGAGGTGAAGGAGAGTACCTCGTCTATTCAAGTGGAAGCTTCTACTTCACGACAAGGTGAACCAAGAGTTGATACAGAAGCATCCACAAGTGGAACACACCAAGATGAAGAAAATGAGGAAGAACATCACGAACGTCAACAACCTCCTTCTCCACCACGACAAGAAAACGACAACGCCAACAATGAAGAAGATCAAGAAGAAGAAGAAGAAGAACAAGATGAAGAAGATGTTCAACCGAGACCCAAGAAAAAGCTCTCACGAGTTCGAGAAAGAATTGCTAAAGACCATCCCGTCGAGCAAATCTACAATGATATTCAAACCGGGAGAATCACTCGCTCTAAAACTCGTTTAGCTAACTTTTGTGAAAACTATTCTTTCATCTCTAGCATTGAACCTATGAAGGTCGAAGAAGCATTGGAAGATCCGGATTGGATAAATGCTATGCATGAAGAGCTACACAACTTTGAGAGAAACCAAGTTTGGACATTGGTTGAGAAGCCCGACAACGACCACAACATCATCGGTACCAAATGGGTGTTTCGCAACAAGCAAGATGAAGATGGACAAGTAGTTCGCAACAAAGCACCTCTCGTTGCCCAAGGCTACACACAAGTCGAGGGTATGGACTATGGTGGGACTTATGCTCCCGTTGCTAGACTTGAGTCCATTCGCATCTTACTTGCCTATGCTAATCACCATGATATCACCTTGTACCAAATGGACATTAAAAGTGCTTTTCTAAATGGTGAAATAGAGGAGGAAGTTTATGTTAAACAACCTCCCGGCTTTGTCAATCCTAAGAAACCAAATCATGTTTACAAACTTCACAAAGCCCTTTATGGTCTTAAACAAGCTCCTAGAGCTTGGTATAAATGTTTGACCAAGTTTCTTCTTGAAAAGGATTTGAAATTGGGAAAATTGATTCCACACTTTTTACTAAAAGGGTTAATGGAGAACTATTTGTGTGCCAAATCAATGTTGATGATATTATATTTGGATCAACTAACCCTCATTTTAGTGAAAAGTTTGGGAAGCTAATGTCGGAGAAGTTTGAGATGTCAATGATGAGTGAACTCAAATTCTTTCTTGGGTTGCAAATCAAGCAAACTAAGGAAGGTACTTTTGTCTCTCAAACGAAGTACACTAAGGACTTATTCAAGAAGTTCAATATGCAAGAGTGCAAAGGTATGTCTACACCCATGCCTACTAGTGGACATCTTGATTTGACCAAAGATGGTAAACCGGTTGATCAAAAGGTTTATCGCTCTATGATTGGATCATTGTTATACATATGTGCTTCACATCCCGATATTATGCTAAGTGTGTGCATGTGTGCAAGATATCAAGCTGCTCCTAATGAATGTCATCTTAAGGCCGTGAAAAGGATAGTGAGATACTTAATTCATACACCAAATTTTGGCATTTGGTATCCTAAGAGGGCCTCTTTCGATCTTGTTGGTTATTCCGACTCGGACTATGCCGGAGACAAGGTTGATAGAAAGTCCACTTCGGGTACTTGTCAATTTCTTGGTAGATCTCTTGTGTCTTGGTCCTCCAAGAAACAAAACTCGGTATCCTTATCTACAGCCGAAGCGGAGTACATTGCCGCTGGTTCATGTTGTGCTCAATTACTTTGGATGACCCAAACTCTTAAAGATTATGGGATATATGTGAAACATGTTCCATTGCTTTGTGACAATGAAAGTGCTATCAAAATTGGTCATAATCACGTACAACATTCTCGAACTAAGCATATTGAAGTTCGTCATCATTTTATTCGAGATCATGTTGCTAAGGGTGACATTAATCTTAAGCATGTTCGCACCGAAAAGCAATTAGCGGATATATTTACTAAACTTCTTGATGAGAAAGTGTTTTGCAGGTTGAGAGGAGAATTGAACATCATAGATGCTTCAAACTTGGAGTAGATACTCCATTGGATACATGCAAGACATGAGCTTAAGACGAATCCATGATATCTCTCTTACAATGAAAATATTATATCTTGGATATACTTGCATCTTGCATGTTATCTAACCCCTGTAGGAACTTGGTTGAATCAAATTCCATGAGATTGTAATCTACTCTCATCTTGAGCAATCTTTACATCACCAAGTCTCTACACTATTTTGGCTGAATACAAGGAAGCACGGAATCATTCAAACATATCCTTTGACAAACTCTTTGTTGAGCTTCATGATTATCATTTTTGGATACACAAGTGCTCTTCCTTGCAAGAACTAATCCGTGTAGGTAGATGGACTCAAATTCCAAGTGGTGCTCCCAACTCTTGATAAGCTACATCAACCTTGAGCAATCCACACAAGTTCAACTACATGGTCAACACCACCAACCAAGGTATGTTATTCCATCTTAGAGAAGCTTTACTCCGAGTAATGAGCTAAAGCAACTCGACAAGATGTGAATACATCAAGATGCTTAAACGAAAAATGGTAACCCCATTTTGAGCTTTAAACGATGAGTATGACCTATGATCAAGTGATCTCACTTGACTCCTAAGTCAATATACTCTAACATAGGTGACTTTGTCACTAACCATCTCTAGATGAAGTTCTCTCATGTTATTTTCTATGTTTCTGCATTTGTCTCATGCATATTTCCCCTTACAAAAAAAACTTCATCTAGATTTCCTTCTGTTTGCTCTGCATTTCCTGCATCCAATTCATTGCACATCATTCAGTAAATTCCTTGCAAATCTTTGTGAGATCTTACAAGTCTAGTGAGCTGAGGTGACAAGTGTTTTCTCTGAGATGAACTCGGTTTCACGGATTTGTTGCGTGCGGTCCAACTGAATCCCTTCGGTACAACTGAAGCATACAACTCGGTGCCACCGATTTCAAAACAGGAAAAACAGCTTGCCACTTATTCTATGTTTCTTCTGATCCAGCTCCACTCAATGAATCTTGTCCTCTACAAGCATCACAAATTTTATCCGGTGATTTGTGCTGTGACTCAAGGACCAAACCCATTCACAACAAATTCCAAAAGACCCTTCTCGGAAATTGATGTCAAAGGGGGAGAGAGAGCTCACATCAAAGCTTATCACTTCCAAAAGGGAGAGAGTAGTATTAAGGGGGAGAAAGAGATCTACAGGGGGAGAGAATACTCAAGTAGAAAGTATTTCTCAAGGATCCCAGATGCTTGGTGTTCAAGAGTAGAGATGCCACATGTCTTTTTGGGGGAAAGACATGTTCATGTGTGCTTATTTGCATTAAGCTTTGTTCTTTTATATCTTTCAGCTCTGTTTTCAACTCTGATTTTCTGTTCCCTATCTTCTCCCAGTATCCCATGCTAGATTCAGGGGGAGCAAGACATCTAAGGGAAAGGAATCATTCAAATTCATTGCATATCTTTACTCTTGGGGACATGTCTAATCCAATGTGGTACTTAGTACTCACTCTCCACATGTCATCCCAGTCTTGGTATTCTTGTGGTTTCTTTTGTTTGCTCTGGCTAGTAGATGTACCTGTGTTATCTAACCTTGTTTGTGCAGGTTCATTTCACCCTAAGACAACTCAAGACTACAAGGTAAGTATATGCATCACACTCATGTGTATGAGGAATTCTTGCTGATGTACATACTGTTTGCAAGAAGGACACATGAGCATGAAGGTACTTGCTTTAATATTCTTTGCTCTGATGCATATGGCCAAGATACATGTAACACATTGCCTACTCTATCATGGTTATGCTCTCACATGCTTCTCTATTCCACATTCACATGATTGCATACATATAGGGGGAGCATATGCTTGTTACATGTCTTTCCGAAGCTTTACTTTCTACTCTTTATATCTTTATCTAAAGCTTTGATGTATGTTGTCATCAATTACCAAAAAGGGGGAGATTGAAAGCACAAGTGCTCCCTAGGTGGTTTTGGTAATTAATGTCAACATATCTCTTGTTGGACTAACACCTTTATCTAGTATGTTTCAGATAAGTTCAACAATGGAGTGGCATGGACTAAAGGTTGTGGGAACTCCTTCAAGATGCTAAGGACAAAGGATTGGCTCAAGATTCAAGCTCAAGACTCTTCATTTTACATTTTAGTGATCCAAGATCACATTGAGTCTATAGGAAAAGCCAATACTATCAAGGAGGGATGAGGTGTTGCTTAATGAGCCTCTTGCTTCATGTGCTTAGTGATACGCTCCAAAACCCTCAACTACGTTCTCACATCCACATATGACCTAAACCTAAAGTCAAACTCGGCCCTACCGATTCTTTCTATCCGGCGCCACCGAGTTCAGATGTCTTAGCCACTGCCACAAACCCTAGGCAAATCGGTTTCACCGATAGGGATCTCGGTCCCACCGAGATGGGATTGTAATCTCTCTGTGTATGTCCATTACCAAAATCGGTCTCACTGAGTTTGTGCAATCGGTACTACCGAGATTACAATGTAAACTCTCTGGTTCCTTTTTGTAACTTTTCAGTCTCACTAAAAGAGCAAATCGGTCCCGCCGAGTTTACCTGACAAACTCTGTGGTTAACTAATTACCAAATTCGGTCTCACCGAGTTTGTGTAATCGGTCTCACCGAGATTACTTTATGCCCTAACCCTAACCATATTGGTCCCACCGAGTTGCATATCAGTCCCACCGAGTTGCATATCAGTCCCACCAAAAACCCTAACGGCCACTAGGTTTACTAAATCGGTCTGACCGAGTTTTATGATTCGGTCCCACCGAGTTTGGAAAATTGTGTGTAACGGTTAGATTTTGTGTGGAGGCTATATATACCCTCCACCTCCTCTTCATTCGTGAAGAGAGCCATCGTAACAAACCTACACTTCCAACTTACCAGCCTCGAGAGAGAACCACCTACTCATGTGTTGAGGCCAAGATATTCCATTCCAACCATGTGAATCTTGATCTCTAGCCTTCCCCAAGTTGCTTTCCACTCAAATCTTCTTTCCACCAGATCCAAATCCTATGAGAGAGAGTTGAGTGTTGGGGAGACTATCATTTGAAGCACAAGAGCAAGGAGTTAATCATCAACACACCATTTGTTACTTCTTGGAGAGTGGTGTCTCCTAGATTGGCTAGGTGTCATTTGGGAGCCTCCGACAAGATTGTGGAGTTGAACCAAGGAGTTTGTAAGGGCAAGGAGATCGCCTACTTCATGAAGATCTACCGCTAGTGAGGCAAGTCCTTCGTGGGCGACGGCCATGGTGGGATAGACAAGGTTGCTTCTTCGTGGACCCTTCGTGGGTGGAGCCCTCCGTGGACTCGCACAACCGTTACCCTTCGTGGGTTGAAGTCTCCATCAACGTGGATGTACGATAGCACCACCTATCGGAACCACGACAAAAACATCCGTGTCTCCAATTGCGTTTGAATTCTCCAAACCCTTCCCTTTACTTTCTTGCAAGTTGCATGCTTTACTTTCCGCTGCTCACATACTCTTTGCATGCTTGCTTGCTTGTTATGTATTGAAAAAGTTAAACTTGTGCCTAAACTCCATTTAAACCAAAGGAAGTTAAAAACTGCAACTTTGGTACTTAGTGTCTAATCGCCCCCCTCTAGACACCTCTTCTCAAGATCCTACGCTTAATGCCACCTCAATGGTCCTCATCCTCGCTCGCCTGTTCGGTGGCTTCTACCACCACTTCAACATCACAGACGATGGTGACTCATGTTTCTCGTTCACCGTCGCATCGCCAGAAGTTGCCAAGCTCATCGCCTCCATGGGTGACTTCCACAAGCAGGGCATGCGGATCCATTTCCCTTGGCCGCCGCTAATGGGTGGCGCCCGATGCTCCCTTTCCGGCGATGCCATGCCTCCGTTGTATGGTACCACATCATCCTCACCGTCGGCGGTCCCCTCTGCATCTTTGCCATTAGCCTCAACAACTCTGGATCTGCCTAAGGTGAGACGACATCGGCCTGATATTAGCTTCTTTTACCGCATGCTTAATGTTAATCGCCTTAGCCAGCTCCCCCTCACGTGCATTACACTTACCACTCTCATTTATTTTGGATCACTTTCATGCCAATTAGTGTTAGGCCTAACGAAATGCTAGTTGAGTCAGCCCTAAACCACTGTTTTGTGGTCAAACAAGATTTCCTTGCAGTCAAGGTTGATGAGCTCATTTTCAAGTCTGGCATCTTCTCCAGTTCAGTCAAAAATCAAATTCTCAAGCATGGGTCCCTTGACTTTGAAGGGTTTCGTATTTTCCTTTTTGACCAGCTAGAACCTGTCGTTTCTCACTGCAGTCGTTTCTTCCATTTATATAAAAAATACTTACTCTCCCTATCACCACAATCTGTATCCATCCTATGCCCCTTTGATCAACCTCACTTGCATGTCCATGCACTACACCAGCCACCCCTCGCGGTCACGGGCTCGTTGCACGCCCGGTCAGCCTTGCATGAACCCCTGGCCCATCCCATGCATAATAATGGCCGTGCGGCGGCCCTAGAAAAACCAAATCTTACAAAAGATCATCAGACACAGATCTGCTGCTGTGTCATGCTTGCACGAGGACAGCTGGAACCTGGCATCCCTCATGTCTTTTTATCTGTGCCAAATATGGACGCCCACTTGGCCCTCGCCCTCCCCCTCCCCCGCGTCTAATCCAGGCACCGCCGCGCCGCCCCCTGTCTCCCCATACACGTCCCCTGTGACCGCGCTGCAGCTCCCCCAAGCTACCCCTGAACGGCATCTAGCCATCACCATCGCGCCTAAAACCTCTTTGTAGCCTAATCTGTCCACTCGATCACCATGCCACAAGCCCTAGTCGCCTCACGCACTGCTACACGCAACGGATCTTGCCGCTCTGACAACAGATATGCTGCCCATGCGGTCCAACAGCGCCATGACGAACTCATACAGAGATGCTCTCCTCTCCTCCCCACCACGGCCAAAGTCACCCGCAGCCCAGCCCCCCATATATATCTCATCGGCATCTTCTTCCCATTAATCTTCGCTCTCACCCACCACCATCCACCAAAAAGAGGAGACACTACTTCCGGTGCATCGCCCTAGACCACCGCGTAGAAGCCTGCCGCGACCCCGTCCGTTGCGCCCATTGTTGGCGGAACGGCTACCGCAGCCGCGACTGTAGGTACCAACGGTTCTGGCCTTTCTTCCCTCCTCTTCCTGATGCGTTTCCTCCTAGCCCTAACCCAGTTGTCTGCCCTCGCAGCATGGACTCTGGCAGCTCATCGTCGGCAGCGGCACGCGACCCACGCACTCTCATGATCGGCGAAGTCCCTATCATCCTCTCTGAGCCTTTCCCTGCCGTCTGCGACCCTTATCCCTTCATCCTCTGTGGCATTACCATCGCCGCAAATGGGGTCCCCCTTCCCCCCTTGACACCACGCACCTCAGCCCCTCCGCCCACCCCCACCACTCCACTCCACGCTACCAATCACACTTTCACATCCCCATTCGACACCCAAGAACTGCGGGATCGTCTCTCCGACGTATTCGTTGCCTCACAATACACTAGGGCCACCTCGCACGTAACTGAAACAGACTCTGACGACGATCGAGCTGCCTCGTCCGGTCCACAAGGCTGGGCTGCTGCCTCCCTATGGAGACATGCCGCTCGTTGTCGCACCACCTTGCCTAGTTCACTACCCGCGCCGCTTCGCCTTCGCTCACCTCCAGAACCCTGACCCCAATCCTACCCCCTTCATCCGCCGCGCCATTCAGCACACTTGCGGCAACCCAGCCTTCATTATGGACGGGTCCTGGTGTGGGGTTGCCTGCCTCACCTTCCATACTCCTGCTGCCTGCAACGATGTTGTCCGCCATAGCCCCATAGACTTTGAAGGCAATGTGATCACTATAGAGCTTGTAGAGCACGATGACCGCGCCATTGCAGTCTTCACCGACCTCACGAAGATTGAGGTCTCCGAATTTCTGCATGAACTCTGGCACAACGATGGCATCCGCTTCGCCCTGACCTTCCTTGGCGATGTCTGTGCCGTCGATGACTTCTGCCTCCATGGCATAGATTACACCTCTGCCTGCGCCCTTGTGTTGATCCAGTCTGGAAAACCAGCCCCTCCTGGCATTGTCATCCAACTCCCTCCCATCAATGAGATCAAAATAGCAAAAGTAGTAGAAGTTTCACGCTGGCATCACGACGAAGGCGCCAATCCCTTCGGTGGTGATTCCTCCGATGGTGACTCTGCCCCACTCTCCCAGCGTGGCTCCCCACATCCTCTTTCCCCAAACCACATCGCTCCGGTCGTCTCTACTGTCAGAGCTGGCTGGCTCGCGGACCCTACCTACGATGGCACCAGACAGGTTGCTCACCATGCCAGCGGCGGTTCACGTGTGCATGTTGCCTCTCCTAGCGATGGTACGGGCAAATCCGCTCTGTCTTTGCCTTTCCCACCACCTGGCACAGTGCACCAACCCCTCATAATCTCTGACGATGACTCAGGTGGCTCCGAGGACATGCACGCCCCACTCCTGCATGGCGTTGGCACGGACTCGGTGGACGCGGTGCATACACCTGCGGCCTATGCGATGGCCCCACCTGTCATCTGCCCGGCTCCCCAGGTCGGGTATGTTGTGCCTCCAGATCTTCCTGCTGGCCTGTCAGCTGCTGCACTGCCTGATGGCTCGCTTGCGATGCCCTACGCACCCGCTTTCACTGCGTTCGTGCCGCCTGCTGATGGTTTTGCCGCCCTACCTACCTTCACTTTCTCTGCTGGTGAATCGTCACGTGCAAATGGTAACCCCCCAACCTCTCCACGCTTAATCTATCAAACCATGTAGCCTTTGTTACCAAACGCTGACTATTGCCAACACGGACGCAGCTCTCTCTCTTCAGGATCTGGACACTCATGAGAGCACCATATGCGAGGAGCGTCGCAAGACTACTCGTGACCACTCCTACTCCAAGGACAAGCTGCGCTGTAGCGCGCGGCTTGCTGGCAAGGAGGCCAAGTACTCTCCCATGCTCGCCAAGGCCGTCAAGGCCAAGGCCGCTTGCCTCTTTGCTGCGGACGTGGGCACAACCATTGATCGTGCCATCCAGGATGCCTGCCTCGACGTTGCTGATGCCCCTCCTACCTCTGCAGAAAACCTAGCTGCCATTGCGCTGCTCTGTGGTGCCAACGACGGCCATGTTGATGCCATCCTTGGATCCGAGGCCTCTGCCTTCGGTGAGGACGATGCACCATGATCCGCACTCCACGCGTGCACTGCCCGTCGGGGCGTAATCGGACGCTCTCGTCCGTCTCTATTACTCCGCATGTACTAAGTGTGTCGTTGCACTTTTGGTCACCGTACATGCTGTCGTTAGTTTCAGTACTGTCATCGCACCTCTCTGTAACTTTTACTTCCGTAGAACCGTTGTACTTCTGCTTTGCCTACATGTGTATGAACCTTTTTAATGAGTAATGCTGCATTCTCTATTTTCCCTTGGAATGTACGTGGCTTAGGCAATGATGCCAAGTGCTCTAACGTCCTCTCTGATTTGATTGCGATCAAACCTCACATTGCCCTCTTGCAACAATCAAAACTCGATACTTACTCCGACCCCAAACTAAGATCTTTCTTGCCACGTCAACTCGACCAAGTATTCTCGCTACCCGCCATGGGCACGGCTGGCGGCACTATTTCTGCCATCAACACAACTTCTCTCCAGGTTGTCTCGTTCACCAACCTCGCCTTCTCCTCCACCCTGATTCTGCAATCAACGGCATGTGCTCGCAACATTGCCATCACCAATATCTGTGCCACTTTTCACGTGCGCTCAAGCAATCCTTCTTAGATGAGCTCCTAGCTATCTCACAACCAGACAATTCTCCCTGGCTGATTGTTGGAGACTTCAACCTCCTTTGCTTCCCCTCTGAAAATAATAATAATGCCTTCCGGCACTCAGAGGCCAACGCTTTTAACCAAACCCTAGACGAACTTGCCCTCATCGAGCTGCCGCTCCTTGATCGCCAATTCACTTGGTCGAACAATAGAGCTACGCGCACCTTAGAACGGATCGATCACGCTTTCTTTAACCTAGCATGGTCTGACGCCTTCCCTAACACATCTCTATCATCGCTCACACGTTTTACGTCCGATCACGCCCCCCTCCTCATCCACGTCACCACAATGATTCCTCGGTCCAACTTTTTTAAATTTGAGCCTGGCTGGGCCAATTTCCGGCCATGTGGAAATATTGTCAGGAGAATCTGGGCCCCATCCCGGCCCACATCGTCAGTCAACTTCGCCACTGCCCTTGCCTCCTCGCTCAAAAAATCTCGGGCAAGACTCAAAAAATGGGCACATTCACGTATCCCTACTCCTCTTTGCGAATCTCGTTGCAAATCTGCAATCGCTGCATTAGATCACGTTGAAGAATCAAGGGCTCTCTCCCAACCAGAACTCCTCACTCGCAAGATTATCGTCTCTATCCTCAAATACACAATCCAAGAAAAGATGACTTACTGGAGATGGCGTGCTAAAGTGTCACGGGCCATCCACGGCGGGTAAAACACAAAATTCTTCCACATGTCTGCCTCCAACGGTTAAGAAAAAACAAAATCTTTACACTCACACGCGACGGTAATGACTTCACCTCTCACCACCACAAGGCCGAGATTCTAAGGGATTTCTTCGTTTCCCTCATTGGTACTCCAGCCAATACGTCCTGGGCTTTTAATCTGAATGCTATATATCCACAGCCTGTGACCGGCCTCCACGTCCTTGATGAGACATTCTCCGAAGAGGAAATCAAGCTTGCTTTCTTCCAAATGAACCCCCAAGCCAGCCCTGGGCCAGACGGTTTCGGACCATCCATTTATAGAACTTACTGGCCCTTAGTCAAACAAGTAGTTCTACCTTTCTTCTCCCAATTTCACCAAGGTGTGGCAGATACAGAACGCTTAAACGGTGCTCACATCATCCTCCTTCCAAAGAAGGTCACGCCAACCTCTCCCGACGCTTTCAGACCAATCTCTCAACAGAACTGCCCAATCAAAGTTGTTGCTAAAGTCCTCACCACTCGCCTCAAACCGCTCATTCCTATGTTAGTTCATGGTAACCAGACCGGGTTCATCTCTGGTAGGAATATCGCCGAGAACTACGTTTTTGCAGCCGACCTCATTAGCTCTTGCCACACTCACAAACAACCAACCATGGTTTTTAAGCTCGACTTCCGAAAAGCCTTCGACTCCGTGGCTTGGCCTGCCCTTGATAGGATCCTGGCCATTCGTGGTTTCTCTCAAATACCCCGTAATTGGATCCAAAACATTCTCCACACGGGCAAAGCTTCCATTCTCCTGAATGGTGTCCCAGGCAACTGGATACAATGCAAGAATGGCTTACGGCAAGGTGACCCGGCCCCCCTACCTTTTCCACTCGTCGCTGACCTGCTCCAACAGCTCATCTTCCAGAACTCAGAGCCTGCTATCCACCACCCCATCTTCTCCCACCTACCTCCCACTGTTCTCCAATACGCTCATCATTGCAGCCGCCTCTCCTGTCGCTGTCGTAGCCCTCAAAGTAACCCTAAACAATTTCGCACAGGCTACGTGCCTCACCATCAACTTCTCAAAAACCACTCTAGCCACTCTCCACACAGATGATACCATGGCCGCTGCCACTACCCTTGCCATGGGATGCTCCCACGCACCCTTCCCTCAAACGTACCTCGGCCTACCCCTTGCCCCAACTAAACCTCATACCAATGCCTTCGCTCCGTTGATAGAACGATCTCGCAAATTACTGACGGGCTGGCGTGCTAAACTGCTTGACAAAGGTGATCGTCTCATTCTCATCTCTGTGGTTCTAGACTCCCTCCTTACCTACTTCATGTCGGTGTTTCGCATTCCAAAAAAACCCTCAAAATCCTCGACTCTCTAATAAGGACTTTTTTCTGGGCGGGTGACGATGCTTGCTCTGGAGCTCAATGCCTCATTGCATGGAAAAATGTCTGCTTACCAAAAAAATTCGGTGGTTTAGGGCTAAAAAACGTACATGTCCAAAATAATTCTCTACTCATGAAATTTGCAGCCAAAGCCCTCTCCTCTGCACAGACACCTTGCTAGAATGGCTAGACCTTCAACACCCAAATGCTCTAGTCTCCTCATCCCCTCAAACCTCTTTTCTTTGCCGCACAATTGCTCAACAAATCCCCACCCTACAGACAATCTCTTTTGTGCTAACAAACAGTGGCTCTCATACATACTTCTGGCTTGACACCTGGTTGACCCCAAAACCTATAGCTACCACTTTTCTCCACCTCTTCTCACACTTCACCCTAGAGCTGGTTAAAGTGGCTAATATTTTGCGTTTCGATATCTAAGCTAACCTCCGTAATCGTCTCTCTCTTACGGCAGAACTAGAGCTTGTTTCGCTTTTGGCTATTTTGCAGGACTTCATGCCTTCGGCGGAGGAAGATCAAAGGTTCCTACACCGAGGTCATGACTTCTCCACAAAGCACGCGTACGACGCCCTCATGGATAGGCCAGACAACGATCCCATTGCCCCTCTCATCTGGGGCACCAAGGCTCCTCGCAAGCTAAAAATCTTTGCTTGGCTACTCTTCAAGGACTGCCTCAATACTAGGGTTAACCTTGCCCACAAGCATATAATCTCCTCTGATATATGCCCACGGTGTGCTAGGTTACCCGAAGAGTCCATGCACCTCTTCGTCAAATGTCCACTTGCTAACAGGATATGGCACTGAATCGGGGTCCTGCCACAGACCGACGACATCACTGAGCTTTGGGACGCTTCCCTGGCTCATCACCTCCCAAAAAAAGCATGGTCCTTGGTCCTCATGGCACTACTATGGAAGATATTGATATGTTGTTTAGGAGTGTTGATCAATGTTCTGTAATAACCCTCAGGGCCCTTATTACTGATTTGGATCTTTGGTCACAGCATCTCATGGAGACAAGTGACAAGGAGGACGTCTTCCCGTGGCGTTCCTACCTCTCTGCACGTTGCACCGTGCCTATGTAATTCTATACTTGCTGCTCCGGCAGCCTTTTGAGTAATATATTCAGGCGGGGGAGCTTTTTTTTAGAGAAAAGGCATACGCCCGGCTTTATAAATAAAGACACTAAGCAGAGTCATATATCAACGCCACCAGCCATCCAAAGCAACACCAAGTACACCCAGACGAGGGTAGACACTGACCCAAAGGACCCGAAAGTATTAGGGATACATGGCACCCTGCCAACACATGGCATGCAGGCCGGAGAAAAAGATAAATGACGTAGCCAGCAACTAGTCGCCGGGGCTCCAGAACGCCTAGACATCATGATCCTGCCCAGATAGAGACGACGCCGAGGCCCGAACTTTAGATATGAGAAAATTAAGAGCATCCCGGTCCTCCGGCTTAGTCAATGATCTCCACTGGTGCAAGAAGATACAAGATTTAAATAAACAGACAGCAGGTTTAGCAGGAAAAACGTGTTTGATTGTAAGCTTGTTCCTAGTAGTCTAGAACGACCAACAAATGGCACCCAGACCAACTCAGAAAACCCTCTTTGTAACGCCTGCCAAGGAATTAGCAAGGATCAGGTGGGGAGCTCCCCCCTCCCCCCACTAGTAGAAAAAGGGTCAAACGTGAAGCACATTAGTGCCGGTTTGAATTTGAGCCGGCACTAATGTATACATTAGTGCCGGTTCCAATGGCTAGCCGGGCCGCTTTCATTAGTACCGGTTCGTGGCGAACCTTTAGCACCGGTTCGTGCCACGAACCGGTACTAATGAGAGTGGTGGCAGGATGTTGTCGATGGGGGCCCTCCAGGCCCTTTAGTACCGGTTCTTGGCACGAACCGGTACTAAAGGTCGTCCTACATAAACCCTTCGTCCACCCGAGCTCGCTCTGTTCTTCCCCTTTCCCCTCTCCTCTCTGTTCTTCCCCTCTTCCTCTCGAGCTCATCACACATTTTGCCCAAATTTTGTCAAGATTTGAAGGCCCCCATCCATTCAAATGATCACAAAGGTTAGCAACTTTGCCCTTTCATCTCTCATTGCTAGATTAGCTCTTGCAATGCTTTATATAGTGATTAATTTGTGAGTTTAGTAATTTGGGAGGATATATATATATGTGCTAGTATTTGATTTATATGCAATTTGAGGTCAAAAATAACACTTAGTTTGCATATGTAGGTGTGGTTTACTTAGTGCCTTCTAAATCTCCGTCGTAACCACCGTCGATCGCCTGCACCGTCCCGTCGCTGGCACCACCTTGTGGTGAGCCTCTTGTTCATGAAATTTTATATAAAAATTGATGTTTGTGTGATTTGGATATGTAGTTACTCGTATAATTATCTTACCCGTACGTTGTTTGTTATACATATAGTGCCATGGTTTTGATATCCGTCCCCGTCGGCCCTCGTCCTTGTTATGATTCGGATGTGGTATATATATTCTCTTTTAAAACTAGTTGCATTTCGTGTTTATGACAAATTATGCCCATAAAGTTGACATAGAAATTTTTTCTATGAGGTATGTGAACCGGAACCAACCGACCCTATTGTCGAGAGGTTAAATTTAGTTGAAAGAGAAAACGAGTACTTGAAAAAAAATTGAAAAGAATTGAGGGGGAGAAGATGGAATTGGAGTTGCATGTTGCCGATGTCGTCGATGATCACAAGATCAAGATGGAGAAAATGCGCTTGAAGATTAGAAAGATTAGAAAATATGCCATCGATAGTGAGGCTTGGTATCATTATGCTGTTGGATCAATTGTTACCTTAGTTGCGATCTTGATCACATTTGTTGTTGCATTTAAATGCTTTAGCTAGAGAGTTATTTGTTTGTTGCATTTAAGTGTTGTATGAACTTTATGTATGAACTTGTATTAATTTGGTCTATTCGGTGTTGTGTAATGAAGATGAGCCGGCAATGGATGTACAATGACCGATGCTCTCCCCAGTTCGTTGAGGGCGCGCATACTTTTCTGCTTGCGGCTGAGGCAAACAACCGGGCGGATGGTTTTATGCCTTGTCCATGTACTGGCTGTAAGAATGGTCACAATTACTCTACGTCAAGAACCATTCACGTCCACCTGTTTGAGTCCGGTTTCATGCCCCACTATAATGTTTGGACCAAGCACGAAGAAAGAGGGGTTATGATGGAAGACAATGAAGAAGAAGAGGACGGCGAAAGCTATCCTGGCCATGGGTTCCCTTAATACGATGATACAACAATGGGGGAAGAAGCTGAGCCGGTAATGCGGGAAGAAGCTGAGCCGGCAATGCGGGAAGAAGCTGAAGAAGAGGCATCAGATGAGCCCATTGATGATCTAGGTCGGGCCATTGCCGATGCAAAGAGAAACTGCGCAAGTGATTTGGAGAAGAAGAAGTTTTAGCGCATGTTAGAGGATCACAAAAAATTGTTGTACCCGAATTGCGTAGGTGACAAGAAAAAGCTGGGCACCACACTGGAATTGCTGCAATGGAAGGCAGAGAATGGTGTATCTGACAAGGGATTTGGAAAGTTGCTGGTAATGATAAAGGATATGCTTCCAAAGGACAATGAATTGCCCGAGAGTATGTACAAAGCAAACAAGGCTGTCTGCCCTCTAGTGTTAGAGGTGCAGAAGATACATGCATGCCCTAATGATTGCATCCTCTACCGCGGTGAGTACGAGGATTTGAACGCTTGCCCGGTATGTGGTGCATTGCGCTATAAGATCAGCCGCGACGACCCTGGTGATGTCGAGGGCGAGCGCCCCAGGAAGAAGATTCCTGCCAAGGTGATGTGGTATTCTCCTATAATACCACGGTTGAAACGCTTGTTACAAAACAAAGAGCATGCCAAGGCGTCGATGGCACGAGAAGACCGTAAGAAATACGGAAAGTTGAGAGTAGCCACGATGGGTCGCAGTGGAGAAAAATCGAAAGAAAGTACGGGAAGGAGTTTGCAGATGACGCAAGGAGCGTATGGTTTGGTCTAAGTGCAGATGGCATTAATCCTTTTGGGGAGCAGAGCAGCAACCATAGCACCTGGCCTGTGACTCTATGTTTGTATAACCTTCCTCCTTGGTTGTGCATGAAGCGGAAGTTCATTATGATGCCAGTGCTCATCCAAGGCCCTAAGCAACCCGGCAACGACATTGATGTGTACCTAAGGCCATTAGTTGAAGAACTCTTACAACTGTGGAATGGAACAGGTGTACGTCGTGGGATGAGCACATGGGGAAGAATTTAACCTTAAAGGCGTTGTTGTTCGTGACCATCAATGATTGGCCTGCTCTCAAAACCTTCGTGACAGACAAACAAGGGATACCGCGGATGCACGCACTGTTTGGATGATACCGACAAGATATATTTGAATAGTTGTAAGAAGAATGTGTACCGGACATCGCCGATTTCTTTCGAGCAGGCATCCCGAAGAAAGAAAGGCAAGCATTTCAAAGGTGAGGCGGATCACGGACGAAGCCTCGCCACCGTCATCGGTGCTGATGTACATGATATGGTCAAGGATTTGAAGGTGATATTTGGAAAGGGTCCCGCGGACAACCTGTTCGAAGGACGCCGACGGACGAGCACCCATGTGGAAGAAGAAATCTATATTTTGGGACCTGCCATATTGGAAAGACCTAGAGGTCCGCTCTGCAATCGACGTGATGCACGTGACGAAGAATCTTTGCGTGACCCTGCTTGGCTTCTTGGGCGTGTATGGGAAGACAAAAGATACACCGAGGCACGGAGGACCAGCAACGTATGCACGGAGAAGACGGCATACATCGTGGTCATGCAAGCTACGCCTTACCAAAGAAGAGAAGGAAATCTTCTTTGAATGCCTGCTCAGATATAAGGTACCGTCGGCTTCGTCGAATATAAAGGAATAATAAACATGGCGACACAAAGTTCCGTAACCTAAAGTCTCATGACTGCCACGTGATTATGATGCAACCGCTTCCGGTTGCATTGAGGGGCTTCTACCGAAAATGTTCGATTAGCCATTGTGAAGCTATGTGCATTTCTCAATGCAATCTCTCGAAGGTAATCGGTCCAGAAATCATACCAAGGTTACTGTAATGATTTGGTGCAATGTCTTGTCGGTTTCGAGTTGGTGTTCCCACCATCCTTCTTCAACATCTTGACGCACGCCCTAGTTCACCTATGCGAAGAGATTAACGCTTTTGGGTCCTGTATTTCTACACAATATGTTCCCTTTGAGAGGTTCATGGAGTCTTAAAGAAATATGTTCATAATCGTGCTAGGCCGAAGGAAGCATCTCCAAGGGCCATCAAAATGAGGAGGTCATTGAGTTTTGTATTGACTTTATTCCTGACCTTAAGCGATTCCCCACCTTAAGCCGATTGGTGTTCTGAATCGCGCATAAGGGCAGATCGATGGAAAAGGCACGCTAGGGGGAACAAATAATATGTATGGACGAACATTCTCTCACCAAGCACACTACAGCTTCTACAGAATTCCGCCTTGGTGGCTCCGTATATGGATGAACACAAGAATTTGCTACGCCCAAACACCGGAGCGGTCTCGATGACTGGATTACACGTGAACAAACCAGGAGTTTCGCCACTGGTTGCGCACACGCACCATGCATGACACCTCTATTGAAGATGACCTGTACTTGTTGTCCTAGTTACCATCTTCGAATATAATGACTTTCAAAGGGTACGAGATAAATGGTAATACATTTTACACGATCACCCAAGATAAGAAGAGCACCAACCAAAACAGTGGTGTCCGCTTTGATGCAGAAACCAAGACGGGAAAGGAAACATATTATGGTTATATACAGGACATACGGGAACTTGACTATCGACGTGGTTTAAAGGTCCCTTTGTTTCGGTGCAAATGGGTCAATATGACACGAGGCGGGTAGCGGAAGACCCGCAGATGCGGAATGACAACAAGGATCTCAACAATCTTGTGTATGCAGATCGAACCATTCGTCCTAGCCAATGATGTGGCACAGGTTTTCTATGTGAAGGACATGTCTACCAAGCCAAGAAAAGAAAAGATAAGGAAGCGAATGCATCGCATTTATGAGCCAAAGCGGCACATAGTTCTTTTCGGGAAGTGAAACATCGTGGGAGTGGATGACAAGACAGACAAGTCAAGATTATGAAAACTTTGATGAAATTGCTCCATTCACAGTGAATATTGACCTGAGCATCCCGTTAAATGATGAAGATTTTCCATGGTTACGGCGCAAAGGGACACACGCGAAGGAAAAGTTTCACACCCAAAGATCTGGGATGTGATCGGATTCACTATCATCACTTTCTTCTGTGTTTCACACCCAGAGGGGAATCTCTGTAATAGTTAGGGTAGTTATGAGTTTTGGCCCCTGTTCAAGAATTCGTCCGATTAACCAGTTAACTTGCCGGTTAATCCCTACTCATAGGGTCAACGAGTAGCCGATAAACCGATAAATCATCCGATTAATTGATTAAATGGCCAATTAACTTGCCGACTAGCCTATAATCCCCTACTCGCCAGCCAACCGAGCAGCTACCAGTTAACGATTTCCTCAACAATGGTTTTGGCATTTGAAACGCGAAGAAATTTTATGTGCAAACAAATTCTTTCATGCCTTTACTGATTTTTAAAGTTAAGTTATTCACAAACTAGTGATTCACACTAATTTCAAATAATTCAAAATTTAAACTATTCAAATTTGAAAACTACGGGCACTAACAGAAAGTTTGTAATTTTTTGTACCTAAAGCAAAAAATATTCACAAAGAAACTCTAAATACACAAAAAATAACACAAAAATAAATAAAGCAAAAAATAAAAAAGCCTGCCTACTAGGCCAGAGCGGCGGCCTGCATACTACTAGAAACCCAACCTGTTGTTGGGCCAGGATGCAGGCCATAAAGGCCCAAGTGGGCCACAGGCAACATGAACACGAGGTCAAGAGGGCCTGCTTTGGAGAGGAGCTCGAGAGAGCTACCGACGGGGTTTATAAACCAGTGCGGTCGCCTCGGCTAGCGAGGTGGGACTAAACTGGTCGCACCGCACCAGCGCCAATAAGACCCCTTTAGTACGGGTCGTGGCACCAACCGGTACTAAAGGGAGGGCTTTAGTACCGGTTTGTGCCACCACCCGTACTAAAGGGGTCGCTCCGCCGCTTGGGCTGGCCAAAATGGTTTTTAGTACCGGTTGGTGGCTCCAACCGTACTAAAGGTCCCTCCTATATAAACAACACTTACGAAAATTTCAGTTTCTCATCTAGCTTCTTCTCCTCTCGCACTGCCGCCGCCCCTCAGACGTCTCCATCCTCGTCGCCGCCCGCCGCCGCCTCGCCCCCGTCTGCCGCCGCCTCGCTGTCCCTGTCCCGTCGTCCCGTTGTCACCACCGCCCGTCCCGCCCGTCCCGTCGTCCCGTCCCGTCGTCGCCGCCGCCTGTCACGTCCCGTCGTTGTCGCCGCCCGTCGCCCGTCTGTCCCGTCCCGTCGTCGCCGCCGTCCTGTCCCGTCGTCTCCTTGCCCGTCGCCGCCCTGCCTGCGCCTCTGCCGCCGCCCCGTTGTCCCTCGCCTCGCCGTGAGCGCACACACACACACATACATTTTTGTTTTTAGTTATACAAATAGTTAGAAATTTTTCTGTTTTTAGAAAATGTTAGTAATTTTTCTGTTTTTCAGAAATACTTAGAAATGTTAGAATTGTTAGAATAGTTAGAAATGTTAGAATTGTTAGAATAGTTAGAAATGTTAGAATTGTTAGAAATTTTTCTGTTTTTAGTTATAGAAATAGTTATAAAAAGTTAGAATTGTTAGAAATTTTTCTGTTTTTTAGTTATAGAAATAGTTATAAAAAGTTAGAAATTTTTCTTTTTTTAGTTCTAGAAATATTAGAAATGTTATACAAATGTTAGTTATATATATAGAAATGTTATAATTTTTTCTGTTTTTAGTTATAGAAATATTAGAAATGTTATAGAAATGTTAGTTATATATAGCATTGTTAGAAATGTTATAGAAATCTTAGTTATATAGAAATGTTAGAAATTTTAGTTATCAAAATCCAATCATTAAAAAATGTTACTTTTTATGGGCATATAGCTAGTATTTGTTCTCGACGATGCCCGACCAAGCATCCTCGCCGTCGACATCGTCCGCTGACGACGTCCGCTGACCCATGTCCGGACTGGCTCCACTGGCTGGCACTGGAGGTGCTGCTCGGAGGGCGCGCCGCTTGATGAGGAACCCGCCCCGGGTCCCATCGTCGACCTGATCTCGCTTTGGTGGCGTTCAGTGGGCTAGTTTCGTGCGGAGGAGCGGCCCGCCGGAGGTGGTACGTCGCCGTGTCGGGGAGGAGGACGAGCACGCCCATCGCTACATGGTTGCGTTAGAGGGCGGCAGGTTCTCCAATACCTGGCAGTTTCTTCAGGGATCTCACTTCAGCTATGATCCTGTGAGGGTTCCTTCTCTTTGGGTGTCCATCGCCCGCGCCGCAGGAACCGCGAGTGTCCTAGATTCTTCTGTAGTATTCGGTCTTTATTAGCTACCTAGCCAGTGATGTATTTGATATTATATCTATTATTCGAGACGATGTATTCGAGATTATATCTATTATGACGATGTTTTCGAGATTATATCTATTATTCGAGACGATGTATTCGAGACGATGTATTCGAGACGATGTAATTTGAATACTAAATTGTTTTATATTTCTTTTGGATTAGTTAAATAAAAGCTATGGCGAAAAATACCGGCAGAGAGGGAGAACAAGCCATGTTCGATATGATACGCCATCCTCACGGGCCAGATGATGATCAGAATGAAGAAGATTATGACGGCTCCGAATTTCTAAACAACACCGGAGAGGGTGATATGATATTCAATCGCGACGTCCGAATTGATGAAGTCATGAACTATGATTATGATGATGATGAAGAAAATGTTCATCTTGAAACAACAAAGACCGGCGAGGTATATATATTTATATAAGCAGGCATCTGGTGATCATCACATGTTTTAAATGACTTGAAGATATATTAACGAATCGATCTTTGTTCTTCCAGCCATCCGGATCGAGCAAATCTTCAGGCAACAGGACGAAACGAGGCCCGAACAAAAAGTTGAAGGAGGGCGTAAAGTACAATATCGAGGCAATCAGACCTAATGGCAAACCATTAGCGCCTAAGAAGATTGCGGACAAGTTCGTTCGTCAGTGTGGAGTTCTTGTGAAGGACCAACTCCCGATCTCCCTTCAAGAATGGAGAGAGCCAGCAAAGCCACGTCCAGGTGTTACTTTTGTCGACAACAGACAAAAAGGTCTGCTTTGCGATACTCTCATGGAACATTTCACCCTACCAGATCATTTCATAGAAGCAGATGTGCAGAAAGTCAAGGACGCTTCTCTTAGGAAGATGGCAGTTGCATTCAAGAACCACAAGAATCGTGAATGGGACAAGTACGTCAAGGGAGGAAGGAAGACTCCAGTATTTGAGGGAACACTAGAGAACCAACGTGCTCATTGGGACGATTTCGTGAAATTCAAGGATTCAGAATTAGCTAAGGAACGGTCGAGAATAAACAAGAAGAATGCCGAAAAAAGGATAAGTTCCATAAGTGGGGCTGGTGGCTATCGGTGGCAATGCCTAAGTGGGATAAGTCTGAGAAAGAGATGGAGGATGCAGGTGTCACTCCGGATAGTAAGAGCTGGCCCCAGTGCATGACTTGGTTCTATGTGCATGGGGGGGAGTTGGATCCAAGACAGCAAAGTTTCGACGAAGGCATGTCTGAACGGAGCGACGATGCGATACTTGTTGCAATAGAAGAGGCACGATCGGGGGTGTTCCAGCCCAACAGAGAGAACGACGAGCTTACGCGTGCCCTGGGAAATCCTGAACACCCGGGAAGAACACGAGGCAAGGGCGCTATTCCGTGGTATGAGGGGTTTTCAGACTGGAACACCGACTACGTAACCCGCGAGAAAGAAGATTGCGGAGGAGAAGAAGAGGAAGATGGAGGAGGAGCAGAGGAAGCGGGACTTTGAACGCCTTCAAGGCCTAGAAGCAAGTCAAGCGGAATTGGCAGTCAAATTCCAGCGGCAGCAGGAGCAGATCGACTCACTTAGCCAGCAAAGAGGGTCTCAGCAGCTGCAACAGCTAGCGGATGATCCAGCATTGGATAGCACCGCCCCATCCATGCCGAGAAGCAGCGTGGGTTCCTCCCCGGACGACGCAATGCTGGATAGATACCCCGTGGATGAAATCACGGAGAACACTAACTGCGAGCTACACTTCAAAATGAAGAACATATCCATGAAGGTGGCGGACGCCGTTGCTTTTACAAATCCCCCCGAGGCAACCTTCCATTGCAACCCGATTCCAGCGGGCTATGCTCGTGTCTTGGTTGATGAGGTGGTGGACCCATATTCGGAGCTACAGCTTGACATTCCTGGAGGTGACGACGAGCACTTTCTCGGAGAGGCCAAACATCATATCATCCTATGGAGAAAGGATTGCATCATCTTTCGAAGGCCACCGACACCGCGTCAGCCGACTCCTCGTCGAAGTCCGCCACCGAGTCAGCAGACTCCCGCTCCTGCAAGTCCACCAACGTGTCAGCCACCCTCCTCCTCCAAGTCCGGCACAGCGTCAGCCACTCCTCCTCCAAGTCCGCAAAGTGTCAAGCCACCCTCCTCCTCCAAGTCCGCCACAGCGTCGACGCCCACCTCCTCCAAGTCCGCACAACCTCAGCCACCTCCTCCAAGTCCGCACAGCTTCAAGCCACTCCTCCTCGTCCAACTCAGCCCGTCAGCCGCTCCTCCGCCACACAAGAATCGCAGAAGAGACACCCCGCAGCTATGGTGCGAAGCGGCACGAGTCGAGGTAGTACAGGAAGTACAGGCGGATGCAAGCGATATAAATATGGTCCAAGCCTCACGCCTCTTCCGCAGAGGCCTTATGACAAGTCCAAGGAGGAAAACGCAGCCATATCGAAGGCCGAGGTGGAAGCCCATTTTGCACCGAAACCGCCACCGCCGCCAAGGGAGAAAGTGCTTGAGGAAACGATTGACCACTTCATTCAGATAGCTCAACCACCAGCTCCCAAGCCTGTTGACACGACTATGAGCGCCACATCGTAGTTAAATCGAGCACGCCTCGTAAGGAGGCGAGCTCGGGATCGAGCAAACAACAAGCAGCTGTCAAAAATGCGGAAAACCATTCCCACCTGGGAGAACAGGCGGCGAATCGATCCCTCGCTTGTTGTGCCAACAACACGTGATAAAGACGCTACCCCAATATTATTGTGGGCAAACAGTTTACGTTCCCGAGGTGGGCAATGTGGTAATAACCAAGGACCATATAATGCAGGTTGAAGTTCTCAACATCACTGTTGGACAACTCCTCGAGATCGAGCCCATGCCTGTGCTTACAGAGGATGAAATAAAACGGAAATATGTCTGGGGCAAAACTTTGGTCAAGCCAGACGAGGTCAAGAAGCTCCCAACGAGAATGTATGAATTGCATCAATGGTACATGGACATTACCAAGAGATCCAATCGAGAGTCCCTCATGGTGCAAGTCAAGAAGGATCATTACTACCATCAGAAAGCTGTGACCGTTGAGTATTCTGAACTGTTTCAGTTATACAATCAAGACGCACTCGACAAATCTATCGTCAGTTGCTATTGTCTGTAAGTGATTTCTTTCTATAATTTAAGTCTCAAGCTAGCTGTAGTGATGCTTTTGATCAATCATTACCTGTAATTATCCTCACTATATTCTTTTCTGTGGTATTATGCAGGATGAAGATGTATGAAATGAGAAAAGGTGGACGCTATGGCATTGGGTTCATTGACCCAAACATCGTTAATGAATACACATGGCAAATAAATCCACATCATGAAAAGCAGGTAGAGGACAGCATGCTAGAGTTCTTGAAGCGCCTCAAATACAATGAAGATATACTACTTCCTTACAACTTCCAGTGAGTCACACTGTCTTGTATTACAAATTCTCTGTTTTTGCCTACTAGCTAGCTACATGTTTTTGCTTACATATGCCCGCTTAATTAAGACATGCAAACGTGTGTGCATGCAGATTTCACTGGATCTTGTGTATCATTAAAGTTGACGCCGGAACAACTGAAATACTGGACTCACTACTCAAAGCAAATATTGACTATAACATCTTGTTTGGGATAGTCAACAGGTAATTTCAATCATTATTAACTATATATCTCGGCCTATTTAGTTCGTCATTTCATGATATGAACTATTTAATAACCCCTTTATTCATTTTCTTTGTCGGCGGGCAGGGCTTGGGCAAGGTTCATCAGCGTCACACAAGGCGAATGGAAAAAAAAAAGCTTAAATGGTTTCGACCCAAGGTAAGTAATTAAGTAGTACTAGCTAGCTAGCTAGCTGCCATCTCTTTAATTATCATGCTTGATTAATTATTATTTGATCAAATTCCATTCTCGTAAAGGCAATCAAGCAGGCGCGGGGACTGATCTGTGTGCATTCTGCGCTTATGAGAACATTCGCATGATTGCGTCCGAAAGGAGCAGATCTCAAAGACAGGAATGGGTACGCTTGTCAGAACACTATTCACAATTTTTACACCATTATCGATATCTAGTCACACAACTAATACACATGCATATTGATCTCCTTCTTAACAGTTCACAGAGGTGCGGGACAAGCTCCTAGAAACGGAGCGTGTAGAAGCACTTTAAGAGGAAATAGCGGGATTTTTCCTCGACCAGGTCATAAATCCGAAGGGAGAATACTATTACCCGCTACTGCCCCCATGAACCACTTCCGATTGTCATCGTGCTCCGAAGGCATCAATTAGGCCAATGCCACTGGCTCCGAAGGCAACATGCATATGTAGGAGAAATTGTATATAACTATACATGTGTGTATGTGTGAATTAATTAATATGATGGTTTGTGAGACATTGATGATATATATATATATGCATGATTGGTTCTACTAGAAATTTTATATATATATATATATATATATATATATATATATATATATATATATATATATATGCATAACGTGTACAATGTGTAGTTTCAGTAAAATACCAGCAAACGAAAAAAAATTAAAATAGAAACACAAAAGTAAATGAAAAGAAATCATAAAACTAACCCCCCAAACCTTATAGTACCGGTTGGTGTTATCAACCGGTACTAAAGGGCTCCAGCCCCTGAGCTGGCTCGTGCACGTGGTTGCCCTTTAGCACCGGTTCGTCTGAACCGGTACTAGGGGAGGGGGCTTTAGTGCCCACACTTTAGTGCCGGTTATGGAACCGGCACTAAAGGTCCTTATGAACCGGTGCTATTGCCCGGTTCTGCACTAGTGTCCGGTGATTCTCAGAAGAAAAAAAAACTTCTGAAAACAAACAACATGTTATAGCTAGCATAAACGCTAAGGTAGTGCGTTAGGTCGCGCGCCTGAGTATTGGCTGATAGCCACGACATGTAAGCCACCGTCTGAATGTTTGCCAATCGGATGGAATACATCTTTATTATGAGATGGAGGGAGTACAATCCTCCATCCTTTAAATAGCACCCCACCATGCACCATCCAGTTTGAAATAGGCAACAGGCAACGGGTTCCATCCAGTTTCACCTTCGAAATCTCCAGGTCTAGCTAGTCTCATTCTCTCCCTACTCCCAATATGGTGTACGAAACCGCAGAAATGCACGGTGACCATGAGCTGTTGCTCAAATCAGCCATGACTACGGTGAAGCCAGCACTGCCGATGCACGAGCACCGCCTGCCGCTGTCTAACCTGGACCTGCTCCTGCCAGCGCGCGACGTCAGCGTCTTCTTCTGCTACCTACACCCGGCGCCCACCGCCTCTGCGCTGAAGGAGGCGCTGGCCAAGGTGCTGGTGACCTACTACCCGCTAGCCGGGGAGGTCGTGGCCAACGCCGCAGGGGAACCGGAGCTGCTGTGCAGCGGCCGCGGCGTGGACTTCGCGGAAGCTACCGCTGACGGATCCCAGCTGCAGGAGGTGCGGCTCGCCCTGCCGGACGAGAGCGCCGAGAAACTGGTGCCTGCCAAGAAGGCCGGCGTGATATCTGTTCAGGTATAGTATGATATAAGGAAGCGACTATCTGAAGATAATCCTGAACAAAAGTTGCATTAACTTAATGGACAAGGCTACATCACGCATGGGCTCCCTCTCCCCTCACATGTTGCCATCTCAGCCTGGCCAAAAGTTTTCTCGATATTTTCCAGGTTAACACTCTTTTAGACGAAGTTCATTAAGTGACTGAAACGAAAACAACTGACTTGTGGCCAGAATGTAAGCCCCTTGAGTTTTCAGTTTAACGTTGACCACAATTTTCCTAATAAATTATGAACCACACTCCCTCCCTTTATGTTTAAAAGGGCTCGTTCAAAATGCTAAAGCTACGCCCCCCCCCCCCCACCCCACCCGTTTCCAAACTAACCCCTTATTTCTTTTCACAGGAGCCGGTATCTTTCCTAGTGGGGAGTAACTTAGACTGATAACATGCATACATTATTACTTATTAGTCTATCTTAATACCTCTATAGTGGGGAGTAACATATGTGTAGTGTCACACAACACTTTATTTATTATCTTGTAGACTCATTTTATCGTGTTATGTGTGATGTTACTCATAGTATGAGTAACTAGCTATGTTACTCAAATCATCTCTCTTCTCATTAAATCATTGTCACATTAGCAAATTTGCAGACTTGGACCTAATTTTACTGCTGAAATTACACCCACTATGAGCAGTCTAACTAGTTAGTAGATGATGAGTGGCTGGCATGAGCTTCGTGGGTTCAAAAGTACTAAATAGAGTACTCCCCACATGATCGTTCCTTAAGCAATAAATGCAGCACCCTCCCTCTAATTGAATTTGTGTGGTGCATGCAGATTAACATTCAGTTTGAATGATTTTTACAGGAAAAACATAGGAACAAAGATTTCAGCTATACATGCATTCGATTTGTAGGAAACACGTACAGGAATTTCGTAGAGATACTATTTACTTCCTTTGTTTTTGGAGAATCTACAGATCCACTCAAAACTCATTTTGTGCGTCGGACCGAGGCAAGACAATTCCTTAGGATGGCAAGTGTCATCCTATCAACTTCATGTACAACTCCTTAGAGTGCATGCATGACCTATAATTCACTCACCCTCATCTCCATGGATTAAATTTGGTGTGTGACTCAAATCACTTCTGTTGAATGAGACTCAAAGTGGGAATAATACAATGGAAATCTGAAAATTTTGAGATAGGCCTTTAAAACGGGAGGGAGGGGGAATATTCCATAAAGAATACTACCATTAAACTTCTATTTGATTTTTTTAATATTACAATTTTGTGCTAACTCATATTTGTCTAGTCAAGTTGATTATCACGGCAGGAGGAAAGTAGTAGATTACCGGTCTTCTTACAAAAATACATTTATACACGCTTGCACTCGGCTATTTTTGATAAATGATGGCACTTCTTATTCAATGGGAAAAGCTTGGGAACAACCGGCTGATCCGACACGGGGCATTTGCCGTGTCCAGCATGTGACGCGTGTCCCATGTGTGGCTCACGCACCGCACTATTCTAACTACATCTTTGTTGTTAATTTTTCTACAACATCATTTATGTTGCAAAACTTTCTTCCACAACACCACCTGTGTTGTAAAAAAGTTGAGACACAAAAAAATTCTGCAACAAGACCGTTGTTGCCAAAAGAATTATGCAACAAGACCTATGTTACAAAAGAAATGTGCAGCATAGCCTTTGTTGCAAATATTTTTGCAAGAAGACTTGTGTTGCAAAAGAAACTCGCAACACGGTCTTTGTTGCAAAAGTGAGGACACCACTCAACCACAAGGTGCGTTGATCTGACGGCTCGCAACCCAGCGGATCTTTTATAAAGATCCACCGACCGACACGTAGCACGTCCCTTATTCAATGCACACACTCAGATGGTGAGTTAAACAAACTTTGACTCATTTCGCAAGAAATATTCCTATAGAAGAGGGAGAATTTCAACTCGATCAAATCCTCTAAATACAAAAGATAGATAGATGTACCATGCTAACAAATTTCGGGTAGAAACTATATATTTCTCACGTAATATAATCAAGATTATAATACAGTGTTCTGCAAAATGTATTTGCTTCCCACCAAATAGTATCTCGTGACCTGACGTTCTTTTGTTTTCCGAGTGCTAATTGCGTTGCATGGTGCATGCACGAGCGCAGGTCACCAAGTTTAAGTGCCGTCGTCGGATGCACGCTCGACCACCGGGTCTGCGACGCCTACTCCTTCAACATGTTCCTCGTCGCCTGGGCCGCCGCATCCCGTGGTGGCTCCGCACCCCCGGCCCCGTCCTTCCGCCGCTCCGTGGTCGCCCCACGCGACCCCTCTCCGCGCACGTATACCACCGACGCCCTGATCGACCGCCTGTTCTCTCCTCTCAGCTCCGTGCCGCTCCCTTCGTCCTCGGCCGCTGCCAACTCCATCAACCGCATCTACCACGTAGCAGCTCACGACGTCGCAACGCTGCATGCCTCGGCCGGGCCAGGGCGCACGAAGCTCGAGGCATTCACGGCGCACCTGTGGCAGCTCTGTTCCATGGCGGCCTCCGGACAGCAGCGTCTGTGCTGCATGAGCATGGTGGTGGACGGGCGTGCTCGCATGTTCCCCGACGGTGCCATGAAGGCCTACTTCGGCAACGTGCTGACCATACCGTACGGCGTCATCGGCACCGACGAACTTCGCCGCAGCATGACGCTCGCGGACGTGGCGGACGACGTGCACCGGTGGGTGCGGGAGGCCGCGACGGGCGAGCACTTCCGGGGGCTCATCGACTGGGTGGAGGCGCTGCGGCCCAAGCCGGCCGTTGCCAGGGCGTACCTGGGCGGCACCGGCGGCTCTGAAGCAATGGCGTGCATTGTGTCATCGGGGATGGGCTTCCCGGTGGGCGAGGCCGATTTCGGGACGGGTCTGCCGGCGTTAGCGTCATACCACTTCCCAGTGGCGGAGCCAGGAAAAATTAGGAGCCCGGGGCAGACTGCAAACTGTCTAAAAGAACCGGCTAAGTGCAACCAAATAATTGGATACAAATTTTACAACTATAAGGCACTAAACTGGAGACTGATAAATTCAGAATAGTTTTAAAGTCAAACAATCGATATTGTATTGTTCATACACATAATTTTAATAAAAACTAAAATTAAATATTTGGCACTGGAATACCTTTGGAATTGCAGAATTGTTTGACCTCATCAAAAATACTCTCCCAACCACTATCTCTCATGGTAGCCAACCGGAGTTTAACATCATGAATTAATTCCAAGGCAAGCACAATATTTGTATCCCTTCTTTGCAAAAGTAGTGAGAGCTCATTTGTTATACGAAACAACTTTAGCATAAACTTCAAAACGAGAGCAAATTTGAAGCACTCCATTTTTTCTATGCAACCCGCAGCATGGCTCGGATTACGCCCATTTGCGTCAACCGTGCTAAGAACTTTTATTATAGAGGCCCACATTTGGTCCAAGCGAAGCAAAGTTTTATGATGTGAACCCCTTCTAGTATCTCCAGGTCTAGCAAGACTAGTCTGTTGATTCAAGCCTCTTCCTGTAGATATCTCACCCCTCTCAAGCCTTTTCAAAATATCATTGTGAGATTCTTCCACCAACACTTCCATCTTCTTGCAAGATTAAGGCTCTATATGCATGTTTCCAGTCCCTAAAACCTGTTTTGGTGAAGACTTCAAACCCAAAGTGTTCAGCCCTTCCAGGTTGCTTGAACAAGAAACAATAGAAACAAAAAGCTGCATCCTCGGACTCGCTATATTCTATCCAGTTATACTTTTCATACCATGACTTAGAAAATGCTCTTGAATCCGTTCGGCGAAATTCTAATTCTGGTTTGGTTCGACCCTTTAATATGTATGCCCTCCTAACTTGGTCTTGAATTTGTGGTGCATATTCAGCAATTTGTTTTCTCAGTGCGGGATCAGATTGAATTTCATCCGGGTTAAACTCACTATTGTTAGCAACATGAATAGGAGGGTCTTGTTCTGATTCCGGCTGCACAGCACTTGCATTCTCAATGCTTGCTCTAGGAACCAAAAACCTCCTCATATCTAAAAATTAATAACATAAGATTAAAGTTGGATGATTTGGAATGATTGAATGAACTAACTAACAATGGTCAGGTTAGATGTGTCGACAACAAAAGTGACAATACCTGTGCCAAGTGGAGATCGATATTCCTTCAATCAACCTGCTCCGGGTGATAGAATCTTTAATTACACATGTCGCTGCAAATTACATGCCGAAATTAGAATCCCTAAATTACTCATGCGTGTACCTGCAGCTGCACAAGACTAAGCCCTAAACTCGCCTCAATTCCTCTCCTAATTAGAATTTGGAAGACAAGCCACAAACTGCTAGGAGGGGGCGCCGTGGATTGCCGTCCTTCCGTGGATTGCCCGGCGATCTGCCGCTGCTGTCGAACGAACTGAACCGCGATCACGGCGGGAGGAGCAGGAGGCGAGAAGACATCAAGGGTTTCGCTAGCCCCTGGCGATTTTACTAAGCCTTTACGCGCAGACGTGCAGGCGTAGAGCCACGACAATTGGGCTAGGCCTACAACGTACTCCGTAAATGTATTAATTAAACGGGCCTAGGCCTCTACGTTGTGCAAGGCTCAGCCACCTAGGAACTTTTTGCCCGGGCAAATAACGCCAAACACTGCTAATTAGGACATGGTTTATTAGTCACTATCAAGTGCTGCTGGGCTAAGAGCCCGGGCAGCTGCCCCGGGTCGCTGGGTACCAGCTCCGCCACTGCCACTTCCCGTGGCCCGCTGACACGGGGTACATCATGCCGATGCCGAGCGCACGCAGGGACGGGGACTGGGTTGTGTACGTCCACGCGGTGCCAGAGTTGGTGAAGGTGATGGAGGAAGAACCATCTATTTTCAAAGCCTTAGCTATGTGTCCGGATGAAGGAGGGCCATTACTAAACAGTATAACTCGGCTAGTTAGGACCTCTCACAGCGATTTGACATCCTATGCCATCGGATCACACGAACGGATGTACTAGATCATTCGAACGTCTGACTACGCGTCCCAAACGTCACAGGGCCGCTGCTTTGGGGATGGACCTGGAAGCCCTCTCGTTGATCGGGCCAAAAGTCCCGCAGGGCCTGCTAGGCCACGTTAGTCTGCGTAAGTCAGGCTGCCAGGGCTCGTTCCCTGTCAATCGGCTACGCTTTCCTTCTCTCGCGAAACCTAATCACACGATGGCGGCGACAATGGACGACACTGAGATGACGGTGACATCCTCTTTCCTCCATCATGTGGCTCCTCTCTCCCCTTCCATGGCAGTACATCGCACCGTTGCGCTCTCCCCTCGGCGGTCGATACAAAGGGAATCGAGCCGCGCTTCATGCGGAGTGACGTAGGCGGTCTGCAAGGGCGACGGGGGCAATAGGTTTTCTGAGGGGATCCTTCCGAGCCATGCGGGCGACGTAGGCGACCGGTCTTGCGGGAGCGAGACTGCCTGGCGAGGCGTCTTTGGTAGTGGGGGATGCAAGGTGGAAGCAGGAGGAGTGCGGGTTGCGGTGGCCGGTGGGCTTCTCTCTAAGCTCGCCAGAGACATCACTTGCTGCCCGCGGCCACCAACTTTCGTCTGTTCACTCGCCCCTGATGGACACACATAGTGGCGATGCAAACTACATAGTCCTACTTACCTGTGATCTGTCGTCATTGTAGTTCACATATCCTCGCAGCTGAGCATATCCATGTGAAACGAGGCATTGCTAATGTTTCACATGTATATCCAGTTTGAAGCCTAACTATGCCGAAGGTTAATGAGACACTTTCTAATAACAATATTGGAAGGAATCATCAGGCAATGTTGAGTTGAAGTGACACTCAGCTGGCTGACTGTGCCATCTACCATGTCTTCTATCAGTTGCACATTTCAACTTTTTGCGAATTTGCTTGCTTGACTGCACCTGTGTTTAAATTTTTTTAGGATATGCAAGCAGCTCCAACGAGAGCAGCAACATATTCAGCATGTCAATCAAGTTGGTATGTGAATATATTAGTTGTTTTCTTTTCTAGATAGGAAAGATGCCAAGTGGCAAAATTAAGTTTTTCAGATGATGAAACTTTTAGTCTCAGTTTCGTATTTACATTTTCTTGATATTGGAAACCACTGTAATATGTGCAGTTAAGTGCCTAATTCATTTGATATCGTCTTTTGCGAAAAATTTATTTCAATCTCATATCTGAAACACGAATGGACGTTGGACTTTCAACAAACTTGCATCCATCCATGAAGATAGATGGGCATGGAAATGTGTGCCCAGTTTCCCTTCCGCACTACACCGTAAACTGGTTACTTTTCTCCCTTTTGTCAACTTAACAATGTAAGAGTTAATTTGTGCAAATTTAACATCCACGTTTACCTTTCTGTTTTGATGAAATTTCTATCAATATATTGTACAAATGGACGGGCGCGGCAACGCGAGCCATCATGGTCTAGTGTAATTGTAATGTTGCTGGATCGGCAGCTTCATTTGCTTATTTGGAATTTGTGTGCGTCGGTGGACCGTTTTGCATTTCCAGTGCCACCAGCTACATCGTTGGCGGCGACTTTACTTTTGAAAATAAATACTCTATGCCAAGTATATGCAGTGATGTAACAGAGCCCTTTGTATGTGTATAAAGTGGTAAGAATTAATGTGTGAGTGCCATTTGTTTTGGATCACTAGTTAGCTTGCTCCTGTACGATAAAATAGGGGCTTTGGACAAAGCATGGTTTGTTGGGCCAGGGTTTCTCATGGCCAAGTGGGCATGGAAGATTTTGTCGGGTTAGAGCATCTCCAACAGACGGGCTAACGCGTGGCGCGCTAAAAAAGTGTTTGCAGGCGTGTTGTTTGTGATTTTTTATGCGGCGATGAGCACTTGTTCCTGCGGCGGCTGCAAAGTTTAGCGCGTGCGAGCCACTCCAGCAGGCGCTACAAAAATGTAACACCCCGGAAGTAACTTTCCATATTTGTAACTCCAACTCTTGCCATTTTCGGCATTGATATATGATATTCCCTCCGTGGTTGGGTTTTCCTCTTTTTGCATTTTGTCCGTGTCATGCATTTTATATCATGTTATCATGTGCATCGCATTTGCATACGTGTTCGTCTCATGATTCCGAGCATTTTTCCCGTTGTCCGTTTTGCAATCCGGCACTCCTATCTCCCCGCGGTCCTTTTACGTTTTTTCCGTGTGCGGGTATTAAACCTTCTCGAAATGGACCGAGGTTTGTCCAGTGGCCTTGGTATACCACCCGTAGACCACCGGTCAAGTTTCGGGTCATTTGGAGCTCGTTTGGTACTCCAACGGTTAACCGTACTCTCGCAAAGGCCTCTTTTAAGTTGCAGCCCAACACCCCTCCAAAACAGCCCAATAACCCATCTAAGTCACTTCCATGCTCTCCGTCGTTCGATCACGATCGTGTGGGCGAAAACTACACCTCATTTGGACTCTCCTAGCTCCCTCTATGCCTATTTAAACATCTCCCCCGAAATCCGGATCATCCTCTTCCCCGAAACCCTAAAAATCCGTCCCGCGCCGCCGGACACGTCCAGCCGCCGCCGGACACGTCCGCCCCGCGCCCTCGTCCAATCGCCGCCCGACACCTGTCGCGCCCCCCCAAGCCTGCCGCCCGCCGGCCAGAAGGGCCGCCCTGCCCAAGCCACCCGCCGCTTCCGCTCATGCGCCGCCCTCGCCCGCGCCGCGCGCCATGAGCCACCTCCGCCCTCCGGCGACCTCCGGCCGGCCCGGCCGCCGCTGCTGCCGCCGCCCAGCGCCTCCCTTGCGCGGGCTGCCGCCCCTCCACCCACGGCCGCCTCCCTCCGGCGAAGCTCGCGACCGGCGGCCTCGCCTTCCCGGCCGCGCTCCTCCCGCCGCGACCGCCTCCTCCGGCGACTCGGGAGCCGCCACGCGCCCGACCCGATCCGGCCGCCGCCGATCCGCCCGATCCGGCCTCGGGCCGAGAGCCCGTTGACTCTCTCCCCTCCCTTTTTTTCCCCCAAAGTCTTTTGCATCTCGTTATTTTGTTGCATTTTAGATGTGCTGTAACTTTGTCATCGTAGATCCATTTTGCGCGTATAATATGTCAAAATGTTCGTCTCGAAGAGTAGATCATTTCATTCCATTGCATCATCTTCATTTGAGCTCATCTTGATGCCCGAAATGCTGTTAGAAGTGTGCTATGTGATGTTAGTTTCTGTTTCGTAACAGAAGTTGCACTTTTGTTATTTTTGCCATGATTATTGTGTGCACCCTATGAATTTGAGTCCTACATGTGTCTTGAAATATGCCATGCCATCTTTCCAGGGGTATATGACATGTATTTTTGTGATCTATGTGGTGACTAGCACAAGCATGCAAAGTAGGTGTCCTGTTGTTGCTGATTTTCAGCCCTGTTTAGCTGATTTTGATGCCATGTTAACTTGATGATACCAAGAGATCTATGCATATTTTGAGATACTTCAGTAAGGGTGTTTTGTAAAGCATGTCTTTCTCTATCCATCCATGCCTTTGTTTGCAATTATGGAGTGCCATAGCTTGAGTCAATCGAGCTCTACTTTTGCTATCAAATGTTTCCTGGCAGATTGTATACATGTTATTCAATTTTGCCTAGCTTGTTGTGGTTGATCCATATATGCTATGTTATTGTTCTTGCCATGTATGTCATCTATACCATGTCTTCTTGATGTATGTATGCTTAGTTTATCATTTAAGGCTCTGTAGTGAGTGCATTGAGCTTGTAAACATGCCTTCTCGTTATCAGTTTTTGACATGCCATGTTGCTGAATCTGTTAACGAAACTTTCAATTTTGACATGGGTGTTACTATATTTTCTAGTCCTTTTTGGCTTATGGTCAGTAAGGGAATTTTGTTCTAGGCTTTGAGTAGATTCATGCCATGCCTTGTTTTGCTATTTTAAGGTCCTGTAGCATGTACTTTTGTTGCTCTGAACATTGCAACCTGATGCTGTTTTTGCCATGTCCAGCCTGATTATTAATGCACTTTTGCCATGCTTGTTTGAACCTGTTATGATGTGAACTAGCCGTAGCTCAGTGCTCATCTTTTGTCGAGCATCATGTGTAGATCACTGCCATATACTTTGTTGGTACGTTTGGGTGCAGTAGCTTAATTAATTGTTGCTTGCTAAGTGGCATCATGCTGTTAATGGCAGATTTGCGCCATTCTTGTTTTGCTTGCCATTTGCAAACCGTGCATCCGTTTCCGGTGATCTTTATATCGATTTCAACCGAAATCATCTCATCTTTCCAATGGCATACTTGGTTTGCCAAGTTGATGCCTGGTTCATCATTTTCCTTCCGGAGTGCACATAAGCATTGCATATCTCATCATGCATATCATGTCATGTTTTGCATCATGTTGATTGTGCATTGCACCGTGATTTATTGTGGTTCCTTTGTTTGTGTTGTTGCTTTGGGTAGAGTCGGGAGACGAGTACGTGAACGAGGAACCGGTTGAGAACGCTTTCGAGGATCAAGCTTTCGACAACTCTGAGAACATTGCAGGCAAGATGACCATACCCTCGAAATCACTTCTATCTTTGTTATGCTAGTTGTTCGCTCTTTTGCTATGCCTATGCTGCGATGCCTACCACTTTCTATATCATGCCACCCATATTGCCATGTCAGCCCCTAACCATCCTTTCCTAGCAAACCGTTGTTTGGCTATGTTACCGCTCTGCTCAGCCCTCTTATAGCGTTGCTAGTTGCAGGTGAAGCTGAAGTTTGTTCCTTGTTGGAACATGGAGATGTTGTTCCTCTTTGGAACATGATTACTTGTTGGGGGTATCACAATATTTATCTGCTATAAATAATACATCTATATACTTGGTAAAGGGTGGAAGGCTCGGCCTTATGCCTGGTGTTTTGTTCCACTCTTGCCACCCTAGTTTCCGTCATACCGGTGTTATGTTCCTTGATTTTGCGTTCCTTACGGTTGGGTGATTTATGGGACCCCTTGACAGTTCGCTTTGAATAAGACTCGTCAGCAAGGCCCAACTTTGGTTTTACCATTTGCCACCTAAGCCTTTTCCCCGGTTTTCGCGAGCCCGAGGGTCATCTTTATTTTAACCCCGGGCCAGTTCTCCTTCGATTGCTGGTCCAACTTGAGCGATGTCCGGCGCCCTTGGGCAACTAGGGTTTATGCCAACCCGACGTCGGCTCATCCGGTGTGCCCTGAGAACGAGATATGTGCAGCTCCTATCGGGATTTGTCGGCACATTCGGGCGGCTTTGCTGGTCTTGTTTTATTGTTGTCGAAATGTCTTGTAGTCCGGATTCGAGATTGATCGGGTCTTCCGGTAGAAGGAATATCCTTCGTTGACCGTGAGAGCTTATAATGGGCTAAGTTGGGACACCCTGCAGGTAATATCTTTCAAAGCCGTGCCCGCGGTTATGAGGCAGATGGGAATTTGTTAATGTCGGTTGCGAGAAAACCCGGTTGACCTCAAATAAAATACACATCAACGGCGTGTGTAACCGTGATGGTCTCTTCTCGTGGAGTCCGGGAAGTGAACACGGTGTTGGAGTTATGTCGGCGTAAGTAGTTCAGGATCACTTCTTGATCACTACTAGCTTCACGACCGTGCTTTGCTCCTCTTCTCGCTCTCTTTCGCGAAGTAGCCACCATATATGCTAGTCGCTTGCTGCAGCTCCACTTTACTACCCTGTCCTTCCTATAAGCTTAAATAGTCTTGATCTCGCGGGTGTGAGATTGCTGAGTCCCCGTGACTCATAGATACTTCCAGACATAGTTGCAGGTTCCGATGAGGCCAGTGCAGGTGATTCAACCGAGCTCAAGTGAGAGTTCGACGAGGAACGTGGTCGTTACTATGTGTCTTTTCCTGATGACCAGTAGTGGTGCCCAGTTGGGACGATTCGGGGATCTGTGTAGCATTTGGGGTATCTTCTTTTATTTTGGTTCCGTAGTCGGACCTTGAGTGTACTCTGAATGATGGATGTTTATTTATGTCTTGTGTGAAGTGGCATCGTAAGCCAACTATGTATCTTTCCCTTAATAATTACATGGGTTGTGTGAAGATTACCTCACTTGCGACATTGCTTTCAATGCGGTTATGCCTCTAAGTCGTGCCTCGACACGTGGGAGATATAGCCGCATCGGGGGCGTTACAAAAAAAAACTGCGCTATGCACTCAAAACAAATAGAAAACCATAGGCATAGATAAAAAAGTGATACATGGATAGAAAAGCGATACATAGATAGTTCATCTAGCATAGATAGGTAAAAGAAGACACTAGTCCGAGATAAATACTACGGTGCAACTAGAAACTACTCCGAGTCGTCGTCGTCCCCCTCCTCGCTTGTGTCGTCCGACGTATCAAGAAACACGTCTTCCCACCGCTCATCGTCGCTAGAGAAGAATGATGCCTGTCCCAGATCGCACTGTGATATCGCCAGTGCCTTTCGACGATGCCTGTCCGCCCGTTCTGCGCGCTGCCTTGCCCTCCTCTCCGCCCAGAAGGCATGCTCGTTGGCGATGTCCTCCGGGTGGCACTGACGCCACTCCGCCATGGCTCGCTCGTCCGCCTCGGCGATGAGGAGGCGGCGCTGCTGCCGACGGTGTTCCTGACGATCGGCATCAGTTATTAGCAGTGGCGGAGGAGCGACGGCCTGCGCCTGCTCGCACGTCCAGACGTCCTGAAAGTTCATATGTGGGCGAGGCCTCCAGAGGCGCCACGCCATCGCGTCGTACGCGCTGGCGGCCTCGTGCACGGTCTCGAACGTGACTAGGCCGAGGCGAACGTCACCGGACCGAATATCAGTGTAGAAGACGCCAAAGGGGCGCTCGCGGATGCCGCGGTAGCCCGAAGATCCCCGGTGGCGCGGCGGCATGGTGGCGCGGTGGTGGCGCGTCGGCGGCGAGGCGAGGAAGCGGCAGAGGAAGCGGGAAGAGAGCGCGTGGCAAGGTGGAGAGTGATGGGAAGCGTGACGAGCACAACAATTTATAGGCACGCCGCTTCCGGCACGTCAAATCTAGCGCGCGACCGCCCGCTTTTTCCCACACGCCTGAGTTTTCCGCCATCGCTGGAACGCGCGAAATCATCCCACGCGCTAAAATCGTATTTTACCGCGCGCGAGGGGTTTTTGCAGCCGCTGTTGGAGATGCTCAAGGAGGTTTGTGGTTACAAATATCCCGAAACAAATACTTACCGCAGGGAGTGCGCACCATACCCACCACTGCTAAGAAATCTCAATTTGCAAGGGCGTTCCTAAAAGTTCAACACCTTCTCCGGCTCGGATCTAAGTTCTCGGTGGAAAATGGATGGAAGACCCAATTTTGGTTTGACATATGATGTATGGATAAACCTTTTTGCCATTGCTACCCTCGCTTATTTGTGATTCTCTAGAGCTCTAGAAGAACTCTGGGCCTGAGTGTTGGCAAGCGAATGGTTGGGCACCTAATTTCAGGAGAACTCTGGGCCTGAGGAAGTGGCTAATTAGAAGGGTCTATGCCGGCTTCTAGGATCAATTTAGTTGACTAATAGGAAGGACTCGGTGTTATGGAGATTGGAGCGATCCAAAAGTTTTTATCTCGAAGGGACGACAGTTGAGCGCCGAGAGGCTCGGGTGACTAAGGTTTCCCGCGTCCTCCCCTTCCGCCGCTGCCGGCCCTCGGCCTGGCGCCCCCTCCGTCCCCTTCCGCCCCTCCCCCCCTCCCCCCATCCTGTCCGCCTCGCGCCGCCTCCCTGGGAGGTGGCCGGGGCGGAGCTCGAGCTCCTCTTTCTCGGGCCCCCCCCCGTCTCTCCCCCGCCGCCCGGGCGCCCAGCGCTTAGCCCGGTGGTGCCGGGCGACGGCGGGCCTTTCCTCCCAAGACGCTGCTGCTCCCTTCCGGGGCTAGGAAGCGGCGGCGGTGCTGCTCGGCCTTGCTACGGTCCAGCGGCCCTGCGGTGGCGGCTGGCGGCAGGCGTGGTGTCGGCGCCGCTCCTTGGCGGCGGGGCGGCGTGGTGGTGCTGGGTGGCCGTCGTCGCGCCCCCGGCCCAGATCTGGCCCCGGCGGGCCCCACCTGGGTCCTAGCGGGCCGGCTCCCCGGCGTGGCCTCGTTGTCTGCGGTGCGGTGAGGAGGAGGAGCGGCTCGGATATGGGGCGGCGGCGCTAACGGCGTGCCGGCAGCAGCGCGAAGGCGGGAGCTTTACGAGCCCACGAGGGCTCGGCCGGGCCTGTGGGCCCACGAGCCTGGTGTGCTCCTGCTATTGCGTCGCGGACGGTGGAGGTGGGGCCCTCCCGCGTGCCAATGGTGCTGATGTCCTCGTCCCGGCTCTGATTCCTCTGTTGGGGAACGTAGTAATTTCAAAAACAATTCTACGCACACGCAGGATCATGGTGATGCATAGCAATGAGAGGGGAGAGTGTTGTCCACGTACCCTCGTAGACCTAAAGCGAAAGCATCAGTGATAATCCCCAAGTGCAAAGAATCATCGTAGCACTTTCCAAAGATGAAAGTGATAAGTATGGAGTGTTGAACCCATAAAGAGCTAAAGGTAAGATCAATATTCTCTCAAGCCCTATCTGCTACTGATACGACTCTATGTGCACCGAACGTTTGCTTCCAACTAACAACGAGAAATAAAACTACGTTGTGGGTATGAAGAGGATAACTTTGCATGGTATCGGAGAGCTAAAACATAAAAGTAGGTGTTGTTATCATAAAGTTAGAATATATTACTAAATATTATAAATGGCGAGTGTGGAATAATGGTGGATCGGTGTGCGGAATTGTCCTAGGCAATTGTTAACAAGACCAGTAATCACTATTGCAGTTTCATATGAGGGAGAGGCATAAGCTAACATACTTTCTCTACTTGGATCATATGCACTTATGATTGGAACTCTAGCAAGCATCCGCAACTACTAAAGATCATTAAGGTAAAACCCAACCATAGCATTAAACAATCAAGTCCTCTTTATTCCCATACGCAACAATCCCTCTTACTCGGGTTTGTGTTTCAGTCACTCACCAACCCATTATAAGCGAATCATGAACGTATTGCAACACCCTACAGAGGGAATCCCTGTAACACCCGGATGATTAAGCAACAGTGATCACCTCGGTTACTGTGGCTAACCTCACGTTGATTCGAACCCGGTCTACAAATAAATTCAAAACAAAAGCAAAGATAAAAAGTTTCAAAAACTAAAACTAAAATGTTCGGGGGTTGTCTAAAATAGCAAACCTAATTATGGTGGGGTGCACAAAATTTTGTAAAATGTTTTGGCATTTTAATTAAACTAAAACAAAAAGTAAGGAAAAGGAAAAGATAAAAAAATACAAAAAGAAAAAGAGAAGTGGGGGAAGGAATCCCCACTGGCCCATCTAGGCCAGCCCTTCCCGACCTGGCCCAGCCAGCCCCCCCCCCCCGAACCCCCACCTGCCCAGCCCTCCCACGGCCCGGCCCAACCGGCGCCCCACTAAACCCCCCCTCCCGCGGCTAGAAACCCTAGCCGCCCCACCCCGCCTCCTCGCCCCTTCCCGATCCCTTCTCCTTCCCCGCTGATCCAGATCGGGCCGGTCCTCGTCCTCCCTCATCGCTGGCCCCCCGCCGCCCAACCGTCGCCGAGCCGCCCCCTATCCCTCGTCATCCATCGCCCCCAGCTGGGCACCTGCCCTTGAGGACAACCCGCCTCCCTCCACCGGACCCCCTCGACGCCGGCGACCGCTTCGCCGCCTCCTCGCCGGACGCCATCACGCTCCTCCACGCCCGCCGCCTAGACCCCACGCCCCCGTGAGCTTCGCCTCTCCCCGCCGTTCCCTCTCCCCTCCCGAACAGCCGCTGCCGCCGAGACCCGTCGCCGGCTCGGCCGTTCCCGCTCCCTCCTCTCTCTACTGTGCAGCGTGCCCGCTCCGTCGTGGCGCGCCCTCTCCGACCTCAGATCCTCTTCCTCCCCGTTCGGTCACCATGCGGCCACTACGGCCGCCCAGCACTCCGGCGTCGTGCTCTCTCTGCGCCCGTCCCTGCGGTTGCTAACGCCTCGACTCCGCCCTGCAGGCCGTGCCGCCGCCGCTTCCTCCCGTTAAACTCGTCTTGGCCTCAACAAGGCCGGCCTGGCGACCTGCCAGTCCGCCGCCCTCCCGACGCCTGTGGGCATGCGCTTCCTTCAGGCTGTGCCCGCCGCCCGCCCGCGTCGCGCTGTTCGGGCAGCCCAAGCACCGAACCCGCTATGGCCCTTAGGGCCAATGACATGTGGGGCCCGCCTTACGCTTCTTCAAAAAAAGAGAAAAGAAACTAAAAGAAAATATATATATATATATATAATAAATAGTTAATAATATAATTAATTAATTAATTAACTTAATTAACTCGATTAAATTAATTAATCCTGTTAATTAAACCTAATCACTAATTAACCTAATTAACTAATGTTAATTAAATTTGATTAGGTTAATTAGATAATAGAGAATGACATGCGGGACCCACATCGTCGGTTGACTCGATCAACCACTGTTGATCTTGACGTCGGCATGACATCATCTTGACGTCATAAATACATTTTCAATTAATTAAATAATTAATTAAATTCCGAAATTAATAAAATCTTTTAAAATCATATCTTTTAATCCGTAACTCGGTTAAAATATTTTCAACATGAAAGTTACTCGAGCAGCGAGGCGAATCCGGATCGCAGATCGTTCGTCCACCACACACCCTAACCTATCGAACCTGCAACTTTTCCCCTCGGCTCCTGCTCGAAAACCCAAAACACCGGATTACTTCCGGATGTTTTCCCCTAACCAGAGACCCCCTCATACCACGTTAGGGCACGCCTAGCATCGCTTCTTGACATATCATGCATCGATATGCATCTGTTTACTTTGTATTCATTGTTTCTTCCCCTCTTCTCTCCGTAGACTACGAGACCGACGCTGCTGCTGGCAGGTTCGACTACGGTGTTGACGACCCTCTCTCTTGCCAGAGCAACCAGTGAGCCCCCCCTTGATCACCAGATATCGCCTACTCTTATCTACACTGCTTGCATTAGAGTAGCATAGCATATTCTTGTTTTGAGATACTCCTATCTTCTTTGCATAGCTTTGTCCTTGTAACCATTTGTTACCTTACCGCAATCCTATATGCTTAGTATAGGATGCTAGTACTTTCATATATGGCCCTACTTTCTTGTCCGTGCGCGTGCTATACTATCGGGCCGTGATCACTCGGGAGTTGATCACGGGTATATACTATATACTTATACATGATACATGTGAGACTAAAGTCGGGTCGGTGATGGAGCACCATGAGTGGATCTTTGAGGCGGAGCGGCAGGCAGGTTGAGACCGCCTAGGAGAGGTGGGCCTAGCCTGTTCGACCTTCGCGGTTACTTAACACGCTTAACGAGGTCTTGGTATTTGATCTGAGTTGGCTACGAGCTTATACGCACTAACCATCTACGCGGGAGTAGTTATGGGTATCCGGCGTCGTGGTATCGGCCGAAATACTTGAGACGTCGTGACGGAGCGGCGCGCCGGATTGGATGGAACGCTGTTAGGCTAGGTGCGCTTCCGGCCGCCCTCGCAACGTCTTGTGTATGCTCGGACCCTGCGGCGCTTAGGTTTAGACCGGCGTGCTGGCCTCTCTGTTGTGCCTAGGTGGGGCTGCGGCGTGTTGATCTTCCGCGGCGGGCATGACCGGAAAGTGTGTCCGGCCAAATGGGATCAAGCGTCTTTGGGTAAGATGGTGCACCCTGCAGGAAGTTAATCTATTGAATAGCCGTGATCTTGATAACAGGACGACTTGGAGTTGTACCTTGAGCTTATGACAACTAGAACCGGATACTTGATAAAACACACCCTTCCAAGTGCGGATACAACCGGTGGTCGCTCTCGCTCGGGGATATGAGCGGGGATTGCGGGTAGGATTATTACTATATGATGTTACTTGGAGGACTTCCGTTGTCCTCTTCTTTTGTTGCAAGACCGGTGTCCGAGCGTAGTCTTCGTTAAGACTAGCTATCCCCTCTTATTCGGCATTCTGATTCAGTCCACCGATATGGCCCTTTACACATATATCCATGCATATGTAGTGTAGCTCCTTGCTTGCAGTACTTTGGATGAGTACTCACGGTTGCCTTGTTCCCCTTTTCCCCTATCTCTACTCGATTGCTGCAACAGACGATGGAGCCGGGGCCGACGCCACCGCCTATGACGACTACTACTCGAGGCGCCTACTACTACGTGCAGCCCGGCGGCGACCGGGAGTAACCTAGGAGGATCCTGGCGGAGGCCTACTCCTCTTCGATCTGATCCCGGTTTGTGCTAGCCATCTTATGGCAACTTGTTTAACTTATGTTTGTACTCAGATATTGTTGCTTCCGTGACTCGTCTATGATCGAGCACTTGTATTCGAGCCCTCGAGGCCCTCGGCTTGTATTATGATGCTTGTATGACTTATTTTATTTGTAGAGTTGTGTTGTGATATCTTCCCGTGAGTCCTTGATCTTGATCGTACACATTTGCGTGCATGATTAGTGTACGATTGAATCGAGGGCGTCACAAGTTGGTATCAGAGCCGACTGCCTGTAGGAATCCCCCTTCCACACTCCTTGGCCGAAGTCGAGTCTAGACATTGCAAAACTTTTACTAACTTGGCTGTGTGCCTTACGGGCCCACGTCGCCATCGGGTGGTACTAGGATCTTTTACTCCTCGACCTTTACTCTGGGGCTCTGAACTCTCTTCTACTCGGGTTAAACGATTTTACTAACTATCACTAGGATCCCGTGACCGCATTCACCCCAAAGTTGGATATAGCCTTAGTTGTTCTTGGAATTGTATTTGAGCAATTTCCACACTGTCATTTGACTCCTTTGAAGCGTCTTTGTTTTCAGATGGAACCCACGAGGCAGGTCGTGCGCCACACGACGGCCATTGGTGCCTCGGGATCACCTGCGGTGCTAGCCGAGATGATGACCTATCCGGGTTATCGCTGGCACCCTGAGTACACCGTCTATGAGGAGTACGGGACTATAACCGGGAGCAGCGATGCAGCGTCATCGTCCACCTCTACTCTCGGAGTACGAGTCCACTCTTGTCTTTGCACCGCACATGGTGTTGGAGTGACTATCGATATGGCAGTCCACGATGCTGCTTATGCTGCTCGACACGTCTTCGTGCAAAGTATCGAGTTGGACACCTCCCCTTCGTGCACATTGCTATCGCGTCGATGTTGGTGAGGAGGGTTACTACACCGCTGCCTACTCCATTTGTCACCAGAGAGCCCTTCCACCACGAACTTTGTTCGCATCTTGATGGGCTGGATCGAGCTAACCGAGCTCTTCGCCACGAGTTGTACATCACCCGTCGGCACCTCTACCGTGCTCGACGCTGATGCACCCTTTGTCCGATCCGGAGAGCTGCCGCGTTCTGCGATCTACCCAGCCAGACCGTGATGCCCTGGGGTGTCGGTTGGCGGACGTGGGCTACTCTCCCGCGCTTGGACCTCTCTCGCCATCGGGGCGTCGGATTCAGCACCGAGTATCCGCGGCCCCAGTCACCGGCGTGGAGGACTATCCGCTGCCGCACTATCGACTTTCAGCTACTGACTACCTCCGCGATGCGCGTGGGACTGATGTAGGCCTGCTTGTTAGTGTTTGATGTATTCGCCATGAGCACTGTGCCGCCTATGATGTAGTAGTCTATGTCTTTGGACTCTATGTATCGAACTCTATGCATGATTCCTTTTGTAAGATATGCCAACTACTATGTAGTTCCCATCATGCTGCTTTCATTATGCATGTTTCATCATGAATGATTCTGTCTCTTGCTTAATTTCTCAAATGCTGAACTACCTGTTATATAATAGCGGGATGGTTAGGCCAGCAGGTCGTGGTCGTGGTGCCAACTTCCCACCACCGCTTTGAGTACATGGCTGGTATGGTCCAACAGCTTGAGATGAATCGCCAGTTCATGGAGAACATGATGGCTCAGTTTCCTCGCCCCAATATGAACCAGCACCCAAGCGGAACAACTCTGCAGGACTTCATAAGCTCGAACCCCGGCGTGTACCGCAGCTCAACCCAGCCATCGGATGTCGATGGTCGGATCCGTGACATCACCTATGAGATGGAGTCTGCTGATGTAGCCCCGCCACTATGTCACCTTTGCATCCTTCTTCTGAAGGGACCCGCAGCTCAATGGTGGGACAGCCACCGGCGTACTCTGCCGATGGGAACACTCATCACCGGCCAGACTTCCAAGCTGCTTTCCGTGCCGCTTCATCCCTCAAGGGGTCATGGACGGAAGAAGCGTGAATTCATAACCTCACCCAAGGCAACAAGACTGTTGAAGCTTATCGGCGAGAGTTCTTGGACTTGTCTCGCTATCTTGAAGAGGACATTGCCACCGATGCACGCAGACAGAGAAGTTCCGTGGCGGCCTTCAAGTCGACATCAAGCTCGCACTTCTAGTGCACGACTTTGCTGATTTCGCCACCTTGGTGAACAAAGCTATCAATGTCGAAACTGGTCTGCAGGAATACGAGCTCTAACAGCGCAACCGTGACACGGGCTCATCTTCGGGCCCGTCCTCGCAGAAGCGAAAGATATGGATTCCCAACAGTATGTACCAGCCGAATGCACCTGCTTCAAGGCAGAACTATGTTGCACCTCGACTGCCTACAACTAAGCAGCCAAAGCTTCCAGCTCCACCACCCCAAGCTCATGTTCCCACTCCCAATAATGGTTTGTGCTTCAAAGCGGACAACCAGGGCACCGTGCTAGAGAATGCAACCAGAACCAGAATCAGCTGGCCCTTCCAGCAGCTGGCGTTGGAAACACCCAGCCCCGCAACAATACTGCCAAGCCTTATGGTCGAGTTCAGGCCAACCACGTTGATCTAAATGAAGCTCAAGACCAACCTGCTACTGTGATGGGTACACTTCTCGTAAATTCAGTACCCGCATGTGTTTTATTTGATACAGGGGCATCTCATTCATTCATGTCTGAAGATTTTGCATTCATGCATGGCATTAAAAGTGAAGACATGAATGCTTCACTATTAGTACACACCCCTGCGGGCCAATGTCGAACCTCCATGATTTGCAACGACGTCCCCGTTGAAATCGAGGGACTGGAATTCCTTGTCTCTCCCATCGTGCTGAAGTCTTGTAGCATTGACCTCATTCTGGGAATGAATTGGTTGAAAGTGCATACGGCGTCAATCGTTTGCGCCACTAAGACCGTCCATCTGCTACACCCTTCAGATGAAATAGTCACTTACCAAGCTCATCGGTGCAAAATGCGAGGCAAGGCTCTATGCATTGAATGCATTGAGCGCCGCACCCTCGAGGGTATAGAAAACATTCCTGTCGTTCGCGACTTCCAAGACGTCTTTCCTGAAGAACTTCCAGGGATTTCCCCTGCTAGAGCTGTCGAATTCGTCATCGACTTGAAACCAGGCACCACTCCTATAGCCAAGCGACCCTACAAGATGCCGCCGCATGAACTCCTTGAGCTAAAGGAGGAAATCGACAAATCTCTTCAAAGTGGTTTCATTCGCCCAAGTTGCTCACCTTGGGGAGCACCTTCTCTCTTTGTCAAGAAGAAGGATGGGACAAACCGATTGGTCCAAGACTACCGTCCTATAAATCAAGCTACCATTCAGAACAAGTATCCTCTTCCTCGGATCAATGATCTTTATGATCAACTGGCTGGTTCGTCAGTGTTCTCGAAAACTCGACTTGAGGTTGGGTTACCACCAGATCCGTGTTCGCGAGGAGGATATCCCCAAGACCGCCTTTGTGACTCGTTATGGTTCATACGAGTACACCGTCATGTCTTCGGCTTAACCAATGCTCCAGCCACCTTCTCTCCGATGAACTATATATTCATGGATTACCTCGACAAGTTAAATGCGTGGTTTACCCGGATGATATCCCGATCTTTTCCAAGAATGAAGAAGAACATCTGAACATCTTCGTCTTGTCTTTGGAAAAGCTACGAGCATCAACTCTATGCCAAGTTCTCCAAGTGTGAATTCGGCTTCCCAAGTAACCTATCTTGGGCATGTCATTTCAAAGGATGGTATTGCCGTCAACCCCGAACGAGTTCAGGCTATTCTCGATTGGACTCCTCCAAAGAGCGTTAAGCAAGTCGAAGTTTTCTCGGTCTCGCCAGACTATTGTCGTCGATTAAATGAGAACTTCTCCAAGATTGCCGAGCCTCGACTAACTTTGTTGCATAAGGCGTCAAGTTCCAATGGATGATAAGTGTCGGGAAAGTTTCCGAGCACTTAAAGACAAGTTGACTTCTGCCCCAGTGCTAGCCCCTCCTGATACTAAGAAGGACTTCGTCATTTACTGCGACGCTTCTCGTCAAGGATTAGGCGGTGTCCTAATGCAAGAGCGCAAAGTGGTTGCTTATGCCTCTCGACAGTTGCGCCCTCACGAAGAGAACTACCCAGTTCATGACCTCGAACTTGCTGCCGGTATTCATGCACTAAAGCAGTGGCGACATTACCTTCTCGGTAATCATTGAGATCTTCACCGACCATCAAAGTCTGAAGTATCTGTTTACTCAGCCAGACCTGAACCTCCGTCAGCAGAGATGGATGGAGACTGTTGCAGATTTTGATTTGGGTATTTCCTATACGCCAGGCAAGGCTAGTGTAATGGCTGATGCCTTGAGCCGCAAGTCTTACTGCAACCACCTTCAGGTCCACAAAGTTCAGCCCTCTCTTGTTGAAGAATTCAGAAAGTGAACCTCCATATTGTTCCTCCGGTGCACTTCGCTCCCCTCCTCCGAGTTCCGCAAGATGAATCTCCGTGTTGTTCCCCGTGGTTCTCTCTATACCTGGCTGTTGAACCCGATCTCGTGGGCACCATAAAGACAATGCAGGGATTTGACTCTGAAGTCTACAAGATTAAACAAGACATCAAAAAAGGAAATCCCTCGTCCTTCACTATTGCTGATGATGGCGCCTTGTACTTCAAAGGCCGCCTAGTGGTGCCGTGTAAGAAGGAAAATCTGAATATGACTCACAAGGTTATGAAAGAAGCTCATGATACGCCTCTATGTATCCATCCTGGCAGTACAAAGATGTATCAAGACATTCGTCAGAGATTCTGGTGGTCTAATATGAAGCAAGACATTGCTCGCTATGTCGCTGAGTGTGACGTTTGCCGTCGTATCAAAGCAGAACATCAAAGGCCTGCTGGAACTCTGCAGCCTATCTCTATTCCTGAATGGAAATGGGACCATGTTGAAATGGACTTCGTCACTGGATTTCCCAAATCGCAGAAAGGTAATGATGCAATTCTTGTCGTCATTGACCGGCTTTCTAAAGTTGCTCATTTTCTGGCGGTCAAAGAAACGATCACTGCTAGCCAGCTTGCAACGCTCTATATGTCCAGAATTGTTTCACTTCACGGTATTCCACTGGTTATCAGTTCGGACCGTGGCAGCCTATTCACTTCAAGATTCTGGGCAAGTTTTCAAGAAGCTATGGGTACTCATTTATCTTTCAAGATCTGCGTTTCATCCATGATCACAAGGGCAAGTTGAATGTGTCAACCAAATTCTCAAGACATGCTTGAGCTTGTGTCGTTCCTTGACAAGAAATAGGAGGAATCTCTCCGTATGCTGAGTTCTCTTATAATAATAGCTATCAAGCTAGTCTCGAAGATGGCCCCTTGAAGTGTTATATGGACGAAAGTGCGAACCCTCTCGAACTGGTCAGAAACTGGGAACGTCCACTCTTCGGTCCGGATATTATCCAACATGCCGAAGAACAAGTCCGCATTATTCGCGAGAATCTCAAGACTGCTCAGTCTCGTCAAAAGAGTAATTATGACCGTCATCACAAAGACATGGTCTATCAACCTGGCGAAAAGGCCTATCTTCGCGTTACACCAATGAAGGGTGCTCACCGCTTCGGGATCAAGGGCAAACTAGCTCCTCGCTATATTGGCCCTTTCACTATTCTGGAAAGGCGTGGAGAAGTGGCTTATCAACTGGAGCTTCCGTCGAACCTTTCTCAGGTTCATGATGTGTTCCACGTGTCACAACTCCGACGCTGCTTCAAGGACCCAATCCGAGCAGTGGACCATGAAGTGCTCGAATTGCAACAGGACCTCTCCTATAAAGAGCATCCGGTCCGCATTCTTGACCAAGCTGAACGCCGCACACGTCGGAAAGCGATCAAGTTCCTCAAAGTCCAATGGTGAATCACTCAAAGGCGAAGCCACCTGGGAACGCGAGGATCGTCTACGAGATGAATATCCCGCACTCTTTCCTTCTACCTCCTAAATCTCGGGACGAGATTTCTTGTAGTGGAGGAGATTTGTAACACCCGGATGATTAAGCAACAGTGATCACCTCGATTCTTGTGGCTAACCTCACGTTGATTGAACCGGTCTACAAATAAATTCAAAACAAAAGCAAAGATAAAAAGTTTCAGAAACCTAAACTAAAATGTTCGGGGGTTGTCTAAAATAGCAAACCTAATTATGGTGGGGTGCACAAAATTTTGTAAAATGTTTTGGCATTTTAATTAAACTAAAACAGAAAGTAAGGAAAAGGAAAAGATAAAAAAACAAAAAGAAAAAGAGAAGTGGGGGAAGGAATCCCCACTGGCCCATCTGGGCCAGCCCTTCCCCACCGGCCCATCCAGCCCCCCGAACCCCCACCTGCCCAGCCCTCCCACGGCCCGCCCAACCGGGCGCCCCACTTAACCCCCTCCGTGGCTAGGAACCCTAGCCGCCCCACCCCGCCGCCTCACTCGCCTCCCGATCCCCTTCTCCCCCCCTTGATCCAGATCGGGCGGTCCCTCGTCCTCCCTCATCACGGCGGCCCCCGCGCTAACCGATCGCCGAGCCCCCCTGCGCCCTCGTCATCCGTCGCCCCATGCTGGGCACCCCGCCACCGAGGGACAACCCAACCTCCCGCCTCACCGACCCCCCTCAGCGCCGGCGACCGCTTCCCGCCCGCCTCCTCGCCGGGCGCCATCACGCTCCTCCGCGCCCGCCGCCTAGACCCCACGGCCCCCCAGTGAGCTTCGCCTCCCCCCGTCGTTCCCCTCTCCCCTCCCGAGCAGCGCCGTCGCCGGAGCCCGTCGCCCGGCTCCGCCGTTCCCCGCTCCTCCTCTCTCTCTGGTGCAGCGTGCCCGCTCCGTCGTGGCGCGCCCTCTCCCGACCTCAGATCCTCTTCCTCCCCCGTTCGGTCATCATGCCACCCTCGGCCGCCCAAGCCCGGCGTCGTGCTCTCCGCGCCCGTCCCATGGTTGCCAGCGCCTCGACTCCGCCCACACGGGCCGTGCCGCCGCCGCTTCGCTCCCGTTCGGCTCGTCTTGGCCTCAACCGCGCCGGCTGGCGACCTGCCAGGTCCGCCGCCCTCCCCGACGCCCGTGGGCATGCGCTCGCTCGGGCTGTGCCCAGCGCCCGCACCCGCGTCGCCTGTTCGGGCAGCCCCGCGGCACCGGAACCCGCTATGGCCCTTAGGGCCAATGACATGTGGGGCCCCGCCCCAGAACGCTTCAAAAAAAAGAGAAAAGAAACTAAAAGAAAAAATATATATATATAATAAATAGTTAATAATAAAATTAATTAATTAATTAACTTAATTAACTCTGATTAAATTAATTAATCCTGGTTAATTAAACCTAATCACTAATTAACCTAATTAACTAATGTTAATTAAATTTGATTAGGTTAATTAGATAACAGAGAATGACATGCGGGACCCACCTGTCAGGGTTGACTCAGTCAACCTGTTGATCTTGACGTCGGCATGACATCATCTTGACGTCATAAATACATTTTGAATTAATTAAATAATTAATTAAATTCCAGAAATTAATAAAATCTTTTAAAAATCATATCTTTTAATCCGTAACTCGGATTAAAATATTTTCAACATGAAAGTTACTCAGAACGACGAGACGAATCCGGATACGCAGTCCGTTCGTCCGCCACACACCCCTAACCTATCGAACCTGCAACTTTTCCCCTCCGGCTCCTCTGCCCGAAAACCCAAAACACCGGGATTACTTCCGGATGTTTTCCCCCCTAACCAGTACCCCCTCATACCACGTTAGGGCACGCCTAGCATCGCTTCTTGACATGTCATGCATCGATATGCATCTGTTTACTTTGTATTCATTGTTTCTTCCCCCTCTTCTCTCCGGTAGACTACGAGACCGACGCTGCTGCTGGCCAGTTCGACTACGGTGTTGACGACCCCTCTCTCTTGCCAGAGCAACCAGGCAAGCCCCCCTTGATCACCAGATATCGCCTACTCTTATCTACACTGCTTGCATTAGAGTAGCATAGCATGTTACTGTTTTCAGATACTCCTATCTTTGCTGCATAGCTTTGTCCTTGTAACTTCATTGTTACCTTACCTGCAATCCTATATGCTTAGTATAGGATGCTAGTACTTTCCTCTGTGGCCCTACTTTCTTGTCCGTCTGCCGTGCTATACTATCGGGCCGTGATCACTCGGGAGTTGATCACGGTATATACTATATACTTATACATGATACATGTGAGACTAAAGTCGGTCGGTGATGGAGCACCATGAGTGGATCTTTGAGGCGGAGCGGCAGGCAGGTTGAGACCGCCTAGGAGAGGTGGGCCTGGCCTGCTCGGCGTTCATGGTTACTTAACATGCTTAACGAGGTCTTGGTATTTGATCTGAGTTGGCTCTGAGCTTATACGCACTAACCATCTACGCTGGAGTAGTTATGGGTATCCCGCATCGTGGTATCGGCCGAAGTACTTGAGACGTCAATGACGAGAGGCGCGCGCCGGATTGGACTGGAACGCTGTTAGGCTAGGTCTGCTTCGGCCGCCCTCATAACGTCTTGGTGTGTGCTTTCGAGGCGATGGGCCCAGGACCCTGCGCGCTTAGGTTTAGACCGCGTCTGGCCTCTCTGTTGTGCCTAGGTGGGGCTGCGGCGTGTTGATCTTCCGCGGCGGGCATGACCCAGAAAGTGTGTCCGCCAAATGGGATCAAGCGTCTTTGGGTAAGATGGTGCACCCTGCAGGAAGTTAATCTATTCGAATAGCCGTGATCTTGATAACAGGACGACTTGGAGTTGTACCTTGAGCTTATGACAACTAGAACCGGATACTTGATAAAACACACCCTTCCAAGTGCGGATACAACGGTGGTCGCTCTCGCTCGTGGATTTGAGCAGGGATTGCGGGTAGGATTATTGCTATATGATGTTACTTGGAGGACTTCCGTTGTCCTCTTACATGCATTGCAAGGCGGTGTCCGAAGTGTAGTCTTCGTTAAGACTAGCTATCCCCTCTTATTCGGCATTCTGCAGTTCAGGTCCATCGATATGGCCCTTTACACATATATCCATGCATATGTAGTGTAGCTCCTTGCTTGCAGTACTTTGGATGAGTACTCACGGTTGCCTTGTTCCCCTTTTCCCCTATCTCTACTCGATTGCTGCAACAGACGATGGAGCCGGGAGCCGACGCCACCGCCTATGGCGACTACTACTGCAGGCGCCTACTACTACGTGCAGCCCAGCGACGACGACCGGGAGTAACCTAGGAGGATCCTGCAGGAGGCATGCTCCTCTTCGATCTGATCCCGGTTTGTGCTAGCCATCTTATGGCAACTTGTTTAACTTATGTACGTACTCGAGATATTGTTGCTTCCACGACTCGTCTATGATCGAGCACTTGTATTCGAGCCCTCGAGGCCCCGGCTTGTATTATGATGCTTGTATGACTTATTTTATTTGTAGAGTTGTGTTGTGATATCTTCCCGTGAGTCCCTGATCTTGATCGTACACATTTGCGTGCATGATTAGTGTACGATTGAATCGGGGGCGTCACAATCCCTCACGCTTGCGCGACACAGAGGGCACCATAGGACAGTACCAAAGTAAAACATACAACTCATACCAATCTAGATCATCAATCAACCCAAAGACAAAAGATATCTACTCAAAACATCATAGGATGGCAACATATCATTGGATCATAATATGTGGCATAAAGCACCATGTTCAAGTAGGGATTACAGTGGTGTGCGGGAGAGTGGACCGCGTAAAAGAGATGAGGATGGTGATGACGATGGTGATGTTGATGAAGACGATCACCGTGGCGATGATTCCCCTCCCGATGGCACTCCGGCGCCACCGGAAGAGAGGAGGAGAGGTTCTCCCCCTTGTGCTTCCTCCTCCATGGCCTCCACCTTCTGGTCCTTGGCCTTCATGGTGATGAAGACCCCTTCGGGATACTCCTCCATGGCCATCGGTGATGATGGCCGCCTCCGGCAAGGCGTCGGAGAGGGCCTAGATTGATTTCTCGTGGCTACAGAGGCTTGCGGCGGCGGAACTTCTGATCTAATCTCCGTTTTGGAAGTTTTAGGGTACGAAAGTATATATGGGTGCAGGAGGTACGTCGGTGGACTTCCGGGCTGGCCACGAGGTAGGGGGCGCGCCCCCCACCCTCGTGGGCAGCCCGGGACTCCCCTGGTGAGCTTCCAATACTCAATGGGCTTCTTCTGGTCCAAAAATAGGTTTCGTGGAGTTTCAGGTCTTTTGGACTCCGTTTGATATTCCTTTTTCTTCGAAACACTGAAATAGGCAAAAAAAACAGCAATTCTGGGCTGGGCCTCCGGTTAATAGGTTAGTCCCAAAAATAATATAAAAGTGAAAAATAAAGCCCAATATTGCCCAAAACAGTAGATAATATAGCATGGAGCAATAAAAAATTATAGATACGTTGGAGACGTATCAGGCATCCCCAAGCTTAATTCCTGCTCGTCCTCGAGTAGGTAAATGATGAAAAGATAATTTTTTGATGCGGAATGCTAGTAAGTGCTTAAGTTTGATCAATGATAATTCCAATCACTTTTTCTAGCATCTAGATGTGTCATAATAGCGGCTTATCTCATAAAAACTTTTCATGATCAAGTAACAATCTATTCACAATGTCAAGCATGGTTCAGAAACATCATTGAGAACTAACAAACTATAATTTCAGTCATTGAAGCAATTAAAATTTATCATAACATCAGAAAGAGTCAAGAATAGAGCTTTTCAGCAAGTCCACATACTCAACTATCATATAGTCTTCTACAATTTCTAACACTCACGCAATACTTGTAGTTATGGAGTTTCAACCGGACACTGAGAAAGATAGGGGCTTATTGTGTTGCCTCCCAACGTATTCACCTTTAGGTGATGTCAACAATAATAGCCCATGCTAACTTACATCCAATTGGATATATATATCATGATCTTTCAAACACAAGGAGCTTGCCAAAGGATAAAATGAAAAAGGGAATGGTGAGGATCACCTTGACTCAAGCATAAAGTAAAAACATAAAGTAAAAGATAGGCCCTTCGCAGAGGGAAGCAGAGGTTGTCATGCGCGTTTAGGGTTGATGCACAAAATCTTAATGCAAAAGAACGTCACTTTATATTGCCCCTTGTATGTGGACCTTTATTATGCAGTTCGTCGCTTTTATTACTTCCACAACAAGTTCGTACAAAGCTTATTTCTCTGCACTAATAAGTTATGCATATTTAGAGAGCAATTTTTATTGCTTGCACCGATGACAACTTACTTGAAGGATCTTACTCAATCCATAGGTAGGTATGGTGGACTCTCATGGCAAAAATGGGTTTACGGGTATTTGGAAGCACAAGTAGTATCTCTACTTGGTGCAAGGGATTTGGCTAGCATGAGGGAGAAAGGCAAGCTCAACATGTTTGGAAGGTCAACGACAATATACTTTAACTGAGATGTCGGAAAACATAAACCATTACGTTGTCTTCCTTGTCCAACGTCAACTCTTTTAGCATGTCATACTTAATGAGTGCTTCACAATCATAAAAGATGTCCAAGATAATATATTTGTATGTGAACCTCTCTTTCCTTATTACTTCCTATTAATTGCAATGATGAACAAAACTACGTTTGCCAATTCTCAACAACTTTTATGCCTCATACTTTCTATGTGTGAAGTCATCACTAACCATGTTATAAGCAAATGAAACATATAAAAGTTCAGATTTATGACATTCAATTCATTCCCCCATTTACTCATAGGATATATATGAAGCACATGAGTAAATGACAAACTACTCTAAAAGATATGAGTGAAAGACACTGAGTAGTCAAATAATTAACTAGCCATGGGAGGGTCCCTTTTTTTCAATTGAATAATTCAGATCCAATGATTTTTATTCAAACAGCAAGTAAAACAAAATAAAATGACATTTCAAGAATAGCACAACTCATGTGAAGAAGCAAAAACTTAGGCTCAACTGATACTAACCGATGATTGTTGAAGAAGAAAGGTGGGATGCCTACCGGGGCATCCCCAAGCTTAGATGCTTGAGACTTGTTAAAATATTATCTTGGGGTGCCTTGGGCATCCCCAAGCTTAGGGCCTTTCCACTCCTTATTCTCCTCATATCGATATCTCACCCAAAACTTGAAAACTTCAATCACACAAAACTTAACCAAACTTCGTGAGATAGGTTAGTATGATAAAGAGCAGACCATTCACTTTGGTACTGTCAAAGACAAGGTTCATAATTTTTCTCACACGATGCCTACTGTACCATATCATTTCTACAATTTATATTGAGGAATATAAGTCATAGAAACTAGCAAACAAGCAAACTATGCAATGAAAACAGAATCTGTCAGAAATAGAACAGTCTGTAATGATATGAACAATAACCATACTTATGCTACTCCAACAATTATGAAATAAATTGGTGGACGTGAGGAATTTGTCTATTAATCTTCTGCAAAAAGAATCAACTCAATATCACTCTTTTGTAAAAAATGACATCTATTCTCGTGAGCGCAAAGTTTCTGTTTTTTACAGCAAGATCACATTAGATTTCACCCAAGTCTTACCAAAGGTCTTACTTGGCACTTTATTGAAACAAAAGCTATAAAACATGATTACTACAGTAGCTTAATCATGTAAACACACAAAAATGGTAAGGGTAAATATTGGGTTGTCTCCCAACAAGCGCTTTTCTTTAATGCCTTTTAGCTAGGCATGATGATTTCAATGATGCTCACATAAAGGATAAGAATTGAAACACAAAGAGAGCATCTTGAAGAATATGACTAGCACATTCAAATCTAACCCACTTCCCATGCCTAGGGATTTTGTGAGCACACAACTTATGGGAACAAGAATCAACTAGCATAGGAAGGCAAAACAAGTATAACTTCAAGACTTTAAGCACATAGAGAGGAAACTTAATATTATTGCAACTCCTACAAGCATGTATTCCTCCCTCATAATAATTTTCAGTAGTATCATGGATAGCAACTTTGTTCTCATACTCAATTGGAACCTCTTCCGAAATAGTGGAATCATTACTAGCTAAAGTTGACACTCTTCCGAATCCACTTTCATAAATATCACACTAAGATTCAACCTCTTCCATAATAGTGGGATCACTAATTCCTAAAGTTGACACACTTCCAAACCCAATTTAAATGATATTATTATTCATACTCCAAAAGGTATAAGTGAAGTTCATGGAGCATTCTACAACTTACCAATATCCAAGCTCAAAATGTATAAGTGAAGCACATGAAGCATTCTATAAAACCATACTCAAAAGATTTAAGTGAAGCACAAAGAGCAATTCTATAAGATCATGCTTAAAAGATTTAAGTGAAGCACATGAATTATTCTATAAATAAATTAAGGGATATCTCATGCTAGCATGGTTCTTGAAGAAAAGGAAAAACACAAAGGACCCAAATCATGTGAACAAAACAAAAACCGAGGTATACCGATATTTGTTGAAGAAGAAAGATGGGATGCCAACCGGGGCATCCCCAAGCTTAAATTCTTGAGTATACTTTGAAATATTTACTTGGGGTGCCTTGGGCATCCCCAAGATTGAGCTCTTGCCTCTCTTTATTCTTCTCATATTGATAGCTCCTCGACCTTCGGACACTTCATCCACACAAAACTTTAACAAAAACTTGTGAGATCCGTTAGTGTAATAAAGCAAATCACTACCTTTAGGTACTGTAATTAACTCATTCTTTATTTATATTTATGTTAAATCTACTGTATTCCAACTTCTCTATGGTTCATATCCTCCGATACTAATCATAGATTCATTGAAATAAGCAAACAACACACGCAAAACAGAATCTGTTAAAACAGAACAGTCTGTAGTAATCTGGAAGTTTGCCAAACTTCTGTAACTCCTAAAATTATAAACTAAATTTTAAAATTTGTGTAATTTGTACAGAAGTAATGTGCAAATAGAATAAGAACCATTTGACTTTCCAGTTAAAAATGTAAATTCATGCACTACAGCCAAAGTTTCTGTTTTTGTTTTGCACAAAGCAAACAAGCAATCTAATCATCCTAAAACCAAAGCTTGGCATATTATTTTTATAATACAAGGAATATATACAAGGGGATAATTATTTAAAGAGAAACTTCCATGAAAAATTCTACATTGCTTCCGTGAGCATGAGCACAAGTGCTCAAGGTCGACCCTCACTTCTTCAATGCAAAACCTTCCAATCACTTCTGTTTTTGAAAAACTTTTTAGGCATGAGAGGCAAGTAATAAAAAAAATTATGTTTTTTTAATTTTTTTGTATGTTTCACTCACAACTAAACAGAAACAAAAAGGAAAAACAAAATCTACTTAGTGAAGGAAGCAAACAAGAACACACGAGAATATCAAGCCCACGCTATTGCTCCCCGGCAACGGCGCCAGAAAAGAGCTTGATAATCCTCAAGTGCAAGGAATCATCGTAGCACTTTCCAAAGATGGAAGTGATAAGTATGGAGTGTCGAACCCACAAAGAGCTAAAGGTAAGATCAATATTTTCTCAAGCCCTATCTGCCACTGATACGACTCTACGTGCACCGAACGTTTGCTTCCAACTAACAACGAGAAATAAAACTACGTTGTGGGTATGAAGAGGATAACTTTGCATGGTATCAGAGAGCTAAAACATAATGTTGTTATCATAAAGTTAGAATATATTACTAAATATTATAAATGGCGAGTGTGGAATAATGGTGGATCGGTGTGCGGAATTGTCCTAGGCAATTGTTAACAAGACCAGTAATCACTATTAAAGTTTCATATGAGGGAGAGGCATAAGCTAACATACTTTCTCTACTTGGATCATATGCACTTATGATTGGAACTCTAGCAAGCATCCGCAACTACTAAAGATCATTAAGGTAAAACCCAACCATAGCATTAAAGCATCAAGTCCTCTTTATTCCCATACGCAACAGTCCCTCTTACTCGGGTTTGTGTTTCAGTCACTCACCAACCCACTATAAGGGAATCCCTCACACTTGCGCGACACAGAGGGCACCATAGGACAGCACCAAAGTAAAACATACAACTCATACCAATCTAGATCATCAATCAACCCAAAGACAAAAGATATCTACTCAAAACATCATAGGATGGCAACACATCATTGGATCATAATATGTGCCATAAAGCACCATGTTCAAGTAGGGATTACAGCGGTGTGCGGGAGAGTGGACCGCGTAAAAGAGATGAGGATGGTGATGACGATGGTGATGTTGATGAAGACGATCACCGTGGCGATGATTCCCCTCCCGATGGCACTCCGGCACCACTGGAAGAGAGGAGAAGAGGTTCTCCCCCTTGTGCTTCCTCCTCCATGGCCTTCACCTTCTGGTCCTTGGCCTTCATGGTGATGAAGACCCCTCCGGGATACTCCTCCATGACCACCGGTGATGATGGCCCCCTCCGGCAGGGCGCCGGAGAGGGCCTAGATTGATTTCTCGTGGCTACATAGGCTTGTGGCGGCGGAACATCTGATCTAATCTCTGTTCTGGAAGTTTTAGGGTACGAGAGTATATATGGGTGCAGGAGGTACGTCGGTGGACTTCCGGGCTGGCCACGAGATAGGGGGGCGCGCCCCAGGGGGGTGGGCGCGCTCCCCATCCTCGTGGGCAGCCCGGGACTCCCCTGGTGAGCTTCCTGTACTCAATGGGCTTCTTCTGGTCCAAAAATAGGTTCCGTGGAGTTTCAGGTCTTTTGGACTCCGTTTGATATTCTATTTCTTCGAAACACTGAAATAGGCAAAAAAAAATAGCAATTCTGGGCTGGGCCTCCGGTTAATAGGTTAGTCCCAAAAATAATATAAAAGTGGAAAATAAATCCCAATATTGCCCAAAACAGTAGATAATATAGCATGGAGCAATAAAAAATTATAGATACATTGGAGACGTATCAGTTAGCACAAGGCGGTTGATGTAGTCGTACGTCTTCACGATTCGACCGATCAAGTACCGAACGCACGACACCTCCGAGTTCAGCACACGTTCAGCTCGATGACGTCCCTCGAACTCTGATCCAGCCGAGTGTTGAGGATGAGTTTCGTCAGCACGACGGCGTGGTCACGATGATGATGTTCTACCGACGCAGGGCTTCGCCTAAGCACCGCTACGATATTATCGAGGTGGACTATGGTGGAGGGGGGCACCGCACACGGCTAAAAGATCAATGATCAATTGTTGTGTCTCAAGGGTGCCCCTCCCGTATATAAAGGAGTGGAGGAGGGAGGGTCGGCCCTCTCTAGGGCGCCCTAGGAGGAGTCCTACTCCCACCGGAGTAGGATTCCCCTTCAAGTAGTAGCAAGAGGAGTCAAGGAAAGGGAGAGAGAGAGAAGGAAGGAGGGGCGCAACCCCTCCCTCTAGTCAATTCGGACTAGGCCTTGGGGCGCCAGCCTCTCCTCTCTCTTTCCCCTAAAGCCCAATAAGGCCCATATACTTCCCGGCGAATTCCCGTAACTCTCCGGTACTCCGAAAAATACCCGAATCACTCAAAACCTTTCCGATGTCCGAATGTAGTCGTCCAATATATTGAACTTTACGTCTCGACCATTTCGAGACTCCTCGTCATGTCCCCGATCTCATCCGAGACTCCGAACTATCTTCGATACATCAAAAAACATAAACTCATAATATAACCGTCATCGAACTTTAAGCGTGCGGACCTTACGGGTTCGAGAACAATGTAGACATGACCGAGACATGTCTACGGTCAATAACCAATAGCGGAACCTGGATGCTCATATTGGCTCCCACATATTCTACGAAGATCTTTATCGGTCAAACCGCATAACAACATACGTTGTTCCCTTTGTCATCGGTTTGTTACTTGCCCGAGATTCGATCGTCGGTATCTCAATACCTAGTTCAATCTAGTTACCGGCAAGTCTCTTTACTCGTTCCGTAATACATCATCCCGCAACTAACTCATTAGGTGCAATGCTTGCAAGGTATAAGTGATGTGCATTACCGAGTGGGCCCAGAGATACCTCTCTGACAATCTGAGTGACAAATCCTAATCTCGAAATACGCCAACCCAACAAGTACCTTTGGAGACACTTGTAGAGCACCTTTATAATCACCCAGTTTGGTAGCACACAAAGTGTTCCTCCGGTAAACGAGAGTTGCATAATCTCGTAGTCATAGGAACATGTATAAGTCATGAAGAAAGCAATAGAAACATACTAAATGATCGAGTACTAAGCTAACGAAATGGGTCAAGTCAATCACATCATTCTCCTAATGATGTGATCCCGTTAATCAAATGACAACTCATGTCTATGGCTAGGAAACATAACCATCTTTGATCAACGAGCTAGTCAAGTAGAGGCATACTAGTGACACTCTGTTTGTCTATGTATTCACACAAGTATTATGTTTCCGGTTAATACAATTCTAGCATGAATAGTAAACATTTATCATGAAATAAGGAAATAAATAATAACTTTATTATTGCCTCTAGGGCATATTTCCTTCAGTCTCCCACTTGCACTAGAGTCAATAATCTAGATCACATCGCCATGTGATTTAACATCAATAGTTCACATCACTATGTGATTAACACCCATAGTTCACATCTTCATGTGACCAACACCCAAAGGGTTTACTAGAGTCAATAATCTAGTTCACATCGCTATGTGATTAACACCCAAAGAGTACTAAGGTGTGATCATGTTTTGCTTGTGAGAGAAGTTTAGTCAACGGGTCTGCCATATTCAGATCCGTATGTATTTTGCAAATTTCTATGTCTACAATGCTCTGCACGGAGCTACTTTAGCTAATTACTCCCACTTTCAATATGTATCCAGATGAAGACTTAGAGTAATCTAGATCAGTGCCAAAACTTGCATCGACGTAACCCTTTACGACGAACCATTTTGTCACCTCCACAATCGAGAAACATATCCTTATTCCACTAAGGATAATTTTGACCGATGTCCAGTGATCTACTCCTAGATCACTATTGTACTCCCTTGCCCAAATCAGTGTAGGGTATACAATAGATCTGGTACACAGCATGGCATACTTTATAGAACCTATGGCCAAGGCATAGGGAATGACTTTCATTCTCTTTCTATCTTCTGTCGTGGTCGGGCTTTGAGTCTTACTCAATTTCACACCTTATAACACAGGCAAGAACTCTTTCTTCGACTGTTCCATTTTAAACTACTTCAAAATCTTATCAAGGTATGTACTCATTGAAAAAATTATCAAGCATCTTGATCTATCTCTATAGATCTTGATGCTCAATATGTAAGCAGCTTCACCGAGGTCTTTCTTTGAAAAACTCCTTTCAAACACTCCTTTATGCTTTGCAGAATAATTCTATATTATTTCCGATCAATAATATGTCATTCACATATACTCATCAGAAATGTTGTAGTGCTCCCACTCCACTTTCTTGTAAATACAGGCTTCACCGCAAGTCTGTATAAAACTATATCCTTTGATCAACTTATCAAAGCGTATATTCCAACTCCGAGATGCTTGCACCAGTCCATAGATGGATCGGTGGAGCTTGCATATTTTGTTAGCACCTTTAGGATTGACAAAACCTTCTGGTTGCATCATATACAACTCTTCTTTAATAAATCCATTAAGGAATGCAGTTTTGTTTATCCATTTGCCAGATTTCACAAAAAGCGGCAATTGCTAACATGATTCGGACAGACTTAAGCATAGATACGAGTGAGAAACTCTCATCGTAGTCAACACCTTGAACTTGTCGAAAAACTTATGCGACAATTCTAGCTTTGTAGATAGTAACACTACTATCAGCGTCCGTCTTCCTCTTGAAGATCCATTTAATCTCAATGGCTCGCCGATCATTGGGCAAGTCAATCAAAGTCCATACTTTGTTCTCATACATGGATCTCATCTCAGATTTCATGGCCTCGAGCCATTTCGCGGAATCTGGGCTCATCATCGCTTCCTCATAGTTCGTAGGTTCGTCATGGTCAAGTAACATGACCTCCAGAATAGGATTACCGTACCACTCGGGTGCGGATCTCACTCTGGTTTACCTACGAGGTTCGGTAGTAACTTGATCTGAAGTTACATGATCATCATCATTAGCTTCCTCACTAATTGGTGTAGTAGTCACAGGAATAGATTTATGTGATGAACTACTTTCCAATAAGGGAGCAGGTACAGTTACCTCGTCAAGTTCTACTTTCCTCCCACTCACTTCTTTCGTGAGAAACTCCTTCTCTAGAAAGTATCCATTCTTAGCAACGAATATCTTGCCTTCGGATCTGTGATAGAAGGTGTAAGGGCATACTTATTCCCTAATGGTTTTGGTGATTGATGACAATGCTTTTGCGGACTAATCGTGTGCGTTAAGTTCTTTCAGAAGATCATCCATTGGCACGAGACGATTTCATCCCTTGGTGCTTTTATTCAAGACGGTGTAGCTCCTGCGGTTCGTTATTGGTGGACTAGTTTCAGAGGAGTCTCGTACTATTAAGAGGGATCCGCGTTGGTAAGGCTAGGTGGAATCATCACGCACATCCTTTTCACACCGTCGTCTTCCCTTTGCATCTCTGAGCTGCCCTCTCTCTTCCACTTCGGTTTAGCCACTGTGCCGTGTAGTACCGCGATCTACAGTGGTAGTACCGCCGAAGCCCACAAGCGGTAGTACCGCTCCGCCGAGCGGTAGTACCGCTCCGATGAGCGGTAGTACCGCTCGCGGGCTTCGACTACTACCTCAGTAGTACCGCGCCTACTACCGCCTCGATTCGAGACGGTGTTTTCTCGTGTCGGGTTTTGCGGCACTAGGCGGCAGTAGCCGCGTAGTACCGCTCTGAGCGGTAGTACCGCTCTGCTCCCGCGGTAGTACCGCTCTGTGGTAGAGCGGTAGTACCGCTAGGTATGGAGCGGTAGTACCGCTCTTAGCGGTAGTACCGCCCTGACTTAGCGGTAGTACCGCTCTGTGCGGGGCTGTTTAGTGGGGTAACGGTTGGATGTGTTACCCCACTATATAAAGGGGTCATCTTCTTCCTTGTTGACTTACCTCTTTCCCCCCAAGCTCCATTGCTGCTCAAAGCTCCATTTTCGCCGATCTCTCTCCTAGCCAATCAAACTTGTTGATTTGCTCGGGATTGGTTGAGAAGGCCTAGATCTACACTTCCACCAAGAGATATTTGATTCCCCCCACCTATCCCTTGCGGATCTTGTTACTCTTGGGTGTTGAGCACCCTAGACGGTTGAGGTCACCTCGAAGCCATACTCCATTGTGGTGAAGCTTCGTGGGTTTGTTGTTGTTGTTGGGAGCCTCCGGTTGTTGTGGAGTTTGCCCCAACCTTGCTTGTAAAGGTTCGGTCGCGCCTTCAAGGGCACCAATAGTGGAATCACGGCATCTCGCATTGTGTGAGGGCGTGAGGAGAATACTGGTGGCCCTAGTGGCTTCTTGGGGAGCATTGTGCCTCCACACCGCCTAACGGAGACGTACTTCCCTCAAAAGGAAGGAACTTCGGTAACACATCCTCGTCTCCACCGGCTCCACTCTTGGTTATCTTTTCCCTTTACTTGTGCTAGCTTATTTGTTGTTCTTATCCTTGCTTGCTCGTGTGCTAGTGTTGTTGCATCATATAGGTTGTTCACCTAGTTGCACATCTAGACAACCTTTATTATTGCAAAGTTTAATTTGGCTAAGAAAAGCTTAAAAATTGTTAGTTGCCTATTCACCCCCCCTCTAGTCAACCATATCGATCCTTTCAATTGGTATCAGAGCCTCGTCTCTTTTAAGGACTTTACCATCCGAAGAGTATGGTTGGCGTCGAGATGATGTGGGGAGCACTCCGTCTAATCCGACATCATCTACGGAGATGGGAGTACCTCGATCTCGTGAGGAATTCAATGTGGCGTTGGACACATTGAAAACCTCCATGACGAGCGAGGTCAAGGACATGTTTAAGGATTTCCTAGAAGGGCTTAAACTTTCCACCGCACCCGTGAAAGTGGGTGATCCCACCAACACGGGAGCGGATGCTAACTCCGATAAGGGGGAAGCTACGAATGAGAAAGCCCCCTCGTCTAGTGGTAAGAATGGCACCGGCATCTTTGCCCATGTGCAACCTCCTGTTTATGGTGGGCCGATTCCTTCCACTCATTTGAATCATGCCGGTCCACCACCTAAGGTTGATAAAAAGGAGGATTTTGATTCTTGGGTTTATCGTTTTAAGCGCCATTTAAATCATGTGAACACTAACCTTTGGAGAATCATTGAAGAAGGTTTCTATCCGCATGATCCGAGCAACTTTTCTCCAAGAGAGGTCGTGGACCATCAATTCAATGAGAACGCTCTCTTCATCATCCAAGAAGCAATCCTTCCGAAGATCTCCCTCATCTTCGCCCTACATCCGTGCCAAAGATGCTTGGCTCAAGGTGGTGTCCATGTATCGAGGAAGCACAAGCATTCAACGCTCCAATTATGAAGTGGTCCAAGACGAAGCCGATGAGTTTGCAATGAAGGAAGAAGAAGAACCTCGTGAGCTCTATCGGAGAGTAACCAAGCTTGCCGCTCCTCCGGGATCATGGAAGTAAGGACACTGATGACAACTGGATCAAGCGCAAATTTCTCAAGGCGATGATGCCATACCACAAAGCCATGTCCTCCGTTATCCGTCAATGACCGGACTTCCACACCTTGTCCTCAAGTGATGTGTTGGACGAGTTTGTGGCTATGAGCATATTGGACAAGACCGCCGACAATGCGGTGCTTCGCTCTCAAAGAGCAAAGAAGCCCAACCTCGCCTCAAAGGCCAAGATTTGTGTTGAAGAAGATGGAGAGGAGGAAGAAGAAGAGAGCAACCTCGAAGATACTAAGTATGATTATCATGAACACATGGCCCTTGCTTCAAGACAATTTTGGAGCAAGAAGAACTCAAGACCCAACTTCAACAAGAGCAATTCAAGTGGCTCTAAGGGCAAGCAACGTGTGAGGACGTGTTTCAATTGTGGCAATGTGAGTCACTTTGTTGCGGAATGACCATATGAGAAGAGGGAAGACAATGGTGGCAAGCTCATCCGTAAGGACAAGGTCAAGTCTTTCCCCAACAAGAGCAACTTTCCAAAGAAGTCTCCTCACAAAGCCTTGGTGGTTCAAGAAGAGTACAATGAGGATGATGATGAAGATGAGGATGGTGAACCGGTGCCATGGCCTCCGTGGCCATTGCAATGACTCCTCGGTGTCTCTTTTCGTTCACCCAATGAAAACATCACCGCCAAGTGCCTCATGGCTAAAGCCACCAACAAGGTAACCCCCAACATCAAAACTACCATCATACATCATTCCTCTTTAACGGATTGCATTGATGAACATGAGGGGACTAATGTAAAGGAAAATGAATTTGAGATCTTTATGAGTAAACTCAAGGGCAAATCCAAGATGCACTTCGTTGCTCTCTTGGAACAACTTGGTGAGGCCAATGTCATGATCGAGACTCATGAGGAAACCATCTCTAAGATGGAAGGGCATAGTCGTGACTATGCCGATGAGATTTCGGATCTTTCCAATGCTCTTGAGGAAGAGCGTGGCCTTCGTTTGGCTCTTGAGGAGTCACACAACGATGATCACGCTAAATTAAAGAAAGACCTTGATCATACTCTTGTTGTGTCTCGTGTGCTTAGTTCCGAGAAGGCAAAGCTCGGAGTTGATCTTGCTAGACTCAACGAGGACTTTGACACTCTCGACAAGGCTCACAAAGTCTTGAAGGGGGCTCATGCTAGTCTCAAAGAGTCTCATGATCAACTCCAAGTAAAGCTAACCAAGGAGAAAGCCACCTTTCCTCATATGATATTGATTGATAATGCAAATGCTACTAACCCTTGTTGTGAGCATGTGCATCTTGTTGAGGAGAATGCTAAGTTGAAGGAGCAACTTGAAAAGGGCCTTGTCTCATGCATTCAAGGCAAGAAGAACCTTAACGATCTTTTGAGTAATCAAAAGGAAGTTGTGGCCAAGGAGGGGATTGGGTTCGCGCCAAGCCCAAGAGCAAGAAGAAGAATGACAAGACCAAGCAACCTCCCCTCTCAAGCAAACTTTTGTGAAGGAGGAGAGGGTGCTTCCAAGAAAAAGAAGAACCGTGCCAAGGGTGGCAATGTCAAGAAGGACAACATCATTCCCACGAACATAGCCGGCGACTTTAACCCCTCTTATGTGTTGTGCCGTGCTAATGATGGGCATGTTTATGCTAAATTTGTTGGTTCTTCTTATGAGTTCATTGAATGGTCTATTTGGGTTCCTAAGACTCTCGTTATTAACATCAAAGGACCCATTACCAAATGGGTACCTAAAACCAAGCATTGATCTCTTGTAGGGGTTTGCTTCCGGTGGGGGATCATGGTTGCTTGATAGTGGAGCAACAAATCATATGACCGGAAGCAAGGACATGGTGGTGGACGTGCAAGAGATTCCATCTATGCCCACCGATGTCGAGTGGGGTGATGCATCACATTCTAAGGTATTGGGTCTTGGCAAGGTTGTCATTTCTCATGATCTTACGATCGAGAAAGTCATGCTTGTTGAGTCCCTTGCATACAATTTGCTTTCCGCTCACAACTTGCAGTCATGGGTTTTGCTACTTTCTTTGACATTGATACGTGGGCCTCTTGTGGAGCAAGACTCTTAAAGTGGCCTTTGTTGGGCATGTCGAAAACGGTCTCTATGTGATTAACTTTTCGAGCGACCCACTAAGACCGCGACATGCCTAATGGCTAAAGTTGACGTGGATGGCTTTGGCATCGCCGTCTAGCCCATGTCAATATGAGATCTTTGCAAAGTCTTCTCAAGGGGACCATGTTCGTGGACTAACAAATGTTAGCTTTGCCAAAGACCGTGCTTGCAAAGTGCTTGTATTGAAGGAAAGCTTCATGAGAAGGCTCACCCTCCCACAACTGTCATATACTCAAAGAGACCCTTGGAGCTCCTTCACATGGATCTCTTTGGGCCACCATCATTTGATAGTCTTGGAGGAAGAAAGTATTGCTTGGTGATCGTGGATGACTATTCAAGATACACTTGGGTATATTTCTTCAAGAGGAAGAGTGAGACCCAACAAACCGTCATCGACTTTGCAAATGAAGCTCAACGTCAACATAATGCAAAGATCTTGACTATAAGAAGTGACAACGGCACCGAGTTCAAGAACTACACCTTGATGAGTTTCTTAGTGATGAGGGAATCAAGCATCAATATTCTGCACCATATACCCCTCAACAAAATGGTGTGGCGGAGAGAAAGAACCGGACGTTGATGGATGCGGCGAGGACCATGATGGCGGAGTTCAAGTCTCCATACAACTTTTGGGCGAAGCCATCAACACCGCTTGTCATGCATCCAATCGGCTTTATCTCCGCAAAGGCTTGAACAAGACTCCTTATGAGATACTCACCGCAACAAGCCCAACCTTAAGTACTTCCGAGTGTTCGTGTAAGTGTTTCATTCTCAAGAAAGGTGTTCGCTTGTCTAAATTTGAAACTAGAGCTCATGAGGGCATATTTGTTGGTTATGCTACAAACTCTCATGTTATCGTGTCCTCAATAAATCCACGGGACTTATTGAGGAGACGTAACGTGGAGTTTGATGAGAATAACGGCTCCCAAGTGGAGCAAAGTGGCACTTGTGATGTAGGTGATGAAATTCCTCCTCAAGCCATAAGAAGAATGGGAGTTGGCTACATCCTACCCATTGAGGAACCCCTTGTGGCCGAAGGAGAAGGACAATGCTCCACTCAAGTGGAGCCATCACCAACCCAAGGCCCACACGCTTCCGAAGAACAAAGTGAAGGCCCTCAACCTCTAGAACAAGACCAAGGGCAAGATCGTGCTCAAGACGATGATATCACCTCAAATGATGCCCAAGGTCAAGTTCTCTCCCCCGAGCATGCTCAAGATGAAGTTCATGCTCAAGACGACGCCAAGATGATCAAGTGACCCTCCTCATCTCACCTCCGAGGAGGAATTAGAGCGTCGTGCCGCCAAGATTGCTTCCAAACTCACAACCAAAGGACATCTCATGGAGAATGTGGTTGGAAGCCTAAGAAAAGGGTAAGCACTCGAGACAATTGGCAAACTATTGTGAACATCACGCGCTTGTCTCTTGTGTTGAACCTCAAAAGGTCTATGAGGCGCTTGAAGACTCGGATTGGCTCAATGCCATGCATGAAGAACTCAACAACTTTGAGTACAACAAGGTGTGGAGATTGGTGCCAAGGCCATCGGAGAACCACAACGTTATTGGGACCAAGTGGATTTTCAAGAACAAGCAAGATGCTCATGGAAACATCATTCGCAACAAGGCAAGATTGGTAGCACAAGGCTACTCCCAAGTCGAGGGTATCGACTACGGTGAAACCTTTGCTCCGTTGCTCGCCTTGAATCCATTCGCTTGTTGATTGCTTATGCTTCCCATCACAACTTTAAGTTGCAACAAATGGATGTGAAAAGTGCTTTTCTTAATGGTCCCATTAATGAGTTGGTCTATGTCAAGCAACCCCCCGGGTTCGAGGACCCCTACTTTCCGGATCATGTGTATCAACTCGATAAGGCACTCTATGGCCTTAAACAAGCCCCACGTGCGTGGTATGACCACCTTACCGAGTTGCTACAAGATCGTGGCTTTGAGGTGGGGCAAATCGATCCCACTCTTTTTACTAAGAAGGTCAATGGGGAGTTGTTTGTATGCCAATTGTATGTTGATGATATTATCTTTGGTTCTCCTAACAAAGCTTTCAATGAGGAATTTGCCGCTCTCATGACCTCCAAGTTCAAGATGTCTTCGATGGGAGAGTTGAAGTTCTTCCTTGGTTTCGACATCAAACAAAGAAGAGAAGGAACCTTCATCAACCAAGCCAAATACACTCAAGACATGCTTAAAAGATTCAAGCTAAGTGATGTCAAGCGGCTACTACACCAATGCCTACTAAGTGCCAACTTGACATTGATCCCAATGGTAAAGCGGTGGATCAAAAGGTATATCGCCCATGATTGGATCTCTGCTTTACCTTTGTGCATCTAGACCGGATATCATGTTGAGTGTGGGTATGTGTGCACGGTTTCAAGCCGCACCAAGGAAAGTCACTATGTGGCGCAAGCGAATCTTTCGATATTTGGCTCATACCCCAAACTTTGGCTTATGGTACCCAAGAGGAGCAAACTTCAAGCTTGAAGGATTTACGGATTCCGACGGGAGACAAAGTGGATAGGAAGTCCACTTCGGAGGGTGCCAATTTCTTGGTTGCTCTTTGGTAAGTTGGTCTTCCAAAAGCAGAGTTGTGTGTCTCTCTCGCCCACCGAGGCGGAGTATGTGGCGGCGGTAGTTGTTGTGCTCAACTCTTATGGATGAGGCAAACTTTAAAGGAGTACGGTGTCAATTGTGACAAAGTGCCTCTTTGGTGTGATAATGAAAGTGCCATCAAGATTTCTCTCAACCCGTGCAACACTTCAAGACGGCACATTGAGATTCGTATCGTTTCATCCGGGATCACATTAGGCGAGGAGAGATCGAGCTCAAGTATGTCAACACTCACGATAACCTTGCAGATATCTTCACGAAGCCCTTGGATGAAGCAAGATTTCATGAGTTAAGGCATGAGCTAAATATCATTGATTTGAGCAATGTGGCTTGAACCCGTGCAACACCCACCACACTTAATGTAATGTCTAGTTTAGGTGTAGGCATGGACATAGGGGAGTGTTGTTCTATTAATGAACTCTCCTCCCCTTTATGCATAAACGATCAACTCTTTCACTTTAGCCATTGTTGATGGCGCTTGTGCTTCAAAGAGGAGTTTTGGTCATGGACCCAAGGATAATTCTTCATGTGCCATACCAATTGACTCAAACATAGGTGGCTTGACCACCGCCTCTCTCGAGAGAGGCCTGAGCTTGCTCCCTTTTGTGTTGTTTGCTTTGAAGGAGTGGGTTCGGTTCATGGTTCGTGTGTTTTGTTTTCGATGGTCTCTATCTTGTCATCGACTTTCTGTTCCTTCGTGTATTTTTCTTCATCTTGTCTGCCTAGAAGTCATCCTTTTGGTTGTTTGGCGGTACTACCGCTGCTGTAAGCGGTATACTACCGCTCTGGCGGTACTACTGCTGCTGGTAGCGGTACTACCGCTCAAGCGGTACTACCGCTCTCCAACAAGTGATACTACCGCTAGGAGGCGTGGGCGGGGTTATTTCGGGGCAGGGGAGTTTCTTCTCCCCATACCCATTCACTCGCCCTCTCGCTGCCTCTCTCTCAAAGAACCGGCGCCATGGAGGGCTCGGCGGATCTCCCTCTCCGGCCGTCTTTCTCCATTCCCTTGGTGGAGTCGATCCCCACCCGTCCTCTTGCCATGGATGCCAGTATTGCCCCGTTCTCTTGTTCTTTTTATCTAGGTTTTCAATCTAGCTTCTTAGGGGCATTAGCGGTTGCATCTTTAGATTTTGGCCAAATCTAGGCTTGAGTAGGATGGAGAAGGCTTCTAGGCTGTTTGGATTAGTGTTTGGTTGGAGTATTTTTGAATTTGGTAGGGCGAAGTACGGATCTGACCACGGTAGTAGGAAACGGCTGTTTCCCGCTTCGAGACAGTACTACCGCTCCCGGAGCGGTATTACCGCTGGAGCGGTACTACGCTCCCGGAGCGGTATTACTACCGCTTGGAGCGGTACTACCGCTTAAGGGTCACAGTACTACCGCCTCTACCGTAATCCGTCTTACTCCTACCTCTTTGTGATCCTCTTTGTTCGCTCTTGTGGCTTATCCTTGTTTCGTCTCAGTTGTTTGCGTGTTTTGTGTGTGTGGTTCCAGTGATGAGGTTCCTCAGCCTCAAGCTCGCCGTGTCAACCCCGGTCGTGCTACGCCCAAGCGCCACCGCACCACCGAGCCTGCCAAGGATCTTCGAGTGCTCCACCTCCTCCCCAAATGCGTAAGAAGACTGCGGTCAAGCCAAAGCCGGGAAAACTCTGCGAAATGCCACCCAAGGAGTTACGGGCAAGGCGCCGTCAAGAACCCGTATGAGGTCGCCCAAGATCCCACTTTGGTCAACCGTCCATTCGGAACAAGTTTCAGTTTGCTATCTATTTTGATGTTCTCAAGGCCAAGAAGAATCTCTATGTCAAAGTGCACTCCATCGACATTGAGCATATGAAGAGTGATCCTGACTACTTTGGTGAAGCTCTTGAGATGTGCACTCAGCTGAACATTCTCCGGATCATGCAATTCAACAAGGACTTCAATGCTGATCTTGTGGCCCAGCTTCTATGCCACGGTTCACCTTGGGATCGATGATGACAGGACTCGACCTGGATGACAAATGGCAAGTTGCTCTCACAAGTGGAAAGCTTTCATGCAGTTGATTGGGGTGGAAGACCTTGGACTTGAGTCTGCTGTCGGCTTTCGCCCCCACCTTCGAGCCACTGCCACTCACAAGCAAGCTCTGTGGCCTTACTGCACTCTGAAGATCAACCCTGACACAAAGAAGCAGACCTATGAGCTACCTGCCTATCTGGATATACTTCACCGTATCTTCAGAGAGACTCTTTTCCCTGCCTATCTGGATATACTTCACCCTGACACAAAGAAGCAGACCTATGAGCTACCTGCCTATCTGGATATACTTCACCGTATCTTCAGAGCCACTGCGGCAATTACTAACATGATTCGGACAGACTTAAGCATAGATACGAGTGAGAAACTCTCATCGTAGTCAACACCTTGAACTTCTCGAAAAACTTATGCGACAATTCTAGCTTTGTAGATAGTAACACTACTATCAGCGTCCGTCTTCCTCTTGAAGATCCATTTAATCTCAATGGCTCGCCGATCATTGGGCAAGTCAATCAAAGTCCATACTTTGTTCTCATACATGGATCTCATCTCAGATTTCATGGCCTCGAGCCATTTCGCGAATCTGGGCTCATCATCGCTTCCTCATAGTTCGTAGGTTCGTCATGGTCAAGTAACATGACCTCCGAATAGGATTACCGTACCACTCGGTGCGGATCTCACTCTGGTTTACCTACGAGGTTCGGTAGTAACTTGATCTGAAGTTACATGATCATCATCATTAGCTTCCTCACTAATTGGTGTAGTAGTCACAGGAATAGATTTATGTGATGAACTACTTTCCAATAAGGGAGCAGGTACAGTTACCTCGTCAAGTTCTACTTTCCTCCCACTCACTTCTTTCGTGAGAAACTCCTTCTCTAGAAAGTATCCATTCTTAGCAACGAATATCTTGCCTTCGGATCTGTGATAGAAGGTGTAAGGGCATATTTATTCCCTAGTGGTTTTGGTGATTGATGACAATGCTTTTGCGGACTAATCGTGTGCGTTAAGTTCTTTCAGAAGATCATCCATTGGCACGAGACGATTTCATCCCCTTGGTGCTTTTATTCAAGACGGTGTAGCTCCTGCGGTTCGTTATTGGTGGACTAGTTTCGTAGGAGTCCCGTACTATTAAGAGGGATCCGCGTTGGTAAGGCTAGGTGGAATCATCACGCACACATCCTTTTCACACCGTCGCCTTCCCTTTGCATCTCGGAGCTGCCCTCTCTCTTCCACTTCAGTTTAGCCTGTGCGGTAGTAGTACCGCGATCTACAGCGGTAGTACCGCCGAAGCCCACAAGCGGTAGTACCGCTCCGCCGAGCGGTAGTACCGCTCCGATGAGCGGTAGTACCGCTCGCGGGCTTCGACTACTACCTCAGTAGTACCGCGCCTACTACCGCCTCGATTCGAGACGGTGTTTACTCGTGTCGGGTTTTGCGGCACTAGGGGCGGCAGTAGCCGCGGTAGTACCGCTCTGAGCGGTAGTACCGCTCTGCTCCCGCGGTAGTACCGCTCTGTGGTATAGCGGTAGTACCGCTAGGTATGGAGCGGTAGTACCGCTCTTAGCGGTAGTACCGCCCTGACTTAGCGGTAGTACCGCTCTGCGCGGGGCTGTTTAGTGGGGTAACGGTTGGATGTGTTACCCCACTATATAAAGGGGTCATCTTCTTCCTTGTTGACTTACCTCTTTCCCCCCAAGCTCCATTGCTGCTCAAAGCTCCATTTTCGCCCGATCTCTCTCCCTAGCCAATCAAACTTGTTGATTTGCTCGGGATTGGTTGAGAAGGCCTAGATCTACACTTCCACCAAGAGATATTTGATTCCCCCCACCTATCCCTTGCGGATCTTGTTACTCTTGGGTGTTGAGCACCCTAGACGGTTGAGGTCACCTCGAAGCCATACTCCATTGTGGTGAAGCTTCATGGGTTTGTTGTTGTTGTTGGGAGCCTCCGGTTGTTGTGGAGTTTGCCCCAACCTTGCTTGTAAAGGTTGGTCACGCCTTCAAGGGCACCAATAGTGGAATCACGGCATCTCGCATTGTGTGAGGGCGTGAGGAGAATCTGATGGCCCTAGTGGCTTCTTGGGGAGCATTGTGCCTCCACACCGCTCTAACGGAGACGTATTTCCCCTCAAAAGGAAGGAACTTCGTAACACATCCTCGTCTCCACCGGCTCCACTCTTGGTTATCTTTTCCTTTACTTGTGCTAGCTTATTTGTTGTTCTTATCCTTGCTTGCTCGTGTGCTAGTGTTGTTGCATCATATAGGTTGTTCACCTAGTTGCACATCTAGACAACCTTTATTATTGCAAAGTTTAATTTGGCTAAGAAAAGCTTAAAAATTGTTAGTTGCCTATTGACCCCCCCTCTAGTCAACCATATCGATCCTTTCAGAAGGTGTACCCAACTGTCTCCTTTGGGTATCCTATGAAGACACATTTCTCCGATTTGGGTTTGAGCTTATCAGGATGAAAATTTTTCTTATAAGCATCGCAACCCCAAACTTAAGAAATGACAACTTTGGTTTCTTGCCAAACCATAGTTCATACGGTGTCGTCTCAAACGAATTTAGATGGTGCCCCTTTTTTTACGTGAATGCAGCTGTCTCTAATGCATAACCCCAAAACTATAGTGGTAAATTGGTAAGAAACATCATAGATTGCACTATATCCAATAAAGTATGGTTATAACGTTTGGACACACCATTATGCTGTGGTGTTCCAGGTGGCACGAATTTGTGAAACTATTCCACGTTGTTTTAATTGAAGACCAAACTCGTAACTCAAATGTTTGTCTCCGCAATAAGATCGTAGAAACCTTATTTTCTTGTCACAATGATTTTCGACTTCACTCTGAAATTCTTTGAACTTTTCAAATGTTTCAGACTTATGTTTCATCAAGTAGATATACCCATATCTGCTCAAATCATCTGTGAAGGTCAGAAAATAACGATACCCGCCGCGAGCCTCAACACTCATCGGATCACATACATCAGTATGTATTATTTCCAATAAGTTAGTTGCTCGCTCCATTATTCCGGAGAACGGAGTCTTAGTCATCTTGCCCATAAGGCATGGTTCGCAAGCATCAAGTGATTCCAAAAGCCCATCAGCATGGAGTTTCTTCATGCGCTTTACGCCAATATGACCTAAACGGCAGTGCCATAAATAAGTTGCACTATCATAATTAACTTTGCATCTTTTGGTTTCAATATTATGAATATGTGTACCACTACGATCGAGATCCAACGAACCATTTTCATTGGGTGTGTAGCCATATAAGGTTTTATTCATGTAAACAGAAAAACAATTATTCTCTAACTTAAATGAATAACCGTATTGCAATAAACATGATCAAATCATATTCATGCTCAACGCAAACACCAAATAACACTTATTTAGGTTCAACACTAATCCCGAAAGTATAAGGAGTGTGCGATGATGATCATATCAATCTTGGAACCACTTCCTACACACATCGTCACTTCACCCTTAACTAGTCTCTGCTCATTCGCAACTCCGTTTGAGTTACTAATCTTAGCAACTGAACTAGTATCAAATACTGAGGGGTTGCTATAAACACTAGTAAAGTACACATCAATAACATGTATATCAAATATACCTTTGTTCACTTTGCCATCCTTCTTATCCGCCAAATACTTGGGGCAGTTCCGCTTCCAGTGACCAGGCCCTTTGCAGTAGAAGTACTTAGTCTCAGGCTTAGGTCCAGACTTGGGCTTCTTCACTTGAGCAGCAACTTGCTTGCCGTTCTTCTTGAAGTTCCCCTTCTATCCCTTTGCCCTTTTCTTGAAACTAGTGGTCTTGTTAACCATCAACACTTGATGCTCTTTCTTGATTTCTACCTTCGTCGATTTCAGCATCGGGAAGAGCTCGGGAATTACTTTTGTCATCCCTTGCATATTATAGTTCATCATGAAGTTCTAGTAACTTGGTGATAGTGACTAGAGAATTCTGTTAATTACTATCTTATCTGGAAGATTAACTCCCACTTGATTCAAGCAATTGTAGTACCCAGACAATCTGAGCACATGCTCACTGGTTGAGCTATTCTCCTCCATCTTGTAGGCAAAGTACTGTCAGAGGTCTCATACCTCTCGACACGGGCATGAGTATGAAATACCAATTTCAACTCTTGGAACATCTTATATGCTCCGTGGCGGTCAAAACATTTTTGAAGTCCCGGTTCTCAGCCGTAAAGCATGGTGCACTAAACTATCAAGTAGTCATCATACCGAGCTTTTATCAAAACGTTCATAACATCTGCATCTGCTCCTGCAATAGGTCTGTCACCTAGCGGTGCATCAAGGACATAATTCTTCTGTGCAGAAATGAGGAAAATCCTCAGATCACGGAACAAGTCCGCATCATTGCTACTATCATCTTTCAACTTAGTTTTCTCTAGGAACATATCAAAATAAAACAGGGGAGTAAAACGCGAGCTATTGATCTACAACATAGATATGCCAATACTACCAGGACTAAGTTCATGATGAATTTAAGTTCAGTTAATCATATTACTTAAGAACTCCCACTTAGATAGACATCCCTCTAATCCTCTAAGTGATCACACGATCCAAATCAACTAAACCATATCCGATCATCACGTGAGATGCAGTAGTTTCAATGGTGAACATCACTATGTTGATCATATCTACTATATGATTCACGCTCGACCTTTCGGTCTCAGTGTTCCGAGGCCATATCTGTTATATGCTAGGCTCGTCAAGTTTAACCTGAGTATTCCGCGTGTGCAACTGTTTTGCACCCGTTGTATTTGAAAGTAGAGCCTATCACACCCGATCATCACGTGGTGTCTCAGCACGAAGAACATTTGCAACGGTGCATACTCAGGGAGAACACTTATACCTTGATAATTTAGTGAGAGATCATCTTATAATGTTACCGTCAATCAAAGCAAGATAATATGCATAAAAGATAACAATCACATGCAATCAATATAAGTGATATGATATGGCCATGATCATCTTGTGCTTGTGATCTCCATCTCTGAAGCACCGTCATGATCACCATTGTCACCGGCGTGACACCTTCATCTCCATCGTAGCATCGTCATTGTCTCGCCAACTTATGCTTCTACGACTATTGCTACCGCTTAGTGATAAAGTAAAGCATTACAGGGCTTTTGCATTGCATACAATAAAGCGACAACCATATGGCTCCTGCCAGTTGCCGATAACTCGGTTACAAAACATGATCATCTCATACAATAAAATATAGCATCATGCCTTGACCATATCACATCACAACATGCCCTGCTAAAACAAGTTAGACGTCCTCAACTTTGTTGTTGCAAGTTTTACATGGCTGCTACGGGCTAAGAAAGAACCGTTCTTACCTACGCATCAAAACCACAACGATAGTTTGTCAAGTTGGTGCTGTTTTAACCTTCTCAAGGACCGGGCGTAGCCACACTTGGTTCAACTAAAGTTGGAGAAACTGACACCCGCCAGCCACCTGTGTGCAAAGCACGTCGGTAGAACCAGTCTCGCGTAAGCATACACGTAATGTCGGTCTGGGCCGCTTCATCCAACAATACCGCCGAACCAAAGTATGGCATGCTGGTAAGAAGTATGACTTGTATCGCCCACAACTCACTTGTGTTCTACTCGTGCATATGACATCTACGCATAAAACCTGGCTCGGATGCCACTGTTGGGGAACGTAGTAATTTCAAAAAAATTATCTACGCACACGCAGGATCATGGTGATGCATAGCAACGAGAGGGGAGAGTGTTGTCCACGTACCCTCGTAGACCAAAAGCGGAAGCGTTAGCACAACGCGGTTGATGTAGTCGTACGTCTTCACGATCCGACCGATCAAGTACCGAACACATGGCACCTTCGAGTTCAGCACACGTTCAGCTCGATGACGTCCCTCGAACTCCGATCCAGCCGAGTGTTGAGGGAGAGTTTCGTTAGCACGACGGCGTGGTGACGATGATGATGTTCTACCGACGCAGGGCTTCGCCTAAGCACCGCTACAATATTATCGAGGTGGACTATTATGGAGGGGGGCACCGCACACGGCTAAAAGATCAATGATCAATCGTTGTGTCTCCAAGGGGTGCCCCCCTCCCCGTATATAAAGGAGTGGAGGAGGGGGGAGGGCCGGCCCTCTCTATGGCGCGCCCTAGGAGGAGTCCTACTCCCACCGGGAGTAGGATCCCCCCCCCCCCCCTTCCAAGTAGTAGGAGTAGTTGTCAAGGAAAGGGGAGAGAGAAGAGAAGGAAGGAGGGGGCGCAGCCCCTCCCCCTAGTCCAATTCGGACTAGGCCTTGGGGGGCGCCCAACCTCTCCTCTCTCTTTCCCCTAAAGCCTAATAAGGCCCATATACACCCCACGGCGAATTCCCGTGACTTTCCGGTACTCCGAAAAATACTCGAATCACTCGGAACCTTTCCGATGTTCGAATATAGTCGTCCAATATATCGATCTTTACATCTCGACCATTTCGAGACCCCTCGTCATGTCCCCGATCTCATCCGGGACTCCGAACTACCTTCGGTACATCAAAACACATAAACTCATAATATAACCGTCATCGAACTTTAAGCGTGCGGACCCTACGGGTTTGAGAACAATGTAGACATGACCGAGACACGTCTCCGGTCAATAACCAATAGCGGAACCTGGATGCTCATATTGGCTCCCACATATTTTACGAAGATCTTTATCGGTCAAACCGCATAACAACATACGTTGTTCCCTTTGTCATTGGTATGTTACTTGCCCGAGATTCGATCATCGGTATCTCAATACCTAGTTCAATATCGTTACCGGCAAGTCTCTTTACTCGTTCCGTAATACGTCATCCCACAACTAACTCATTAGTTGCAATGCTTGCAAGGCTTAAGTGATGTGCATTACCAAGTGGGCCCAGAGATACCTCTCCGACAATCAGAGTGACAAATCCTAATCCCGAAATACGCCAACCCAACAAGTACCTTTGGAGACACCTATAGAGCACCTTTATAATCACCCAGTTACGTTGTGACGTTTGGTAGCACACAAAGTGTTCCTCCGGTAAACGGGAGTTGCATAATCTCATAGTCATAGGAACATGCATAAGTCATGAAGAAAGCAATAGCAACATACTAAACGATCGAGTGCTAAGCTAATGGAATGGGTCAAGTCAATCACATCATTCTCCTAATGATGTGATCACGTTAATCAAATGACAACTCATGTCTATGGCTAGGAAACATAACCATCTTTGATCAACGAGCTAGTCAAGTAGAGGTATACTAGTGACACTGTGTTTGTCTATGTATTCACACAAGTATTATGTTTCTGGTTAATACAATTCTAGCATGAATAATAAACATTTATCATGAAATAAGGAAATAAATAATAACTTTATTATTGCCTCTAAGGCATATTTCCTTCATCCTCGTCGTGTTGCCCTCACTCCGCGTTGCCGTGGTGAGACGGCGTGGGGGCCTCTTGACCGTGTTGGCGCTGGGTGGTGGTGGGTTTGGTGGCTGGCTCCGGAGCACCCGAGGTGCGGGTTAGGATCGGGCGAAACCCCTGTCGGCTTGGCCGACACCGGCACGGTGGCGCTTCTGGGTGCCACCTGACCTTCCGGGAGGGCGCCGGGGGCTACCCTTCCTCTCGCCTCATCGTGTACCGGGGGAACCCTTGGCAGCAGCGTCGTCATCGTCGCGATCCTTCTTGGAGGTGTTGATAGGTGCCGGCACTTCGGAGTCCTGGAGCCTAGTGGGAGATCCCGGTGGGCGCAGCGTTCGCGGGGATTCTTCATTTTTGTTGATCCGCCGTTGTCGGCATTTGTTTCTTTTGCTTTTTCTCTGTCGTTTCCTTTTGGGCGTGACTGTGCTGCTTCCGCCCCATGACCTATCCTTGTATGGCTCGGTTAGTTGCTTTGTATACAAAGCAGGGGGAAATCCTTTTTCGGTATGGAGATTGGAGCCATCTGGCATGTTCTCAACCGGATCATTATACCATGAAATATTTGGAGCGGCTCCGAAATTTGAGGTGATCGGCATATGTAAGGTCAAAATCCCATCGAATATCAAAATTTTCCTTTGGCAGGTGGCAAGGAATTCTGAGTGGTGACAAAGTTCAGAATAGGAAAGGAACTGGGATGGTAAATGTGTGTGGCGTGGGGAATACGAAACATGTGACCACATCATCTTCCGCTACATTGTCGCTCTTTTTGCCCGGAGTGCCATCCGACGGGCCACTGGGTGTTCATGGAACCTATCGGGGTTCTCAGATTATTTCCGTATTGTGCAAGGAACTTTGGGACATGATAGACACTTGGCTTGGATGGGATTTGAGGACCTAGCATGGTAACTTTGGACCTCTCGAAACAAAGCTTTAATGGAAGGCCGAATTTTCAAAACCTGGCTGACATTATATATAAAAGGGGTTTTATCATTTATGAAACTAGTTGTGTTCGACTACTCAGTTTTGCCATTCGAAGTTACAATCGCTCAAAAATGCCATCGTTCAGTGAGATGCTTGTTTAAAAATGCCATTAAATATCTAAAAAATGTCATCGTTCTATTAGATGTTTGCTCAAAATGCCATTAGACATCATTATTGTCAGGTCAAACTCGTTGACCATGTTATATGATGAAGATACCCCTATACCCAGATGTCAGCTCTCTTTATCTCATAATGATAAGTGTGGACCCCACTTGTCAGGAGTAAGCAAGCCAATAATTTAAGAGGCAAATAAGAACGCAATTAGGATCACGTGGGATCCATATTTTATTGTATTGAGGTAGAGGGAAAGCTGACATGTTGGTCTATAGGTATTTTGATCATTCTTATATGACAAACGAGATTTGAGCTGACAGTAAGGGTGTCTAGTGGCATTTTTGAGTATGCGCCTAACGTATAGCGATGACATATTTGAGCTGTTGAAATTCCTAGTGACAAAACTGAGTAGTGAGATATAGCCGGTGGCATAAATGATAAAATCCCATAAAAACGTTGTGTTCTTACAGCTGTGGAAGCTGATGGCAAGTCCGACCATGGCTTAAGGTCTACATCAACAAGCTACGCACCACCTGTCTACGCTGACATGTGTCAGAAAATAATGGGTCTTACCCATGTACAATTTCTAAAATCCCAAAGTGGCCCATGTAATAATGGCAAGTGTTGGTGCTAAAAGTTTAGCCTCATACCGCAAGTGGAGGAAGTATTATTAGACCACCTTATATAATGGGTTCCCCACATCACACTAACTGATGTGTGAAGAAGAGAAATAGAAGACCGCACGTGCTCGCTCGCCTCGCCTAGTCGGGCTCGGGGCGGGGCGTGCGACATGCACGTGAATGGTCCACCAAAATCCAGTATGTTGCCTTGCATCGGTGCAACTTTATTTTACATTTTTTTGATGTTTTGGTAGACAAATTAATTATTTCTTGAGTATACGACTTAGAAACCAAGATGGTTTAACATCGTGATCGCGACGCGATACCACCTTTGGTCCTATTAGATATATTGCTAAACCCTAAAGAGGCAGAACTTCAAGCCCTTGCCACCACTACTTTGAAAGTAGCATGGCTTCGTTCCTTATTACCTGATATTGGTATGGAATGCAAGGATCCTACACCTCTTCTTTATCATAATAATGAAGCTATACATATAGCATATGATCATTTGAATAAGCATATTGGAATGGATGCTTCATTCACGCGTTCTCACTGCCAACAATCAACCATTGCTCTTTACTATGTGCCATATGGACTCCAGGTTGCGGGCTTCTTCATCAGATACTACTAGGAAAAGGCTTAGAGGTGGGCTAAATTTAGTAGCGGGCGTGGACAGGCACCTACCACTGCTATGTGGACAATAGTGGCGGGCTAAAATGACCACATGCCACTATTATACTTTTACAATTTTACCCATGGGATAAAAGCAGCAGTGGCGGGCAGCAAACTCGTGTCTGCCACTGGTGTGTTATGCGCTGGTGGCAGGCAGAAAACCATACCCGCCACATGAATATTTGGCCTATGGGCCCACGGGCTTGGTGTGCTCCTGCTATTGCGTCCGAACGGTGGAGGTGGGGCCCTCCCGCGTGCCAACGGTGCTGATGCCCTAGTCCCGGAACTGATTCCTCGCCGTGTTGCCCTCACTCCGTGTTGCCGTGGTGAGACGACGTGGGGGCCTCTTGACCGTGTTGACGCTGGGTGGTGGTTGGTTTGGTGGCTGGCTCGGGAGCGCCCGAGGTGCGGTTTAGGATCGGGGGAAACCCCTGTTGGCTTGGCCGACACCGGCGCAATGGCGCTTGTGGGTGCCACCTGACCTTCCGGGAGGGCGTCGGGGGCTACCCTTCCTCTCGCCTCGTCGTATACCGGGGAAAACCCTTGGCAGCAGCGTCGTCATCGTCGCGATCCTTCTCGGAGGTGTTGATAGGTGCCGGCGCTTCGGAGTCTTGGAGCCTAGTGGGAGATCCCGGTGGGCGCAGCGTTCGCAAGGCTTCTTCGTTTTTGTTGATCCGCCGTTGTCGGCATTTGTTTTTTTTTTTTTGCTCTTTCTCTGTCGTTTCCTTTTGGGCGTGATTGTGCTGCTTCCGCCCCAGCACCTATCCTTGTATGGCTTGGTTGGTTGCTTTGTATACAAAGCGGGGGGAAACCCTTTTTCGGTATGGAGATTGGAGCCATCTAACATGTTCTCAACCGGATCATTATACCATGAAATATTTGGAGCGGCTCCGAAATTTGAGGTGATCGGCATATGTAAGGCCAAAATCCCACCGAATATCAAAATTTTCCTTTGGCAGGTGGCAAGGAATTCTGAGTGGTGACAAAGTTCAGAATAGGAATGGACCTGGGATGGTAAATGTGTGTGGCGTGGGGAATACGAAACATGTAACCACATCCTCTTCCGCTACATTATCGCTCGTTTTGCCTGGAGTGCCATCCGACAGGCCACCGGGTGTTCATGGAACCTATCGGGGTTCTCAGATTATTTCCGTATTGTGCAAGGAACTTTGGGACATGATAGACACTTGGCTTGGATGGGATTTGAGGCCCTAGCATGGTCACTTTGGACCTCTCAAAACAAAGCTTTAGTGGAAGGCCGAATTTTCAAAAACCTGGCTGACATTATATATAAAAGGGATTTTATCATTTATGCTACTAGTTGTGTCCGATTACTCAGTTTTGCCATTCAAAGTTACAATCACTCAAAAATGCCATCGTTCGGTGAGATGCTTGTTTAAAAATGCCATTAGATATCTAAAAAATGCCATTGTTCTATTAGATGTTTGCTCAAAAATGCCATTAGACATCATTATTGTCAGGTCAAAATCGTTAACCATGTTATATGATGAAGATACCCCTATACCCAGATGTCAGCTCTCTTTATCTCACAATGATAACTGTGGACCCCACTTGTCAGGAGTAAGCAAGCCAATAATTTTAGAGGCAAATAAGAACGCAATTAGGATCACGTGGGATCCATATTTTATTGTATTGAGGCAGAGGGAGAGCTGGCATGTTGGTCTATAGGTATTTTGATCATTCTTATATGACAAACGAGATGTGAGCTGACAGTAAGGGTGTCTAGTGGCATTTTTGAGTATGCGCCTAACGTATAGCGATGACATATTTGAGTTGTTGAAATTCCTAGTGACAAAACTGAGTAGTGAGATACAGCCGGTGGCATAAATGATAAAATCCCATAAAAATGTTGTGTTCTTACAGTCGTAGAAGCTGCTGGCAAGTCCGACCATGGCTTAAGGTCTACATCAACAAGCTACGCACCACCTGTCGACGCTGACATGCGTCAGAAAATAATGGGTCTTACCCATGTACAAATTCTAAAACCCAAAGTGGCCCATGTAATAATGGCAAATATTGGTGCTAAAAGTTTAGCCTCATACCGCAAGTGGAGGAAGTATTATTAGACCACCTTATATAATGGGTTCTCTACATCACACTAACTGATGTGTGAAGAAGAGAAATAGAAGACTGCGCGTGCTCGCTCGCCTCGCCTAGTCGGGCTCGGGGCGGGGCGTGCGACATGCACGTGAATGGTCCACCAAAATCCAGTCTGTTGCCTTGCATCGGTGCAACTTTCTTTTACATTTTTTTGATGTTTTGGTAGACAAATTAATTATTTCTTGAGTATACGACTTAGAAACCAAGATTCGTGATCGCGACGCGATACCGCCTCTGGTCCTATTAGATATATTGCTAAACCCTAAAGAAGCAGAACTTCAAGCCCTTGCCACCACTACTTTGAAAGTAGCATGGCTTCATTTCTTATTACCTGATATTGGTATGGAATGCAAGGATCCTACACCTCTTCTTTATCATAATAATGAAGCTATACATATAGCATATGATCATTTGAATAAGCATATTGGAATGGATGCTTCATTCACGCGCTCTCACTACCAAGAATCAACCATTGCTCTTTACTATGTGCCATATGGACTCCAGGTTGCGGGCTTCTTCATCAGATACTACTGAGAAAAGGCTTAGAGGTGGGCTAAATTTAGTAGCGGGCGTGGACAGGCACCTGCCACTGCTATGTGGACAACAGTGGCGGGCTAAAATGACCACCTGCCACTATTATACTTTTACAATTTTACCCATGGGATAAAAGCAGCAGTGGCGGGCAGCAAACTCGTGCCTGCCACTGGTGTGTTATGCACTGGTGGCAGGCAGAAAACCATGCCCGCCACATGAATATTTGGCCGCCACTTGAGGAGTTGTGTCTGGAAGTGGGAGGTTTCATTCAAAACACTAACACTTTGCCGGAGAGTGTTTAGTTCGAACACGAAGTACATCAATATTTTAATGCAAAATTTCATTCATTTCCAAGCTCGTTAGCATGTTAATTGGAACCGAAGAGCATTGCCCTTTTTAGTGGCTGAAAAAACAATTAATGCTTCAAAAGTAGGAAACCAACTCAAAAAGTGACCAAATTTGAGCATTAGGCTTCTAGTGATGTGTATTAATCATGAAAAAAGTTTTAAGTTGAAATGATGTAAAAAAGGGAGTTGTGTATGCGAGTGGGTGGTTTTCGCTTGAAACACTGATACTTCACCGGAGAGTATTAAGTTCGTACACGAAGTGCATCAAGTTTTTGTCGTCATGCTCTCAAATTTCTACCACACCCTACGGGGTAGTCCTATGAAGACACCATGCTAAGTTTCATCCATTTTTTAGCTCGTTTGCATGTTATTTGGAACCTAAGAGCGTTCTGCCATTTTTAGTGTACACAAAATCAGTTAATGCTTCAAAAAATGGTCAAATTTGAGCATGATATTCCAAATGGTATGTATTAATCATGGAAAAGATTAAAGTTGAAATGATGTAAAAGATGGAGTTGCGTGTGGGAGTGGGTGGCTTTCGTTTGAAACATCGATACTTCACCGCATAGTGTTTATTTTGTACAGGAAGCGCATCAATGTTTTTTTTGTAACGCTCTCAACTTTTTACCACACCCTACACATCATGCCAAGTTTCATCCATTTCCAAACTTGTTTGCACGTTATTTGGAACCGAAGAGGGTTCTGTCCTTCTTAGTGACCGGAAAATTGGTTAATGCTTCGAAAATAGGAAACCAACTCAAAAGTGGCCAAATTTGAGCATGTGGCTTCCAACGGTGTGTGCTAATCATGGGAAAAGTTTGAAGTTGAAATGATGTAGAAAAACCAGTTAATTATGTAGAACACATTCACTGACATGCTTCAGTAAATACATGCAACTGCCAGGTCTTTAGTTGTGGTGAGAGTTGGGCCGCGCCACTACTCAGCCTACCCGAAGAAAATTTAGATCCACCCAAAACATCTCCAAACCAAATTCAACCCCACCCTCGCCCGCAAAATCGCTCGGCTGTCCTCTGTCCACCATAGCGCCTGCCTACCGTGGCCCTACCGCCATGGCCTCCTCCTCCGACAGCGGAGGCCTCACCCCACCACCGCCGACTAACTCCTCCTCTGGCACCATTCCGCTCCCTCCGCCTCCTCGCGCTTCAACGGCTTCAACCTCCAAGTAATTAAGCTCCTCCCTCCATAGCCTCCTCCTGCAATATCACTACAATTTTTTTACACATCAAAACCTAGGGTTGGTGTTCGGTTTAACATATACCTATAATGTTGTTCTAAATGGATTATGTATTTTTCTCAAAAGTAGTTATACATATTTTGTTAGTTAACCTAACTCATTGAACTCTTAGCATAGAAGATAAAGTCATATTCTTCTATACAGTTGCTTGTGCCACTTAAATGTTCTATAGTGTGTCTATACGTGTTTGCTCCAATTCGTGTTGATTTAGATTTACAACGCAACAATGTCAAAAGTAGGTTGTCTTGCTTAGTTGTAACTAATAGAAAATTCTATAGTATATGTTTCTATGGTTATTATCATGTTACTTGCGTTCATTTAAGATAATACCATTGTGTCACTCTGTGACTATTGGAGCTTATATGCATTGGATATGCGCGACAAGTTGAACAATTATGTGGACCATGTGTTTAAAGATTCATATGTATATGAGGAAGCCTATAGAAAAAATTCTAAGGAATCTAGCTAATGAGACTAATTTGATATTTTTGCTGTTGACATATTAATTGATGTTTCTTATATGTAGTTAAATGGTATCCTTTTATCCTACTGGTCTCTTATCCATAGGGACTGCTCAAAATTTGCAGGGCTGCAAAATGAGTGCCGAAATTATGGCGAAACATTGATTAATTTTCGCTTCATCGCATTTCTAGCACTCAATATTTTTATTTTTTAGTAGAAGTCATGCCCAATTATTTTCTTCGATCCCTACTTTTTAATGTTTATTTTTGCCATGCTGATTGTACTAGTGTATAAATGATGTCATGAACTATGTGATTTCTATTTCATTTCTAAACATGAATGTAGGCAATGAACCAAGAATGTCGATGATGCGGCGACAACAGGCTAGGTGCCCGCTACAAGGTGCACCCTCATTACAATGAAATCCAAATAGATTTTCAGCAGGACTTTCAGAAGAGGACGGTACGTTTTTAATTCAGCTTGTGTTATGGATGATGAGTTGCTCACGATTATAAAGTTGCACCCAAAAATGACTACTTGTTGTTTTCATTCAATTATGCTTAGTGCATCTCTTGTTGGGGAAAGGCAGACTTCATGCGTAGGGCGAACCTATCCATGGAGGTGGAGGGCACATTTGAGCTCAAGATGGCCTTGCTTCAAAATGGCATACACTTGACCCTTATGATCACCAACAAGGCACACCGAACGCATTTCAGTGGTCCTAATTGGATACAGATTGCAAAGAGTGAAGATGGAAGCTCGGAGAGCATGCATGTTATTTCTAGGCGAAGTAGATGATACCGACGACATTTATCTGTGATACAATGTCCCACAGTCACCATAGCTTTTTCTTGGTGTTGATCCCAATTTCGTACGTGAATTCAACCGTACTAGCATTTCATCGCACATATGTGTTGTGTGCGGTTGTTTAGTGTTATGTGAAATTGTTTCGTTCTTAAATTGTGTTGTATATAACACTACGATAATAATATTACTGTTAAAATGAAAACAGCTGCGACGGTAGCCAAAAACGCTGCCATGACATGCATTTTTCTTTTTGGCTTGGAAAAATATATCATGGTGGGCGCCAGTCAGTGCCCACCATAAGTACTAACCATGACAGTGGCGAGCGGGCTTGATACGTCTCCGTCGTATCTACTTTTCCAAACACTTTTGCCCTTGTTTTGGACTCTAACTTGTATGATTTGAATGGAACTAACCCGGACTGACGCTGTTTTCAGCAGAATTGCCAACATGCTGTTTTATGTGCAGAAAACAAAAGTTCTCGGAATGACCTGAAACTCCACGGGATATCTTAGAATAAATAATAAAAAATCCTCGCCAAAGATGAAGACCAGGGGGCCCACACCCTGCTCACGAGGGTGGGGGGCGCGCCCCTCCCCGCTGGGTGCGCCCCCCTACCTCGTGGGCCCCCTGGTGGCCCTCCGACGCCAACTCCAACTCCATATATTGGCTTTCGGGGAGAAAAAATCAGAGAGAAAGTTTCATCATGTTTTACGATACGGAGCCGCCCCAAGCCCTAATCTCTCTCGGGAGGGCTGATCTGGAGTCCGTTCGGGGCTCCGGAGAGGGGGATTCGTCGCTGTCGTCATCATCAACCATCCTCCATCACCAATTTCATGATGCTCACCGCCGTGCGTGAGTAATTGCATCGTAGGCTTGCTGGACGGTGATGGGTTGGATGAGATTTATCATGTAATCGAGTTAGTTTTGTTAGGGTTTGATCCCTAGTATCCATTATGTTCTGAGATTGATGTTGCTATGACTTTGCTATGCTTAATGCTTGTCACTAGGGCCCGAGTGCCATGATTTCATATCTGAACCTATTGTGTTTTCATGAATATATGTGTGTTCTTGATCCTATCTTGCAAGTCTATAGTCACCTACTATGTGTTATGATCCGGCAACCCCGAAGTGACAATAATCAGGACCACTCCCGGTGATGACCATAGTTTGAGGAGTTCATGTATTCACTATGTGCTAATGCTTTGTTCCGGTTCTCTATTAAAAGGAGACCTTCATATCCCTTAGTTTCCAATAGGACCCTGCTGCCACGGGAGGGTAGGACAAAAGATGTCATGCAAGTTCTTTTTCATAAGCATGTATGACTATATTCGGAATACATGCCTACATTACATTGATGAACTGGAGCTAGTTCTGTGTCACCCTATGTTGTAACTGTTACATGACGAACCACATCCGGCATAATTATCCATCACTGATCCGGTGCCTACGAGTTTTCCATATACTGGTTTACGCTTATTTACTTTTCCATTGTTACTGTTACAATCACTACAAAATACCAAAAACATTACTTTTGCTGTCTTTACTTTGTTACCGTTACCACCACTATCATATTACTTTGCTACTAAACACTTTGATGCAGATATTAAGTTTCCAGGTGTGGTTGAATTGACAACTCAGCTGCTAATACTTGAGAATATTCTTTGGCTCCCCTTATGTCGAATCAACAAATTTGGGTTGAATACACTACCCTCGAAAACTGTTGTGATCCCCTATTCTTGTGGGTTATTAGGGCTTCGACCGCCACTGATGGATATTTAGCGCCCGCCACAACTGGGCATTCTTGTAGTTGTGAAAGCCCAAAATAGAGAGCAATGTTGTCTTCAGCCTCAAGGATCTATTTGGTTGAACCCCATCTAGCCCTATCAAACATTTGGGACGACCAAAGTATTGACACATTCAAAAAAAATCATGAATTTGAAAAGTTCACAGATTTCAGAAAAAAATAATGAACATGCAACAAAAGTACATGGATAAAAAAATCGTGAATTCCAAAAATGTTCATGAATTTAAAGAAATTCTTGAACGGAAAAGGTTCACAAAAGTTCATTTTTCTAAAGTTCAAATATTTTGGAAAACTTTGTGAATTTATAAAAAGTTCAAGATTGGAAAATTTAAAATTTGCAAAAAGTTCAAAAAATGGGAATTTTTTGAAAAAAAAGTATCAAAAGTTGGAAAACAATAGTTTGTACTTTGGGAAAAAGTTCACAAATTTGCAAAAAAAAATCATGCATTTGAAAAAAGGAAATAAATAATGGAAAAAAATAGAAAGAAAATGAAAAGAAAAACCAGACAAAAATGAGTGAACCAGAAAACCAAAAACACATAAAAGAAATAACCGGTTCGAAAGCTTTTGTAAGCTTCCCAAAACCGGAGCAGCTTTTGAAAAGCTGAACTATTTATGTGCTCGCCCAGTTTGCCGACAGAAGGGATGGAGGGTGTGCGCCAGTTACGAGTTATAAAGTAACTGGCGCGTGAAGCGCCAAATAGAGTTTGTGAGCTGGATTTGGGTGGATCTATGATGTTGACTGGTTTGCTGCCTAAAATTCTTGCCAATATTTGCCAAAATCACAGGTTGTTAAAACTGTGTAACTTTTGGTAAAATTGGATTGGGAAACTGATAACTAACCAATCTCTAGTTAACATTATGCTTTGTATGTATATATCGCTTCTAGCGATTCGCAGGATAGTCGTCTCCTTTGATTTTTTTTTTATGTTTTATGTTTTCGTTTTTACACTGCTTTTAAAAAATAGTTTAGGAAATGTACTATCATTTTGGAAACTATTTTTTTACCAATCTATAGAAAATGTTCGACTTGTATTTTTTTAATGTTCAACACATGTTTAACAATTATTATCATTCATTTAAAAAAATTATGGTGTATTTACAAATTTTGAACATGTAATGACCGGGGTATTTAAAATAATGTTGACCATGTATTTAGTAAAAATGCTCGGCCTGTATTTCGAAAATGATGAATGGGTGTTGTAAAAATGTGCACGGTGTCTTTAAAAAAATGTTCATAGTGTATTTGAATAATGTTCAACATGTATCTCGAAAAATTTCAATGTGTATTAGAAAATGTTTGACTTGTATTTGAAAACTGTTTAACATTTATTTAGAAAAATGTTTGAAGTGTTTCTGTAAAGTATTCAATGCTTATTTAAAAATTAAAAAATAAAAAGAAAGGAACATTAAAAATGTGTTCATAATATTTTCTAAATACATATTCAAGAAAATGTAAAAACTGTTTGTAAAAATACCATTAAACAGGTTTCAAAATATGTTCATAACATTTTAAGAAGTATTCATAAATTTTAAAATGGTTCACTTGATTTTATTAAAATGTTCATAACATATAAAAAAATCTATGTGCTATTCATAGTAATGTTATGTTCATGACATTTTGGAAATATATTCAATGTGCATCTGAACAGTATTCAACATATATACTAAAAAGTTCGATGATTATTAAAACAAAGTCAATATGTATATGAAAAACTATAAAAAAAAGTGAAGAACGGTCAAAATTAGGGAACAAAAAACTCAAAATACAAATATAATAAGAAGAAAGGAACCTTAAAATGGAATAAAAAGAAAAGGTGATAATGAAAAGGAAAATAAATACAAACCAAAACACAAAACCGTAAAAAACAAAATAACAGGTTAGAATGGTCCACCTGGCTGAGTGGGGCGAGAAGCAATGCACTGTGCGTAAATAAGAAACATATGAGCCGAACTCGTGCAAAAGAAAAACCGCTTACTAGTCCATCCCAGTGGCAGGATCGCAGAAGGCAAGGCCCTGATGTATCTCGTAGTAAGTGAGATATAGCGTTGGCGGGATCGTGTATATATGTTGAAGTAAAAATAATTGAACGAAATATGTAACTGGCAACCGTATGATTGCAAAACTGCCACACCCATCTAACACCGTCAGATCCGATCGCGCGCACCCACCCCCACCAGATCTATCGACACGAGCGGTGGAAGACTGGTCAACGCGGCGGTGCGGGCACGCATCTCCTCTAGACGAGGATGTAGGCGACGGCGCTGGCGACTTCCAGTGGGGAAGGCCTGGGTCTGGACGGCAGATCCGGTGGACAGCGTCGCGGGGCCGGCGGAATTTGGTCGAGGAGGGGCAGAGGTAATCGGCGGCGGCAGGTGGCGGCACAAGGGCTCTGTCTCGGGGCTGAGGTCGACCAGGGCGGTCTATGCGTGGAAGAGACGAGGGCCAGAAGACAGGAACGAAGAGGAATGGCCGGAAATAGAAGGGAGAAGGGGCACGGCTGTGTTTCTGACCTGCTTCGGTGGCCGGTGGTCACCGGCCGCATGGAGGCTCGTTGTCTCCTCGGGAGGACGGCACGCCACAAATGTGTCAGCGGCATGGCTCATCCGCCACGCCGGGCCGCCGGCGACGGCCATCTCCAAGTAGCCGCTGACGCTGGCCGTCGCACTGGCGCTGCTTTTCTAGCCAATCACCATGTGGACTTGCCGCAGCAAAATACAGTAGCTGCTGCGCAAGTGATCGATGGATGAGCCCTATGCGCAAGTGTCACTCCTGCTCCGGCCGGCTGTGAATAAGCAGAAAAGGACACACCCATGTTTCTTGATCCAGAATTTCTACTGTCTAATTGTGTAGAAAAACGGCTCACTCAAACTGCTGCTAATCTACTTAGTTGACAGTTGTTTGAATTCTTATAGTAGTAGTAGATATAAGTAAAAGTAGTTGTTGCACTGTGCCAGATGGATTAATTAGTCCGTTTGCAAATGCTACAAGGTTGCCTCAAGTGTAGTTGGTTGAAATTTGGAGAGGAAACTCAGGTTCAGTCATATCAATTCAGATTCATAGAGAAGATGCTGATTTTTATATGATTTAGCATTTGAAATGAAGAGAGAAAATTCAGTACTAGATGAAAATTAGTTTATGCACAATACACTGCTTTCAGGTCCTGTATATCATTTGTCTTGTTGATTTTTTTATTAACTTGTGTTTTAGCAATATGAGATCACTGATCTGCTGCAACATTTGTAGTGCTAGTGACATAAGTCATAATCTCCCGCGTAGAGCTACTGGCCATCTCTCGAGTGACTTAGGAATTATCACCACGATGATTTTAACCCGATGAAAAAAGGTTGTTGAAAAACATAAGTATGATAACTTTTTTGTGTACATAGCATTGGTAATATACGCACCACAAACTACATAACTTACGTACAAGAATCGCGGTAACTTTGAGTCGGAGGGAAAACAATTGTTGAAAACATACCTCCTGTGACTTCTGTGAAAATAGCACGATAATATATGCCCCACGGACATGATAACTTAGGTGCAAACACCGTGGTATTTTGGATCCGAGGAAAAAGTTGCTAAAAGCATACCCACGGTAAATTTTATGTAAGTAGCATGGTAATATATGCACCACAGAGCCGATAATTTAAGTAAAAACACCATAGTAACTTTGACAATGGGGAAGAAAATTATTGAAAAGAACCCCCGTTGATTCCTATGTAAATAGTGTGGTAACATACATACCGGAGACCTGATAACTTGGGTACAAACATCACAGTAACTTTGACCATGTTTAAAAAAGTTGTTGAAAAGGTATCCTTGATAACTTATGTGTAAATAGTACAATAATATACACATCGCAGACCTGATAACTTAGGTGAAAACACTGTGGTAATTTGGACACGAGCAAAAAAAAATCTAAAACATACCACCGATAACTGATGTGTACATAGCATGGTAATATACGCACCACATTCCTGATAATTTATGTCCAAAACACCATGGTAACTTTTCAACCCATGAATAAAAAAGATTGATGAGACATATCCCGGTAACTTTTGTGTAAATAGCATGATATTGTAAGCACTGCAGACCCTATAACTTATGTACAAACACTGAGGTAACTTTGGCCAAGAAGGGAAAAAGGTTGTTAAAAACATACCATCAGTCACTTATGTGAACATAGCACGGTAATAAACCAATCACACACCCGATAACTTACATACAAATGATAACTTTGGCCAACAAGGTAAAAAAGTTGCTAAAAACATCTTCTCCCTCCCCCGCCTTTGATAACTCATGTGAAAATAGCTCGGTGATATATGAACCACATACTCGATAACTTACATACAAACAGCACGTTAACTATTACCAATGAGAGAAAAAAATTGTTGGAAAATATACCCCCGATAACTTATGTGATGGTAATTAATATGCAAACCACATACTCCATACCTTATGTACAAATACAATGGTAACTTGACTAGGGGGTTGAAAAGCATCCTCTGATAACATGTGAAAATACCATGGTAATATATGAACCCATACCCATTAACTTACGTACAAACACCACGGTAACTTTGACTAAAGAGGAAAAAAGTTATTGAAAAAACATAACCCGGTAACTTATATCAAAACAACATGGTAATATACAAATAGCATACCCGACAACTTATGTACAAACACCGCGATAACTTTTGAGCAAAGAGGAAAAGTTGTTGAAAAACATCCCCCGATAACTTATATGAAAATAGCACGGTAATGTATGAATCGCATATCTGATAACTTAAGTACAAACACCAGGGTAACTTTTGATCAAGAGGGGAAAGTTGTTGAAAAATATAACCCCGATAACTTATGATGAAATAGCACGATAATTTGCATACCACATGCGTGATAACATATGTAGCTGAGACATAGTAACTTTTGACCCCGAAAAAAGTCATCGGAATATACCAATATGAGATCTAGTTTCGAAGATTTTGTCGTGAAGAATCTTTTATGTGAAAACGGTTTTTGCATCGGACCGATGGTTTGAGCCACAAAACATTTTGAATTTTCGGAATCTATGATGACATCACCTTTTTTGTCCTCTAGTGCATACATGCATGTGCATGTGCATGTGGAGAAGATGGGAGAACCATGTTTATGTCCTAGTAACTTATGTGGAAATAGCACGATAAGTTGCATACCACAGATGTGGTAACTTATATAGCCAAGACGTGGTAACTTTTGACTCAGAAAAAAAAGTCGTCGAAACATACCAACATGGGATCTAGTTTTGAAGATCTCGTCGTGAAGAATTTTATGTGAAAACGATTTTTGCATCGGACCGACGGTTTGAGCTGCAAAACATTTTGAATTTTCAAAATAAAAAGAAGCTATGATGACATCAGTTTTTTTGTTTTCTAGCGCATGCATGTAACTAGAGGAAGAAATGCACGTGAAAAAAGGGTAATTCATGCTAATGCAATTTTGCATGTAATTAGAGGGAAGAAAGAAGGTGTGTGGTAGTTTTAGCTATGTGGCACATGTGTGCCAAATATCACAGTCTAATTGAAATATACATCACGAAGGCTCAAAAAGTCCCTCAATCAAATTGACGTAGATGCAAAAAAATTACTCGAGGCCCTCGCGCGTGCCCTCGCTGTCTTCCTGCTGGAGAAGAGCCCCAATGCTTGTCCCCTCCCCGAGGCCGCGCTCGAGGCCCTCTTCTCCTCCCTCGTCGCGTCAGACTCCGCTGTCCGGGCGCTGGCCCTCGCGCGTGCGGCGACCTGCAGCGAGGCCGTGCAGGAGCGGCTCGTGCGAGCATCTGGGGCTCGATCCATGGGCCGATCTCCTGCTGAGCCTGGGCACATATGGCGGCCGGGTGTGGCAGGGACCAGCCGCCGCTCTAACTGATGCAGTGTGGCAGTGCTTGATTTGCCCGTCAAGCTTGAGCGGGAGAGCGGCAGTGCCTGATTTGCTCGTTGGGCGAGCAGCAGCATCTGGCCACCAACGCAGCGAGCAGCAGCAGCTAAATCGAGCGCCGGCTGTTATAGTTCAGATAATGTTCAGTTCCTAGTGTCCCTGCTATGCTAGTTTTTGTATGTTCAGAAAGGTACAGTTGTTCGGCCTAGTTCAAGTTCAGTTTAGCTCAAATTGTATGTTTGTTTAGGATTAATTTGAGATGATTTTGATATTATTTGGTTCAAGTATATATGAAATTGTGGAGCGGCTATCCTATTTTACATCATCTATCTATTGGAGTGCTAATGTCCTATTTTATATCATCCGTTGGAGTTGGAGGTTTTTTGTGATGTAAAGCCCACTTTTTGATGATGTAAATTTTACTACAAACACTTGTGTATTTTACATCATTTCTTGAAGATGCTCTTAGAGCTGACGATCAGGACGATGGAGCAGCTGCCACCCGGCCCGCCTGAGAGATTAACCTGTCCGTACGTATAGCCGCTGGATGGTGTTTAGATCTGCAAGGTACGTATGCATGGAATCCTCTGTTAGACCAATGCAAATCAAGTTTTGTTTTGTCTCCTTTTTCTTGTGGGAATACATACTAACCTAGGGCAGTAGCAAGTGCAGGACTTCTTAAGTCAAGCGAATTAACTGATCAAAGTATTGCGGCGTGCATGGAAGGAGCTGCCCTTGCCATTGAGTGGAGCCGCGCACCATTCATCCTAGAAACTGACAGTGCAGTTGCCATCTGCCACAGTGCCTACAGCCACGCCTTCGACGACGCTGCGAGGCCCAACAGGTACCTTAAACCACATTCTGCCCATCCCAACCTAAATGATGCATCACCCACAAAACAAGAAACCTAAATGATGCATCACGTGATATTCTGTGTGTATGTTTCTGGATTCAAAGCCTGAATGAGCCGTCTAGCTACATAAGAGTATACTATTTTTAACTGCCTGGTCGACGACCTGGAACATGCATATGCCTGGTGAAACCAACCAGGAAGATATTTTGAAGTCCTAAACTTAACTGATGAAGCCCTCACAAAATGATATGGGAAACAAATAGTTCAATTCATAAATAATGGTATAGGCTGGGTGCCTGACAAGTCTTTAGACCAGAGGAGGTTATAGTTCGGTTCTCCTCTACAGAAACAATTTAGTTCACCTAATGGGGAAAACAAAAGCAACTGAGTTCACCTTAATTCAATTTCTGCCGATCACTGATGCTCCAGGAAGAACAACAGAGACATAGAAAGCAAACCATTGTAAAAGCAATTAAAAACACACTAGAGGAACCGGGACGACCACGATGTCTGCCCAAAGGAGTCGGGGGACGGTGCCATGCCATTGAGGAGCCTCTCGACCTGCGCGATGACCTGCCTCCCATGGGCGTACTTGACCAAAGTGTCCCTGTTGCGCCTCAGCACATCCACGATCACGTTGAACTGCCAATCGTTCACCACGTCAATCATCTGCCGCACCACGCAGTTTGCATACTGGTGGATTATCATGCCCTGCATGACCAGGCAACCACGCAAGATTAGTCATGTGTACTATATGTCTCTAGGGATGTCGAGTAACAGCGGTAAGACCTCAAGAGCCACATACCACGAGATGATCTGCAGTTTGACCACCGCCTGCAGAAAGGATCTCATTTATGGCAAGCTTGCAATCGTGGTAGCTGGCATAGATTAGGCACTTCTCAATGACTTTGGAAGAGTGCTTCTGGTGGCTCATCTGTACTATGCTTCCAGCAAGTTTCAACATAATAATTTGTCGATAACGAGGTCCTCCATGCTCCACAATGTACTGCAACATGTCGATGGAACACACATGTGAATTGTTTGTTTAGCCGCGACAATATTTCATCAATTACAAACCACTACACAGTTTACCTGCACAACGTAGTTTCCATATGGGTCTACAGACAACTCCCTTACACAATCGAGAATCTCCGTGATAAACCTGTCCATAATTTGAGGATCCTTGCAAAACTCCAGCATTTTCTAAGAAGATCACAAGGACAGGAGGAATAATTAGTGAACAAGGTCCAAACAAAAGTCGAAAGATAGGAAGCGGTAAAAAGTGTAATGCCCAAACTAACTACCTGAACCACATGGCATCCATAAGGATGTGTGGATAACATCTTGGCCTTGCCACAAAACCGTCTATAGATGAATTGGATATATTGTGGCTGCACACACTCCATGCATTTCTGAACGGCATGGTTTGCATGTTGATCACATATACATTTGAATAGGTTGCAATCAAGCTCCGTGGCCATCTTTATTTGTTGATCAATGTCGCTTATTTCAAAAGCCTGAACAAAGAGACACCATCAGTGACCAAGCTCGCAACGAAACAATATGGCATACCAGGGTAAAAACTTAAAACATAATGCAACATAATCAGCTTAAACTATTTATGCATTTCACATTATATTATATTTATAGCAGAAGTTATCTAAGATAATGTACATATTAACAAGACAATAAATGAGAGAATGAATGGTTTGACTAAATTACATATTCTATCTTACATGACATTACAAAGTAGAGGCCTTCCAAATATAAAGGTGCAGTTTTGCACTCTACAAACACACCTTAATTCCTTCCATCATGAGATGTTAGAAAAGAGATAGTGTTCAGCTTACCTTCTGGATCACCCGACAACCATAGAGATGAAGGCTTAGGTCTAACACATGCCCCATAAGATTAGCAATTAGTATCCTGAAGTAGACTGCTGGTCCATGCTCAAGAAGCTATAAAAAAAATTGGAAGGTAAGTACAGAAGTTTATGTCCGATTAATCTCAACATCCTTAATTAGAGACTCAAGATACAAAATTCTATAGGAATTGGAGGAAGAAAACCTTTTGGATAACATAAGTGGGAAAGACATCAGTGGCCAGTGTACGGATGTGAGGCGTGATTTCTTTATATAGCATAACTATCTCTCCAGTAGTTGCTTCGTCAAGTTTCTGCCGTATAAAGCAGCTCCCAATTGGGTCAGCACTGCATGTCAAATACAACAAAGGGTAATGGATGGTTTCCCATATAAGGTTGCAATTTCTTCAAGGGACGCATAGCATAATAGGAGGCGTAACCTTGAGAATATACTGACTGAAACTGATGCTTAATAAGGTAATTATGAAGATAAGGTTGCATGAGTTTTGTGCACCTGAGAGCGGGTACGTGACCCTTGACATTAATGAGCCGCATAGACTGGTTTACTGGATTCTTGATCAGCTGAAGAAGTGAATTGACCTGGGAATTTCCAGGAGCATTTATATTTGGCACATGCCCCCCAGAACATGCCATCTCAACATCGAGAGCGTAGTGATTCTTCAAAGCCTCAGGGGACTGACGCCATAGTTTGCAGGATAATTCCTGATCTGGGTCAATCAACGCACGAAGGCATGCCTCCTGCATCGCCATCATATTAGCAAAATTACTAGGCACACTCATTGAAGAAGATGACGATGATTGTGCATGCAAATCTTCAATGACATCCATATTCAGTAGTGGAATTTGGGAGTGTAGCTCAGTATAATCCTTGACAACACTCTTTGTAGTAGAGGCAGAAGAGTTCACAGGCTGAAATGGAGCTATGTATGTGTCGCCAATTTGGGGCAACTTCTGATTGTGTAGAGTCGACTCTTCTTCGCTCTTTGAATCATCCTGAAAAGGAAACATCAATTTATTATTTCCATTACGGGGAGCACTCATTAGTTCAATTATTTCCAATAAGTAAAACAACAATGACAACAAGCAGTTACTAACTCATGATCACATGGTAGTTTCAAGGGTAAATTCCATCCATATGTCAGATATATGATACCGGTAATTGCTCACTGCTCATTGGATCACACTGAGTGTAGAGTCGACGAGAGTAAACTTTCCTCAATGCAAATTTTATCTACAACAATCACTATTTCAACTTTCAAGACAATAACAAAAACTTAAAAAATATTTGGGTTTTTTGGGCAAAAAATTATCATGTCGTGTAATATAGAACAAATGTAGTGTTGCCAGATTAAAATCAAGAAATAATGTAGGTAACTTGAGCAATACAATCAACCAATCACACAACATCAGTAATCATGCTAAACCAATTTGTCCTGCAATCTTAAAAATTGAAAAAAAAGGTTGACCAGAAGTAGTGGAGAGCACTAGTGCTGTGTAACTTCCATCTCACTCGACCAATTAATCTATTGCAATGAAAAAATTTCAAGCATAACATAGGAAATGCATGGTGCCCGTCACTATGTACATATCATAGCAGCCCAAGTAACAATTGAGACGAAAATTTCTCACAAATATAAATGAAGGGAGGTGATTCACCACCGTTTGATAAGAAAAGCAGCATCCATGAGTTCACGATGATGCAAGCGACGTCCCTCCCGTATGGTACCACTGGCTCCTCCCTTATCTAGGCATGTGCATGGCGGAGATGTTGTACGGCAAGAGAAGCATGACAACATGTTGTCACAATGTACCACGAACAATGCGGAATGTATCTCAATCTTTGCCCCATTGAAATTCATGGGGAAGGCAGCTCCCATCGTGGAGTATGGTGAGATAAAGAAATAGGGAGCAAGGCAGTGAAAAAATGGGGATAGATCTCGGCGAAAGATACAAATGATAAGAGATGAGAACGATCCAGCAACAAAAGATTGTTAATGAAATGCAAGGCCTCATCATGGGTCAATTTCGATTGTTTATGGACCAACCACCTAAGTGAAAAATCATTACGTATCCTTCAAAAAGTATTTCGTATCCTAACACAAATGTGTGGTTGCTCGTGTTATTCAGAGAAAATGAAAATCTTCTACCTCAAGGACTACAAGCACAACCTAGATAGGGAGGGTCATGTCTATAGAGACCTAAACATTCCTTCTTCATAATTTATCCCAAAGATAAGCATGGCAATGCCTTTTTAGATTCACAAGGAACGAGAATAAAAAGAACAAGAGATTGAGGTCTATTTTTACAAATTCAGATCGTTGAGTCGGCAAATTTATGATCAACCTTCTTTATTATGACTCTGTGTAACCTTAGTTGTTCACCAAACACCGGCCTTAGATCTCCGATGGATAGTTTCCGGGTGAGTATTAGGAAGATTATGTGGAGATCGATAATCGATGGGCAATGAGAAATGGAATACAATAACTCAACATGAAGCATACATGGCGCAAGTAAGGGGAGGACTGTGATTTGTGAATAATAGGACACAAGAGAGGACTACCTATAGAGGAAACGATTTCGATGCGGAGAAGGTAGGGCGACTATGATATCAAGGAAGATGCAATTGAATTTATTTATTTATTGAGGGGGAGATGCAATTGAATAGGGAGACTCTTGAATAGGAGGGAACAAAGCTAGCACTACCCACTCATGGCCATGATGGGCACCCTATGTATAGATAGGTACTGTGCATGGTTTGGGAAGTAGGAATATTTTTGTCCTACCAATTCACACGTCCCTATAGTCATATTGAGGCACTAAGCCCAATAACCCAACCCATGAACAATTTGAGAGATGACTCACAACATTGATTTAGTTTATGATTTCTACACCAAATCAGGGTGTGGTTTGGACAATAAATTTAAGTGAACATGGTTGCAATTTGCAAGTAGTGACATTCAAAGGGGACCGGCCATGGAGAGGCTTGTGATGCTAAAATCAATATAAATTCTCTATGGGTGGGTGGGTGTGGTAAATTCTATAGTGGCATTATGGTAGTTGAGAAATTTGTAGCATGCACATTAGGCTTTTGTTCATTTGAAAACTACAAATGTGAATAGTTAGTATCTCGAGTTTTATAGGAAATAATTGATGTGATGATGGTGTATTAAGTTGCGTAAAAGGTATGTTCCATACATGCCATTGGTCTTATAATGTCGCCTTGTTATAAGATGTTTCGTACAAGCAAACCCTGATAGTGCCATGCATATCGTAACTTTTACGATGAAAATTAAAATATGGAACAAAATGTATACTTGTCCTTTTCTAAAAATAAAACTATTAAAATTATTCATTCTTTACCATGAATTATTGTATTCTAAATGAACAATTTCTTGTAGTGCTTTTGTACCATGACATTTTTAACGAGGGAAATTTTTAAATAAATTTTCATAAAGAGTTTCTATGAAGGGAATTTGTAGAGAGATAAACGCATCATTGGTCACTCAAATCCCGCGAGATGAGCACATTGGTCACACTTCTCTCAAAATGTGATGAACTGATCACATTGGTTTATTTCATGATCGAACTGGTCACTCCGTCATTTCCAACCATAACGGGGTTGAGGTGGCGTGTTGACCCGGCGTGGGGCCCATAGTGCAGTCTCTTAGGAGGCTTCAACTTTTAGAAAATATCTTGGAAAGATGTTGAGCTCAATTTCCCCTTGATTACCAAATCGAGCATCAAAATCCTGACCCTATGTAGGCCGGCGGCGGCAGTGGAAGGTACCCTGCACGGCTGTGTGGACCATGTCGGTTAGGCATCGCCGACATGACTAGGACGAGGAGGCGTGACCATCGGTGGCATCTATTGTTTGGTGATATGGGCGGCGCCAGCGGACTGAAGCACGTGAGGGAGGAATGGAAGCCGATGACTGTGTGCTATTAGTGACCAAAGACAAGCTCTCAGGTAAGTAAACCAAGTCCTCTAGCTATCGAGCATATATGCATGATTGCTTAGGTTTTGCGCAGAAAGATTTCATTTTTAGGAGGAGTTGTCAGAATTCGACTTTCGGCTAACGTAATACCATTTTGATACCGATTTCAATGGTGTGGAGCACAAGGCAGACAAGTGCATTCACCTACTTGACCCTGCTTGTCGTGTGGCAAAAGAAGGCAGTGACATTGTTCGAAGGTTTTCGGGGTACCAATTTTAGGTAAATTGTTTGATCTCATCCCAAAATGCTCCTGACAAAATCAAATCCAGCTGTGAATATTTTTTCAAAAAGACCAAAGGAATATGGTATTAATTTGATATCATGTTCTGTCTAGCAGTGAATCAAGTTCAGCTATGAATATTCAGTACAATGAGTAGGCATGATGCATGCTCTCCTATTTGGAATTGAGCACATGTAGTTTGTTACTGAGTTGAGGGCGGCAAAGGCACCCTCGCTAGTCACCCTACGCTCCTTGGCAGTAAGGCGCTCTGCTTCGTCAGCCTGATGCCAGATCGCCTCGGCCTGTGCAGTGGAAAGAGATGTTGTGAGAACCGCCTGGTTGCGATGCAGTTGTGTACCATGCGGGCCTACTATTATTGCACGGTGAGCACATATGCCTCATATAGTGGGCATTGGCAGCCCAAAAAACTACCTTCTTGGCAGGAAAGAACTTATCATGATCACTGCTGCCGATGTTGTTGTGCAGTTGTGCCTACATCACCTCGAGCGCCTCCTCTTCCTCAGCATCTTCCTGCTCAATCTTCTGATGGTTAGTAGAGAGCCCTTGTGATGCTGGCTCGATGTCGGAGGAGTTTTAGTATCCGCCCATGCTAGAGGAGAAGTTGGATGTGTCGTACTTGGAGCGGCCCATGCTAGACGAGAAGTCGCCCATCCCCGACGCTGGGAGGTGGTGCCGTTGCGGAGCCGCCCATCGATGGAGTCCCACGAGGTGAGAAGCTTCCTGACCATTGTGCTAAATGAGAGTAGAACTGAGCAATGGTGTTGCTTGGCTATGGCAAAATCATGCAGGCCGACATCATCATAAAATGAGCTGACCATGGTGGGGGCGGGAGAGGGCGATGGCGGGAAAACAACATTAGCGGGAATGGGCGATGGCGGGAAGATGGAAATGGTAGGAGTAGGCAATGGTGGGAAGGCAAATGGGCGTGGGGGCGCCGCATGTATCCTCTGCCAACTTGCGTAAGAGCGGTGGAGCGGAGTAGAGATGAACATATGAGAGAGATGATAGAGGAGGCTTTGTAAAAGACCCCCCTCCTAAGATTAAACTCAAGGGGTGCATTCCAAAAAATTGAACGCGAAGTAAATGTCCCTTGAGCTCAGCTTGTTTCCAGGGTGTTTTTTGCAAACTAAACACCTCATGAGCGACTGCACTATGGGCCCCATGCTAAGTCATCATGACACATCCGCACGGATAATGGTTGGGTACGACTGAGTGGCTAGTTCGCTCATAAAACACCCAAAGTGACCAGTTCGTCACAATTTGAGAGAAGAATGACCAATGTGCTGATCTCGCGAGAATGCAATGACCAATGGTTTGTTTATCTCTTTTGTAGATATTAATGAATACGATGTATATACACTCCTTCAAAACATATCACAAGGGATGACTTAGGTACTAGACACACAATTTGTTTCCCCTAGATTCACACTAGGCTTTGCGTCCAATGGTATGCTTCAAATGAATGAAATGCAGTTTCTTTCTGGGAACAATTCTCATATTGACAACACCATTAGCTAAACACAATTACTTAACTCGATACATTATTCAACATTACAACACAATGTCTATTAATGTTACATAAGTTCCCGATTGATTGGGAATGCCCTAAAAATACGCATCAATTTGGATGTTCTGAAGGGAGCTCACTTAAATTAAACTTGTGGTTAGTGATCCTTGATGTCTTTCACATCATAGAACAATGCTTGCATCCTTGGTGGTTGATAATGGCATAATTGTGACCCGCGGAGGTTCTTCCATGTACTACTCATATTGATACAACTGAAGCAAGCATGGCTAGAAGCTTGTTGATACACAACAAGCAAGTCGAATGTTGTCCCAGAACTCATAATTCAAATGCGGCCATCCCAGCTGGTATAACCATACAAGATATTCAATTACACTTGAACAGAATTGATACAATTCAAAGCATCTTGATACATGTTTTTTCTTATTAATATAGTAACAATATGGATACAGGGTGTACGCCCCTGGTCTCTAATCACAGAGTTGCAATCACTACAACTAACCACCACTTTTGACCACACAAGGTGACCACTTGGTGCTTCCTTGGCAGAGTATAATATTTTAGTTAATCACTACAACTGGACCAACTAAGATACTAACTACTAACAGTTGAACCACCACTAGCTTCAACAAGTAGGCTTTGGGAACCAAAGCATGAATTTGAGGTTTCTTTCATCCTTTGGGTATGCTAAGAAATAAGGCTTCAAGGAACAAGTCGTGCCTTACGCTAGAAATACCCCCGAAAGTAGGTTGTGGGCATTTAAGCATGCCTTTGAGGCATTGCTCATGTACCTATTGAGAATTTTGACTCTCGATGCCTTTGTGAACTTTAACTTTACATACTTGGGTTAAAGGTATGCATCCAAGTAGTTTGTTTACCCCTTTTGATCAACTGGGGGTGCCTTTAGAGGTTGTGCTTCATTAACCATGAATGGGCTACCTTTATTGTCTCACTTCAAGTGCTTCATGTTTCTATAAATAATGGTGTCAAGGTGTAATAGCCTGGCTTATTAGGGATGATAGACTACTCATATCAATAAGGAATTCCTTCTTTCCGGGATCCCATTGGACGTAACTCCAAAGTTAAGCGTGCTCAGCTTGGAGTAGTTTCAGGATGGGTGACCGACCGAAGTTGCTCCGGTGCGCACGAGTGAGGACAAAGTCTTGCGAGAAAAGACTAGTATTGATCTGTGGGGCCGATCTAGATCCCGCCAGAGTAACGACCACCGGCGGGTGTGTCCGGGCGTTACAAGTTGGTATCGAGCCGACCCTCGCGGTTACACGGATGGTTGCGGACAGATGCGTGGTCATGTTGTTCATGAAGTTTGTGACCCGTCGTGGCACCCGACATGGCACATGTACGGACCGGAAGCACGAGACGTTTGTGCCAAGAGGAGCGTTCTGTGGCCCGACGAGGACGTCGGTTCCTCCGAGTGGGGGTGTATGTAATAGCCCGGCTTATTAGGGATGATAGACTACTCATATCAATAAGGAATTCCTTCTTTTCCGGATCCCATTCGACGAAACTCCAAAGTTAAGCGTGCTCGCTTGGAGTAGTTTCAGGATGGGTGACCGACCGAAGTTGCTCCGGGTGCGCACGAGTGAGGACAAAGTCGCAGAAAAGACTAGTATTGATCTGTGGGGCCAGTCTAGATCCCGCCAGGAGTAACGACCACCGGCGGGTGTGTCCGGGGCGTTACACAAGGACACTGTAAGCACATGCTAAGAGACAAGCACAAGGACTATGACTCAATGTTTGCCATGATGATCTGGCCCCTATGGCATGAGCGGAAATCTAGGGTCTCCCTGAATGTGTTGACTGATAATAAGCCTTTGTCACAATTCACACACGAAACGGAGGAGAAGAACCAGACACAACTACTTTCTTAATGTTAAGAGAAAATCTAAGATGATTGCACTAATCAAGCACATTGTAGGAATGGGTACTTGGTTGCAGAGCATACCTAGAACAACAAAATATATATTGATTTAGTGTCATGAGGTGGTATATCCCTGTTGGTGACTTGGAGTCTAAAATGCGCACCAAACCAGTGCGGTTCTTCGATATATGATTCCATCCCCCAATCGCTTGGCACCTTCACTTCATGTCGAGGACGTCGATGGAGCTACCACCAGGTGATTGCGTAGTCCTGACCTACTTCTTTGTGGCACTTAAGATACATGCATTTCAGGATTCTCCACCTGTGCTTCAATTGTCATATCACCAACTTGCCACCGCCACCCGCCACCAATTATAAGGGGAAACTGTATGCTCCCATCTTTGCAGGTGCCTTGAGGATTTGTTATTTCTTCTGTTGTAAGTTGTAACATGTTGGTTTTCCCCATCCTCCTTAGACCTTGACTATTTGACATTTTATTAATTTTTTGACATCGTCTCAATATGTGAGGCAATAATTAGGCAGAAATGTCCCTAGTAATCTTTGTTCCCCACCCAACCTTTCTGCATCTCCTAATCTCCGCTTGTTCGACCAAACTAGAGTAGACCATGGCATCAGAGGTCTTCAGGATGAAGGTAACAAAGCCACCTAGGGTGAGGTAGGACATAGAGGTGTTGGAGAACATACACCGCAACATGGTCGGTGAGTACGGTGAGGTTTGTGTGGGGTCGGCTCCTTGTATGCGACCTTATCTCCTTATAGCGACTATCAATAGGCAATAGAGCATTGCTCGACAATGCATTTAACAAAGCCAGATGGTTCAAACCTTTCGGCAATGAGTGCGACAAGGTCATTGTCAAAGGGTGGCACGCATGGGTCCCATGTGACAGCACATCAATGTGACATCGATGCATCAAGAGACATCTTTTGCCCTTTGCAGCACTGTCCTGATGTACCATTTGTGAAGTATATTGAACGCGGATCGACATGCCTCCTTTCGCCATCGAATTTGTGGACGGTGTATCCCCTAGCTTAGTCAGAATTGGACGGATGAAATTAGAGAAGGGATTTTCCGTCCACACAACTGCCAAGGTCCCCGCATCCATGTAGGTCACCACCACCATGCCTCAGCTCGGTCGGAGGTGGAGCGGGATGAAAAACTAAATTAGGCTTTACTAATCTGCATTGTTTGCCTGATTAGAAGATCTTCCATTTCTAAATTAGGCTACTTATTTTTTTTGCGAATATGCAAAGCTTGTGTATCATTACATTGGTAGAAGGAATAGAATGATTACAGATGGGGTACAACACATGACACGAACGCAGACAGGCGTGAACATGGTGCCCGGAGCATAAAGGTAAGGGATGCTCGGCTCGAACAGGGGATACATCACAGCTAAAACCTACCAAGCCTGAACCAAGTGTGGCAACGCTGAACCAATAAAAGCACCGACATCTCGAGAACCAAAACCGGGGACACCGCGAGTGAGAAAGATGACGCCTTCAAGAAGGAGCACGACGCCGAGACGCATTCGCCATCCGGTCCGGAGGAACCACACCTAGGGTTTCCCCTGAGCTATAAGAGGGGCGCAACCAAGGGCCTTGACAGCGCCTCCAAGAAGGAAACGACATCCGCGGACTCCGCCGCTGCCAGCATCGACAAGCCGAGCAGGGATTCCTGAGGCTGAGCAATCCCATAGCCATCGTATATCGAAGCGAAGATGAGGAAGAGAACGCCGATCAGAGCCACCATGTCGGAAGGGGGTTGGTTGGGCTGCATCTGCCGTCGAAGGGTGGCACCGCCTTCGAACCCACGAGCACGGATCTGGCAAAACTGGAGGCTTTAAGACATACAGTGTAGGGCAGGCAGCGAAGTGAACCACGAGGGGGTTGGGCGACAGCGATCGGCAACGCCGTCAAGCAAGGACTGGAGGGACGCAGATCCTGGCTACCGTGGCCATAGTCGTCGGGTCATCGGGGAGCCAGGCAAGCTGGAAGGAACGCAGCTGCTGGTCGCCGAGGCCGGAGCCGCCCGGCAAAGGACGCCGGCAGCCTAGGATACCGGAGGGACGCAGGTCAAAGGTCGTCGAGGCCGGAGCAGTGCCAGCAAGCACCCGCTTTGAGGGCTTCATGACTGCCACTAGCAAAGTAGACTTGTCGCCACCGCCAGAGCCATCGTCGTGGCTCGAGGGAGAGGATGGGTCGCCAGTGACGAGGGGGGCGCCTGCAGGAAGGCAGGCCGCGGAAACCCTTGTTACCGGCCGCAGATCCCACGCCCAAAGCATGGGAGGCAGCACCAACAGAGCTGGGCCACGCACAGAGGGGAGGGAGGACTGCAGGGGACAGCGCCCTATGGTCGAGGCCGGCACGCCGCACCCTCCGCCAGACCGGCAGAGACGTGCAGCAGCTGGGAGTGCGGCGCCCGCGCAGGAGATCCGTGACGCAGGGTGGGTGGGGGAGCGAGCAGGGGACAGATCCGTCCTGTCGCCGTCTTCCCGACGCGCAGCACGACCATGGTGGCCAGCCCCCCGGCGGTGGCGCGGCGGAAGCGTGCGGGGAGGTGGTGCATCCTGCGGCAACGGCAGAGCTAGGGGGTTGGGCGTGGAGGGGAGGCGCGAGGGGAGAAGGGGAGGAACGATAGCTAATAAGCAACCTACCATAGTAGTAATCCGTGGTAACTATAAATTATGGTGGAAGAACATATCCTGCTCTCATTGAGTATAGGAGTATAGTACTTCCTCCGTCTCAGTTTACAAGTCCTACGTGTATACTTAGGTTGTCAATTTGATCACCCTAATATAAACTATATAACACAAAAATTATATCTTTTGAAAGTAGAACATCTGAAGTTTATATTGGTATATTTTTTGTAATATATGACTTGTATTAGGTTGGTCAAATTAACGATCTAGGGGTACGCGCACGCCCTGTAAACTGAGAGAGAGGTAGTATGTATAAAGTGACACCATTAATGATGTACCAAATAAATAGTATATCGTAGTACGATACAGCTGGGAACTTAATAATATTTTTTTATAGAGTCAATTACACCGATGGTGCTTGAATTTGGTGCAAACGGTCATTTTGATGCTAGAACTTGTGACATACATCAAACTGGTGTAACAACTTGGCTCGGGCGTACAAATACGGTGTAAATCTCAGCTATGTACGCCCGAGTCACTGATTAGGCACGCCAACATGGCATGGGTCGCGCCGTCAGTGACCCGAAGGCAGAGAGGAGGGCCTGTGGCCCGTTTTTTTTGTTGTGAAAACCCCCTTGAATTATTGTTTTCCAAAAAAAACTGTCGACATTGGAAAGATGGCAAAAAAATTTTGACTCTATGGCCAGTGAGCCCCGTGTGTACATACTGAAAATTAATAACAAGAAAGAAGGAGACCTCCACGTCTCGAACGTGCGACACTTGCCCATGTCAAGGTTGATCCTGGCGGCTACACCATTCAGTCTTCACAACTTCGGATAGATCTTTTTATTTTGAGAATACTTCAAATGGATAACTAGGTTTAATGTAGTAGACCAGAGGCGCTTGAGGGGCTGAAATGGGCTGCCGTCAGTGCGGCTCATTTGCTCCTGTTCATGTTATTTAGAAATTTGTAGGTATGTAAATTCTAATCTCAGTAATAAAAATAAGATTTATATATTCGTGAGGTATAAATATTATTATACATACAAACGAAATAAATTACTTTTATAAACTGTTTATGTATTATTTTAAAAATATACATATATTTAACATAATATTCATAAATTATAAAATGTTTGTATAAGTAAAATGCAAATATTTTTAAAATTAAAATTCATAAATATTAATCTAATTCTATGAACACTTCAATAACTATACACACATTTGTATAGTTTCATGTTTGTAAAATTAAAAATACACATATTTTAGGATTTAAAATCTTCATATGAATATTCGGCTGTGCTAATATTTAAATTATATAAATTTTTGATATAAGGCACGAGTGAAAATTATACACAAGTGAATATTCATAAATATTTAGTATATTTTGTATTCATCAATTTGAATTTTAAATATAAGCAGCACATGTATAGTTTTCTATTAATAAATGTCTGTATTTAATAAAAAATACATGTGCGTGTGTGTTTAAATGTTTTTATCTATTAATCATTGTGTGTATGTATAATATTTATAAAATATAAATATCTAGACATTGTTTTAATTACTTACGTTTCACAAATATTTCAAAAAGAACTAGCGCGTGCAAAATGGGCCGCACTATCTGCAGCCAATTTAAGCTGCACATGTATCATCCTTATACTACATTAACGGCTGTTATCCTTGTTAGATATCCGAATGTAATTGGTGCAGTGGCTATGAGCACGTACACCGTTACAGTAGGTCGCGTATTGGAGTGTAGGAGTCTAACATTTCCCCTTTTAATTTTCACGTCGAGACTCACCTGTCATACATCAAACAAAATAAAATACCATGTACCACGTGGACAGGGTCTTTTTTTTGTGAGAAATAAAAAATGTCGAGTTTTTTTTAACAGGCCACACACTTCTAGTCGCTGACAGAGGGCCCCACGCCATGCTGGTGGCCAAGTCAGCATTGGTTTCATATTCAAACGTGTTTAGCACTGTATTTGCACACCCAACCAAGTTATTGCACTAGTTCAATGTATGCCACAAGTTCTAGCACCAAAGTGACCGTTTACGCCAAGTTCAAGCACCACCGGTGTAATTGACTCTTTTTTATACTATGGAAAATTGTTTTCTTCAATAAGAGCTAGGGTGTCTTATCTGAGGTAATTAACAAGCAACCCCGGCCCACTACAGTAAATCATGTGGAAAATTCCACTAGTACCATTAATTGGTGCCAACTATATGTATAGAAGTACTAATACAATAGAACTAGGACTCCCTGGCGAATGTTCGCTTGGCAAACAGAAGGGGTCCGCTGGCAGTTTTCACTGCATTTGAGTGGTGTGGGGCTGCCAGTTTTAGAAACTGTCATCGTAGTTCTTTTCATTAGGGGGCATTTTTTGGATTTCTTGGCCAAAAATTGCAAATCTTGGGATGGAGATTGTGCAGCCAAGAGGGGAGGGGTCCGCTGGGGTTGGTCTCCAGGAAAGTATGATTTGACAACTTATTTCGCGCACAACACCAGCGAGGAGGAGGAGGACGACTAAATGTCGCACACGCGCTAAATGTCTACGGTGCAACCTCTTAATGGGAAACAGAGGGTCACCATATCTCAATCTAGATATGATTTTCACACCAAAACCAAAATACTCATATATTCTCTCTCATTAGACCCATTAAATCAGATATCTTTTAGACATAACAATAATATACAATCCACCCAAGGGGCTATATCTAAACACATATTAAATATATATGATATAGTTTATGATATTTGTGTAAGGAATTAATATACGGGTGTAAATGTATTACTCTGTATACTCCTTTACCTATCAATATGCATTCATAGCAGTAAATTAATTATCAGTTTTTAATAGGATGCATGATATGTACACTGTAGATGTAAACAATGATATGCGGGGCTGGCATAAATAATTAATTAATTACCTGTTCATCCAAGAAGCTGAGGAAAAGGCTCCTGTCACGTTGACGGCCGCCAAGAGCAATGGTGGCAGCATCGTCCTCCCATATCTCTTTGCCGCTGTCTATCCCGCTGCTACGATGGAACTGGGATGCCGTTCGCACGTAATCGTCAATGGCCTTCGATTTGCCTTTGTTATCCATCTCTCTGTAAAAATTTACACATTGTCAGCGTGTAAAAACATGGTTCTTTTCCTCACAGGAAAGCTACATGCACAAGTTTAGTCCATTCAAACAAACAAGAGCAAGAAACATGTTTGCACCCAAAATAAGTGAACATGTACCAGTACGAAATTCAGATCTAATTAGCAACAAGTAACAAGTCCAAGAAAACATGATAGATCTAGATAAAATATGTACAAGATAATACAAGGGAGTTGTAATCAGTGAACAGAAAGTTAACTACGCACAAGATCTGATCTAAACTCTTGTATTGCATAATTAGCCTAATTATTCTGATTCAAAGGAACACAAGCATGAATTCAGCAAAAAAAAAAAGGAAGACAAGCATGAATTCAACATGTACACTTAATAAAGATGGGTCAGAGAGAAATATATAGCGACTGAAAAAAGTCAGATCTAGCACAAGAAACATCAGGGAGAGCAGACATGGATTAGATCTAGAGTAGTTAAGAAGCACAAGATATGGAGTGTATACAACTTGCCTTGTGAGAAATTGAAGGAGAGCCCGGTGGAGTATACAAGTAGTAGAGGATCTTCCGTGGTTCAAAGGAACACCAATATGCAATTAGTCCATGTTGTAACCAGAAGAGGATGTTCTCTGGTTCAAAGGAACACTAGTAGAGCCCGGAGGAGTATAGTGAATGACTTTTTTGAGAATGTGATTGTGGGAGCGAGGGAGATATAAACCGGGGTAGGGGAGGTGCATATACCGTTTCAACTGGAAAGTTGCCACGTGTATGCCAAGCCAGAGATTAGGCGTATACGTTACTAGTATCAGTGTATCACCACCAGCGCGGCCGAATTGCTGGCTTGCTGCTGCTATTGCGCTACTTTCCAGCCGTTCACTGCAGAAAAGGACACAAGAAAATATACTTTTTAGAGACGCTTGTGACTTTATGCATATATACTCACAACTATCACGTACACTGCTTTGAATCAAAGATCCAAGAAATTACAAGGTACTCCCTCCGTCCGGAGTGAAGAGTTGTGGAGTTGAGTAAAAATGCATTGGAAAGGTGTAAGCCACTATCTCTCTCCTCTTTAATTACCCACCCTCCAATGAGCTAAGTGCATGTAGAAATTAAGAAGACCATGTGTAGATTGCTATTGGTCTTGATTATCGTGGGAAACTACTATACAAACGACGCACTACATGCACGACAGCTGCATGATGTCAATCTTGCCGTCCGCTCTACTTTGATAATATGAATGGACGCATTGATATGTGCTATCGTCCATAAATCGTCTGCATGCATCGTGTGTATAGCACTGCTGTTACCGTATGATGAGAGAGAAGTATTTTTTCCAACTTTAAAATACATTAGGAAGATAAAAGTACAACTTTTTGTAGCCAAATTTTGAACCTAGATGTACACTCTTCACCCGACGGAGGGAGTAGTACTTAATATAACTAGTAAATGGTACTACATGCAATCGGCGCGTTGATATCAGGTCGATATCAGGAGGGTATTAATTGAGAGTTTTAAAAAAGGTAATATTAAATATATGCTGATATTAGGTAGGATATTTTTAAAGGAAATGTGAGATATTAATTACAGGTTAATTATGTCGTTACTGATAATGTCAATATTTGGGATGGTATTGATTACACGCTAAACATGTTGAGGACACTATTGAAGCAATCTAGGTCGCTGGATGCATATGATTTGATGGTTATTAGTTTGATCCCCCCTCCCCGGTCTTTTAATGGTGGGGTATAGATTAAGAATTACAATAAATTCTTTTGAAAATAGCTTCTTGGTGGTATCAATCTTTGGAAGATAAAATACCACTATGTAAAAAATTGCAATCAGACTGGTGCCGCAGTATCGCACCCCCTCAATAATGGTTTCAATGAATAACTTGAGCGGGGATGATCTCAATGTTCACCATAATGTTGAGGAAAGATTCCAACTGCATATAAAATATGTCCAACAAAAGGAAAATCACACAATAACGTATACACGTCTTATCAGAATAATCGGCTTTGCGAGGACACTCGCCTTTCTAGGTTCACGACTCATGGAAAGAAATGACGTGTACATGCATGAATACATGTCCATTGCAGCCATGCAGCTAGGTACGACAACCATGGAATGTTTCGTTAGAAAATTAGACAACTAGAGTGAGATATAGGTAAAACAACAAGAACAAAAACGGCGGACACAAAAAAAACTTGGTCTTCCCTGCCAAGGGCAACATGAGGGCTCCACCTACCAACCCTAGGCGCCACCGCCCCAGTCTCCTTCCTCTCGTACCTAGCGAAGCCCGAGCGGCCGTCGGCAGTGGCGGGGTGCTCTCTTGCGGGGCTCCTAGTTATATGGGTCGGCCTAGTTCGCCAGACAGAAGGTGTCGTGGTATTCTCACGGGAGGTGCAAGACGACATATGCCACAAGGTGGCTTCGTGTGAGGGGCAAGACTGCTGCCGGAATATCCAGGGACGGGTATGCGAGTAGCACGCGCTAGTTTACCCAGGTTCGGAGCTCTCCGGAGAGATAACACCCCTACTCCTGCATGTCTGAGTATATCTGGTACAGAGTGCTCTCGAGTCAGATTCGAGGTCGATGCCATAGGCATCGGCATCTGCCTCGTATATGCATATGAGCATGCATGCGTGAGTGTGTGGCTGGCTAGCTACCTCTCTTGCTAGCTAGCTTGCTTATGTGTATGCGTGAGTGTCCATCCTGGATGGATGGATGCTCATATATATATGGGGAGTTAGCTTAGGATGTAAGCCATGTAGGCATGGTAGCTAGCTAGCTAGTGGCATGGTGGGGTGTCATCCTTGTCCACTGGGGTCACTTCATAAATAGTGCCAGGGGACAAGTGACACTGTACATGATGGCTGGGGTGTCACGTGAACAGTGCAAGGTACGGTTGTCACGTCGAAATCGCGTCGGCTGCGGTCGGCAATGGCTGGTTAGGCGTGGTCGGCACCGGGCTGGTTACGCGATCGGCAGCCAATGATCGGCTGGTGGAGCGATCGGCAACCAACGGTCGGCTGGCGGCCGGGAGTCGGCAGCCAATGAGTTAGCTCAAGCGGCCGGGCGGTCGGCTGGTGGTGCGATCGGCAGCCAATGATCGGCTGGCGGCCGGGAGTCGGCAGACCAATGATCGGCTGGTGGTGCGGTCGGCAGCCGCAATCGGCTGGTGGTACAACAAGAAGCTCGCAATGGCTGGGCGGCCGGGGAGTCGGACTGAGGGGCTTTGCTAGGCCCGATGTCTTGGAATATCGTCTTGCCGTCTTCGGGGTATTCGTGTCCAATTACTCCGACAGTAGCCCCCAAGCCTCCGGGCAACTTGGCAAAGTTGGGCGAAGGTTTTTTGGCAAGTGTTCGTGGAAATGATCATGAAAAAAGACAAAGTTAGTACAGGCAGATATATCAAATGATTGCTTTTAGCATTGCAAGTTTTATGCGGAGGGTGCCGACTCGGTTTCGTCCGAGCCCCCTTAATCTTTTTCGTGTTCCCTTCGCTTTTTGGCTTGTGCTCGCCGCCGCCACCGCCACTCTGATGCGTGGGTGAGAGTGGGCCGCGAAGTGGAGTGTACAGTACTCAAAGTCTGGGAGCAGATTCAACCGAGTTGATACTTGTAAAGTAAATGGTCGGGTCGCCCGAAGCGTTTCTCTTCCCGGACGTTTTTCGCGTGGGCGGCCTCCAGCGTTCACTCTTGCTAGCCGGACAGCCGCTCTGCGGTCTGTGGCTGAGAGGTGGGCCTTTGGTACTGCACACGCTACTAAGCCGCTGCAGGAAATAACGTCTCAGTTGCGGCCAGCCTCGGCCAACTCGGCTGGCGCCGGGCGAATAAAGATAAACACGCCTAAGATGCGACCCTATCCTAAAGGAACTCAAGGTCCCACTAAGGATAGAAGCGCATCTTGAAGACGCTTTGCAAGGTGGATATCATTACATCAACATTACATAATAGTGGGGATACATACAAAAGGGCATACAATGCCACACTAATACAACATCACATCATATCCAAGATCAACATCCGACTACGGATGAAACATAAACAGTAAACTCAAACAATATCCACCTCCTAGCCCAGTGCTGCCGACCGAACCTATCCCCGATCGAAGAAGCGTAAGAAGAACTCAACGCAAGCAAGCATCGCTCTCGCGTCATGATCATCGCATAACCTGTACACAAGAATCGGTGGTGTAGTAATCTGTGAGCCACGAGGACTCAGCAATCCCATTACCATGGGTATCAAGACTAGCAAAGCTTAAATAGGAAAGGAAGGGGTAAAGTGGTGAGGTTGCAGCAGCGGCTAAGCATAATATGGTGGCTAACATACGCAAATGAGAGCGAGAAGAGAAACAAAGGAACGGTCGCCAACTAGCAATGATCAAGAAGTGATCCTGAACTCCTACTTACGTCAGACATAACCCAGAAACCGTGTTCTCCTCTCGATCAACCCCGAAAAGAGACACTCACGGTTACGCACACGGTTGGTGTATTTTAATTAAGATCAACTTCGGGTTTTCTACAACCGGACATTAACAAATTCCCATCTGCCACATAACCGCGGGCACGGCTTTCGAAAGTTCAAAACCTGCAGGGTGTCCCAACTTAGCCCATGATAAGCTCTCGCGATCAACGGCGAATAGACCTTCTCCCGGAAGCCCGATCAGTCTCGAATCCGGCTACAAGACATTTCACAGCAATAAAACAAGACCAAAGAAGACCGCCTGATGCGCCGACAATCCCGATAGGAGCTGCACATATCTCGTTCTCGTGGCAACACCGGATGAGACAGGCTACGAGTAAAACCAACCCTCAAGTTGCCCCAAGGTGGCCCCAAGAAGCTCGGTTCGAACCAGCACCTAGAGAAGCAATCGCCCGGGGCTAATAAAGATGACCCTCGGGTTGACCGACCCAAGGGAAAGGTAGGTGGTGGTGAGACAAATGGTAAAACCAAGGTTGGGCCTTCTTTGCCGAAAAGTCTTATTCAAAGCGAACTGTCAAGGGGTCCCATAAATCACCCGACCGCGTTAGGGACGCAAAATCCGGGAACATAACACCGATATGACGGAAACTAGGGCGGCAAGAGTGGAACAAAACACTGCATAAGGCCGAGCCTTCCACCCTTTACCAAGTATATAGATGCATTAATTAAATAAGATATATTGTGATATCCCACCAAGTAAACATGTTCCAACAAGGAACAACATCTCCATGTTCCAACAAGGAACAAACTTCATCTTCACCTGCAACTAACAACGCTATAAGAGGGGCTGAGCGAAAGCGGTGACATAGCCAAACAACAGTTTGCTAGGAAGGGTAACAAAGGTTAGAGGCTGACATGGCAATTGGGATGGCTTGACAAACAGGTAATAGGTAGCGCAGCATAGCGATAGAACGAAGCAACTAGCATAGCAATGATAGTAATGAGATCCAGGGTAGCGGTCATCTTGCCTGAAATCCCGCTAGGAAGAAGAACGAGTCCATGAAGAAGAACGACCGGAAGTAGTCGAACGAATCCTCACAATCGCAACATTACGGAACCGAGAAGCAACACCGGAAAGAAACAAGCAACATGATAAATGCACAAGCATAAACATGGCATGATGCACAATCAAATATGATGCATGTCCGGTTTAATGAGGCATGGCATGGCAATAAGCAACAAACAATACTACCAAATTAAGTGGAGCTCAATATGCAACGGGTTGCATATTGACAAAACACCACATTGACATATTTAGTTTGATCTCGTTTAGGTACACAACAATATTAAATGTTGTTAAACATGGCAAGGGGTGAAGCACAATTAAACTAACTACTTAGGCAAGTTTAAATGAGGCCGGAAATAAGAAACAACAATTCCGGAAAATCCTCATGAGCAATATTTTAGTTTCGGTACTGTTCTGCCCTAAAACATATTTTATTGTTGTTAAACAGCAAAATAAAGTGGACCATGTTAAACTAGGCATTATTCCACCCCATTTACATATAAAGAACATTTAATTCCGAGTTACGGTTATTTAGTTATGAATTAAATCATTTTAACATGGCATATTAGCAAATTTAAATAAACAACCTTTTAAACATTCTAACATGGGATGAAAATGACATAATATTAATCTACACAATATTCTGAGCATTTTACATGTATAAAGTATTTTAATCCGATGCACAGTTCAGGAGTTATTATATGCATGAAGTGCAAGGACTTTTCTGTAAAACAGCAAGCTCCTGGATAATAGAGAAAATCGCAGCGCAGGGAAAAAAACAACACGGGCCAAAACTGGCTGGCCCGATAGTATAGGAGAGAGGCTGGGGGGGTTTTCTCACCATGGGCCAAGCCAGTTGGTGGAGATGGGAGCCGGGCCGCGGAGGATCGTGGCCACAGGTGGAGTGGCTGCGCGTCAACGCGGGCGATCGGGTGAGTGAGCTGGCGCCTCGTCCTCTGCTTTCGTCGCGTCGAAGCAGAGCAGCAAGGCGTCTTAAGCGCGGCTGCAGCGCGCGCAGTGAAGAAGAAGACGAACGAGGAGGAGCAGCGGGATGGGGCTCGCGACGGATCCGGCGGGAACGCCAAGGGGATCGAGGCGGGGACTCGACGGATCTGGACGGAGATTGAGCTCCGGACGCCTGTGGTCCCGCCCAACAGAGAAGACAGGGAGAGCGGGGAAGGAGGGGAAGGACGAAGGAGAGGGCGCGACGAGGCTTGCCTGGGGTTGCCGGCGACGACGAGGCCGCCCGTCGGAGGCGCGAAGGCGACGCCGAGGTTGCAAGGGCGGCAAGGCAGGCCCTAGCTTGAGGCGTCCATGGCTGCAGGGGCGGGCGCAGGAGGAGTTCAGGTCGGAGGCGGCCATGGCGGTTGAGGTCCCTGGTGGTGGTGCTCCGGTGGCACCGAACTCCGGCGAGGCGAGCTGCAGGAGGAGAGCACGGGAGGATCTCGAGGGCGCCATCCTCCTCTGCCTCGCTGCTGCCGATCGATCAAGGGGACCCGCGCTAGAGGGGGCTTGCTGCGCAAGGGACGGACTGGCTTGGCGACGGGGACGGAGGAGCGGGGCTCCGGCGAGGCAGGAAGGAGGCCGGGGTCCATCGGGAGTCTTCCATGGCGCTGTGTGCTCTGTGAAGAGAGCAAAGAGAAAGACGAGGTGAGGGAGAACAGACATGGGGAAAAGGGGGTGCAGGGAGAGAGAGAACCAGGCGGCGAGGGCTCATCTGCTGTAGTGAAGATCGAGCACGAGGTGCTCGGGGAGGGATCGAGCGGGAGGAGCTCGGGGCCTCGGGTGCGGGATTTGGTGGATCGAGGGGAGGAGATGGTTGGCTGGATCAGGAAATCGAGGGAGAGTCGGGCTGTGGTGGTGGGGATTGGATCTGGGAGGATCCCGATGAAGATACGGGAGAGAGTGGCGGCGGCGGCTAGGAGGAAGGATGGGACAGCTCTCCTAGATTTTAGGGTTGGTCAAAATATATATCTCAGGGAGATTAGATTAGGGGCTAATTGGGCCCTCCGATCAAAAACGGACGGTCGGGAAAATAGGCTAGGGAGAGCCCAACAAAGAAAACGGTGATGTTTTGTAGACGTTTGGGGATGATCCAACCCATCGGTAACGAAAGCCCGGTCGGGTTCGGGCAGTTTTGACGCACGAAAGAGGGGGGGTCGTGGTCGGACAAGAGGGAACGCTTACACGGTTGGTCTCGGACGGCCAACGAAAGCAAGGGGGCAAGGGGTTTTGTTGGTCTCGGAGAAAGAGAGAAAAGAGGGTCCAATTGGTCCGAGAGAAGGTCAACAAGGACAAGCGGTCGACAACAGCCACGGCCAAGGGAGAAACGACAACTACTAACGGCTACGAGTTTTAAGAAAAACATGCAGATGCAATGCACATGATGCGATGAGATGAAATGCATGGCAAGAACAAAATGCAAATGATGCAATGATGAATGCAACGAACAAAACAAAAAGCAAAACAACAAAAAACAAAAACCCAACCACGAAGGAAATAAAAATCACATAGCCGGAAATGGCAAGAGTCGGAGTTACGAATATGGAAAGTTGCATCCGGGGTGTTACAACACTCCACCACTACGAGAGGATCTCGTCCCGAGATCTAGGATGGCACCGGAGGAAAAAGGAAGAGGACGAGAATAGGTAAAACTAAGTTGCTTCTTTGACGAACGAGTGAAACCACGAACCTTGAGCATCGCTCGGGGTTATCCATGCTCTTGTGGTGCAACTGTAATGAAATGCGAAGGTAGCCCCCGAGCATCGCTCGGGGTTATCCATGCTCTTGTGGTGCAAAAAATATGGGGGTGAGGAGCTCACATTGTTTTTCGTGTAGTCGCGGTCGTCGAAGACAGCCGGCGCTGACTCGGCCTTCATGAGTGCACCGACTCACCATTGGTGTGTGCCTTCGAGCCCCGGTGCTCGAAGCGAGGCCCCGGCCGGTCAGCTCGACCGGCCAGGTGCGGCGCGCCTTGCAACGCCTTTTTCTTCTTTTTTCTTCTGTCGCACTGGCAAATGACAAAGCTCTTCTCTTATCTCGCAATCTTCGCCAGATATGCGCAACAAGACTACTGGTGTGTCAAACAGCCGGATCTCCCAGAACTACTTTGTCTTCTTCACAAGGGCGTCAAGACCATTGGTGTAGCCCCGAGATTCGGGCGACTACTTTGTCTTCTCTCTTCGAGGGCGCACAACAAGACCATTGGTGTAGCCCCGAGATTCGGTCATTGAGCAATGGGCGGATCTCCGCCGACTACTTTGTCTTCTCTCTTCGGCGGCACAACAAGACTACTGGTGTAGCCCCGAGATTCGGGCCGACCATCGAGTAGTCGGGCCGATCTCCGCAGAACTACTTTGTCTTCTTCATAGCGCGTCAACGCACTCACTGGTGTAGCCTCGAGATTCGGGCCGACCATCGAGTAGTCGGGCGGATCTCCAAGAACTACTTTGTCTTCTTCGGGGGCGTCGATGCACTCACGGGTGTAGCCCCGAGATTCGGCCGACTAATGAGTAGTCGGCCGGATCTCCAAGAACTACTTTGTCTTCTTCTCTTTCTCTTCAGCCGGCTGTGCTCGGACGGACCGACTCGTCGGTGGGCCAGGCAGTGAAGCGGGTAGATGAACCAGCCGGTCCAGTGGCAACGCGGGCTGTTGACCGGAGCAGTCGGCTGGACTGGAGTCTGCAAAGTCGGATCCTCCTTTTCTCTTTTTTCTTTCTCTGCCAGTCGGCCGTGGGCACCCGGCCTTTTCTTCACCTAGCTCTGGGCAGCCGGATGCACACACACATTTTTTTTCAGCTAAACAGCCTCCCTTTGACTTTTCTCCGCCCGGCTGGGCAGGCAGCCGGCCTCTTCTTTTCTTTCTTCATCTTTTCTCCGACTCCCCGTGAGCAGTCAGACCCCACCTTTTCTCTTTCTTTTTCTTTTTTTTCTCTTTCTATCCCTCGCGTGGGGCAGCCCGTCCCTTTCTTTCTGCACGGAGCAGCCGGATGGGGAGCCACTCGGCGCCGAGGCACCGAGCCGGGGCAGGCGGCAGGCGTCCGCAAGCGGAGTCGGCCAGGCGGGGAGTCGGCCATGGGCGATGGCGGACGCCGGAGCCGGCCAGAGCGGGCGGGAGCCGGGATGGTGCAGCGACGAGGGCCGCGGCGGGCATCTAGAGGAGCGCGGGTGCGGCCTCGTTCAGGGGCCAGCTGGACCGGGTCGCAGGCGGCCGAAGCCGGGCTGACTGCTTGGGGAGGGCGGCCGCCGCAGGCGGAGCAGAGGCGACGCGGAGGACGGTGCTGCCGGGCGCGGGACCGCGGATCGAGGCGACGTGCGGGGCCGCTGGGCAGCCGGCTGGTGCTGCCGCCCGGGAGCCGAGTGCGTGGACGCAGGGGCGAGTGGCAGGAGCCGGACTCGGAGCGGGAGGGGCAGCGCGGGGAGCCTCCAGGCGGAGGCCGGCCGGAGCAGGCGGAGCTCGCAGGCGACCAGGGGGCGGAGGCGGCTCAGCGTAGCGAGCCGGAGGCTGGGAAGGCGGAGCCGGCGGAGCCGGCTACGCGGAGGCAACAGCCGGCCGCGGCAACAGCCCGCGGCAACTGCAGGTGGAGGAGCCGGACCAGGCGCATGGCGTGGCGACCCAGCAGCAGGCGTGCTGGTGCTGGGGCGGAGGCGGGGGACCCTGCGCGTGCTGGTGCCGGCGAGCGCAGAGGACACAGCGTGACGGCGAGCCCGCGGAAACCGGTCAGCGCGAGAGCCAACGAACGCGCTGGGGGGGCCGGCGGAGCTGCAGGGAACCCGGGCGGCGCACGCGGGCGCAGAGCTGGACGAGGCGACGCGGACGGCCGGGCAAGCGCTGGGCGGCGCGGTACGCCAGGCCGGCGTCGGGGCGCAACGGCGCGGGGCGACTCTGGACGACGCAAAGCAACATCAGGCTAAGCAGTCGGGCGAGTTGCAGAGCAGCGAGCAGTGGGACGGCCCGAGCAGAACAAACCACCATGACGGAGATAATGCTGGGGACGCGCACAGGAGTGGAGAAGGAGGCGAACTGCCAGAGGAGTTTGAGCAGATGCAGATGTGCGAGGTACAACATAAAATACGCCATTGTCAGGGCTTAGACTGGGTAGCGTATAGCTCGTGTATGGAGGAGTGTACGGGAATTATGAGGAGCTTTTTTTTGTGTGTGTGGAGGAGCAGAGCGCCTGCTGCCTTGTTAGGTGGCTAGCGACCGAACTCGCCGGAGACGACCGGGAGTGCACGGGCATGCACAGGAGCATGTGCATGGCGGCGCGTCATAGCTGGAGAGGTGGGCGGCCGTGCGGCTCGAGATGGATACGGCCAACCGAAGCGGCGGCGCGGCACGCGTGCAGACGGACGGCCGGCGTCGCAGGGATGGTGATGACGAAGGCGGCGAGGCCGACGACGAGGACGCGCCGTCCCGCACGGCCGCTCCGGGGGCGGGTCGAAGTCGAGCCCCCGAGCGCTACCGGAGAGACGGCGTGACGCCGCGGCGGAGATGACGAAGATGGTCCCGCCCGGACTGCGAAACCAGCAGCAGCGCGGTAGCATAGTACCGCCCCACGGTGGGCGCCAAATGTCATGGTATTCTCACGGGGGGTGCAAGACGACATATGCCACAAGGTGGCTTCGTGTGAGGGCAAGACTGCTGCCGGAATATCCAGGGACGGGTATGCGAGTAGCACGCGCTAGTTTACCCAGGTTCGGGGCTCTCCGGAGAGATAACACCCATACTCCTGCATGTCTGAGTATATCTGGTATATATGGTACAGAGTGCTCCTGGAGCTGTATCTGAGGTCAGTGCCATAGGCATCTGGCATCTGGCCTCGTATATGCATATGAGCATGCATGCGTGAGTGTGTGGCTGGCTAGCTAGCTCTCTTGCTAGCTAGCTTGCTTATGTGCATGCGTGAGTGTCCATCCTGGATGGATGGATGGATGCTCATATATATAAGGGGAGTTAGCTTAGGATATAAGCCATGTAGGCATGGTAGCTAGCTAGCTAGTGGCATGGTGGGGTGTCATCCTTGTCCCCTGAGTCACTTCATAAATAGTGCCAGGAGACAAGTGACACTGTACATGATGGCTGGGGTGTCACGTGAACAGTGCTTAGAATGCACGGTTGTCACGTCGAGGTCGCGTCGAGGCTGCGGTCGGCAATCGGTGGTTCTGAGAGTCGGCAGCGGGCTGGTTAAGCGCAATCGGCGACCATCGGTCAGCAACCCAATGAATGGCTGGTGGAGCGATCGGCGACCAACAATCGGTCTGGCGGTAGAAGTCGGCAGACCAAGAATGATCGGCTGATGGTGCGAATGGCACCAAGAATCGGCTGGTGGTGCAACGGTAGCCAATGATCGGCTGGCGGTCGGGAGTCGGCGACAAAGAATCGGCTGGTGGTGCGGTCGGTAGCCGCAAGATCGGCTGGTGGTGCAAGAAGCAACTTCATGCGGTCGGCTGGGCGGCGGGAAGTCGGACCGAGGGCTTTGCTAGCCCCGATGTCTTAGAATATCGTCTCGCCGTTTTCGGGGTATCCGTGTCCAATTACTCCGACAGAAGGGATTGAGGGTGTGCGCGAGTGACGGGTAACGAAGTAATGGACGCCTGAAGCATCAAATGTGGTTTTCTAGCTCGAGGCAAGTGGGTCTATGTTGTTGATTGGTTTGCCGCTAACATTCTTGCCAATATTTGCCAAAATCATAAGTTGTTAAAACTTTGTAAATTTTTGTGAGATTGGAATAGGAAACTGATAACTAACCAATTTAGTCAACATTATGATTTGTATTTCGCAAAATAATCACTGCCTGCAGCGACGCGTTCCTAAGCCAGGCCTGTAACGGGAGAGTGGCACTCTCCTCACGGAAACCACACACGCAGGGTTTCTTTTCTTGCTTCAATTTTTTTATGTTTTATGTTTTAGATTTTACATTGCTTTTAGAAAATAGTTTAAGAAATTTACTATTTTTGTATCGATCTATAGAAAATGTAAAAAATTATCACATATTTAAAAATTATCATCATTCATTTTAATTTTTTTGGTGTATTCAAAAATGTTCAACATGTAATGACCAGGGTATTTAGAATAATGTTCACAGAGTCTTTATAACATTTCCGGCATGTATTTGAAAAATGATAAACGGGTGTTGTAAAAATGTGCACATTGTCTTTAAAAAAATGTTCACAGTGTATTTGAATAATGTTCAGGATGTGACAAATGTTCAACATGTATGCCCAAAACTTTCAAAGTGTATTCGTAAATGTTTGACCTGTATCTGGAAAATGTTTAACATGTATTTAGAAAAATGTTTGAGGTGTATGTTTAAGGCTTTCAACATGCATTTAAAAAAGAAAATATAAAGAGAGGAAAAAATAAGATTAAACATATGTTCATAAACATCTTCATGAAAATGTTAAAAAATTCTCATTCATATAAAATGGTTTTAAAAATATGTTCATAACAGTTGAAGAAGTATTCATAAAATATAAATTTAGTTCACTTGATTTTATAAAAATCTTCATAACATATAACAATAATCAAGCTATTTAGAGAAATGTACATATTTTTTAAATGTTCATGACATTTTTGAAAAATATTCAATGTCCATCTAAACAATGTTCAACATGTATACAATAAATGGTCGATGTTTATTAAAACAAAGTCAACATATATCTGAAAAACTACAAAAATGAAAAAACAAAAAGAAGAATGGCAAAAAGGAAGGAACAAGAAACCCAAAATAAAAATGAAAAATAATAAGAAGAAAGGAACCTTAAAAATAGAATTAAAAGAAAAGGATATGATAATAAAAAATAAAATAAATACAAAGCAAAAAACAAAATAGAAAAAACAAAATAGCTGGCTAGAGTGGTCCACCTGGCTGAGCCGGGTGAGAAGCAATGCACTATGCACCGAATCAAAAAATAAACCGCACTGCATAAACAAGAAACATGTGAGATGAACTCGCGCAAAAGGAAAACCTCTTACTAGTCCAACCAACTAGTAGGAGGGCCGAAGGCGGGCCTCTGATGTATTCGTAGTAAGCGAGATATAGCATTCGCGAGCTGAATGCATAAAGAGGACTATATTACTGAGATCAGAGTACTTCTTATTTCAGTTGAGAGATCAGAGTAATTGAAAGATCAACTTTTGTCCTCTCGTTCCCCCAAATAATAAAAAGAAAACAAAAAACTTATGTCCTCCCGTACGACTCGATGGCTCGTTTGATTGCCGCCATGCCGCCAGCTTTAGGGCATTAGAGCTGACAATCAATGACCAGGACGATGGAGCAACTGCCACCCACCCGCCTGACAGATTATCCTGTTACGTACGTATAGCCGCTAGATGGTGTTTACTGTTTAAATGTGCAAGGTACTCTTTCCGTCTCACGATATAAGACGTCTCCGTTCCACAATATAAGACATTTTTATAAGTTATGTTTGTCAAAATGTCTAATATTATGGGACGAAGGAAATACGAATGTACGGAGTGGTTCGTTAGATCAATGCAAATCAAGTTTGCTTTTGTGTACCTTTCTTGTGGGAATACATATATTACGTACTCCATTTAGTGATTTAAAATATTTAATAGTAGTTTACAGAGGGAATACTTACTAAACCAGGACAGTAGGAGCATAGGACAGCATAAGTCAAGCGCAAAAGAAAAACTGATTAAAGTATTGCGGCGTGCATGGAAGGAGCCACGCCTTCGACGATGCTGTGAGGTCCAACCGTTACCTTAAATCACATTCTGCCCACCACAACCTAAATGATGCATCACGCACAAAACAATGAACCTAAATGATGCATCAAGTGCTCTTATATCATGGGACGGAGGGAGTATTTTTTACTGCCTGGTTGACCTGGAACATCCATGCCTGGTGAAACCAGCCAGCTAAATATTTAAAGTTCTAAATTTGACTGATTAATCCCTGACGAAATGGTAAGTAAAACAAACAGTTCAATTCATAGATAATGGTAGGCTGGGCGCCTGACAAATCCTTAGACCAGAGGAGGTTATAGTTTGGTTCTCCTCTACAGAAACAATTTAGTTTACCCTAATGGGGAAAATGAAAGCAACTGAGTTCACCTTAATTCAATTTATGCCGATCACTAATACTCCAGGAAGAACAAGAGACACATAGAAAGCAAACCATTGTAAAAGCAATTAAAAACACACTAGAGGAACTGGGACCCAAAGGAGTCGGGGGACGGTGCCATGCCATTGAGGAGCCGCTTGACCTGCGCGATGACCTGCCTCCCATGGGCGTACATGACCAAAGTGTCCCTGTTGCGCCTCAGCACATCCACGATCACGTTGAACTGCCAATCGTTCACCACGTCAATCATCTGCTTCACCACACAGTTTGCATACTGGTGGATTATCATGCCCTGCATGACCAGGTAACCACGCAAGATTAGTCATGTACTATATGTCGCTAGGGATGTCGAGTAGCAGCGGTAAGATCTCAAGAGCCACATACCACGAGATGATCTGCAGTTTGACCACCGCCTGCAGAAAGGATCTCATTTATGACAAGCTTGCAATCGTGGTAGCTGGCATAGATTAGGCACTTCTCAATGACTTTGGAAGAGTGCTTCTGGTGGCTCATCTGTACTATACTTCCAGCAAATCTCAACATAATAATTTGTCGATGACGAGGTCCTCCATGCTCCACAATGTACTGCAACATGTCGATAGAACACACATGTGAATTGTTTGTTTAGCCGCGACAATATTTCATCAATTACAAACCACTACACACTTTACCTGCACAACGTAGTTTCCATATGGGTCTACAGATAACTCCTTTACACAATCGAGAATCTCTGTGATAAACATGTCCATAAGTTGAGGATCCTTGCAGAACTCCAGCATTTTCTAAGAAGATCATGATGACGGGAGGAATAATTAGTGAACAAGGTACGAACGTCGAAAGAAATAAAGCGGTAAAAAGTGTAATGCCCAAACTAACAACCTGAACCACAAGGCATCCATTAGGATGGGTGGATAACATCTTGGCCTTTCCACATAACCGTCTATAGATGAATTGGATATATTGTGGCTGCACACACTCCATACATTTCTGAACGACATGGTTTGCATGTTGATCACAGATACATTTGAATAAGTTGCTATCAAGCTCCTTGGCCATCTGTATTTGTTGATCAATGTCGCTTATTTCAAAAGCCTGAAGAAAGAGACACCATCAGTGACTGAGCTCACAAAGAGATAATATGGCAGACCAAGTTAAAAACTTAAAACATAATGAAAAATAATCAGCTTAAACTATTTATGCATTTGACATTATATGATATTTATAACAGAAGTTATCTAAGATCATGAACATATTAACAAGACAATAAATGAGTGAATGGTTTGACTAAATTACATCTTCTATCTTACATGACCTTACAAAGCAGAGGTCTTCCAAATATAAAAGTGCAGTTTTGCAATCTACAAACACACCTTAATTCCTTCCATCATGAGATGTTAGAAAAGATATATATTGTGTTCAGCTTACCTTCTGGATCACCCGACAACCATAGAGATGAAGGCTTAGGTCTAACACATGCCCCATTAGATTAGCAATTAGTATCCTGAAGTAGACATGTGGTCCATGCTCAATAAGCTATAGAAAAAATTTAGAAGGTAAGTACAAAATTTTATGTCTGATTAATCTCAACATCCTTAATTAGACACTCAAGATAGAAAATTCTATAGGAATTGGAAGAAAAAAACCTTTTGGATAACATAAGTGGGAAAGGCATCAGTGGCTAGTGTAAGGATGTGAGGCGTGATTTCTTTATATAGCATAACTATCTCTCCCGTAGTTGCTTCATCAAGTTTCTTCCGTATAAAGCAGCTCCCAATTGGGTCAGCACTGCAATGTCAAATACAACAAAGGGTAATGGACTGTTTACCATATAAGGTCCCAATTTTGTCCAAGGATGCATAACACAATTGGAGGCATAATCTTAAGAATATACTGATTGAAACTGATGCTTAGTACTTGTGTTATCATAATAAGGTAAGTATGAAGATAAGGTTGCATGAGTTATGTGCACCTGATATCAGGCACGTGACCCTTGACATTGATGAGCTGCATAGACTGGTTTATCGGATTCTTGATCCGCTGAAGAAGTGAATCGAACTCAGAATTCGCAGGAGCATTTATATTTGGCACATGCCCCCCAGAACATGCCATCTCAATGTCAAGAGCATAGTGATTCTTCAAAGCCTTAGGGGACTGACACCATAGTCTACAGGATAGTTCCTGATCTGGGTCAATCAACGCACGAAGGCATGCCTCCTGCATCGCCATCATAGTAGCAAAATTACTAGGCACAATCCTTGAAGAAGATGATGATGATGATTGTGCACGAAAATCTTCAATGACATCCGTATACTGTAGTGGATTTTGGGAGTGTAGCGCGGTATAATCCTTCACTACACACTTTGCAGAGGCAGAAGAGTTCACAGGCTGAAATGGATCTATGTACGTGTCGCCAATTTGGGGCGACTTCTGATTGTGTAGAGTCAACTCTTCTTCGCTCTTTGGATCATCCTGAAAAGGAAACATCACTTTATTATTTCCATTACGGGGAGCACTCACGTTGCAAATATTTCCAATAGGTAAAACAACAATGACCACAAACAACAACCAACAGTTACTAACTCATGATCATATGGTAGTTTCAATGGTAAATTACATCCACATGTGCGATGTATGATACTGCTCATTGCTCACTGCTCAATGGATCACACTGAGTGTAGAGTCCACGACAGTAAACTTTTCTCAATGCAAATTTTATCTACAACAATTAGTATTTCAACTTTCAAGAAAATAACAAAAACTGAAAAAATATTTGGGTTTTTTGGGCAAAGGATTATCATGTCGTATAATATAGCACAAATGTGGAGTTGCCAGATTAAAATCAAGAAAAAATGTAGGTAACTTGAGCAATACAATCAACCAATCACACAACATCACTTTTAATCATGCTAAACCAATTTGTCATGTAAACTTAAAAACTCAAAAAAAAAATGACCAAAAATAGTGGAGACCGCTAGTGCAATGTAATTTCCATCTCAATCGACCGACTAATCTAGTAATTGAGAAAATTGCAAGGAAACAATTTCAAGCTTAATATAGGGAATGCATGGTGCCCGTCACTATGTTCAGCTCATAGCACCAAGACACAATTGAGACAAAAATTTCTCACAAATACTCCCCTAGTCTCAAAATAAGCGACTCAACTTTTACACTAACTTTGTACTAAAGTTAGTACAAAGTTGAGTCCCTTATTTTGGGACGGAGGGAGTATAAATGAAGGAGGTGATTCACCACCATTTGATAAGAAAAACATCATCCATGAGCTCGTGATCATGCAAGCAACATCCCGCCCGTATGGTACCACTGGCTCCTCCCTTATCTAGGCATGCGCATGGTGGAGATGTCGTAATGCAAGAGAAGCATGCCAACACATTGTCACAATGTACCAGGAACAATGCATAATGTATCGCAGTCTTTGACTTTTGAAATAAATGGGGAAAGCGGCTCTGATCATGGAGTATATATGGTGAAATAAAGAAATAGGGAGCAAGGCACTGAAAAAATGGGGAGAGATCTCGGCGAAAGATACAAATTATAAGATATGAGAACGATCCAGCAACAAAAGATTGTTGATGAAATGCAAGGCCTCATCATGGGTCAATTTGATTGTTTATGGACTAACCACCTAAGTGAAAAATCATTACGTATCCTTCAAAAGGTATTTCATATCCTAACACAGATGTATGGTTGCTCGTGTTATTCGGAGAAAATGAAAATATGCTACCTCAAGGACTACAAGCACACCATAGATAGAGAGGGCCGTGTCTCTAGAGACCTAAACGTTCCTTCTTCATAACTTATACCAAAAACAAGAATAGCAATGCCTTTTTAGATTGACAAGGAACAAGAATAAAAAGAACAAGATATTGAGGTCTATTTTTAGAAATTCAGATGGTTGAGTCACAAATTTATGATCAACCTTCTTTATGGTGACTCTGGTGTAACCTTAGTTGTTCACCAAACACTGGCCTTAGATCTTCGATGGATAGTTTCCGAATGAGTATTAGGAAGATTATGTGGAGATCGATAATCGATGGGTAGTTATAACTAGAATACAATAACTCAACATGAAGCATACATGGCACAAGTAGGGGGAAGACTGTGATTTGTGAATAAGAAACACAAGAGAGGATTACCTATAGAGGCAACAGTTTCGATGCGGAGAAGGTAGGAAAACTATGAGATCAAGGGAGACACAATTGAATTTATTTATTTATTGAGGGGGAGATGCAATTGAATAGGATGGAGAAAAGCTATCACTACCCACTCATGGCCATGATGTGCCGCCTAAGGTAGTGTGCATGGTTTGGGATGTAGGAGTATTTTTGGCCTACCAATTCACACATATCTATAGTCATACTGAGGCAGTAAGCACACAAAACCAACTCGTAAACAATTTGAGAGATGACTCACAACATTGATTTAGTTAATGATTGCTACACCAAATTAGGGTGTGGTTTGGACACTAAATTTAAGTGAGCATGGTTGCAGTTTGCAAGCAGTGACCTTCAACGGGGAATGACCATGGAGAGGCTTGTGATGCTAAAATCAATATAAATTCTCTATGGGTGGTGTGGTAAATTCTATAGTGGCATCATGGTAGTTGAGAATTTTTTAGCATGTCACATCAGGATTTTGTTCCAGGTGAATAGTTAGTATCTTGAGTTTTATATGAAATAATTGATGTGATGATGGTGTATTAAGTCACGTAAAAGGTATGTTCCATACATGCCATTGGTCTTATAATGTCGCCTTGTTATGAGATGTTTTGTAGAAGCAAACCCCGATATTTCCATGAATATTGTAACCTCTACAATGAAAATTAAAATATGGAGCAAAATGTATACTTATCATTTTTTTAAAATAAAAGTATTAACACTAAGTCAAACCATCAACTATGCTTCATTCTTTGCCATGAAATTATTGTATTCCAATTGAAGCAATTTCTTGTAGTTCTTCTGTACCGTGACATTTTTAACAAGGGAATTTTTAATCAGTTTTCATAAAGAGTTTCTACGAAGGGATTTTGTAGGGCGATAAACGCACCATTGGTCACTCAACTCTCGCGAGATGAGCACATTGGTCACACTTCTCTCAAAATGTGATGAACCGTTCACATTGGTTCATTTCATGAGCGAACTGGTCACTCCAACATTTCCATAACGGGGTCGCGTGGCGTGCTAACTTAGCATGGGGCCCACAATGCAATTGCTCGGGAGGGTTTTAACTTGTAGAAATATATTGGAAAGAAGTTGAGCTCCCTTTCCCCTTGATTTCCAAATTGAGCATCAAAATTCTAACCCTATGGAGGCGGCGACGGCGCCGGCAGTGGAAGGTACCTTGCACGGCTGTGTGGACCATGTCGGTTAGGTGTCGTAGGCTAGACTAGGACGAGCAGGCGTGACCACCGGTGGCATCCTCCCCCCCCCCCCCTCCCCGGCCCTCTGTTGTTTGGTGAGATGGGTGGCGCCGGCGGGCAGAATCACGCGAGGGAGGAATGGAAGTCGAAGGCTTTGTGGTACTGGTGATCGAAGAAAAGCTCTCAAGTAAGTAATCCAAGTCCTCTCTCAAGCATCTATGCATGACGGACAAATGCATTCAAGCTCAGAAAGATTTCATTTTTAGGAGTTGTCAGAGTTCGACTTTCGGCTACCATAATACCATTTCAATACCGAGTTCAATGGTGTGGAGTGCAAGGCGGACAAATGCATTCACCTACTTCTCCCTTCTCGCCGTGTGGCAAAATAAGGCTGTGACATCATCCGAGGGCTTTTGGGGTGCCAATTTGACGTAAATTGTTTGATCTCATCCCAAAAATTTGACAAAATCAAATCCAATAGTGAATATTCTGTCAAAAAGAACAAAGGAACATGATATTAATTTGATATCATGTTGTGTCTAGCAGTGAATCAAGTCGAGATGTGAGTGTCACAGTAAAATGAGTTGGCCTGATCCATGTTCTCCTATTTGAAATTGAGCACATGTAGTTTATTACTTAATTAATTTGATGGTGCCAGCCTCTTCATCTCCATCGTCGAGGGAGGCAAAGGCAGCCTCGCTGCAACTCGGCGGCAATGCTTCGGCAGCCTGGTGCCTGATCGCCTCGGCCACGCGAAGTGGAAAGAGATGTAGTGAGTACCGCCCGGTCGAGCTATTGTTCTGCACCATGTGGGCCTCCTATTCATGCATGATGAGCATAGATGCTTCATTCGCGGGCATTAGCAACCCAAAAACCACCTTCTTGGAAGGAAATGACTTTTCTTGCTCACCGTCAACAACGTTGTTGCGCAGTTGTGCCTACATCACCTCGAGCGCTTCCTCTTCCTCGGCACCTTTCTGCTCAATCTCCTGGCATTTAGTAGATCTATAACTCCGTCAGCTTGATGTCGGAGAAGTTGTAGTATCCGCCCATGCTAGAGGAGGATTTGGATGTGCCGAACTTGGAGTGGCGCATGCCAGATGAGAAGTCACCCATCCCGGGAACTGGGCGCGGTGCCATTGCGGAGCCGCCCACTAATGGAGACCCACGAGGTGAAAAGCTTCCTCATCCTTGTGCCAAATGAGAGGAGGACTGAGCAATGGTGTTTCTTGGCTATGGCAAAATCATGCAGACCAACGTCATTATAAAGTGAGGTGGCCATGGCGGGAGCGGGAGAGGGTGATGGCGGGAAAAGAGCATTGCGGGAATGGGCGATGGCGGGAAGATGGAAATGGAAGGAGTGGGTGATGATGGGAAGGCGCAGTGGACATGGGGGCACCGCCGCGTGTATCCTCTGCCAACATGCATACGAGGGCGGGAGTAGAGAAGAGATGAGAGAGATGAGAGATATTACAGAGGAGGCTTTGCAAAAGTGCCCCCCTATTATTAAACTCAAGGGGTGCATTGCAAAAAAAGTGAACGCGAAGTAAAAGTCCCCTGAGTTCAGCTGGTTTCCAGGGTGTTTTCTGCAAACTAGACACCTCCCGAGCGACTGTACTATGGGACCCATGCCGAGTCAACATGCCACATCTTCATAGATAATGGTTGGGAACGACCAAGTGACCAATTCACTCATAAAACATCCCAAAGTGATCGGTTCATCACATTTTGAGAGAAGAATGTCCAATGTGCTCATCTTGCAAGAATTCAATGACCAATGGTCTGTTTATCTCTTTTGTAGATATTAATTCATATGAAGTATATACACTCCTTCAAAACGTATCATAAGGAATGACTTAGGAACTACACAAATAGTTCGTTTCCCTTGATTCACACTAGGATTTGCGTCCGACGGTATGCTTCAAATGAGTGAACTGTAGTTTCTTTCTAGGAACAATTATCGTCTTGACAACACCATTAGCTCTTCAAATCTCTTATCAGTTGAATATCACAACTAAACACAGTCACTTAACTTGATACGTTATTCAACATTACAACACAATGTCTATTAATGTCACATAAGTTCCCAACTGATTGGGAATGTTCTGCAATACGCATCAATTTGGATATTCTAAAGGGAGCTCACTTAAGCGTGTGGTTAATGATCCTCGATGTCTCTCACATCATAGAACAAGGCTTGCATCCTTGGTAGCGGATAATTGCATAACTGTGACTTGCAGAGGTGCTTCCATGTACTATCCATATTGATACAGCTGAAGCAAACTTTGCCAGAAGCTTGTTGATACACAACAAACAAGTAGAATGTTGTCCCAGAACTCATAATCCAAATGCGGCCATCCCATCTGGTATAATCATACAAGATATTCAATTACACTTTAATAGAATTGATACCATTCAAAGCATCTTGATACATGTTTTACTTATTAATATAGTAACAACATGCATGGATACATGGTGTATGCCCTCAGTCTCTAATCACAGAGTTGCAATCACTACAGCTAGCCACCACTTTTGACCACACAAGGTGATCACTTGGTTCTTCCTTCGTAGAGCATAATATTTTAATTAATCACTGCAATTGGACCAACTAAAATATTAAGCACTGACGGTTGAACCACCATGCGCGCTAACAAGTAGGCTCTGGGAATCGAAGCATGACTTTGAGGTTTCTTTCATCCTTTGGACATGCTGAGAAATAAGGCTTCAAGGACCAAGCCATGCCATATATTAAAAATACCCCCAAAAGTAAGTTTTCGGCATTTAAGCATGCCTTTAAGGCATTGCTCGTGTTCCTATTGAGGATTTTGACTCTTAATGCCTTTGTGAACTTTAACTTTACATACCTGGGTTAATAGTACGCATCCAAGTAGTTTGTTTACCCCTTTTGATCAACTGGGGTGCCTTTAGAGGCTGTGCTTTGTTAACCATGAATGGGCTAACCTTTATTGTCTCACTTCAAGTGCTTCATGTTTCTATAAAGAATGGTGTCAAGGACACTAGAAGCACATCCTAAGAGACAAGCATGAGGCCTACGACTCAATGTTTGTCATGATGATCTGGTCCCTATGGCATGAGCAGAAATCTAGGGTCTCCCTGAACATGTTGATTGATAGCAAGCCCTTGTCACAATTCACATGCAAAATGAAGAGGAGAAGAACCAGACATAACTATTTTTTTTAAAATGTTAAGAGAAAATCTAAGTTGATTGCAGTAATCGAGCACTTTGCAAGAATGAGTACTTGGTCATAGTGCATAGATAGAACAACCAAATATATATTGATCTAGTGTCATGAGGTGATACACCCCTGTTGATGGCTTGGAGTCTGAAATGTGCTCCAAACTAGTGCGGTTTTGTGATTTATGATTCCATCCCCAACCCATCACCTGGCTGGCACTTTCACTTCACGCCGAGGCCATCGATGGAGCTACCACCAGCTGATTGTGCAATCATGACCCCCATCTTTATGGCACTTAAGATACATGTATTTCGGGATCCTCCATTTGTGCTTCAACCATCATATCACCACCACTTGCCCCGCCACCCGCCACCAATTGTAAGGGGAAATTAATATCCCCCCATCTTTATTGGTGCCTTGAGGATTTGTTATTTCTTCGGTTGTAACATATTGTTTTGCCCCATCAACCTTAGACCTTGACTATTTGACATTTTATATTATTATTTTCTTTGACACTGTCTCAATATACGAGGCAATACTCGGTCAGAAATGTCCCTAGTAATCTTTGTTCCCCACCCAACCTTTTTGCATCTGCTAATCTCCTCTTGTTCGACCACACTAGAGCAGACCATGGCGTCAGAGGTCTCCAGGAAGAAGGCAACAACACCCCCTAGGGCGAGGGAGGACACAGAGGTGTTGGAGAACGTACATCGCAAAATGGGCGATGACTACTGTGAGGTTTGTGCGGGGTCAGCTCCTTGTATGTGACCTTATTTCCTTATAGCGATTACCGATAGGCAATAGAGCAATGCTCGAGAATGCAGTAAACAGAGCAGGTTGGCGGCAACGAGTGCGACAAGGTCATTGTCACAGGGAGGCACACATGTGTCTAATGTGACATCGACCCATCAATGTGACACCGACACATCAAGAGACATCTTTCGCCCTTTGCGATATTGTCTTGATGTACCGTTGGTGCAGTATACTGAACGCAGATCGACATGCCTCCTTTGGCCACCGAATTCGTGGACAATATACCCTGGCTTAGTTAGAATTGGCCGGATGAAATTAGAAAAGGGATTTTCCGTGCATGTTGTTGCCCAGGTCGCCGCATCCATGCATGTAGGTCACCACCACCGTGCCTCAGCTCCATCAGAGGTGGTGCAGGATGAAAAACTAAAGTAAGCTTTACTAATCTGCATTGTTGGCCTGATTAGAAGATCTTTCATTTCACCAGGAAGGCTACTTCTGATCCATTAAGGAAGAAAACGAGCGATCCAACAACCATTCTCTAAGACAAATGGCCCAACACCAGCATATTTTCTTTTGTCTCCTTGTTTTGGCAGGAACACGGGACTCTTTTCCCTTAGGAGAGAGCACCGAAGGATATGTATTAGTCTCGAAAACCTTAATTAAAAAAGTCATGATAGGTATCTTAGATATGGCCAAAAAAATATCCTTTTAAAATGTAAAACTAGTTTCCAAAATAATTTGGTTCACTAGGAAACCACATCTGATATAGCTAATAAGCAACCTACCATAGTAGTAGTAATCCGTGGTAACTATGAATTATGGTGGAAAACATATCCTACTCTCGTTGAGTATACGTAGAAAGTGGTACCACTAATGATGTACCAAATAATTATATAGTAGTACTACAACTGGGAACTTACTAATATTCTTTTATATGAAAAATTATTTTCTAAAACACTACTCCCTTCGTTCCATAATGTAGTGCCTATAGATTTTTGCAAAAGTCAAACATTATAAACTTTGACCATATTTATAGAGAAAAGTAAGTACATCTAGAATACCAAATGCACATCATTGGATACGTCGTGAGTTATATTTTTAGAATGTACATGTTTGGTATTGTAGATATAAACAATTTTCTCTATATACTTGGTCAAAGTTGGCAAAGTTTGACTTTCACAAAAATCTATAGGCACTACATTGTGGAATGGAGGGAGTATAATTCAATAAGGGCTAGGTGTAAGCAACCCCAGCCCACTACCGTAAATCATGTGGAAAATTGTACTACCATTAATTGGTGCCAAATATATGTATAGAAGTACTAATACAATAAAATTAGGACCTTCATCCCTGGCGAACGTTCGCCTGGCAAATGAAAGTGGTCCCCTCACAGTTTTCACTGCATTTGAGGGGTGTGGGGCTGGCAGTTTTTAGAAACAAAAACTGTCGTGGTAGTTCTTTCCATTAAGGGGCTTTTCTGTATTTTTATCCAAAAACTACTAGCCGTGGGATGGAGATCGTATGGCCAAGGGGAGGAGGGGTTCGCTAGGGTTGGTCTCACAGGGAACGCTCAACTAGATAAGATTCCTAGGACTATACTATTAGCAGTCCGAGTGTTTCACTTTGGACTATCTCTTATACATGCAACTTAAACAAAAATATGATTTGACAGCTTATTTAATGAGGAAACAGAGAGTTCCCATATCACAATCTAGATATAAGTTTCACACCAAAACCAAAAATACTCATATATTCTCTCTCGTAAGACCCATTAAATGAGAGATCTTTTAGATACAACAATACTAGTAATATACAATGCATCGGAGAAGCTATAGATAAACACGTATTAAATGATAATGTATATGATATTTGTGTAAAAAGACTTAATATACGGGTGTAAATGCATTATACTCCTTTACCTATCAATATGCATTTATGGTAGTAAATTAATTATCAGTTTGAAATAGATTGCATGATATGTACTCAATGATATACAGGGCTGGCATGAATAATTAATTAATTAATTACCTCTTCATCTATGAAGTCGAGGAAAAGGCTACTGTCACGTTGACGCCCGCCAAAAGCAATGGTGGCAGCATCGTCCTCCCATATCTCTTTGCCGCTGTCTATCCCGCTGCTACGATGGAACTGGGATGCCGTTTGCACGTAATCGTCAGTGGCCTTGGATTTGCCTTTGTTATCCATCTCTCTGTAAAAATTTACACATTGTCAACGTGTAAAAACATGATTCTTTTCCTCACAGGAAAGCTACATGCACAAGTTTAGTCCATTTCAAACAAACAAGAGCAAGAAACATGTATGCACCCAAAATTGATGAACATGTGCTAGTACGAAAATCAGATCTAATTAGCTACAAGTAACAAGTCCAAGAAAACATGATAGATCTAGATAAAATATGTGCAAGATAATACAAGGGAGTTGTAATCAGTGAACAGAAAATTAACTACGCACAAGATCTCTTGTATTCCATACTTAGCCTAATTATTCTGATTCAAAGGAACACAAGCATGAATTCAACAACAAAAAAAGGAACACAAGCACGAAGATGGGCAAGAGAAATATATATAGTGACTGAAAAAAGTCAGATCTAGCACAAAGAAACATCAAGGAGAGGAGACATGGATTAGATCTAGAGTAGTTAAGAAGCACAAGATATGGAGTGTATACAACTTGCCTTGTGAGAAATTGAAGGAGAGCCCGGTGGAGTATACAAGTAGTAGAGGATCTTCCGTGGTTCAAAGCAACACCAATATGCAATTAGTCCATGTTGTAACCAGAAGAGGGTGTTCTCGGGTTTAAAGAAACACGAGTAGAGCCCGGAGGCGGAGGAGTGTACTGAATGACTTTTTTGAGAATGTGATTGTGGGAGCGAGAGAGATATAAACCGGGGAGGGAGGTAGGTGCATATCAGTTTCAACTGGAGAGTTGCCACGTGTATGCGAGGCCAGAGATTAGGCGTACGTTACTATTATCAGTGTATCACCACCAGCGCGGCCGAATTGCTGGCTTGCTGCTGCTATTGCGCTGCTTTCCAGCCGTCCGCTGCAGAAAAGGACACAAGAAAATATTTTTTTGGGAGACGCTTGTGACTTTATGCATACTCACCACTATTACTGTACAATGCTCTGAATCAAAGATCCAAGAAATTACAATGTAACTAATATATAACTGGTAAATGCGTATATTAGGTCCATATCAGGTAGGGTATTAGTTGAGATTTTAAAAAGTAGTATTAGATATATGCTAATATTAGGTAGGATATTAATTACAAGTTAATATTTGGGATGGTATGGATTGCATGCTAAACATGTTAAGCGCTCACCATTGAAGCAATCTAGGTCGTTGGATGCATATGATTTGATGAACGATATTAGTTTCAAATCGGTCCCTTTGGGTCTTTTAGTAGTGGTATAGATTTAAAATTACAGTAAAATATTTTAAAAATAGCTTCTTTGTGGTATCAATCTTTGCAAGATGAAACATCGTCAAGACTTCGGTAAAAAGATCGCAATAGACTGATATGCAGCGGTATCGCAACCCCCCACTTGATTATTAATAATGTTTTTCGAAAGCCCCATCAGTCGTGGGAAGCGTTGAACAACGAATGTACTTGAGTAGGGATGATCTCAATCTTCACCATAATGTCGAAGAAAGATTCAAACTGCATATAAAATATGACCAACAAAAGGAACATCACACCATAACCTAAACTCATCTTATCAAAATAATCGGCTTTGCGAGGACACTCGCCTCTCTCGGTTCACGACACAGAAATAAAATGACATGTACATGATGAATACATGTTCATTGCAGCCATGCACCTAGGTATGAGGACCACGGGATGTTCCATTAGAAAGTTAGATAGGTGGAAGTGAGATAGAGGTAAATAAGAAGAAGAAAAATGGCGGACGAAAAAAACATGGTCTTTCCTGACTTGGGCGACGTGAGGGCTCCACCTACCAGCCATAGACGCCACTACCCAAACTCCTTCCTCCCCGCGTTGTAGTCGGAGGATGCCACCGGGCGAATCTCGGGCGGCCGTCGGCGGCGGCTGGGTGCTCTCTTGCGGGGCTCCTAGTTATATGGGCGACGTAGCTTGGTGGCAGTCGGTGGTGTCCCGAGGTGCACGCGATTGGGCCAGTGTCGGCAGGCTCGACAACCGGTGGCATGCTGTGGGGCAGGCTTGTGGTGGCAGGACTGGGCATGCTCGGGGTGGTGATTTCAACTGGATGTGGTCGTGGCTCTGGTGGTCTTGGGTAGTCCAAGTAGTTCTCTTCGGCCTGGGCACGTGGCGGTATTCCTCGATGGGCACACGGCACCGGGTAGGCCTGGAAGGGCAACGCGGAGGAGCATGGCGATCGGCGGGCGGTGGCCGGGTCGTCAATGAAGTTTCTTCGGTGGGGTTCCTAGGATAGGGGTCTAACGGGATTTGAGGGTGCGGCCTCGGCCAGATCTGGAGCTGCCAAATTTGGCCCTATAGTGGTTGTTGCCCCGGTTGTGTGGCGCGTTGTCGTGGTGGCTTTAGTGCTGGCGCACAGTGAAGGAAATATGCCCTAGAGGCAATAATAAAGTTATTATTTATTTCCTTATATCATGATAAATGTTTATTATTCATGCTAGAATTGTATTAAGCGGAAACATAATACATGTGTGAATACATAGACAAACAGATTGTCACTAGTATGCCTCTACTTGACTAGCTCGTTGATCAAAGATGGTTATGTTTCCTAGCCATAGACATGAGTTGTCATTTGATTAACGGGATCACATCATTAGGAGAATGATGTGATTGACATGACCCATTCCGTTAGCTTAGCACACGATCGTTTAGTATATTTCTATTGCTTTCTTCATGACTTATACATGTTCCTATGACTATGAGATTATGCAACTCCCGTTTAGCGGAGGAACACTTTGTGTGCTACCAAACGTCACAACATAACTGATGATTATAAAGGAGCTCTACAGGTGTCTCCGAAGGTAATTGTTGCGTATTTCGAGATTGGGATTTGTCACTCCGATTGTCGGAGAGGTATCTCTGGGCCCTCTCGGTAATACACATCACTTAAGGCTTGCAAGCATTGCAACTAATGAGTTAGTTGCGGGATGATGTATTACAGTACGAGTAAAGAGACTTGCCGGTAACGAGATTGAACTAGGTATTGAGATACCGACGATCGAATCTCGGGCAAGTAACACACCGATGACAAAGGGAACAACGTATGTTGTTATGCGGTCTGACCGATAAAGATCTTCGTAGAATATGGGGGAGCCAATATGAGCATCCAGGTTCCGCTATTGGTTATTGACCGGAGACGTGTCTCGGTCATGTCTACATAGTTCTCGAACCCGTAGGGTCCGCACGCTTAACGTTACGATGACAGTTATATTATGAGTTTATATGTTTTGATGTATCGAAGGTCGTTCGGAGTCCCGGATGTGATAACGGACATGACGAGGAGTCTCGAAATGGTCGAGACATGAAGATTGATATATTGGAAGCCTATGTTTGGATATCGGAAGTGTTCCGGGTGAAATCGGAATTTTACCGGAGTACCGGGAGGTTACCGGAACCCCCCGGGAACTTAATGGGTCTTAGTGGGCCTAGGTGGAAGAGAGGAGAGGCGGCTAGGGCTGGGCCGCGCGCCCCTCCTCCCCCAGTCCGAATAGGACAAGGAGAGGGGGGCGCCCCCCCCCCCCCCTTCCTTCTTCTCCTCCACTCCTTCCCCCTCCCAAGTCCTAATCCAACTAGGAAAGGGGGGAGTCTCCCGGCGCGCCCTCTCCCTTGGCCGGCCGCACCCCACCTTGCTCCATTATATACGGGGGCAGGGGGGCACCCCATGGACACAACATTGATCAGTTGATCTCTTAGCCGTGTGCGGTGCCCCCCTCCACCATAGTCCACCTCGATAATACTGTAGCGGTGCTTAGGCGAAGCCCTGCGTCGGTAGAACATCAACATCGTCACCACACCGTCCTGCTGACGAAACTCTCCCTCAACACTCGGCTGGATCGGAGTTCGAGGGACGTCATCGGGCTGAACGTGTGCTGAACTCAGAGGTGTCGTACGTTCGGTACTTGATTGGTCGGATCATGAAGACGTACGACTACATCAACCGCGTTGTGCTAACGCTTCCGCTTTCGGTCTACGAGGGTACTGATGTCTACTGCACAACCTTCTTCTTGTAGACGTTGTTGGGCCTGCAAGTGCACAGGTTTGTAGGACAGTAGCAAATTTCCCTCAAGTGGATGACCTAAGGTTTATCAATCCGTAGGAGGCGAAGGATGAAGATGGTCTCTCTCAAGCAACCCTGCAACCAAATAACAAAGAGTCTCTTGTGTCCCCAACACACCCAATACAATGGTAAATTGTATAGGTGCACTAGTTCGGCGAAGAGATGGTGATACAAGTGCAATATGGGTGGTAGATATAGGTTTTTGTAATCTGAAATAATAAAAACAGCAAGGTAACAAGTGGTAAAAGTGAGCGTAAACGGTATTGCAATGATAGGAAACAAGGCCTAGGGTTCATACTTTCACTAGTGCAAGTTCTCTTAACAATAATAACATAGCTAGATCATATAACAATCCCTCAACATGCAACAAAGAGTCACTCCGAAGCCACTAATAGCGGAGAACAAACGTAGAGATTATGGTAGGGTACGAAACCACCTCAAAGCTATTCTTTCGGATCAATCTATAAAAGAGTTCGTACTAGAATAACACCTTAAGATACAAATCAACCAAAACCCTAATGTCACCTAGATACTCCATTGTCACCTCAAGTATCCGTGGGCATGATTATACGATATGCATCACACAACCTCAGATTCATCCAACCAACATAAAAGTACTTCAAAGAGTGCCCCAAAGTTTCTACCGGAGAATCACGAACGTGTGCCAACCCCTATGCATAGGTTCATGGGCGGAACCCGCAAGTTGGTCACCAAAACATACATCAAGTGGCACATGATATCCCATTGTCACCACAGATAAGCACGGCAATACATACATCAAGTGTTCTCATAAAAGACTCAATCCGATAAGATAACTTCAAAGGGGAAACTCAATTCATCACAAGAGAGTAGAGGGGAAGAAGAAACATAAGATCCAACTATAATAGCAAAGCTCGCGATACATCAAGATCGTGTGAAGTCGAGAACACGAGAGAGAGAGAGAGAGAGAGATCAAACACATAGCTACTGGTACATACCCTCAGCCTCGAGGGTGAACTACTCCCTCCTCGTCATGGATAGCGCCGGGATGATGAAGATGGCCACCGATGATGGATCCCCCCTCCGGCAGGGTACCGGAAAGGGGTCTCAATTGGTTTTTCGTGGCTCTGGAGGCTTGCGGTGGCGGAACTCCCGATCTATCTTCTGTTCTGGAAGTTTTAGGGTACGTAGGTATATATGGGTGAAAGGAGTACGTCGGTGGAGCGAAGGGGGGGGGGGGGGGACGAGGCAGGGGGCGCGCCCCAGGGGGGTGGGCACGCCCCCCACCCTCGTGAGCACCTCCCTTCTTTCCTGACATGCACTCCAAGTTCATCGGGTGGCTTTCCTTCCAAAAATAACTTCTCTAGTTGATAGTTCCTTTTGACTCCGTCTGATATTCCTTTTCCTCGAAACACTGAAATAGGCATAAAACAGCAAATCTGGGCTGGGCCTCCGGTTAATAGGTTATTCCCAAAAATAATATAAAAGTGGATAATAAAGCCCAATATTGCCTAAAACAGTAGATAAAGTGGCATGGAGCAATAAAAAATTATAGATACGTTGGAGACGTATCAAGCATCCCCAAGCTTAATTCCTGCTCGTCCTCGAGTAGGTAAATGATAAAAAATAATTTTTGATGCGGAGTGATACTTTGGCATAATTTCAATATAAATCTTCTTACTTGTGATATGAATATTCAGATCCGAAAGATTTAAGACAAAAGTTCATATTGACACAAAAATAATAATACTTCAAGCATACTAATCAAAGCAATCATGTCTTCTCAAAATAACATGGCAAAAGAAAGTTCATCCCTACAAAATCATATAGTTAGGCTATGCTTCATTTTCGTCACACAAAGATGTTCCCAACTTCTATACCCCCGATGACAAGCCAAGCAATTGTTTCATACTTAAATAACCTCAAACTTTTTCAACCTTCACGCAATACATGAGCGCGAGCCATGGATATAGCACTATGGGTGGAATAGAATATGATGATGGGGATTGTGTGGAGAAGACAAAAAAGGAGAAAGTCTCATATTGACGAGGATAATCAACGGGCTATGGAGATGCCCATCAATTGATGTCAACATGAGGAGTAGGGATTGCCATGCAACGGATGCACTAGAGCTATAAGTATATGAAAGCTCTACAAAAGAAACTAAGTGGGTGTGCATCCAACTCGCTTGCTCACGAAGACCTAGGGCACTTTGAGGAAGCCCATCATTGGAATATACAAGCCAAATTCTACAATGAAAAATTCCCACTAGTATAAGAAAGTGACAAAATGAGAGACTCTCTATATGAAAAACATGGTGCTACTTTGAAGCACAATATACGAGACTCACTACATGAAGAACAAGGTGCTACTTTGAAGCACAAGTGTGGTAAAAGGATAGTAGCATTGTCCCTTCTCTCTTTTTCTCTCAATTTTTTGGGCCTTTTTTTTTTGCCTTGCTCTTTTTTTCGTCCGGAATCTCATCCCGACTTATGGGGGAATCATAGTCTCCATCATCCTTTCCTCACTTGGGACAGTGCTCTAATAATGATGATCATCACACTTTTTTTTACAACTCAACAATTACAACTCGAAACTTAGAACAAAATATGACTCTGTAGCGACCCGACCTCAGATGGTCAAGTCTCTGTGCTTCTGTGTCATCCCTGGATGGTAATGCTGACACACACAGTACTCGAAGGATTTATAACAGAGTAGCAATCACACACTTATTACATCGAATGTCTCAAAAGAGAACTTATTACAATAATATGGCTTAAGGCCATCTAATGCGATAACAGCGGAAGGCTTGGAAGATAAAGTGAGTCCATCAACTCCAACGACATAACTGAGCTGCACGGCAACGACCTACAATCCTTACTCCTCGTCTGAAAAGTCTGCAACATAAAATGTTGCAGCCCGAGAACGGGTCAGCACATGGAATATGCTGGCAATGTAACACATAGAGAGTAATAAAATAATAAGCTATACTACATGCATATATGGCTAGTGGAAAGCTCTATGGTTACAGTTTTGCAAAAAGCCAATTTTTCCCTACATCAAAGGAATAAATTTTACTTTAACTATCATGGTGGTTGAAACATCATTGAGAAGGTATAACCCCAACTCAATCCCAATTAAAGTGATTAACAACCCAGCAATATTAATTTAGAGTGATGAGATACATGTGAATACTCAAGTACTAGATACTCAAAATTGTCCATAACCGGGGACACGGCTAACCATGATTAGATTGTACACTCTGCAGAGGTTTATGACTTTTCCCCACAAGACTCGATCGCCTCCGTTGGTTTTCTCGACTGCATGGTGTTTGAGAGACGGATGACCGAGACACGATCTTCGTAAACATTAACTCTCTACTCCGGATAGATCATACCAAACCTATAAAACCCACTACCGCTGATCTACCTCTTCAAAGCTTCACGTAACTTACCCAACTATGCTAGAGCCCAAAATAGCTTGTGGCTGCACACGGAAGTTTCTAGCATGAATAATCTCAGTTCCCTTTGAGCCTGGGTGGCGGTCCATAGGAAGATCACACGGATACCCCGGGATTTCCAAAAATAAAACAGACAACACTGGGTTCCCCAGGTGCCTCAATCCACCCAGATGTGTATTTAAGTTGCCACCTTAAAATAAACCATTAATTAACAATCTCACATCTGTCGTGAATATCTCTCAATCCTAAACCACGTCTACGAGCATAGCATGGCAATATAAGCATAACGTAGCAGTAACTCCTAAGGGTTTGATAGTAACAGGGCAATAGGTTCCTACCTCATCATCTACTTCCCAACCCACAAATTAATGACATCCTAACCATGCAATGTTTGAGGGTTGAACTAATGCATAAAAACTGGGTATGAAAAGGTATGATCAAGTGTTACTTGCCTTGCTGACGATCCGTGAATCCTAGAGACTCGTAGTAACACGCTTCGCACTCCGGGAATTCTATCGCGAGAAAACAATACATACATAAGTAACAAACAAAAATGCGCAAACGAAACTTCAACTGGAAGAGATTGACCGGAGAGTTCAGCTTAAGAACTCCGGTTTGCAAAAAGAATCAAACCAAACGAAACAACGAAACTCAAACGGCGAGAGAAACATGGTCCGTTTACTAATCTGAACTAGAGTCAAATTTTACAAAGATAAGAACTGGTTTAAGTTGACTATTCGGAAAGAGGGTTTCGAGATGAAACTCCAGGCGCTTGAATCACCTGATTCCGATAAACGAGCGAAAAGTTATACTAGTTTGAACATTGGTTCAGAAATCGAATTCGGAATAACCGCGGAATAAATCCGATAAAAGAAAACGACGAACGGCTAAACGAACGAACGTTCATTAGCAGAAACTAAACGACGAACATGTTCGTAAAAACGAACGAACGGGTGAAAGTTCTCAAAATAAATAAACCCAAAAAAATAAACCGATCTAAATAAAAAAACGGCTAGGGTTTTTTTATAAAAAAAAACCGAAGGGTTATTAAAAAAACCGGCGACGGGGCTACCTCCGGCGAGGTCGTCCGGCGGGGTGGGCGGCGGGTCCGGCGAGGTCCGCGAGGGCGGCGAGGGCGGCGGCTCGGCTCGGGCTTCCCGGTCCGGGCGGCGGCGGTGGCGCGGTGGCGGTGGTGGCTAAGGAGAGGGGCTATTTAAAGAGGGAGGGAGGTGGCTTGGAGGAGGGGCAGGCGGCGGGCGAGTCCGGCTCGGACTCAAGTCCGCCAGCGGCGACAGAAGGCCACACAAGGGATGCAAAGCGGCCTTGACTAAAGGCGGCTTTGCTCGGCTGGGCCATTAGCCCGATCGGGCATGATTTCCTTTTTTAAAAAAAACATTCCGCCAAAATTTATAAAATCCTAGAAAAATAAATAAAATCTAAAAATTAAAACTAGTTTTCTTTGCCTAAATAAAATATTTAGAAAAGATGAACTTCTCTTGGCCCCTAAAATGCAAATTTTAAACATATGCAAATTTTTCACTAGGACAATAAAATTCCAAATAAGTAAAATAAAATCCCAAAAATGATTTTAACATTTTTCCTCCAGTATTTCAATTAGTTTTGGAGAAGTCATATTATCTCCTCTCGTTTATTTTAAACTTGAAATATTTTTCCGGAGAGAAAAATAATAAAATCCAATATCCTCGTCTTTCATTATTTGATAAAATTCAAATATGAAAACCGAAAAACCCCAACTCTCTCCGAGGGTCCTTGAGTTGCTTAGGATTTCGAGGATAGCAAATGAATATGCAATAAAATATGATATGCATGGATGACCTATGTATAACATGCCAAATTGAAAATTTGGGATGTTACAGACTCTATATGAATGCCTCAGGCGGTGTACCGGGATGGTGCAATGAATCAAGAGTGACATGTATGGAAAATAATGCATGGTGGCTTTGCCACAAATACGATGTCAACTACATGATCATGCAATGGCAAGATGACAAATGTAATGTATGTCATAATAATGAAGATGGAAGTTGCATGGCAATATACCTCGGAATGGCTATGGAAATGCCATGATAGGTAGGTATGGTGGTTGTTTTGAGGAAGATATAAGGAGGTTTATGTGTGAAAGTGCGTATCATATCACAGGGTTTGGATGCACCGGCGAAGTTTGCACCAACTCTCAAGGTGAGAAAGGGAAATGCACGGTACCGAAGAGGCTAGCAAATGCGGAAAGGTAAAAGTGTGTATAACCCATGGACTCAACATTAGTCAAAAGAACTCATATACTTATTGCAAAATTTTAGAAGCCATCAAAAATCAAGTACTACGTGTAATGCTCCTAGGGGGATAGATTGGTAGGAAAAGACCATCGCTTGTCCCCGACCGCCACTCATAAGGATGCACAAGCCAGGTACACTTCATGTTTCAAATTTGTTACACAACTTTAACCATACGTGCATGCTACGGGACTTGCAAACTTCAACACAAGTATTTCTCAAATTCACAATTACCAACTAGCACGACTTTAATATTATTACCTCCATATCTCAAAGCAATTATCAAGCATTAAATTTATCTTAATATTCGATTCACTCAAAAGAAAGTTTCACATATCTTGAATACCAAGTATATTAACATTAAGCAAATTACCATGCTATTAACGACTCTCAAAATAATCTAAGTGAAGCATGAGAGATCAAGTTTATTCAAAATAAAACTACCACCGTGCTCTAAAAGATATAAGTGAAGCACTAGAGCAAAAATATCAAGCTCAAAGGATATAAGTGAAGCACTATGAGCAAATGACAAACTACTCCGAAAGATATAAGTGAAGGTCGATGAGTAGTCGAATAATTATGCAATTATCTGAAGACTCTCCCATTTAATAATTTCAGATCTTGATACTTTATCCAAACAGCAAGCAAAACAAAATAAAATGACATGGCGCTCCAAGCAAAACACATATCATGTGGTGAATAAAAATATAGCTCCAAGTAAAGTTACCGATGAACGAAGACGAAAGAGGGGATGCCTTCCGGGGCATCCCCAAACTTAGGCTCTTGGTTGTCCTTGAATATTACCTTGGGGTGCCTTGGGAATACCCAAGCTTAGGCTCTTGCCACTCCTTATTCCATTGTCCATCGAATCTTTACCCAAAACTTGAAAACTTCACAACACAAAACTTAATAGAAAACTCGTAAGCTCCGTTAGCGAAAGAAAACAAAACACCACTTCAAGGTACCGTAATGAACTCATTCTTTATTTATATTGGTGTTAAACTTACTGTATTCCAGCTTCTCTATGGCTTATAAACTATTTTACTAGCCATAGATTCATCAAAATAAGCAAACAACACAATGAAAACAGAATCTGTCAAAAACAGAACAGTCTGTAGTAATCTGTAACTAACGCAAACTTCTGGAACTCCAAAAATTATAAAATAAATTGGTGGACCTGAGGAATTTGTCTAGTAATCATATTCAAAAAGAATCAACTAAATAGCACTCTCCAGTAAAAAGTTGAAGCTAATCTCGTGAGCGCTAAAGTTTCTGTTTTTTACAGCATGATCATAAAGACTTCACCCAAGTCTTCCCAAAGGTTCTACTTGGCACAAACACTAATTAAAACATAAAACCACATCTAACCAGAGGATAGATAGATTTTTTATTCCTAAACAGGACCAAAAAGCAAGAAACTAAAATAAAATTGGGTTGCCTCCCAACAAGCGCTATCGTTTAACGCCCCTAGCTAGGCATGATGATTTCAACGATGCTCACATAAAAGATAGGAATTGAAACATAAAGAGAGTATCATGAAGAATATGACTATCACATTTAAGTCTAACCCACTTCCTATGCATAGGGATTTTGTGAGCAAATAACTTATGGGAACAAGAATCAACTTGCATAGGAAGGTAAAACAAGCATAACTTCAAAACTTTAAGCACATAGAGAGGAAACTTGATATTATTGCAATTCCTAAAAGCATATATTCCTCCCTCATAATAATTTTCAGTAGAATCATGAATGAATTCAACAATATAACCAGCACCTAAAGCATTCTTTTCATGATCTACAAGCATAGAAATTTTATTATTCTCCACATAAGCAAATTTGTTCTCATGAATAATAGTGGGAGCAAACTCAACAAAATAACTATCATATGATTGAAAATTAAGATCAAGATGACAAGTTTCATGGTTATCATTATTGTTTAAAGCATATGTGTCATCACAATAATCATCATAGATAGGAGGCATGCTTTCATCATACTAAATTTGCTCATCAAAGCTTGGGGACAAAAAATATCATCTTCATCAAACATAGCATCCCCAAGCTTGTGGCTTTGCATATCATTAGCATCATGGATATTCAAGGAATTCATACTAACAACATTGCAATCATGCTCATCATACAAAGATTTAGTGCCAAACATTTTAATGCATTCTTCTTCTAACACTTTGGCACAATTTTCCTTTCCATCATACTCACGAAAGATATTAAAAAGATGAAGCGTATGAGACAAACTCAATTCCATTTTTTGTAATTTTCTTTTATTGACTAACTAGTGCTAAAACAAGAAACAAAAATATTCGATTGCAAGATCTAAAGATATACCTTCACTTACCTAGCCTCCCCGGCAACGGCGTCAGAAAAGAGCTTGATGTGTACTACACAACCTTCTTCTTGTAGACGTTGTTGGGCCTGCAAGTGCACAGGTTTGTAGGACAGTAGCAAATTTCCTCAAGTGGATGACCTAAGGTTTATCAATCCGTGGAGGCGAGGGATGCAGATGGTCTCTCTCAAGCAACCCTGCAACCAAATAAAAAGAGTCTCTTGTGTCCCCAACACACCCAATACAATGGTAAATTGTATAGGTGCACTAGTTCGGCGAAGAGATGGTGATACAAGTGCAATATGGATGGTAGATATAGGTTTTTGTAATCTGAAATAATAAAACAGCAAGGTAACAAGTGGTAAAAGTGAGCGTAAACGGTATTGCAATGATAGGAAACAAGGCCTAGGGTTCATACTTTCACTAGTGCAAGTTCTCTCAACAATAATAACATAGATAGATCATATAACAATCCCTCAACATGCAACAAAGAGTCACTCCAAGCCACTAATAGCGGAGAACAAACGAGAGATTATGGTAGGGTACGAAACCACCTCAAAGCTATTCTTTCGGATCAATCTATAAAAGAGTTCGTACTAGAATAACACCTTAAGATACAAATCAACCAAAACCCTAATGTCACCTAGATACTCCATTGTCACCTCAAGTATCCGTGGGCATGATTATACGATATGCATCACACAATCTCAGATTCATCCAACCAACATAAAAGTACTTCAAAGAGTACCCCAAAGTTTCTACCGGAGAATCACGAACGTGTGCCAACCCCTATGCATAGGTTCATGGGCGGAACCCGCAAGTTGGTCACCAAAACATACATCAAGTGGCACATGATATCCCATTGTCACCACATATAAGCATGGCAAGACATACATCAAGTGTTCTCATAAAAGACTCAATCCAATAAGATAACTTCAAAGGGGAAACTCAATTCATCACAAGAGAGTAGAGGGGGAGAAGAAACATAAGATCCAACTATAATAGCAAAGCTCGCGATACATCAAGAGCGTGTGAAGTCGAGAACACGAGAGAGAGAGATCAAACACATAGCTACTGGTACATACCCTCAGCCCCGAGGGTGAACTACTCCCTCCTCGTCATGGATAACGCCGGGATGATGAAGATGGCCACCGGTGATGGATCCCCTCGTGTGGTACCGGAAAGGGGTCCCGATTGGTTTTTCGTGGCTCGAGGCTTGCGGCGCGAACTCCCGATCTATCTTCTGTTCTGGAAGTTTTAGGGTACGTAGGTATATATGGGTGAAAGGAGTACGTCGGTGGAGCTACGAGGGCCCCACGAGGCAGGAGGCGCGCCCCCACCCTCGTGAGCACCTCCCGTATCTTCTGACGTGGGGTCCAAGTCCATCAGGTGGGTTTCCTTCCAAAAATAACTTCTCCAGTTGATTTCGTTCCGTTTTGACTCCGTCTGATATTCCTTTTCCTCCAAACACTGAAATAGGCATAAAACATCAAATCTGGGCTGGGCCTCCGGTTAATAGGTCAGTCCCAAAAATAATATAAAAGTGGATAATAAAGCCCAATATTGCCTAAAACAGTAGATAAAGTAGCATGGAGCAATCAAAAATTATAGATACGTTGGAGACGTATCAGGTACGTGGACAACACTCTCCCCTCTCGTTGCTATGCATCATCATGATCTTGCATGTGCGTAGGAATTTTTTTGAAATTACTACGTTCCCCAACAGTGGCATCCGAGCCTGGTTTTATGCGTAGATGTCATATGCACAAGTAGAACACAAGTGAGTTGTGGACGATATAAGTCATATTGCTTACCAGCATATCATACTTTGGTTCAGCGTTATTGTTGGACGAAGCGGCCCGGACCAACATTACGCGTACGCTTACGCGAGACCGGTTCTCCCGACGTCCTTTGCACAGAGGTGGCTAGCGGGTGTCATTTTCTCCAACTTTAGTTGAACCGAGTGTGGCTATGCCCGGTCCTTGCGAAGGTTAAAACAACACCAACTTGACAAACTATCATTGTGGTTTTGATGCATAGGTAAGAACGGTTCTTGCTAAGCCCGTAGCAGCCACGTAAAACTTGCAACAACAAAGTAGAGGACGTCTAACTTGTTTTTGCAGGGCATTTTGTGATGTGATATGGTCAAGATGTGATGCTATATTTTATTGTATGATATGATCATGTTTTGTAACCGAGTTATCGGCAACTGGCAGGAGCCATATGGTTGTCGCTTTATTGTATGCAATGCGATCTCCATGTAATGCTTTACTTTATCACCAAGCGGTAGCGATAGTCGTAGAAGCATAAGATTGGCGAGACGACAACGAAGCAACGATGGAGATCAAGGTGTCGCGCCGGTAACGATGGTGATCATGACGGTGCTTCGGAGATGGAGATCACAAGCACAAGATGATGATGGCCATATCATATCACTTATATTGATTGCAAGTGATGTTTACCTTTTATGCATCTTATCTTGCTTTGATTGACAGTAGCATTATAAGATGATTCCTCACTAAATTATCAAAGTATAAGTATTCTCCCTGAGTATGCACCGTTGCGAAAGTTCTTCGTGCTGAGACACCACGTGATGATCGGGTGTGATAGGCTCTACGTTCAAATACAACGGTGCAAAACAGTTGCACACGCGAATACTCAAAGTTAAACTTGACGAGCCTAGCATATAACAGATATGGCCTCGAACACGGAGACCGAAAGGTCGAGCGTGAATCATATAGTAGATATGATCAACATAGTGATGTTCACCATTGAAACTACTCCATCTCACGTGATTATCAGACATGGTTTAGTTGATTTGGATCACGTGATCACTTAGAGAATTAGAGGGATGTCTATCTAAGTGGGAGTTCTTAAGTAATATGATTAATTAAACTTAAATTTATCATGAACTTAGTACCTGATAGTATCTTGCTTGTCTATGTTTGATTGTAGATAGATGGCCCGTGCTGTTGTTCCGTTGAATTTTAATGTGTTCCTTGAGAAAGCAAAGTTGAAAGATGATGGTAGCAATTACACGGACTGGGTTCGTAACTTGAGGATTATCCTCATTGCTGCACAGAAGAATTACGTCCTGGAAGCACCGCTGGGTGCCAGGCCTGCTGCAGGAGCAACACCAAATGTTATGAACGTCTGGCAAAGCAAAGCTGATGACTACTCGATAGTTTAGTGTGCCATGCTTTACGGCTTAGAACCGGGACTTCAACGATGTTTTGAAACGTCATGGAGCATATGAGATGTTCCAGGAGTTGAAGTTAATATTTCAAGCAAATGCCCGGATTGAGAGATATGAAGTCTCCAACAAGTTGTATAGCTAAAAGATGGAGAATCGCTCAACTAGTGAGCATGTGCTCAGACTGTCTGGGTACTACAATTGCTTGAATCAAGTGGGAGTTAATCTTCCAGATAAGAGAGCGATTGAAAAAATTCTCTAGTCACCACCACCAAGTTAGTAGAACTTCGTGATGAACTATAATATGCAAGGGATGATGAAAACAATTCCCAAGCTCTTCGCGATGCAAAAATCGGCGAAGGTAGAAATCAAATGAAAACATCAAAGTGTTGATGGTGGACAAGATCACTAGTTTCAAGAAAAAGGGCAAAGGGAAGAAGGGGAACTTCAAGAAGAACAACAAGCAAGTTGCTGCTCAAGTGAAGAAGCCCAAGTCTGGACCTAAGCCTAAGACTAAGTGATTCTACTACAAAGGCACTGGTCACTGGAAGCGGAACTACCCCAAGTATTTGGCGGATAAGAAGGATGGCAAAGTGAACATAGGTATATTTGATATACATGTTATTGATGTGTACTTTACTAATGTTTGTAGCAACCCCTTGGTATTTGATACTGGTTCAGTTTCTAAGAGTAGTAACTCGAAACGGGAGTTGCAGAATAAACAGAAACTAGTTGAGGGTGAGGTGACGATGTGTGTTGGAAGTAGTTCCAACAATTATTCTCTAACGATTAGTGTTGAACATAAATAAGTGTTATTTGGTGTTTGCATTGAGCATGAATGTGATTTGATCATGTTTATTGCAATACGGTTATTCATGTAAGTTAGAGAATAATTGTTGTTCTGTTTACATGAATAAAACCTTCTATGGTCATACACCCAATGAAAATGGTTTGTTGGATCTCAGTCGTGTGATACACATATTCATAATATTGAAGCCAAAAGATGTAAAGTTAATAATGATAGTGCAACTTATTTGTGGCACTGCCGTTTAGGTCATATTGGTGTAAAGCGCATGAAGAAACTCCATACTGATGGACTTTTGGAACCACTTGATTATGAATCACTTGGTACTTGCGAACCGTGCCTCATGGGCAAGATGACTAAAACACCGTTCTCCGGAACTATGGAGAGAGCAACAGATTTGTTGAAAATCATACATACAAATGTATGTGGTCCGATGAATGTTGAGGCTCGTGGCGGATATCGTTATTTTCTCACCTTCACAGATGATTTAAGCAGATATGGGTATATCTACTTAATGAAACATAAGTCTGAAACTTTTGAAAAGTTCAAAGAATTTCAGAGTGAAGTTCAAAATCATCGTAACAAGAAAATAAAATTTCTACGATCTGATCGTGGAGGAGAATATTTGAGTTATGAGTTTGGTCTACATTTGAAACAATGCGGAATAGTTTCGCAACCCACGCCACCCGGAACACCACAGCGTAATGGTGTGTCCGAACGTCGTAATCGTACTTTACTTGATATGGTGCGATGTATGATGTCTCTTACTAATTTACCGCTATCGTTTTGGGGTTATGCTTTAGAGATGACTGCATTCACGTTAAATAGGACACCATCAAAATCCGTTGATACGACGCCTTATGAACTATGGTTTGGCAAGAAACCAAAGTTGTCGTTTATTAAAGTTTGGGGCTGCGATGCTTATGTGAAAAAGCTTCAACCTGATAAGCTCGAACCCAAATCGGAGAAATGTGTCTTCATAGGATACCCAAAGGAGACTGTTGGGTACACCTTCTATAACAAATCCTAAGGCAAGACTTTTGTTGCTAAATTCGGAGTTTTTCTAGAGAAGGAGTTTCTCTCGAAAGAAGTGAGTGGGAGGAAAGTAGAACTTGATGAGGTAACTGTACCTACTCCCTTATTGGAAAGTAGTTCATCGCAAAAACCAGTTTCTGCGACACCTACACCAATTAGTGAGGAAGTTAATGATGATGATCATGAAACTTCAGATCAAGTTGTTACTGAACCTCGTAGGTCAACCAGAGTAAGATCCGCACTAGAGTGGTACGGTAATCCTGTTCTGGAAGTTATGTTACTAGACCATGACGAACCTACGAACTATGAAGAAGCGATGGTGAGCCCAGATTCCGCAAAATGGCTTGAGGCCATGAAATCTGAGATGGGATCCATGTATGAGAACAAAGTGTGGACTTTGGTTGACTTGCCCGATGATCGGCAAGCAATTGAGAATAAATGGATCTTCAAGAAGAAGACTGACGCTGACGGTAATGTTACTGTTTACAAAGCTCGACTTGTCGTGAAAGGTTTTCGACAAGTTCAAGGGATTGACTACGGTGAGATCTTCTCACCCGTAGCGATGCTTAAGTCTGTCCGAATCATGTTAGCAATTGTCGCATTTTATGATTATGAAATTTGGCAAATGGATGTCAAAACTGCATTCCTGAATGGATTTCTGGAAGAAGAGTTGTATATGATGCAACCGGAAGGTTTTATCGATCCAAAGGGAGCTAACAAAGTGTGCAAGCTCCAGCGATCCATTTATGGACTGGTGCAAGCCTCTCGGAGTTGGAATAAACGCTTTGATAGTGTGATCAAAGCGTTTGGTTTTGTACAGACTTTTGGAGAAGCTCAGATTTACAAGAAAGTGAGTGGGAGCTCAGAGCATTTCGATATTATATGTGGATGACATATTGCTGATTGGAAATGATATAGAATTTCTGGATAGCATAATGGGATACTTGAACAAGAGTTTTTCAATGAAAGACCTCGGTGAAGCTGCTTACATATTAGGCATCAAGATCTATAGAGATAGATCAAGACGCTTAATTGGACTTTCACAAAGCACATACCTTGACAAAGTTTTGAAGAAGTTCAAAATGGATCAAGCGAAGAAAGGGTTCTTGCCTGTGTTACAAGGTGTGAAGTTGAGTAAAACTCAATGCCCGACCACTGCAGCAGATAGAGAGAAGATGAAAGATGTTCCCTATGCTTTAGCCATAGGCTCTATCATGTATGCAATGCTGTGTACCAGACCTGATGTGTGCCTTGCTATAAGTCTAGCAGGAGGTACCAAAGTAATCCAGAGTGGATCATCGGACAGCGGTCAAGAACATCCTGAAATACCTGAAAAGGACTAAGGATATGTTTCTCGTTTATGGAGGTGACAAAGAGCTCATCGTAAATGGTTACGTTGATGCAAGCTTTGACACTGATCCGGGCGATTCTAAATCGCAAACCGGATACGTGTTTACATTGAACGGTGGAGCTGTCAGTTGGTGCAGTTCTAAACAAAGCTTCGTGGCGGGATCTACGTGTGAAGCGGAGTACATAGCTGCTTCGGAAGCAGAAAATGAAGGAGTCTGGATGAAGGAGTTCATATCCGATCTAGGTGTCATACCTAGTGCATCGGGTCCAATGAAAATCTTTTGTGACAATACGGGTGCAATTGCCTTGGCGAAGGAATCCAGATTTCACAAGAGAACCAAGCACATCAAGAGACGCTTCAATTCCATGGATCTAGTCTAGGTAGGAGACATAGAAATTTGCAAGATACATACGGATCTGAATGTTGCAGACCCGTTAACTAAGCCTCTTCCACGAGCAAAACATGATCAGCACCAAGGCTCCATGGGTGTTAGAATCATTACTGTATAATCTAGATTATTGACTCTAGTGCAAGTGGGAGACTGAAGGAAATATGCCCTAGAGGCAATAATAAAGTTATTATTTATTTCCTTATATCATGATAAATGTTTATTATTCACGCTAGAATTGTATTAACCGGAAACATAATACATGTGTGAATACATAGACAAACAGATTGTCACTAGTATGCCTCTACTTGACTAGCTCGTTGATCAAAGATGGTTATGTTTCCTAGCCATAGACATGAGTTGTCATTTGATTAACGGGATCACATCATTAGGAGAATGATGTGATTGACATGACCCATTCCGTTAGCTTAGCACACGATCGTTTAGTATGTTGCTATTGCTTTCTTCATGACTTATACATGTTCCTATGACTATGAGATTATGCAACTCCTGTTTATCGGAGGAAGACTTTGTGTGCTACCAAACGTCACAACGTAACTGGGTGATTATAAAGGAGCACTACAGGTGTCTCCGAAGGTACTTGTTGGGTTGGCGTATTTCGAGATTAGGATTTGTCACTCCGATTGTCGGAGAGGTATCTCTGGGCCCTCTCGGTAATACACATCACTTAAGCCTTGCAAGCATTGCAACTAATGAGTTAGTTGCAGGATAATGTATTAAAGTACGAGTATAGAGACTTGCCGGTAACGAGATTGAACTAGGTATTGAGATACCGACGATCGAATCTCGGGCAAGTAACATACCGATGACAAAGGGAACAACGTATGTTGTTATGCGGTCTGACCGATAAAGATCTTCGTAGAATATGTGGGAGCCAGTATGAGCATCCAGGTTCCGCTATTGGTTATTGACCGGAGACGTGTCTCGGTCATGTCTACATAGTTCTCGAACCCGTAGGGTCCGCACGCTTAACGTTACGATGACAGTTATATTATGAGTTTATATGTTTTGATGTATCGAAGGTCGTTCGGAGTCCCGGATGTGATCACGGACATGACGAGGAGTCTTGAAATGGTCGAGACATGAAGATTGATATATTGGAAGCCTATGTTTGGATATCAGAAGTGTTCCGGGTGAAATCGGGATTTTACCGGAGTACCGGGAGGTTACCGGAACCCCCCGAGAACTTAATGGGCCTTAGTGGGCCTAGGTGGAAGAGAGGAGAGGTGGCTAGGGCTGGGCCGCGCGCCCCTCCTCCCCCAGTCCGAATAGGACAAGGAGAGGGGGGCGACGCCCCCCTTCCTTCTTCTCCTCCACTCCTTCCACCTCCCAAGTCCTAATCCAACTAGGAAAGGGGGGGGAGTCCTACTCCCGGTGAGAGTAGGACTCCTCCCGGCGCGCCCTCTCCCTTGGCAGGCCGCACCCCCCTTGATCCTTTATATACGGGGGCAGGGGGCACCCCATGGACACAACATTGATCAGTTGATCTCTTAGCCGTGTGCGGTGCCCCCCTCCACCATAGTCCACCTCGATAATACTGTAGCGGTGCTTAGGCGAAGCCCTGCGTCGGTAGAACATCAATTTCGTCACCACGCCGTCGTGCTGACGAAACTCTCCCTCAACACTCGGCTGGATCGGAGTTCGAGGGACGTCATCGAGCTGAACGTGTGCTGAACTCGGAGGTGCCGTACGTTTGGTACTTGATTGGTCGGATCGTGAAGACGTACGACTACATCGACCGCGTTGTGCTAACGCTTCCGCTTTCAGTTTACAAGGGTACATGGACAACACTCTCCCCTCTTGTTGCTATGCATTGCTATGTCTTGAGCTTGCGTTAGTTTTCCCCGAAGAGGAGAGGATGATGCAGCACAGTAGCGTAAGTATTTCCCTGAGTTTTTGAGAACCAAGGTATCAATCCAGTAGGAGGCCACGCACAAGCCCCTCGTACCTGCACAAAACGATAGCTACTCGCAACCAACGCGATTATGGGTTGTCAATCCCTTCACGGTCACTTACGAGAGTGAGATCTGATAGAGATAATATTTTTGGTATTTTTGGTATAAAGATGCAAAGTGAAAAGTAAGAGGCAAAGTAAAAACAAGCAAGTATAAAAGTGATGGAGATTGATATGATGAGAATAGACCCGGGGGCCATAGGTTTCACTAGTGGCTTCTCTCAAGAGCATAAGTATTCTACGGTGGGTGAACAAATTACTGTTGAGAAATTGACAGAATTAAGCATAGTTATGAGTATATCTAGGTATGATCATGTATATAGGCATCACGTCCAAGACAAGTAGACCAAAACGATTCTGCATCTACTACTATTACTCCACTCATCGACCGCTATCCAAAGATGCATCTAGAGTATTAAGTTAAAAAGCGAGTAACGCCTTAAGCAAGATGACATGATGTAGAGGAATAAATTCATGCAATATGATAAATACCCCATCTTGTTATCCTCAATGGCAACAATACAATATGTGCCTTGCAACCCTTTCATCCTTTGGTAAGGACACCGCAAGATTGAACCCAAAGCCATGCACTTCTCCCATTGCAAGAACTACCAATCTATTTGGCCAAACCAAACGGATAATTCAAGAGACTTGCAAAGATAACTCAATCATACATAAAAGAATTCAGAGAAGATTCAAAATTATTCATAGATAAGCTGGATCATAAACCCACAATTCATCGGTCTCAACAAACACACCGCAAAAAGAAGATTACATCGAATAGATCTCCACGAGAGAGGGGAGAACATTGTATTGAGATCCAAAAGAGAGAAGAAGCCATCTAGCTACTAGCTATGGACCCGAAGGTCTGAAGTAAACTACTCACACTTCATCGGAGGGCTATGGTGTTGATGTAGAAGTCCTCCGTAGTGGATGCCCCCTCGTGGAGCTCCTAACAGGCCCCAAGATGGGATCTCGTGGATACTGAGGAAGTTGCGGCGGTGGAATTAGGTTTTGGCTCCTGTTCGATCGCTTGGGGGCGTGAGGTATATATAGGAGGAAGGAGTACGTCAGTGGAGCAACAGGGGGCCCACGAGGCAGGGGGCGCGCCCTAGGGGGGGCGCCCCCCACCCTCGTGACCGCCTCTCTGGTTCCTTGGTGTAGGGTCCAAGTCTCCTGGATCACGTCGGTGAGAAAATCACGTTTCCGAAGGTTTCATTACGTTTGGACTCCATTTGATATTATGTTTCTTCGAAACACTGAAAAAGGCAAAAAACAACAATTCTGGGCTGGGCCTCCGATTAATAGGTTAGTCCCAAAAATAATATAAAAGTGGAAAATAAATCCCATTATAGTCCGAAACAATAGATAAAGTAGCATGGAGCAATCAAAAATTATAGATACCTTGGAGACGTATCGCATCCCCAAGCTTAATTCCTGCTCGTCCTCGAGTAGGTAAATGATAAAAAGAGAATTTTTGATGCGGAGTGATACTTTGGCATAATTTCAATGTAAATCTTCTTAATTGTGATATGAATATTCATATCCGAAAGATTCAAGACAAAAGTTCATATTGACATGAAAAAAATACTTCAAGCATACTAATCAAAGTAATCATGTCTTCTCAAAATAACATGGCCAAACAAAGTTCGTCCCTACAAAATCATATAGTTAGGCTATGTTTCATTTTCGTCCCACAAAGATGTTCCCAACTTCTATACCCCCGATGACAAGCCAAGCAATTGTTTCATACTTAAATAATCTCAAACTTTTTCAACATTCACACAATACATGAGCGTGAGCCATGGATATAGCACTATGGGTGGAATAGAATATGATGATGGGGATTGTGTGGAGAAGACAAAAAGGGAGAAAGTCTCACATTGACGAGGATAATCAACGGGCTATGGAGATGCCCATCAATTGATGTCAACATGAGGAGTAGGGATTGCCATGCAACGGATGCACTAGAGCTATGAATGCTCAACAAAAGAAAACTAGTGGGTGTGCATCCAACTTGCTTGCTCATGAATACCTAGGGCATTTTGAGGAAGCCCATCGTAGGAATATACAAGCCAAGTTCTACAATGAAAAATTCCCACTAGTATAAAAAGACAACTTATGAGACACACTATATGAAAAACTTGGTGCTACTTTGAAGCACAATATATGAGACTCACTACATGAAGAACAAGGTGCTACTTTGAAGCACAAGTGTGGAAAAAGAGATGGTAGCATTGCCCTTTTTATTTATTTTCTTTTTTTTTGGGCCTTTCTTTTTTCTTTTTGGCCTTTCTCTTCTTTTTTTAGGCAATGATCTAATAATGATGATCATCACACTTCTATTGATTACAACATAAGGATTACAACTCGAAACTAGAACAAGGTATGACTCTATATGAATGCCTCCGGCGGTGTACCGGGATGGTACAATGAATCAAGAGTGACATGTATGAAAAATAATGCATGGTGGCTTTGCCACAAATACGATGTCAACTACATGATCATGCAATGGCAATATGACAAAAGTAAAGTATGTCATGATGATGAACGGAACGGTGGAAAGTTGCATGGAAATATATCTCGGAATGGCTATGGAAATGCCATAATGGGTAGGTATGGTGGATGTTTTGAGGAAGATATAAGGAGGTTTATGTGTGATAGAGCGTATCATATCACGGGGTTTGGATGCACTGGCGAAGTTTGCACCAACTCTCAAGGTGAGAAAGGGCAATGCACGGTACCGAAGAGGCTAGCAAAGGCTGAAAGGTAAAGTGCGTATTATCCATGGACTCAACATTAGTCAAAAGAACTCATATACTTATTGCAAAAATTTGGAAGTCGTCAAAAATCAAGTACTACGCACATGCTCCTAGGGGGATAGATTGGTAGGAAAAGACCATCGCTCGTCCCCGACCGCCACTCATAAGGATTAACAAGCCATGTACACTTCATGTTTCAAATTTGTTACACAACTTTAACCATACGTGCATGCTACGGGATTTGCAAACTTCAACACAAGCATTTCTCAAATTCACAACTACTCAACTAGCACGACTTTAATATTATCACCTCCATATCTCAAAACAATTATCAAGCATCAAACTTATCTTTGTATTCAATACACTCAAAAGAAAGTTTCACATATCTTGAATACCAAGTATATTAATATTAAGCAAATTACCATGCTAGTAACGACTCTCAAAATAATCTAAGTGAAGCATGAGAGATCAATAGTTTCTTTAAAAAAATCCACCACCGTGCTTTAAAAGATCTAAGTGAAGTACTAGAGCAAAAATTATCATGCTCAAAAGATATAAGTGAAGCACTATGAGCAAACACTATCAAGCTCAAAAGATATAAGTGAGGCACATAGAGTATTCTATCAAATTCCAGTTCATGTATGGCTCTCTCAAAAGGTGTGTACAGCAAGGATGATTATGGTAAACTAAAAAGCAAAGACGCAAATAATACAAGATGCTCCAAGCAAAACACTTATCATGTGGTGAATAAAAATATAGCTCCAAGTAAATTACCGATGGAAGTGGACGAAAGAGGGGATGCCTTCCGGGGCATCCCCAAGCTTTGAATTTTTGGTGTCCTTGGATTATCTTGGGGGTGCCATGGGCATCCCCAAGCTTAGGCTCTTGCCACTCCTTGTTCCATAATCATCAAAAGAATTCACCCAAAACTTGAAAACTTCACAACACAAAACTCAATAGAAATTTCGTGATCTCCGTTAGAGAAAGAAAACAAAAGACTACTTCAAGATACTGTAATGAACTCATTCTTTATTTATATTGGTGTTAAAGCTACTGTATTCCAACTTCTCTATGGATCATAAACTATTTTACTAGCCATAGATTCATCAAAATAAGCAAACAACACACGCAAAACAGAATCTGTCAAAAACAGAATAGTCTGTAGTAATCTGTAACTAACTCAAACTTATGGAACTCAACAAATTTTACAAAAATTAGACGACCTGGAAAATTTGTTTATTGATCAGCAGCAACTGGAATCAATATTTTATCACGTTCTGGTGATTTTTAACAATTCGGGCACTGAGCGCAATGTTTCTGAAAATTACAGCAAGATCAAATAACTATCATCCAAGAAGATCCAATAGGTTTAACTTGGCACAAACACTAATTAAAAGATAGAACCACATCTAAACAGAGACTAGATGGATTATTTATTCCTAAATAGAAACAAAAACAAAAAACTAAAAATAAAATTGGGTTGCCTCCCAACAAGCGCTATCGTTTAACGCCCCTAGCTAGGCATAAAAGCAAGGATAGATCTAGGTATTGCCATCTTTAATTTTCAGTTTTTTAGCGGAGTCACGCTCGAATCTGGGTGGTTCTTTCCGCTTCCCTTCATACTCGGAAATTTTTAGATCTAAAGAATCCAACCGCTTATTACAAAGAGTAATCAACATATTCATGCGGTGAATATTTCCGCTAACACTTTTAAGAGGCTCAAGATACTTTTGTAATTTTTTTGTTACTTCGCAAATCTTCTCAAACACTTGGGTTTCTTCCTAGGTAGGATGAGATCCTCCCTTTTGGGGTAGTGTTCCCACTATTCCCTCTATAACTTCATGCGCAATACTGGGATCAATCTCAATGGAATTTCCCTTGGCAATGCAATCCAAGAGTTGTCTATGCGTCATATTTAACCCAACATAAAAATTGCGACGAAGAATTCTAAAGTTCACCTCTAGGGTGCACTTACGATAAGATTCCATCATCCTATACCAAGCATCTTTTAAGTTTTCTCCTTGCCTTTGCTTGAAGTGAAGAACTTCAAACTCGGGAGACATAGGAGCGGATAAGGAATTAGACATAACGACAAGCAAGCGGACGAGGAAAAAGGCAAAGGCAAAAAGAGGAGGAGATTGGGAAAGAGAGGGCGAATAAAACGGCAAGGGTGAAGTGGGGGAGAGGAAAACGAGAGGCAAATGGCAAATAATGTAATGCGAGAGATAGGGATTGTGATGGGTAATTGGTATGTTGACTTTTGCGTAGACTCCCCGGCAACGGCGCCAGAAATCCTTCTTGCTACATCTTGAGCTTGCGTTGGTTTTCCCCGAAGAGGAGAGGATGATGCAGCACAGTAGCGTAAGTATTTCCCTCAGTTTTGAGAACCAAGTATCAATCCAAGAGGAGGCCACACACAAGTCCCTTGTACCTGCACAAAATGATAGCTACTGCAACCAACGCGACTAGGGGTTGTCAATCCCTTCACGGTCACTTACGAGAGTGAGATCTGATAGAGATAATATTTTTGGTATTTTTGGTATAAAGATGCAAAGTGAAAAGTAAAAGGCAAAGTAAAAACAAGCAAGTATAAAAGTGATGGAGATTGATATGATGAGAATAGACCCGGGGGCCATAGGTTTCACTAGTGGCTTCTCTCAAGAGCATAAGTATTCTACGGTGGGTGAACAAATTACTGTTGAGCAATTGACAGAATTGAGCATAGTTATGAGTATATCTAGGTATGATCATGTATATAGGCATCACGTCCGAGACAAGTAGACCGAAATGATTCTGCATCTACTACTATTACTCCACTCATCGACCGCTATCCAGCATGCATCTAGAGTATTAAGTTAAAAACAGAGTAACGCCTTAAGCAAGATGACATGATGTAGAGGAATAAATTCATGCAATATGATAAATACCCCATCTTGTTATCCTCGATGGCAACAATACAATACGTGCCTTGCAACCCTTTACATCACATTTGGTAAGGACACCATAAGATTGAACCCAAAGCCATGCACTTCTCCCCTTGCAAGAACTACCAATCTAGTTGGCCAAACCAAACGGATAATTCGAAGAGACTGCAAAGATAACTCAATCATACATAAAAGAATTCAGAGAAGATTCAAAAATTATTCATAGATAAGCTGGATCATAAACCCACAATTCATCGGTCTCAACAAACACACCGCAAAAATAAGATTACATCGAATATATCTCCACGAGAGAGGGGGAGAACATTGTATTGAGATCCAAAAAGAGAGAAGAAGCCATCTAGCTACTAGCTATGGACCCGAAGGTCTGAAGTAAACTACTCACACTTCATCGGAGAGGCTATGGTGTTGATGTAGAAGCCCTCCGTAGTGGATGCCCCCTCCGGCGGAGCTCCGGAACAGGCCTCAACATGGGATCTCGTGGATACAGGAAGTTGCGGCGGTGGAATTAGGTTTTTGGCTCCTGTTCTGATCGTTTGGGGGTACGTACGTATATATAGGAGGAAGGAGTACGTCGGTGGAGCAACAAGGGGCCGACGAGGCAGGGGGGTGTGCCCTGGGGGGCGCGCCCCCCACCCTCGTGACCGCCTCTCTGGTTCCTTGGCGTAGGGTCCAAGTCTCCTGGATCACGTTTGGTGAGAAAATCACGTTTCCGAAGGTTTCATTCCGTTTGGACTCCGTTTGATATTATGTTTCTTCGAAACACTGAAAAAGGCAAAAAACATCAATTCTGGGCTGGGCCTCCGGTTAATAGGTTAGTCCCAAAAATAATATAAAAGTGGAAAATAAAGCCCACTATAGTCCAAAACAATAGATAAAGTAGCATGGAGCAATAAAAAATTATAGATACGTTGGAGATGTATCATGCATCACCATGATCTTGCGTGTGCGTAGGAATTTTTTTGAAATTACTACGTTCCCCAACACACAGGTTGAAAGATCGAGGATGTCGCCTAGAGGGGGGGGGGTGAATAGGCGCTTTAAAATAATTACGGTTTATGCTTGAACAAATGCGGAATAAACCTAACGGTTAATTTGTCAAGCACAAAACCTACAACAACTAGGCTCACCTATGTGCACCAACAACTTATGCTAAGCAAGATAAGCAACTATGTGATAGCAAGATATATGACAAAGAACAATATGGCTATCACAAAGTAAAGTGCATAAGTAAAGGGGCTCGGTAAGAGATAACCGAGGCACGCGGAGACGATGATGTATCCCAAGTTCACACCCTTGCGGATGCTAATCTCCGCTTGGCGCGGTGTGGAGGCACAATGCTCCCCAAGAAGCCACTAGGGCCACCGTAATCTCCTCACGCCTCGCACAATGCAAGATGCCGTGATTCCACTAAGGGACCCTTGAGGCGGTCACCGAACCCGTATAAGTGGCAACCCTTGGGGCGGTCACCAACCCGTACACTTTGGCAACCCTTGGGGCGGTCACGGAACCCGTCAAATTGCTCAAGGCGATCTCCACAACCTAATTGGAGACCCGACGCTTGCCGGAGCTTTACACCACAATGATTGAGCTCGAACACTACTAACTGCCTAGGGCGCCCAAGCACCCAAGAGGAACAAGCTCAAGGGCACCAAGCACCCAAGAGTAATAAGCTTCTCAACTTGTAACTCCACGTATCACCGTGGAGAACTCAAACCGATGCACCAAATGCAATGGCAAGGGCACGCTGAGTGCCCAAGTCCTTCTCTCAAATCCCACCAAAGCAACTAATGCTAGGGAGGAAAATGAGAGGAAGAACAAGAAGGAGAACACCAAGAACTCCAAGATCTAGATCCAAGGGTTCCCCTCACATAGAGGAGAAAGTGATTGGTGGAAATGTGGATCTAGATCTCCTCTCTTTTCCCCCAAAACTAGCAAGAATCCATGGAGGGATTGAGAGATAGCAAGCTCGGAGAAGGTCAACAATGGGGGAAGAACACGAGCTCCAAAGGATAAGGTTCAATGGGGAAGAAGACCCCCTTTTATAGGAGGGGGAAAATCCAACCGTTACCCCACTGAAAATCCCCGCACAGAGCGGTACTACCGCTGAGGGCGGTACTACCGCTCCCTATCCAGCGGTACTACCGCGCTGAAGAGAAAGTCAGGCCACTGGCCCCAGATCGGTACTACCGTGGGAGTAGAGCGGTACTACCGCTCAGAGCGGTACTACCGCTTCTACTGCCGCTACTAGTGCCGCAAAACCCGACACGAAAAACTTCGTTCGAGAATCGAGGCGGAAGTAGCCCACGCTGCAGCGGTACTACGGCCGAAAATCCCAAGCGGTACTACTGTTCGGAGAGCGGTACTACATTCGAGAGCGGTACTACCATTGGGGAGCTTCAGCGGTACTACCGCTGAGGGTCACGGTACTACCGCTGGCACCAACCTTAAGCCACAACCACGAAAACGAAGAATACTCCAAGGAAAACCAGAACTGCCATAACTTCTTCATATGAGCTCCGAATTGAGCAAACTCAAGCTTGTTTGAAACAAGACAACGAGTAGCATCAAAACAAAGGAGTGAAACCTCCAACCGAGAAGAACCGGCATACCCTCCAACATCGAAAACATCATAGAAGATGCATGAGAACTCCGTTTTCTATGAACTCGAGCTTGTCATAAAATGACCATAAGCTCCAAATCTCACAAGGAGAAGAACCAAACAAGAATCCAAAAGATGATGCAAGGATGCAATGGTTTGAGCTCTCTCTGAATGATACGATCAAGCTACTCATCGAGAGCCCCCTTGATAGTACGGCAATCGATCCTATAACCCGGTCTCCCAACTACCATCATGAGACCGGTAAAATAGAAAACCTATCAAGGGCAAACCTTTGCCTTGCACATGGTCCACTTGAGCTAGACGATGACGATCTTGACTCCCTCAAGTTGGACCACCTTTCTTGATTGCGTTGGCTCAAGAAGACTAGTTGATTTCTCCCCATACTCCACTATGGGTGAGCCACTCTTCCGCACATCTTCACAAGTCCATTGTCACCAAATGGACGGCAAGCTTCAAGCATTTGATCTCTTCGTGATGCTTCACTTGAATTTGCACACCGCAACCTAACCCCACAAAGAACTCTCACGAAGACCATGGGTTAGTACACAAAGCGTAATGGACAATGCTTACCATACCATGGGATCACTTGATCCCTCTGTACATCTTGTACGCTTTGTGTGTTGAATCTTTCCAACTCTCTTCATTTGGATGATGTCTTGAAGGTGGACATGAATGATCACACAATCTTATTCTTCAAGACATGCTTGCAATAAGCTCAACACTCACATGACCAATATTTGGATAATTCCTTGAATAGCACCTTGGTCGACACAAAACTCTCCTTGAAACCAACACATGTACTCCAAGAAAAGCCTATGGACAAACCCTTCAAATATAACTCAAGGCAATCATTAGTCCATAGAGATTGTCATCAATTACCAAAACCACACATGGGGGCACCGCATGTCCTTTCACAGGTCGCGTCTTGTATGAGTGCTACCGGGTGTCGCCGGCGAGCCCCGTCCTCGGCCAGACCGTCTGTTTTGGGGCTAGATCCAGGTCAGATCGGGCCACGTTGCCGCAGGTTCCCTCTTCGTGTGGACCGGTGGCAATCCAGCTCCATGCCAATGATGTTCATAGAAAAGTGTTTCCTTGGTGGCAGTCTTGTGTTGCGGTGACAGTGGGTTGGCGATCTTGGATGTCGGGGCAGCGTCCTGGATTGTGTTCTACAGAGATGGGCTCTCCGACGAGCAACGTGGTAGATGGTGTTGGCAAGGTGTATTATGGTGGGAGATCCTGGCAAAGCTGGCGTCGTCAATGGCGACCTAGCCCTCATCTGGAATCCTTGTCAGCGACGGGCTTGTGGCTTGTTCCCACGACGTGATAGAGGGTGGCACCACTTCACGTTGTGACCCTCTTAGGGATGTCACTGATAAGTGTCGGTGCAACTTGGACATGACTACGGATCTCGTGTGTTTCTTCTCGGCGACTCGTAGGTCACAACCACTAATCCCGACCCAATAATTACCTCCGCATCATATTTTACGTAAAATCCTCACGTAAGCTTTCATAGGTCTAGCATTATTCATTGTTTGTCGTGTGACTATATTACTATAAAGCGGGGTGAAAGCCTATTTCGAGAGATAGATGCAAAAACCAAATTTTTATGTTCCTCATGAGAAAATAGCTCCATATTGTAAAGTGTATACCCCACGGGACCCTTGCTTGAGCATTGGTCAGCACTATATTTCCTGTTTCAGTAAACAAATGTCATGTAGTGACTAGTGAGACGTGACTCTCCAGCTGTGTTGTTTCTTTATTTACTCCCGCTACGGTGCTAGGCAAGTAGTAGTGTTCCTTTTCGGAGCCAAAGATTGCCAAGGCAGGCTACACACGTCCTTGGAAGCTGCAAGGCCTCTATGAATGGAAGAACTCTAAAGTGAATACTCCCTCCAGATGGGAATATAAGCCAGACATGAGTTTTTAGGTCCTCAATTTGACTAGAGAAACATGCATTGTGTGTAATAAAAGTTATATAACAAATTTTCTAGACATATACTTTTTGTGGCATATTGTACATGTTTGGGAAAATTTTGTTTTTGCCACTCTATCTTTCGCCCACTTTGCTTATGCCACTCTAACATTTGACATCTCATTTTTGCCACTCTTAGCTTTTGACAATACATAACAAATGTCATTCCATTGCAAAAGCAATAATTTTCCATTTCACTTTTGCCACTCTAAGCATTTGGCAATGTATCACAATTACCACTCTGAAAATTTTGCATTTGCCACGGAATGATAATTGTAATGTACTATCAAAAGCTAAGAGTGGCAAACGTGAAATGTCAAATTCTATAGTGGCATAAGAGAAGTGGGCAAAAGCTAGAGTGGCAAAAATAGAGTTTTCCCATGTTTCACTAGTTAAATCGACGACCTAAATTCTTGTGTCTGACCTATGTTCCCATCCAAAGGGAGTATAATTAATGTTGTTTGGTCACACTTGGTTATAACCAAATGTCTCTACAGATCTAAATGGCTTGGAATTTTCTCCCAGAAAATATGATTTGATTGTTTGTTGCTTCAAGTGAAGTGATGGATAGGTGGGACTTAATATTGGATGGACCAACAAACTAGCCATTACACACTTTATTGCAAGGCCAACGGCTCAGGTTGTTCAAAAATTCTGACTAAGATGTTTGAAATATCTGAGCAGTTCAAGAAGAATGTGCAAAGTGTTCTGAAGGTTCTGCAGAGGAAGTGCACTGGAGCTCTGATTTATTAAGGTTTTAGAATAGCTATTTCTAGATGTGGTTTAGAGGATCTAAATGGAAAAGGTTCATATGTTTTGGATAGTGTAAATGCATACGGATAGTGGGCAAAAAGGAGGACCTTTTGAGGGCCTTGGAGTTTGATATTTAAGCATGTGTAAAAACAAACTGATCTTATCAACCTAGATCTACTTTTGATAGTATTTGTATAACTATGGATTCAATGTGATCTTGAATCACTAAAATAAAAATCTAATTCCATAGCTTGGCCAACACTTGTCAATGAAGAATTGACGAGGGGGGTGTCATTCATTCCCTTGTTGCATATTTGGGAACTTAATATAAAATACACTTGATAATTTTTAGTGCCTTTTCTGACATGTTGACATTAATTACCAAAATCCACCTAGGGGATTAAGATGCACTATGAGTTTTTCAGGCACTACAAGCAACTACAACCCCATCTTCAGAAATTGTTTTTGTGATCACCACCAATAGGCACTTACAAAGATGCTTGGCAGTGGACGTGATCCTCACTTATGGTCAGTAACCTTGGGATCGTAAGTGGGATGGGCCGCTACTATAGGGTGGGCCGCCCCTCGGTGGAGCGAACTTCTCTGACATACCCACAAAGATGGGAGGCTCTCCTGTCAATAGAGGGGGCATTTTTTCCATCAGTAGTGGCCCATACTATAGTTGTTACAATGAATAACTTGAGAGCCTGGCAAGTCTTTATACCAGAGGAGGTTATATGTATTTTGGTTATTCTCTTATAGAAACAACAGAGTTCACCTAATGGAAAATAGAAGTACCTATTTTCACTAAACTGCAATTACTACCAATCACTAAGTAAGGAAGAAGAAGAGACACATAGAAAGTGAACTATTCTACAAAAAACTATATAAATGGGGTGAAGCTAGTGCAAGGGAGCTAGAGAACCCTGCTGTAGCTTGGACGAGCATGTTGACTTGCATTATGATGTGCCTCATGTTGTGTATTTTACCAATGTGACCATGTTGCGCCCCACCACATCCACTATCATGTTGAAATGTAACCCATTAACCACTTCAATCATCTTCTGCACAACATAGTTGGCATATTGTTGGATCATCATACCCTGCAAGATCATGCAACCACACAAGATTAGTCATGTACATCTCTCTAGGCATGCAGAGTTAAGATTTTTAAGAAGCATAGACCAAGAGACGATCAACAGTTTGACCACCTCCCACCTAGAGGATCTTAGTTATGACTGCCTGCAATCATGTTGGCTGTCGTAGATTAAGCACTTCTGAATGTCTTTGAAATAGTGCTTTTGGTGGATCATGTGTACTACTAGCAAACTAATTACGGAACAATAGTTTCTCGGTTGCGAAGCCCTCCATGCTCAATAATGTGATGCAACTTGTCCATAAAACGTAGGTAAAGTGTATGTTTCTCTTACATATTATTTCATCAATTACAAAACAATTTAGAATTTACCTGCATAATGTAGTTTGCATACGGGTCTACAAACAACTCGTTCACGCTATCAAGAATATATGTGAGAAATGTGCACATAACTTGCGGATCCTTACATATATCCACCATTTTATAGGAAGAACATGAGGACACGAGGTGAAAACAAAGGTCAAAAGATATGAAGCGGACAAAAGTGTAATGCTCACTAACAACCTTAACGACATGGCATGTAATATCCCAAAATTCTAAATTTTGGAATGTTATATAATAAAAATAAATTGAAGATGGCTTGTTTTGTTGTTTGAATTTGAGTGAAATTTGGAAGTTTTGAGAATTTATTTGAATTTAAACATAGAGGAAATAAACTGATTTTCCTGGATATTTCTTTTGGATCTTATTTGAATTTTATTGTTTAAAAATCCAACTCAAGAATATAATAAAATGAGAGAAGGTAATACGATACCTTCAATATACAAAATAGTTGGAAAATTATTACAATATTACTTGGTATTATTAAAGTTTACTTGGGAACTGTTTATAAGAGTCAAATTGACTTTATTACTGAAAAATGTTTTAAATAAATTATATTAGGCCAGAATAAATGTTTACAAAGCTTTTTATGAGCCTAGGTATTTATGTGAATTTTCTGGAATTTTTTCGAAGTTATTTGTATTTATTTGGGACCCCAAAACCATCTCTGTGAATTAAATAAAAATACTGTGAATACTGTTCATCCGGCTTAATACAGTTAGTTGCCCATGTCTATCTCTCGCACAGCGTGCAGTGCAGCACCCAGGCCCATCAGGCTGAATTCCAGCAGTGGCGCCCAGCCTTTTTTTCACTAGTTAAGGAGCACTCTTTGCAAAGGTCAATTTTACTCCCCAGGTTGCGATAAGTGTCGCACATCATGTACACCATTTCTCGCATCACGGGAGTTTTCACTTTTTTCTAGATTCATTTATTCAAAAGTTTTATCTCTCAAACCGTGCGTTCAAATCTCGAACTGTTTTCACCATCGGATTCCTCACATCGAAATCTTCAAAACTAGATCCCATGTTAATAGATTTCTACAAAAAAAAAATCACGGAAAACCGGACTAAGAGAACCAAACGGGAGCACATTTTGCCCTTTCCGAGAGGCATGGTCGTGCCCCTCGTGGAAGCAAATCTGTGCATCCATGTGGTGTAAATCAATGCCTCTCATGGTAGAAAAAACATGTTTTTTGCGAGTGGCACAACCGTGCATCTCGCTTAAGCAATCTATGCCTTCACGATAAGTAAATATGTACCTCTCACGGAAGGAAAAAAACTCATTTTTTTTCCTTTCCGAGAGGCATGGTCGTGCCTCTCGCAGAAGGAAATCCGTGTCATGGTAGAAGAAAAAGGAAAATGTGTTTTTTTCCTTTTGTGAGAGGCACGACCATGCCTCTCGCGGAAGACAATCCATGCCTCCACGAGAAGTAAATCTGTGCATCTCGCAAAAGCAAAAAATAAACGCATTTTTTCCTTTCTTGAGGCACGTCTGTGCCTCTCACGAAAGCAAATATGTGCCTCTTGTCGTAGGAAAAAAAGAAAAACATTTTTTTTCTTTTACGAGAAGCACGGCCGTGCCTCTCGCGGAAGAAAAACATATTTTTTCGCATAATTTTTTCTATTTTTTAACCTAAGAAATGTCGTGGAAAAACCCAAAAAATCTTCTAAAAGCTAAAAATGCATGCAGAAAAATAAAAAATAAATAAAATACGAAGGGGACATCCAGAGCGCGACACATAGTGGGGGCTGAGAGCGCACCTGCCACCTCTCAAGTGACCCTTGGGGAGGCTCTCGGACGAGGGAGCTCCTATAGGGTGCCTTAGGCGCTGGTTGACGCAATGAGCGCTCACTACAGCACGCTGATGGGCCGCCCCACGAACACGCAGCAGCTAAATTTATTTATAGGGCGAAAAAAAAATGCCAAAATTTCTGGTTTTGGTGTGGAATCAAACTCGCGCTGCTTACCTCAAATATGTGGTTGGATAACCAGTAGAGCTAATTGGCACTTGCAGCACGACACATTATAAGGATAAAATATTGTGGCCACACTATTTATCGAACTACATTACCACATATATTTCATTAATTATTTGAAAAAATTATAGAAAAACATGACTTCTTTTGAGAAAAACTGAACAAAATTTGAAAGTCCACAGATTTAAAAAAGAACCATGAATTTGAAAAAGAAAATATGTATTCAGAAAAATCACGAATTCAAAAAAGATCATGAAAATTAAAGAGTTCCTCGATTTTCAAAAAGTACACAAAATCAGGAAAAAATCATTGATTTTGAAATAATATTCATCGATTTTGAAAAAAAAACATCGATTTTGACAAAAAGTTAACCGATTCTCAAAAAGAGTTAATAGATTTTTTAAATTTTCATTAAAAAAGTTCATCTATTTTCAAAAAATTCACAAAATCTGAAAAAAGCTCATTAAATTTCGAAAAAAAAGTTCAACAAAATTAGTTAAAAGTTCTTCGAAATTTGTAAAAAGTTCATCAATTTTAGAAAAAGTTTAGCAAAAATATGAAAAAACTTCATCAATTTTGGGAAAAGTTCATGAGTTTTGGAAGAAAAGGTAAAGAAGGACAAAAGGACAAACCAAACAAAAACTGGTCAAGAAAAACGCAGAGCAGGCCGGCCTGTTAAAACGCGAAAAAATGGTGGCAGTTCTGCTTGTTCCGCTAACAGTCATTGAGCTCCTGTAAAAACATCAATCATTGCGCTCGCTCAAAAGTAAGATCTCCCTGATTGACCAGTTCACCTGCTAACTGGTTGAGTATTGACTTTAAGAAATTGTTCATAAAATTTGGTAAAAGAATAATAAGCTTGAAAATAATTCACAAAAAGAAAATTAAAAAATCCCGAACTGGAAAATGAGGAAAGTGAATAAATTAAAAAAAAGCACACTGATTTTGGAAAAAAGTTTTCAATTTTAAAAAAGGTTCATTGGTTTTAAAAAAGAGTTCATCGATTTGAAAAAATTCATTGATTTTTGAAAACAGTTCACCGATTTTGAGGAAAAAGTAATCAAATTGGAAAAGTTCATCGATTTTGAAAAAAAAAGTTCATCAAACTTGAAAAAAATTCATCAAAAATCATCTAAATCCTATATACCCAAGAGAGTCATCCCCACTAACTTATTTATCTCAACATGCAAGCATGCCACTCATCATTATAAATGGGATAAGGCCCACTTCATTGTGCAATCATGCATGAAACATAAACCCATCACAAAATTCAACCATGCATGGAAAAAAATTCCATTCAAATTTTCTAATCATATTTATTTAATATTCTTACAACTATAATAAATATTATTACAAGTATACATAATCAAATATTATAAGTCATATGTATTTTTAATTTTAGTTCTCATTTTGTTTAACAATTCCCAGAGCAACGCGTAGTGTATCCTCTAGTTCGCAAACTGGACAACAACTTTGAAGAAATGTTCACAAATTGAAAAAAGTTCATCGAGTTTGAAAAAATATTATCCATTTCAAAAAAAATCGTCGAATTTGATAAAAAGTTCATCGATAATAAAAAATGAGAAAAACATTGATTTTAAAAGAAAAAATTCCAAATTTGGAAAAAATAATTAAAAAATGAAAAGGTTCATCAAATTCGATGAAAAAGAAGGAAAAGGTACTAGAAAAAAGGAAAAGGAAAGAAAAAGGAAGAAGAAGAAAAGGAAAGAAAAAGGAAGAAGAAGAAAAGGAAAGAAAAAAAGAATAAGAAAGCGAACCAAAAATAACTAAGTGTAAGAAAAGAAGGTACGTGGCACGAAGCGTTGAGTGGTGCAGTGGTTAGTGCGGAGCGCTCTTAATGAAGAGATTCCGGGTTTGAATCCCATCTCTCGTACCTTTTTTATATTTCTATAGACAGGAAAAAAATAGAATGGGCCAGCCCACCTTCGAGTTGTTCAGGTGCGCTCTTTGATTAGTTGCACGTTTTTTTTTGTCCCCACCGTCCTTCTCCATTATTTTCTTTTCTTTCTAAGCTTTATTTTCCATTGGGCCTTGTTTCCTCTGGCCATGTAAAGAACCAACTTCCTCTCTCTCCTATACACTTTAATCCCATAATTGCCTAGCCTTTGACCCATCCGGTAGACTTCTAAACTACTCTCTCCGTTCCTAAATATAGGTCTCTTTCGATCTTCAAATATGAACTAAATATTGAGCAAAATGAGTGAATCTACACTCTAAAATACATCCATATACAATCGTATGTAGTTCATATTAAAATATCTTAAAACACATATTTTAGGAACGAATAGATTATATATAGAGAGAGACCGAAAGAGCAGCCAAAACCATCTATTCGGGATATAGTAACTTTGGCTTTAGCTAGAATTATTAAAATATTTTTTCTCCAGTAGAAATAAAGTAACTTTTGTGTTAGCTAGGAAAAAAATGAATGGGCCGGCCCAGCTCCGAGTGCTTTAGGCGAGGTCTTTGATTAATTGCTCCCTTTTTTTCTTCTCCCTAGATGGGCTAAGCCCGGGAACTCCTATTTGACGCGTTCTGTGTCAAATTGGAGTCGCGACGCATACAACAAGCCCCGAATGGGCCGGCCCATTAGCGTGCTCGCACGTTCGCTCCGCTCGAAAAGTGGAACAACCAAAAAAATGACAACGGCCCGAACCGCAGACCACTGGGTTACAAAGCACTGTCGCTAACCAACGCACTGCACCATAATGCAGCGCAAAAGTTTAAGAACGAACCACAACGGCAGATATGAACACCTTTTCAAAAAAATTGAACAATTTTCTTGCAAAGTGTAAATAAAAAATTAAAAGGCAAGTAGTGTTTGCAAGTTTGAACATTTTGCGAAAGATGTGAGCAAATTCTACAATTTTAATGTTTTCTGAAATGCGATTTTCTGAAAATATGAACATATTACTTAACAACGCGAAACAATAGTGAAATTTCGAACCTCATCCAGAAAGGGCGAACAATTTTTATACGAAGTCATCATTTTTTGAAACTATGAATTTTTTGAAAATTCTGAACAAATTTGGAAACCTCTGACCATTTTTTGATATACTCAAACATTTTTTGAGTTTTTGAACAAAATTTGAAAACCAGGAATAATCTTCAATTTCCAAAAATCAAAAGACGATCATTTTCTCAAGTCTCAAACATTTCTTTCATTCGTGAACAAAATCAGAAAAACAGAAACAATGTTTATACTTCTGCACAATTTATGAAAACATGAAGAACTTTTTAAAATCCTGAACATTTTTTGACGTTGTGAACAAATTTGGTAAAGCATGAACATTTTTTAAAACTGTGAACATATTATTTAACAGTGCGAACAAATAGTGAAATTTCGAACTTCAGCCAAAAAGGGCGAACAATTTTTGTAGAAAGTGATCATTTTTTGAAACTGTAATTTTTTTCCAAATTCGAAACTTTTTTTTAAAACAATGAACAGTTTAGAAAATTCTGAACAAATTTGGAAAGCTCTGAACAATTTTTGGAATACTCAAACATTTTATGAGTTCGTGAACAAAGTTTGAAAAACAGGAATAGTTCTTAAAATGCCGAAATATTCAAAAAACTGTCATTTTTTTTAATTCTCGAACATTTGTTTCCATTTATGAACAAAATTGGAAAAACAGGAACAATTTTTACACTTCTGAACAATTTTTGTAGACATGAAAAAATATCCTGAAATTTTTTTGAAGTTGTGAATTTTTTTTGAAAAGCAGGAATTTTTTTAAACTTCTGAACAAATATTTGAAAACTTGAACATTTTTTAAAATTTGATCACTTTTGAAACATGGAACTTTTTTCTCAATTTATGAACTAATTTTGAGAAGAGGTACTTTTTAAACTTTCGAGTTCAAACTTTTTCAAAAAAGTAAATAATTTTGAAAAAATAAACATAAACTAAAAAAAGGAAAAAGGAAAAAGGAAAAAAAAAACTTTATAAAGAAAAAGCAAGAAACAAAGAAACGGGAAAAAACGAAAATACCACAAGAAATCTAGTTCAGGACCTTTCTAGTAGGTTCCCAAAACCAGAATCCTGTAGCACATTAATGCGACTGAAAATGGACCGGCCCATATCATTCTCTCGGACTTGTCTTCTGTGCGTTTCAGCGACAGTTTGCCGCAGCGAGCGTCATATAGGATATTCCCAGCCAGCCACTGTCCTTCTCTATTTTTTCCTTTTCTTTCTCAGTTTTATTTTCCATTGGGCCTTGTTTCCTCCGGCCCATATGAACACCTCTCTCCTGTACGTGCACTAAAAAATGGTGCTTTTAAGTATCCATGAGACCGTGTGTGGGAGAAAGTTAAAGGGTGGATGGAGAAGCTTTTGTCGGCGGCACGAAAGGAGGTTCTTATCAAATCTGTCGCCCATGCTATTCCGGTATACTCAATGGCATATTTCAGACTTCCCAGAGGTTTATGTGAGAACATCACATCCATCATTAGGCAGTTCTAGTGGGGTAGTAAGAAGGGACGGAGGAAACCAGCATAGGTGTCTTGGGATATTATGACTAGGCCGAAGCACATGGGAGGCCTCGGGTTTAGAGATCTTGAGGTCTTCAATTTAGCACTCCTCGCCAGACAAGCATGGAGGATTTTGAATAGCCCTGAATCACTCAGCTCACGGATCCTAAAATCGGTCTACTATCCGTACTGTGATCTTTTACATGCGGAGTTGGGATCCCATCCATCACCAATTTGGCGTGCTATCCTGGATGGTAGAGACATCATGCAGCAAGGAGTGATACGGAGAATAGGTACAGGAGAAGATACACTTATATGGGAGCATAACTGGATCCCTCGGGGGGAAATCCTGCGGCCCATTACATCACTTGTGGCAGAACCACCCATGTATGTATCTGAGTTGATTGAGCAGACAACCTCGTCCTGGAAAGAACATTTAGTACGGGAAACTTTTACACCATTTGATGCAGAAGCTATATTGAGCATTCCCTTGTGTACTAGGAGGGTGGAGGATTTTGGGGCTTGTAGAAGGGAAACCCATGGAAACTTTACTGTTAGGTCTGCGTACAGGATGATTCAAAAGACAAAACTACAACGTGAGAGTTGGTTGTATGAAGTAGGAGGAACTGAAGGAAATATGCTCTAGAGGCAATAACAAATGTTATTTTATATTTCCTTATTGATAAATGTTTATTAGTCATGATAGAATTGTATTAACTGGAAACTTGATACATGTGTGGATACATACACAAAACACCGTGTCCCTAGTAATCCTCTACTAGACTAGCTCGTTAATCGAAGATGGTTAAGTTTCCTAACAATAGACATGTGTTGTCATTTGATGAACGAGATCACATCATTACACGAATGATGTGATGGACAAGACCCATCCGTTAGCTTAGCATATTGATCGTTCAATTTTATTGCTATTGCTTCCTTCATGTCATATACATATTCCTTTGACTATGAGATTATGCAACTCCCGGATACCGGAGGAATACCTTGTGTCCTATCAGACGTCACAACGTAACTGGGTGATTATAAAGATGCTCTATAGGTATCTCCGAAGGTGTTTGTTGGGTTGGCATAGATCGAGATTAGGATTTGTCACTCCGAGTATCGGAGAGGTATCTCTGGGCCCTCTCGGCAATACACATAATAAGAAGCCTTGCAAGCAATGTGACTAATGAGTTAGTTGCGGGATGATGTATTACAGAACAAGTAAAGAGACTTCCCGGTAACGAGATTGAACTAGGTATGAAGATACCGACGATCGAATCTCGGGCAAGTAACATACCGATGACAAAGGAAATAACGTATGTTGTCATTACGGTTCGACCGATAAAGATATTCGTAGAATATGTAGGAACCAATATGAGCATCCAGGTTCCGCTATTGGTTATTAACCAGAGAGGTGTCTCGGTCATGTCTACATAGTTCTCGAACCCATAGGGTCCGCACGCTTAACGTTCGATGACGATTTTGTATTATATGAGTTATGTAATTTGGTGACTGAATATTGTTCGGAGTCTCGGATGATATCACGGACATGAAGAGGAGTCTCGAAATGGTTGTGAGGTAAAGATTGATATATAGGATGACAGTATTCGGACACCGGAAGTGTTCCGAAGTGTATCGGGTATTTATCGGACTACCAGAGGGGTTATCGGAACCCCCCAGAGGTTAATGGGCCACATGGGCAAGAGGGGAAGGGGCACACCATCCCACAAGGGGCTGGCGCACCCCTCCTAAGCCGCCGGCCAAGTGGGAGAAGGAAAGGGGGGAGTCGGCCTCCCCCTTCCTTTCCTCATCCCTCTCTTCCTTTTTTCCCCTCCGGTAAAAAGAAAGGGAGGGGGCGAATTGGACTAGGCCCCCAAGTAGGATTCCTCCTACTTGGTGTGCCCCATGGTAGCTCCTCTCCCCCTCCCACCTATATATACATGAGGAGGGGGCGCCTAGAACACACACCAACAATTGTTAGCCGTGTGCGGCGCCCCCCTCCATAGTTTACGCCTCCAGTCATATCTTCGTGTTTATGTTTCTACATTCGGAGCGTCGTGGCGGGATCTACGTGTGAAGCAGAGTACATAGCTGCTTCGGAAGAAGAAAATGAAGGAGTCTGGATGAATGAGTTCATATCCGATCTAGGTGTAATACCTAGTGCATCGGGTCCAATGAAAATCTTTTGTGACAATACTGGAGCAATTGCCTTGGCGAAGGAATCCAGATTTCACAAGAGAACCAAACACATCAAAAGATGCTTCAATTCCATCCGCGATCAAGTCAAGGAGGGAGACATAGAGATTTTCAAAATACATACGGACCTGAATGTTGCAGACCCGTTGACTAAGCCTCTTCCACGAGCAAAACATGATCAACACCAAGACTCCATGGGTGTTAGAATCATTACTATGTAATCTAGATTATTGACTCTAGTGCAAGTGGGAGATTGAAGGAAATATGCCCTAGAGGCAATAATAAAGTTGATATTTATATTTCCTTATATCATGATAAATGTTTATTATTCATGCTAGAATTGTATTAACCGGAAACTTAGTACATGTGTGAATACATAGACAAAACAGAGTGTCCCTAGTATGCCTCTACTTGACTAGCGCGTTAATCAAACATGGTTAAGTTTCCTGACCATATACATGTGTTGTCATTTGATGAATGGGATCACATCATTAGAGAATGATGTGATGGAGAAGACCCACCCGTTAGCTTAGCATTATGATCGTTTAGTTTTATTGCTATTGCTTTCTTCATGACTTATACATGTTCCTCTGACTATGCTCCTGAATACCGGAGGAACACCTTGTGTGCTATCAAACGTCAAAACGTAATTGGGTGATTATAAAGATGCTCTACAGGTGTCCCCGAAGGTGTTTGTTGGGTGGCATAGATCAAGAATAGGATTTGTCAGTCCATGTATCGGGGAGGTATCTTTGGGTCCTCTCGGTAATGCACATCACGATAAGCCTTGCAAGCAATGTGACTAATGAGTTAGTTATGGTATGATGCATTACGGAACGAGTAAAGAGACTTGCATGTAACAAGATTGAACTAGGTCAGTGGCGGCGCCATGGTAGGGGCCAGCATGGTCGGCCGCCCCGGGTAGCCTAAATTACGTATACAAAAAAAAAACGGTTCATTCGTTTCAGTACATGGGCCAATACGTAGGGATTTGCACGGGAGGCACAAAAGCCCAGTCCACGGCCTAAAAGAAGTTAGCGCGGCCACACCCAATCGGCCAATCCTTCGACCTCGTCGTACTCGTACAGGCACACCAGAAAATCCCCAATCGAGTGGAGCAGCAGCGAGAGTAACCTAGCCGTCACCGGCTCGCCGCCACAAAGCTCCGCCTCGCCGAGCCGCCGCCTCGTCGCCGAAGAGCTCTGCCTCGCCGGGCCACCGGCCGAGGGCACGTATGGGCGAACGGAAAGAAGCAACGGTGCCAAGCGTGGCCTTTGTGGGAGGAGGCAACGGCGGCAGTGGATCGAGATCGAGCTCATGCAAACGCGCATCTGCTATTTTGAAAAATCAGCAAGCGCAGCCAGCAGGTAAATAGTCCAATCCATTCTTTGATACTGAATCTCAAGCTCCTGTCCCTTCAATTTCTAGCCAATTTTTGAACAGGGTCAGTACTTGACATGGTGATTTTGTAATGTAGGGAATCTTTAAAAAGATGATGCCAATTGCTGCTTATTTTGGAACTCCACCATCAATGAATTTCAAGCTCCTGTTCCTGTTCCTGAACCTGATGCAAACATTTACACTTTATTCAATGAGGTTCTTGACAGAAACATAGCTGAGATGAATAACTGGTTCAGTGAAACTTCAACAAGGTTGTTGATATGCATTGCTAGTCTAGATCCTAGAGACTCATTTAGCAGATTTAATCATGAGAACCTACTTGATCTTGCATCTATGTACTCAGTCGAGTTCGATCCAGAAGAACAATATCATTTGGATGGTCAGCTCAAGATGTACATTGATATGATGAAAAGGTCTGATGTTTTTTGCAGTTGTGGTAGTGTCGCTAATCTTGCTCCCAAGTTGGTTGAAACTAAGGAACATTTACAGTTTCCTTTGGTTTACCGGCTCATCACACTTGCTTTGACTTTGCTAGTAGCGACGACATCTGTTGAAAGAGTTTTCTTAGCCATGAATATCATTAAAACAGATTTGAGAAATAAGATATCTGATGATTGGTTGAATGATACGATGATATGCTATGTAGAGCGAAATATATTTGCTGGAATTGATGACAAGAAGATCATATAACATTTTCACAGCTTGAGAGACCGTAGAGGCCATCTACCAAACCCTCCCCGTATACTTACGACTTAGGGAAATACTTTTGTTATCTGTTTCAAACTATTTGCTTACTTGTTCCAATACATGTATTGATATCATCTTGTTCACCTATTGTAGGTATCTATTAGTGATGGAGTTGAACATTTTGGGCCATGGATTGAATTATTCAAGCAGCGGGACTCCAAGTTAGTAGTTATGTGTGACGTTTATGTTATATTTTGTGATTTTAGGTGGTTACAACCTAGTTCTCGAGAATCTTGAAATGTTCTGAATCATTGGTCATGTAAATTTTCGAGTGCATATCTAGCTTCATATTTGAATTTTATGAGATTTGGTTCGGCGTACTTGCATTCGTCAACCAGGTTTTTTTAAACCTTCAATGTTTCGCCCCGGCTAGGTTCAATTCTTGGATCCGCCACTGAACTAGGTAAGATGATACCGACGATCGAATCTCGGGCAAGTAACATACCGATGAGAAAGGGAATGACGTAGGTTGTTATGCGGTTTGACCGATAAAGATCTTCATAGAATATGTAGGAGCCAATATGAGCATCCAGGTTCTGCTATTGGTTATTGACCGGAGATGTGTCTCGGTCATGTCTACATAGTTCTCAAACCCGTAGGGTCCGCACGCTTAACATTCGATGACGATTTGTATTATGAGTTATGTGTTTTGGTGACCGAAGTTTGTTCGGAGTCCCGGATGAGATCACGGACATGACGAGGAGTCTCGAAATGGTCAAGAGGTAAAGATTCATATATTGGAAGGTTATATTCGGACATCGGAATGGTTCCGAGTGATTCGAGTATTTTTCCGGAGTACCGAGGGGTTACTGGAATCCCCCGGGGAAGTGTTATGCCTGAAAGAAATATGCCCTAGAGGCAATAATAAAGTTATTATTTATTTCCTTATATCATGATAAATGTTTATTATTCATGCTAGAATTGTATTAACTGGAAACATAATACTTGTGTGAATACATAGACAAACAGAGTGTCACTAGTATG